>CM023836.1:7500-607500 GCA_013266295.2 Branchiostoma floridae x Branchiostoma japonicum | reverse complement strand
GCAAACCGCTGCGCCACCTCCACTCCCTGCCTCATACATAATTTAACATCCAGAGGATCGGTTCGGCTCAGTCCACTTTTCCTGGGGGGAAGAAACCAATATAATCCGTACAAATACCAAGTAATTGTACAATATGATCGATGAATTTATATACATCTGATTTAAATTGTAATATTATACTAAAATAGTGTTTTAGTTCATTATTTTGTCATTTTATTTAGATAAACGTCGTTTGTAGATTCTTGATGTTGTAAAAATCTCCCCCCGAAAGAGAATCTTGGCGCCTCGTGCAATGGAGACTCGAGTCTTGGATCCGGCTGACTGAACAACCAAAGAAGGAAATCAGAATGAGTCATACAGGAAACCGGCCCGGGCGTCATTGTGTAGTATATGCACGGCAATCACTCCCCGACAGGGGTAGATCAGGTCTCAGGCCCCGCTAGGTCGATCTGAACGGAGCCTGTGGCTTCCTGCCTTCGGGAGGGAAGGCCGACAGAGCCCGGGAACTACCAGACAGCCTCTGCGATGCCAGAATCGGTGAACGACCAAGGCGTTATCCTAGCAGAGATCTGCCAATAGACGGGACGGGCTTTAGATAATGTTTATATTCTCTGTGACAGCTCGGCAACAAAGGAGGCATCCACTACGTAAACAAAACCCACGAAATGGCAAACTTCGGTCGGAGAAGGGGTCGGCAAAAAAGTCGTCTGAAAATCGAGAAGAAAAAACGGGTCAAAAGGAAGTAGCCTGTCACGCGCGTTTGACGGCAAGTCTCATCGATTTAACAGGCTTCTCGGGTCAAATGATTTCCCCTGGCGCGCGGAACAATCGCCTTTTTTTTCTGTCATCCTTCCAGAAACCTGTAGTTTGAGACTATTTATTCATAACTACATGTACTTGTCCTACAGCCACGTCACAAAGCTCTGGCCACGTATCAAAAAGCCCGGCGCTGTTTTATTCAAGCGCGCCATGGATCAACATCAACCCGCATTCACATCAACGCACCGCCAGTCTTTCAGTTCCCCTGCCAACCCTTTATCTCATTCTGGTCGTCAGTTTGTCAGGGACACACACAGGGATCCCTGGACACACAAAAAACAGCTAAAGTCTAGTCCAGACTGCATTGGTTCACGGGAAAAATAGCGGAAACTGGTCAAATTGGTTGGATCATTGCCAGAGGAGATTTCTGGTCATAGAATCACACTTTGCAGCAACTATAACTTATAATATAAGTCAGTTTTCCATCCATTTGGCTAATTTCTAATAGACTCTACTACTAGTATTATTTTTTTCAGCACCCAACTGGTAGAGACTACAGGATATGCACAAGTCTGGCCAGTGGCCAGTATCGGACTGTTAGATGTCAAACCTCTGATTCGTAATGTAAGATGTCACTTTGGGGCCAATGAGCTATGCAAGTAGTGCATCGCTACAGGCTTGTGAAATAACGCAGAGGATTGCTAGTCTGTGTATCTTGTTGTGTATCTGGTAAACATGACGATACAGCCAGGATATCAGGGTTAGGAAGGAAAACACACTGTATGTTCTGTGCATGTGTTTCCTGTTGGCTTCTGCAACTGGCCAAACACTCGGCAAGTAGGGGCACTTCACAGCTAAATGACTTGATATTGATTGAAAATTAATGACCTGAAATTTGAGATGAGAGTAGCTTAGGCCCAAACCGCCTGAATATTCTCTAACAAGCAATTGCTAGTGGTTAATATGCGCATAAAAAATGGTTGGAAATAATGCCTGCTGACCGCTAATTGACCAGTATGGGAATGTGAGGAGTCAATCTACTGAAACCCGATATGCGCCATGAAACCTGATATTCCCAAAGTGCTACAAGTGTAGCGGGGCATGGCAGGAGGGGATCGGTTTGTTCCACGCTCCATATCCACATTACTAACGGGGAGATACTGGCTTACAGCTACTGGTTTACACACATCTTTGCTTGCATATAAAATGTAGCGTCTCTTGAGGAGAAGACATTTTGGCAACAGTGGTAGGGGAGAACGTTTTGCATTTGCTCGCAAATGTCGGCACTTTAATCATGTATAGTACGCCCACTACAAATTGGTCACCTGTTGTCCAATTAACCCTCAAATAGTACTAGTAACAAACTGTGGACTTAGAAGATCTAACGGGAAAGCCATAGTACTTAAGGGCAGTTTTGTACGGTGTTGAAGTACATTCCCACCCCCGGGACAGGTAGCTACACCTGTCTCTAACCTGACAGGTAGGCCAGGTGTGTGCCAAGGTTGTTCCCCTCCCGGTTCGGTGACACCTGACACGTGTGTGACGACCTATTGTACCTGTCCCCAGGCCACAGTGACAATACACATTAAAGAACTATTGTATCCAGAACCATGCATCTATGTCTAGCCGGAATGGTTTAGGGTTAGGATCAGGCACGGTTCTGGATAGTCTCCGCGTATCCAAGAACGTATGATATGCCCAGGCACGGTTCTCGATACACGTGGACTATCTAGAACCATGCCTCAGCTTGGTTCTGGATAAAGCACGGTTCTGGATACAACTGACACCCTACTGCACCTGTCCCCAGGCCACAGTGACAACACTCATTAAAGAATCTTCCAGAAAACCGCGTCCATACCGACATCCTCTCAGAAGGCCTGTTCTCACCCACCCACACACTGTGCTACACTTAATTTGTTACCCGCTGTTGTGACTCAAACCACAGTGATGTAGACATAAACTGGTTAGTGTGTCTATAATTAGCCTTGTAGAATTGGCTTGTGAACCCGCGGTGTAACAGTATTACTCACGCCTTGCTGAATGTGTAGGGCGGTTAGTCGGAGGACAGACTAGTTAGGCCAGGATATATATCGAAAGAAAAGTCAGACAAATCGTCGAAGAAAGACCAGATATCTGCTTGGAGATTTACCTTGAACCACATTTGTAACCTCCGAATATATGCCGCCTGGACTTACCGTTCTCTTCTTCATTCGATCTTTTCTTCCTGCTGGCTTCCTAATTCATTCTTTCTTCCCTCCTTTCATTTGCCATCTCTTCTTTCATGCATTCTTTCTTTCATTCGTTCTCTCTTTCTTTCTTTCTCAGTACGAGTTTAGATACTACAACGAATGGATAATAATACCTTTATTGCACAACAAGTGTACAGGTACAAAGTATGGCACCTACTACTACATAACTACCATTTCATAATGCTAACCTAACTGATACATGAGTGGGTGGCTAGTATAGGACTAGGAGTGAACTTTTACAATGAATTTCTAATGTTTATACATATATATATATCTCCCTATGTATACCATGTCCCACCATTCAGTCTAACATGAGGCAGGCATAAACGTTACGAGGCTAATCATCTCAGACCCCCTACCTGACCCTGACCCTGTCACACGACCTCCTAACCCCCATCCCGCCAGGTACGCCCCAGGTAAGGAAGGGTGTTCCGTGGCTTCTATCCCATCAGTGTGAACTCCACATGTTGTCTGCACCACCTGACTTCCCACGTCTCTTATAATCTGTCTCCGAATCCAGTCTTCACTTCGGAAAAATCTAGTCTCTATCAGACTGACTACGCTGGCCATAACAGTGAGATATTTGCCAGGGGAGTTAGGCCGTCTTGTGGTTTGACTGGCAGCTTCGGAGGGGGAAATTAACCCTCCCGCGGACTGACTCTACTGGCCAGCTATTCCCTTCTTTTGCCGAATTCTGCGATCCGTACCCCCGTAGGAAGGCCTGGTGGAGGCTAGCAAAAAAATCGGTAGCAGATCAAAGGGAAATGTTTTTTTCAGTGGTGCAACTTCTTCTGTACGTCTACGGTAAAGCTGCTGTACAGCTGGTAGAGGCTAGGTTTGAATCCCGGTCGACGCCGGTCGGTCGTTGCTCTCATGTTTAGTGCAAAGGGTAACAGTCCGAGATAGCATTGTCTCTCTTTTTCGCTCCCTCGCTCTCTCCTTCTTTATGTGCGTGTGTGTGTGTCTGTCTGTCTGCCTGTCTCTCTCTTTCTCTCTCTCTCTCTCTCTCTCTCTCTCTGTGTGTGTGTGTGTGTGTGTGTGTGTGTGTGTTTCCTTGACACCCAAAATACACAATGCCACATTGCCATACAACCCGTCAGAGCTACAACTCTTATATTCGTTTGTCTCCATGGCCTGGAGGAGTCGCAAAGCAGCAATACAGGGGTGAACCGGCATGTTTGGGAAAGATCTGTCAACTGTACCTGGTAAACTTTATGGAGGAAAGCCTAGGAAACTATGTCGCTTTGACTTCGACCCTTGTTTTATATCTTTCGGAAACCTGCAGCAGGTCCCAGTGCCACCGAGCCGGGAACATAAGAACGTGTTTACTCTCTCAGACGGACAGGAATCCGCTGTTTGGGAGTTTTACTGTTTGTCTAACATCTCTCCTTCTCCGCCCGTTTGTGATGACTGCACGGCTACTGATCAAACAAATCCTTATATGACGGAAGTTATGAGTGAACCGGGACAGAAGCGGTCGCGGCAGTGGTCTGTTGGATAAATGACATTATGTACATGTATATAATATCCTTGCCCCATATCCTTGGTTGGATTCTTGGATACTTCAAGTATTGACTGCATTAGCTTGCATACAATAAGTAAATATACAGAGCTATTAAAATCTTCCTGGAGTTTATTAAAGTATACTTTTTTATTATGAACTGATGCAAGAACCAAACAGATGTGTTGTACTATCTCATTTTTGGTTATTTATCCATCAAAACTTGAATGCATTGAACTAACATGTTGTGGTACTAGAATTATAAGTACTCACTATTTACTACTCATATGAATAGAATTGATAGCTAGAATTACAAACAAATTCGGGCGTAGTGCAATTGGAACAGAAATGAAACACTGGTACAGAAAAGTATCAAAACATTTCTTTTCATAAATGAAGTTTTGTTTTTAAAAAGTTAGTGCGTTTTTCAGTCACTGCAGCCAGTTCACCTAAGAGCCCTTTGCGCTGTTGAAGCTACGGTGTGTTGTTACAGAAGGGCTTGTGTTTTTAGACCACCAGCTCGTTAGGAAATAGGTCAGCAGAAATGGAGCATCGAGTTTTACCACTTCAAGAGGGCCTGCATGCCCTTTTTCGTAAGGCGTAATCAGGCCTTTTTAGTCTTCGTAATCCGTAGGCAGACGCCCAAAACCATCGTAATTCGTAATCGGTACATTCGCCGTAACGCGTAATTTGCCGCTTTCGTTCTACGTAAAACGTAGGCAGTTACCTTTATGGAACGTAAAACGTAATCTCTGAATTACAAGTAAAGCGTAGGCTGATTTAAAATGGTTTACATGTCCCTCAAAATGCTGGAAATAGCGTTTCAGAGGGTCTAGAATTCAAAAGTTTCCCCGGGGAGCATGCCTCGGCCCCCTAGGACGTTCGCAGCTTTGATCTGACGCATAGCGCCTTTGGCGTAAGAATAATGTCGATATATTTTTTCGACATGCCTCGCCTTCTCTAGAAACTTGGCTACCGTTTACCAGCAAAATTTGCCCCAGAAAATGCAGGAAATAGCGTTTCAGAGGGTCTAGATTTTAAAATTTTCCAGGGGGAGAATGCCCCCGGACCCCCCTAGAATGGTCGCACCTTCGGCACGACACATAGCGCCTTTGGCGCTAAATCGGTTGCCAGTATCTCGCCCCCCCAATCAAAATTTTGTGCCACCGCCACCCCCTCTGCCCCACACCTTCCGACATTGTTTATTGTCACCTTCAAACAGACATACCTAAAGATATCAATAGTTGTGGCGCAGAACTTGTTGATACTGTAGTTGAATCCGTGTAAAGTGTTGAACGTAATACGTAATTGGCTCTGAGAATTTAACGTAATTCGTAATCGTCGGCGAAAATTTTGCGTAATTCGTAATCACTACCCCCCCATGCAGGCCCTCCTTCAAATGCCAAGGAGTCGAACCGAAGTATGATGCCACACTGTAATACCACTTCGCCATACAAGGCGGCGCTATGAAAAGACCACGGAAGCGTGTTTGGGTATTTAAAACAACGCACAGCGCTCTGGGTACGAGTTGTGTTGGATTTCGGCCGTTGTTTTTACTCTTGAGCGCTAGTAGTTGTTATTGAACATCAAATTATGATAGTAAGTTTATTATTGATACTCTCTGTTGGCTGATTACCTTGTAAACAAGTAAAAAGTGGGAAAATATAAACGTAAGGTTATCGCAACACCCTGGGAACAAGTTGTTTTGATGCCGACCAATGAGAGCGCGAGTTTGGCGGAGCTTGACCAATCAGCGACCGGCGTGGGTTGGACCGGTGCATTCAACCCGAATCCAAGCGTTTGGACGCTACTTTCACAGTCTATGCGACAAAAACACGAGTTTTTCTTGCTTCCCGGAGAAAAATTCACGTTTGTAAACTTAAAGAAACCTTATAGACAGCCTAAATTGTACAAGAAGAGTACATTCTCCGAGAAAGTATCGCCGTAGAAGCGTTTGAGGTGAGTAAGATTGTGCGTGTTTTAGTCGGAAGGGGGAGGGGGGCTGGTGGGAAAATTTAAATCCCCGGTTGTAACGCTCAGTTTCACCCCAAAAAATTATGGCATTGGTAAAGCTTCTACAGTTCTACACCCAAAGTTAACTTCAGTAACACGTAGATAGTTTTTCTTGGCTATGAAATCGTTGATGGCGTTGCCAGGGCCCAGGTAGGTCAGCTCTTCGGCTTCAGGTCCAACATGCCCCCGAGGAAATTTTTGCCTCGACCCAAGGATTTATGAATCTTAACCTCCTTGGGCCGAGCAAGGAGGTTGAATTGAACCTCCATTATTCAACCTCCTTGCTCGGACCTGAATTGGCCTATCCTATGTTTTAGTAGGACTAGGGCCGGTATTTAGCTAGCCTGGATGCCAGACACATAGCACGCTAGGCCCAGAGTTATTAGCCAGTGTAAAATTTAATCAGAGCTAACTGAGGAACTCTGTGGTATAATTTCCTTGGGGGCATGTAGGCCCTGGAAACAGTCTGGCACCCAGGCTAGTATTTATCCCAAAATCGGCTCGTGGAGAATTCTGGTAACCAGGCTGATGTTTGGCTCGTTTTGTCTCCCCAGGAAGCCCGCCATGTCCCACCTGAAGTTTGAGAACGACGTGAACCAGCTGCTCCGCCTGGACGCCGCCTTTACGGACGGACCCGTGCCGAGGTGGCAGCGCAAGGCCATGGAGACCAGCAGGTGTAGGTGGGTCTGCAGCACATGTGAAGTGCGATATTATATGTGTGTTACACAGAAAAGGTTACGATACACAAAACAGGATTGAAAAGCAGCCTGTATAGTTGCTGCTTTATGGCACCAAAGGCGACTTGCATGTGAAATTGGACCTGGCACATGCACTCGCCTTTGGTGCCATAAAGCAGCAACTATACAGACTGCTTTTCAATCCTGTGTCCAAATCTAGCCTGGTTTCTGTTTGTTTTGCAAACCAGGGAAAACCAAGCGATGACTTGAACATAGACTTCCAGTACCATTTGCAGTTTTCGCAGTCCACAAACTTATTGCCATGAACAAACAATTTGCCGACTTTCTTTTTGCTGCACCTGCCGCCACCGTGAAAGTATAGTTCCATGAACATGTCCATTTTTCTTAGATCGCAAACTTTTGCTACCGTGGACATAAAGTGATTTACGCTATAAATAGTTCCTAACCCATCAGTGTGCTTGTGAGAGGGTACATACTACTAGTATGTGTACTGCAAGTACTTCTTTTAATGTTATGAATGAATGAAAATGAAGTTTTACATGTCTAACTCGTAACTGTCCTGTGTTGCTTTAGTGGTCCCAGCAACAACACATCGCTGAACTCCAGCTGTAGGAACATGTCGCTCAACGTGTCCGGCTGCACGCCCATGAAGACGTCCAACCGAGCCTCCGCAAAGACTCCTTCCCACACACCTGGCAGGGCCAAGACACCCAAGAGCGGCCGCAAGTCTAAAACACCTGGTAAGGCCAGCTTAGAACTCACCTGTGTGGGTAGAAGTCTTCAGGTAGGCATCCTTCCATCTCGAGAGATGATGGTAGGTGTTGTGTTGTCTTGCATGGCTTGTCAGCCCTTTAATATTGTCCCAGCATTTCAATTGCGGCACGGCCACAGTTGGAACATAGATAGAGGCCATTATAATATGAAGACAGATTTTCACTGTAGTTTCCAACATTGTGTAACAGTTTCACATATCATTTAAAATAACATACATTTCGTGTACTTCTGTCTGTATCATGGCAACTGCTTCATGGCATAACAATTTAACATCCCAGGTATAAATTGATAAATCCCAGTTCTGAGTACAAATGTGTTTTGAGCCTTGTACATGAACCTCAACTTTCAACTTCTACCAAGGTGGTAATTCTCTTTGTTTCTCCGCCAGGAAAGCCCAAAACCCCCGGTGGAAACGCGAAGACGCCCAAAACCCCGACAGCGGACCGCTTCATCCCCAACCGCAGCGCTTCCAACTTTGAGCTGGGGCACTTCAAGTGCAACAACGATAAGGTCTGTAGAGGTGGTTAACATTACAACTGAAACACTGGTTACTGGTTATTGTTGGGGGCTGGGATTTATCCCCGTTTCAACCAGCGACAGGGCATTTTCTGTTGTTTTTTCAATTGGCTTTTCAATTGAACATTAACCCTCCCAGTGTCATGGGCGATTTTAAAGCCTAGTTCTAACATTCCCTGACACTTTAAGGGATAAAGTAGAGCTGCAACAAAGAAAAAAAACTTTCATCTTTACTTTACAAAATTTGCCCCGCAAAATGCAAGGAATCGTGTTTCAAGGGGTTATAAATTTTCCAGGGGAGGATGACCCTTGAGGCCTCGCACTAGGTCCCCCTACGCTTTGAGAAACTCAGGTGAGAACCCCGTTCAGGACTGTACCAATGATATATAAACTGTTCCATGTGCAGGGATGTACCAAGGATATAATATGTACCGGTTACCCATATTTAGGTCTGTACCAATGATATAAACTGTTCCCTGTCCTGTACCAGATCCATGTAGATGAGGAAATCCTGAGCCCGTCCAAGCAGCAGTACCAGGAGGTGATGAGTGAGAATCTGAACGGGAACGTCGTCAACAGCAAAATCCTCGCCTACAAGAACAAGGCACCGCAGGCACCAGAAGGTAGGGGGCGCTGGTTCCTTTCCAAACACAACAACAGTCAATTTCCCCAAACATTTTGGCTGCTGTCATCAGGGTGGAAATGTTGAATAATGTTAAGGAATCCCAGTGTACGAAATACTTTTTTGAGCCAGGTTGCCCAGTGGCAACCTAGGATGAAAGCCAGGTTGCCCATCAAAATTCCAGGTTGCCCTGAATTTAAACTCTTGTACATTATGATTAACTTTGTTAGAATGCAATGTGAATTTATACATTTCTGACACAGTTGTTTCCCCTTACCTGAAGTGATGAGCTCTCCCATGGGAACTTCTCAATAAACAGTTCCCAATGGAAGAAAGGTACATCCTTACCACAAAATTTACCTAGTGCACTGGGCTACCTGGGTGTAGAAATAGGTTGCACCAAGCAAAATATGGTTGCACAGTGCAACTGGGCAACCTACTCTCAACTGCCGAATAAACGTACCGGTACGTTTATTTTTTTGGGCCGGAACGTCCACCCGGTACGTTCTTATTTTGCACGGTACGTTTATTAATTTTTGGAAAATCAGTATTTTTTTTTCGAATACGCGTGAAAAAAATCGACAAATCTTCGACGTCAAGACGTTTACAAACGCGTATTGTAGCGGGAAACTTGTCATTTTCCGGCCTGTTTTCGCCGCCAGCCGGCCGCTAACACAGCTGTTACTTTCAAATCGGCAGCATGGAGAAAAATAACTCACGCAAATTTTCCCTTTGAATGAAGCATCAGTGCTCCAACAAGTGAAACATCGAGAGAACAACATTTTTTCGTTCTACTGACCTTGTATTCAATCCATTTTTACGAGTTTGGGGCACATTTTTTCGGCCTTGAAAAAGAAAATCTGTAGCGCTCGGCACGCAAGGCGGCCATCTTGTTTTCAAGATATCTGAAGAACTGCAGTTTGATCATATTTCGCTAGGTGGCCAAGGTAGAATTTTGTTTCTGGGTGCAAGATTAAACATTGATTCATTGAATATCGCGATGTTACTTCATTTTGTACAAGATTAGAAATTGTTGGCAGCGTTTTTGGTAAGCTGTAAAATGTGAATTTTAATTTTGATTTCAATTTAATTTTAATTCAAATTTTTAGTTATTTTTTTAGACATAATCACATTTTTATTTATTCAGCTGTGTTGATATGTGATTTTGTTTGGGAAGTGGTGAAATATGATTGGGTAGGTACTAGCTTAGGTTTAGTTTTAATATATTAATATCAGTAACACCTTTGGAATACTTGCTCCAAGTTCCTGGGTAGAAAATGCATGTACAGTTTGTATCATGACATTTTTCACTTGTTGAACTGTGGAAGCACCGTTGTACTAATAGGCAGCTGCCTTTTTTGTAACAATGATTATATGTATTTCACAACAACATGTGTACATTTGTACCAGAAATGCTCTCTTTGTTGTCTATTTAAATTCATAATTGCAAATAACAGTTAAAGATTTGCGCATATATGAGTAGGGGCGCATTTTAGTATAATACACACAGGTTACCCGGTCAATTTTGTTAATTTTCCGGGGGGTACGTTTATTCCGGGGGGTATGTTTATTAGATTTTGAAGATTTGTCCGGGGGGTACGTTTATTCCGGGGGGTATGTTTATTCGGCAGTTGAGAGTAGTATTTCGCACGCTGTTCATGTTATTTCTAAATATTATAATGGTGACATGCTACTCCTGAATAGGGTACCAGAACAACATGCGAGTCCTGTACAGTCAGACGAAGACTCCCTCCTCCACCAGGAAGGCCACACGGCACATCCCCCAGGTCCCCGAGAGAATCTTAGACGCACCCGAGATTCTCGACGACTACTGTGAGTCTTCAAGATATTAGATAAAGTCGGCAGAACATACTGCGCCTGCGCAAAACCCAGATTTTTCACGTTTTTCGTTGGATGTTTGATCAACGTTGCATCAAAATTTTGCCTGTTGCAGACGATATCTTTTCCTATACAACATCTGAAAACTACAGACAGGCTGTCAACCTTATATGCTCTAATACAACCTTATATGAGACGTTCTGCCAAAGTGCTATATGCACAATGCATTACGGGATTCGCGCAGACGCAGTACGTTCTGCCAACGTGCTGATAAGATGATATAATAAAAGCATTTCAAGTACATGTATTTATTTCATACATGTACAGTTGGTGTGTGTCAGACATTAGTAGTAAGTTGTAAAACTGGAGATGATTTTTCAGCTGTAATCTGCAGAAATGTTCAGAGTTGAGTTTTGTATCTTTTAGACTTGAACTTGTTAGCCTGGACATGTGCTGCTATAGATATAATAACCACCTAGCCGTAATGTTAGGGAACAGTTAGTTGTAGTTTTATAGATGGTTTAGGAATCTGTGTTGTTGGTTTCTTAGACTTGAACCTGTTAGAGTCGTAATAACCACCTGGTCATGGTATAACTTAGTAGGGAAGTCACAGTGTTAGTTTCAACTTTGGATCTGTTTTATCTACTTTGTTGTGGATTTATGAATGAATTGTGTGTTGTTGTTTTCTCCAGACTTGAACCTGTTAGAGTCGTAATAACCCCCTGTCCGTGGCATTAGGGAAGTTGCAGTGTTAGCCTGGATCTGTTTTATCTACTTTGTTATAGTTTTATAAAAGAATTCTATGTTGTTCTTCCTAGACTTGAACCTGTTAGCTTGGAGTGGTAACAGTGGCCATAGTGCCAGTGACTTGTGTTTTTTAAGATTTATAAATGTTTTAGAATTCTGTATTGTTGTTTTTCATAGACTTGAACCTGTTAGCGTGGAGTCGTAACAACCACCTGGCGGTTGCGCTGGGGAACAGCGTTTACCTGTGGAATGCTGGGACAGGTGACATCCAGCAGCTCATGTCGATGTCTGGCCCCGAGGATTACGTCTCCGCCGTGTCGTGGATCGCCGAGGGAAACTTCCTCGCTATCGGCAGCAGCAACGCAGAAGTACAGGTTGGTGCAGTGATGCTAAATCACAGATAGGGGGCGCTTCTCACATACAGTCAACCTTGTACTACTAGTGACCACCTCTACATAAGGTCCACCTGGCCATTGTGACCACTTTTTCCATCGATTTAGACTCCTGTCACCTGTCCACACAGACCAGTTATTTGTGGAACCAAGTGGTCTTCAAGGGCAGTTTTGATTATATATAATCTACCAGGAAAGGCTTCTGACAATATAACAACCTAAAGTAAGTGATAGTCTCAAAACAAATTGGATTTTCCCTGTTTGTTCATTTCTCAATGCATATTGAAATATTTCATTTCTGTTTTCTTTTTATTGTTAGATCATCATGATAAGCAAGTTGTCATACTCATAGTTTTACCACCTTGTAGTAGTTTGTTGAGTTCACTTCAAGTTGTTGAAACCATCTAAAGCAGGCGTGTGTTATCATTGTTTCAGCTGTGGGACGTGGCTGCCCAGAAGAGAGTGAGAAACATGACCAGTCAGTCTTCAAGGGTCGGGTCTCTCGACTGGAACGTCTACATCTTAAGCAGGTCAGGAAATGTCTTACACTGTGTCTTAAGTAATAAGTTAATTGGTTCTCAGATTTGAAAATATAACACTAACCTGGAAGATAAACTTGAAAACAGTTGTGAGTCTTAAGTATGTACCCCAGCATACAGTTTCATGAAGTGAATATATATAAGTCATTTGATGCAACTTTTCCTCCCTTTTCATCTTTTTCTCTTGCAAAATTTTTGCTTTTTTAATCGAGGTGAAGATTCACATTTATTTGATTGCTTGAGCCTTTGTTCATTCATGAAATGCTCAAAGTGGCCACTTGGACACTTTTCATTGATGTCATGAGGGAAGGGGTCAAGGTCAGACAAAATATAACGGGATTGAAGTTCAAACAAACAATAAACATAATCATAGTGTTTCAGATGTTATCATTGCAAGTAACAAATGCTTTTCTCTCACCAGTGGTTCCCGGGCTGGAACGATCCACCACCACGACGTGCGGATCGCGGATCATCACGTGGCCACGCTGGAGGGACACTCGCAGGAGGTCTGCGGGCTCAGGTGGTCGCCTGATGGTAGGCTCAAACTGAAGCAGTAACCTTCTAACTTATACATGACAGTCTAGATAGCAGTAACAACGATGCTTAGCTTCAAAACCTGTGGACTAAAGTCTTTCAGTTAGTAAAGTGGTGGCTTGGTGGTAGGGACTTTCACAAGTAGACTCTAACTAAAACAGTAACTACAGAGAGTTTAGATACTAGTAACTGTAAAAGTGCTTTATTTATTTAGCTATAAAACACACGCAGGAGGAAATCTCCACGACTCTCTCAGTCATATTTAGAGTGTGAATACAGGAAGCTATACTAACAGTTACGTATAATATAACCCCATTCATTCCAACATAAGTGCAGAGTTTTGTCCTTTTGTTGTACCAATAAAGAATCCTTTTTTGTCAGGGCGTTTCCTTGCAAGTGGTGGAAATGACAACCTGCTGAACATCTGGGGTTACCAGTGTACCCGGGAAGGGAACACCCCCATACACAGCCTCACGCAGCACCAGGCAGCAGTCAAGGTAAGAACATGGGGGATAAGGAAGGGGGTTACCAGTGTACCACTCATAGAACTAGGCAGCAGTCAAGGTAAGAACACCACAATACAAGTTTCATTTGTAACCACTGTCATCATGGAGTCCATAGCAAGATAGCTTATAAATGTGGTGCAATTTACTGTCTTTAAGACAACTTTGCAGTGCCTGTAACAAATTTTATACATTGTATATTCAAATATTATATAATCAAGGAAGTTTTGTTGAATGGAACCTCCTTGATATATTCTACAATTGAATTTTTTTCAGGCACTCATGTGGCAAGTTAGTCTGTAGTCATTACTTTATATACGTTTTTCAGGCACTGTCGTGTCGTCCATGGCAGGCTTATCTGTAATCGTTATCTGTTCTGCCGTTTTTCAGGCACTGTCGTGGTGTCCGTGGCAGCCGAGTGTGCTGGCCAGTGGAGGGGGAACAGCCGACCGCTGTATCCGCTTCTGGAACGCCAACACGGGACACTGTCTCAACACGGTGGACACCAAGTCACAGGTACGCAAACAAACAAACATGGTGTTGCCATAGGAACACAAACAATCACGGTGTTATCATAGGAACGCAAACAAACAAACATGGTGTTGTCATAGGAACACAAATAAACAAACATGTTGTTGTGACAATGTCCTAGGAACACTACTGTGCATATTTGAATATTTGGAGTGATATATTTTCCCAGTGCATCTCCACAGTGAAGTCACGACACTGTGAGTTTGTGTTTTTGTGCTACAGGATTGTTTCCACCACAAACTTAAAACACAGCAAAACCTCCTTTCCAATCTTACTGCAGAATTAAATCCCTGTAAAAATAGATGAATTTTTTTTACAGTAAATAAACCATGATCAAATACAGATCATTTCAATTTCAGCTCTCTTTCTCTTTGATGAATTTTACACCAGCTGCTTATACTATACCTGTGCTTACCTGTATGTACACCTGTACTCCTCAAGACTAACACCTGCCCACCTGTCCCCAGGTGTGTTCCATCCTGTGGTCTAAGGAGTACAAGGAGCTGATCTCAGGACACGGCTTCGCCAACAACCAGCTCACCATCTGGAAGTACCCCACCATGGCCAAGGTCACCGAGCTCACCGGTGGGTGCACTTGGTAGTCTTCTCTAAATAGCACGTCAGCAGAACGTACTGCGCCTGCGCAAAACCCTGATTTTCCACGTTTTTCATTGGATGTTTGGTCAACGTTGCATCGAAATTTTGCCTGTTGCAGACGATATCTTTTCCTATACAACATCTGAAAACTACAGACAGGCTGTCAACCTTATATGCTCTAATACAACCTTATATGAGACGTTCTGCCAGAGTGCTATGCACAATACATGACGGGTTTCGCGCAGGTGCAGTACGTTCTGCCGACGTGCTTCTCTAAATACATGTGTTTGTAGTTACATGCAGTATCCAGTACTTGATTATACTGTTGCAGGGGTCCCTGACCACAGCTAAAGTCACTGAGCTTACCAGTCAGTAAACCTGGTAGTGTTCTCTTAGGTTATATCAGGATCCATATATTTCTTCATTGCAAGATTGGCCCACTGTGCTGCAATGCCCCCAGTTGATCAGTTTGTAAACTGCAGCAGGAATAACATGGTCCTTTGGCAGAAGTCTGACAGTCGCTTTTGCTAGAAATAACTTCTTGAGTTGATGTGCCAAATTGGACCAAATACTTCCTAACCCACTTAGCAGTAATATTATATTTTCCTTTGTCTCCCTCTCTTTTGTCCCCTCTCTTCCCCACCCCTGGTCATGTTGCTTAATAGTTTTTCCACTTAAAACTTAAGGGTAGGTTGCAGGTGGGTAATTTTACCCTTAGTATGGATTTGTGCCTGTAATTTACCTGTGCAGTTTTCCGTTCTAATGTGAGAAGCGCTAACAGAACCCCCTCCCTCCCCCCCGCAGGTCACCAGGCGCGCGTGCTGCACATGGCGATGAGTCCGGACGGCACGACCGTGGTCTCCGCCGCGGCCGACGAGACGCTGCGGCTCTGGAAGTGTTTCAACGTCGACCCGCAGAAGAAACCGACGCAGAAAAGTCACCCCGACAAGAAGACCAACACACTCCTGCGCCAGCAGATCAGATAATAACAGTACAGACGGTGTTACGTAGGGACAGGCTTTGGAGTAATAAACTAGGAGGAGCTGCAATATGGAACAACAGACTGAGCTAGGTTCATAGGTCAACTACAGAGGTCATAAGTCAACTACAGGAGGTCATAGGTCAATTACAGAGGTTTATATAGGTCATAAACCTCAGCAAATGCTTACTACTGCGATGCTTGCTTTTCACGTATTTGAGAGTACCTGTACAGGTTAGTTTGGATACTATGAAGCCATTTTGTTGACGTGCTTGTATACTTGTACAGTTTTGCACCTTGTCCTTATTGTGAAGTAGTTTTTTAGCACCTTGAATGTGCATACCGCCACCGACGGGCCACGCTAAGTTATTATGTTGGCCTCCGTACGCTTCAAAAGGACAGGAAGTTGTAACTACTGCAATGACAACAAGGATCTAATAAAGACCATCTTTATAAATTCTCTTGTCTTGGTTCTTCCTGAAACCCCAACTTTATACTTTCTCAGTTTCTCATTTTCAAAGTCAGTCAACATAAATAGGGGCACAAAACAAAAATAACATGTATTCAACCATTGATAATTCAGTGCTTTTTTTTTATTTCTACCGACAGAAATTATACACTTAGCATATCATCTAGCAGCAGAATTGCCATTTGCTTTAAAATATTCCTAAACTGAATCCTCCCCCCTAAGAACATAATGGTCTAGCCCTACAGTTCTTCCAACTCAACTCATAGACCAGGAACATGTGCCTCCATATTGGAGTATAAATCAAGGTCAGAGTGTGTTTGAAGGTTGTTGGTTCAGCGGCCTGGTTTTTGTCAGCAGCGCAGATGGTGCAGTAGCCTCCAACAGGCTTCTTAGGGGGCTGGAAAATATAGCAGGCTGCTAAAGGACACGCCAATTTTACATGTTCGTTCTTGGGTTCAGAAGTCTGAGGGGAAAGTCTGTACCTCGGTATACACAGTTTCAGGGAGTGAATTTACAAGTCAGATGCAAGTTTTCCTACCTGTGTGCTGTTATCATGTTGTTGTTTCAATACATTTCTACTTAGAAATGTCTGAATAATCTCCAAGCAGATCTTTTGGCAGCTACAAGACAGTATCAAAGTGGCAAGACAGTATCAAATTGGCAGAACAGTATCAAATTGGCAGGGCAGTTATAATCCAAGACGCCACTGTTTGGCTAGCAAAAAAAAAAAGATACTGGTACAAAAAAGAACATACAATAAGAACACCTAAAAGACTTTTAAAAAATCAGCTGAAATCTAAACCTTAGCTTGGAGAGTACGTCTGTGAACCAAAGAAATAAGTTGGTGTGGCCTCACCGCCGATACACGAGCTGTTTTGGCAAACTTGACTATTTACTCAGCAGCTGGCAGCCACAAGGATGTGAACACGTCTTGACGAGAACACTTAAGTAGGAATTACAGCCACTTAAAGACTTGTTTGGTCTTTTCCCGGCTGGCCAGTGGTGTCTATCGGAGCGGGCGCAGGTGTAATTCTGTCAACATGACGTTACAAAGTCATCGTACACGGATAGCTCGCAACCCAACACCGCCAAAACAGCTGCTCAAGCGCCCGGTGTTGGGGGTTTGCCCGGGCCATTCAGGAGTCACTTTGTTCCAGGATTAGCAGACAAAACGGTACAAAAACGGAGCCCTGGTCTGTAATCCCTGCCTGTTGTGTGGTGAGTGGTTTAAACCACGGAGGCCCGAGGTGTTGCATCACTCCCAGAACAAGCCCACCTGTTTGTTACACCTGGCTGCGATCACAGGTGCTTCTGTGTGAGAGATAAACCCACCTGTTAACACCTGGCTGGTAGGGTTTACAGGTGTGCACGGCTGAAATCAGGTGAGCAGAATCCTATTGTTGGTAATCTCCTAGCAGATCTTTTGGTGGCTTCAGCTTACAAGACAGTATCAAATTGGCAAGACAATATCCAATACATTTGGCTGGGGAGGAAAAAAAGATACCAGTACAAAAAAGAAAGCCTGATAAAAAGGCTTAGAACATGTCAAAAATAAGCGGAAACCTAAATCTCTGCTTGGAGAGTATACTGTTAGTACTTTTGCAAGGAAGGTTAACATGTCTTCAGCTAAGGGTGTTTTTTTTTAGGTTTCTAAAACAGGATTGAGTTTAAGTAATGGCTTTTTATGATACTGTAAATCTTGAAATGTTTACAGTGATTTTATTTTCGTGGTGATCTCTCCCCTGCAAACCTGCTGTTTCATTGCATTGCTGTAGTACAGAATTATTTCAACTGCAAAGTTTACACACACGAAGCCTCCTTTTCCCTCCTACTGCAAAATAAAACCATGGCAAAATTGAATGCATTTGCAGTACTTTGCTTGTGGGTGGAGTTTTGCACAACTTATCGAAACCTCCAAGGGATTGTATGTCGACTTGTGCAACAGATCTGAACTGTCTCAGATCAATTGAATAGTTTTAAATAATGTGTAACCATTGGCAATGAAAGCCACAACCATTGAGAGATAGTTACACAGAAATAGAGGGCTGGGAACATAAAATATACACCATAAATGACTTGATTATTGACTGTTTATATCTGTTGCTTCTGTGAGAAATGTAACCTGAATGTTGCTCCTGTTTTAGTTGCTGGAAGCTATATGTACATATGTTCTCACTGTTTGTAACGAAGACAGATGTTATGTACAGTATATATACAGGTTCAATGCACCCAGGAAAATTCCCCTGGTTTTTTCAATTAGTCTTGTAGTGAACAGCTTGTAGGGCTGGTTCTGACGGACTGCCACTTTTTCCAGTAGCGTGCAAGCAAGTCGGGTGAGCAACAACAGCCGGGATTCGAACTCACAACCTTCTGATCCAGGATTGTTGTTACCTATACTGTGGAAGTACAGGTAGGACAGTTTCTGCATATTCTGCTATTAAACCTCTGAGGGGGTGAAGTCTGCTATCTCTGATTGCCTTGTTTAAAAAATGTGGTTCTGGCAAATGATTGCATAGAACTGGATAAAGAGAACCTGAAAGTTAAAGTAATTAATTAATTATTTAAGTCTATTGCTATAGCTACTGTGTATTACTCCAAAAATGGAAGAAATAAGAATGAAAGCCTCTATATATGAGTTACCATCTTTCTTCCTATCTGTATTTCCTCAAACACTTTTTATCTTCAAAAACTGCAAAGTCGTCTTTTTTACGTCCAGTCCATTCATTTTTAAAATCTATCCAGTTTCTTGAGTAACTATTTTCTTGTGCATCGACATTACATTTCTTGTGCAACTCGTTCTAAAGTAAAGGGCTATATCGGATGTTATCCCCAAAATGAAGTTGACACGGCCCGACGGATAAGAAAAATTCCTTGCCCTCCTCCTGAGGTCTGCGAAAGAAATCTCCGGGCTGCTTCGTTTCCAGGTGTTTATCTGGGGCAGACTGGCAGACATGTTCTCATGACCTTGGGGTCAAGGGCAAACATCACGGCAAATAGAGGAGGCCGAGAAACGAATGCTTGTCGGTCGTCTTGGTTTGTAACAAGTCAACCTGGGCCGGAGCAAGTCAATTCCATGGTTCTGAGTTTGTTCTACATCCTAAAGTTTGTACCCTTATCAAAACTTGTCCTGTTAATGGCTTCTCCATGCAGGCTGGCTGACATTATAATGACCTTGAGGTCAAGGACATCACAGATATGAGAAAAGGACAAGAATTTAGCCATACTTTTTTCCCAACTTGTCAGTGATATTGGTTCAACACCTCAAAAACTAGATGGATTCTGAGTTCCATTTTCTTAAAATTAAGATTTTTCACCATATGTAGACTTTCCCTACTAAGAGTTTCTGCTGGCAGACATGAACTTACGACCTTCAGTTCAAGGGCAAACATCACAGCAGGCTGAAAAGGGCAACAAAAGGCTGTTGGCTCTGTGTGCTGTCAAGTCTGTAGGTACATACAGCACGTCGGCAGAACGTACTGCACCTGCGCGAAACCCGTAATGTATTGTGCATAGCACTTTGGCAGAACGTCTCATATAAGGTTGTATTAGAGCATATCAGGCTGACAGCCTGTCTGTAGTTTTCAGATGTTGTATAGGAAAAGATATCGCCTGCAACAGGCAAAATTTTGATGCAACATTGACCAAGCGTCCAACGAAAAACGTGAAACATCAGGGTTTTGCGCAGGCCCAGTATGTTCTGCCAACTATGCTGGTACATACAATTCAGAACTGGGCCTGCTCAGCTCCATTCCTTGGTTTTAGGGCTTCTTTTAATTAAAACAAAATTGGAACCCTACTTAATCATTCCCTACTGTTCTGGGTGACCTTGGGTTCAAGGGTAAACATCACTGCCAAGAGAAAAGGGCAACAAACGGCCACTGACATTCTCTCCTGCCAGTTCTATTCCTTAATAACAAGTCAGACTGGGCCAGATCAACATAATGCCTTGGTTTGGGGCTTCAAAATACTGAAATTTGTACCTAAGCCAGCAAAAGCCTTGATGCCTTCATGTACTAAAGTTGCATTTTGTAGAGTGCAGTGTTACTTACAATTTATATATTACATGGTTAGAGGATTAATTACATAGTAAACACTCATCTTCATGCAAAAAGTTTAAAATGTATTTCTCACAATAATAATGTAGCGCAGTGTAAAAATACTAGGACAACAGCAATATTTTGTAAAAGTTTTTATTTGGCTTGAAACCAAATTTACAACTGCAGAGGAATCCTTATGCTGAAGTCACATGTCTGTGATGTCACATGACCTAGTAGGTGATGGTCATCCAAACCTGAAGAAGGCAAGCACGTCGGCAGAACGTACTGCACCTGCGCGAAACCCGTAATGTATTGTGCATAGCACTTTGGCAAAACATCTCATATAAGGTTGTATTAGAGCATATAAGGTTGACAGCCTGTCTGTAGTTGTATAGGAAAAGATGTCGTCTGCAACAGGCAAAATTTTGATGCAACGTTAACCAAACATTCAACGAAAAACGTGAAAAATCAGGGTTTTGCGCAGGCGCAGTACGTTCTGCCGACGTGCTAAGAAGGCCACAGTAGAGAAGCTAGGCTGCAAATCTAGTGAGCTTTTCTTACTTCACCCCAGTGTTTACAGCCTGTCTGTGTGTGTTTATGCAGTGTAGTTTCTATTTGTTCTGCCTAGGCTCATTAATCTTCTAGGGTTGAGGAAGTCTGCTATCTCTGATTGTCTATTGTTTTATAATAATATTGAGTTGGGAGTCATACTTTCAGCTACTGATAATGCTACATGTACAATTCTATTTGGCAGATGATTCTCCGAAGCCCGTTCCAGACCCTCTTGTAGTTGTGTACTTTATAGGCTTCCTGACAGCCCCCTGCAGAGCCTCGTGAGTTATCAGGTTTCCTGGCAGCCCCCAGCAGAGCCTCGTGAGTTAGTTATCCACCCTGTCATCACACCCCAATCTTCCAGGCTATTAAATATCACATTCCAGGCTTGATGTGTCCGGGAGGGGGGGCGAGGACACTGGACCTGTAGTTGTTGTGTCTGCCGCTCTCAGCCAACAGGTGCCTCCAGTGTAGCAGGCAAAACCATACCCCTGAAGAAACCGGCCCCCACCACACCCCCAGAGGAGTAGCCTGTAGCATAACTCTTGAATACAACTCTAAGCCCTGAAGATTGCAAATGTTGTTTCAAGCTATCTAATGCAGAGATCCTTATGTTCATTTGATGAGGAGTTCCACTTTAGCTACCAAAGCTTTACTGGGAAAGAACAATCTTTCAACACCCATGTTTGAGGTGAGTCAGGCTTGTAAGCATTGCTTACCCTGGGGCATATCTCAACCCTGCTGAGGGTCCGGTCTTGTCAGGGGTGCGTCTGAGCTGCTACACTGGCACCTCCTCCAGACCAGCTATGTAAACTACCAGGCAAGCCCCCCCAGGTACTCCACATCTGACCCTGGCGAGACAAGGCCCCCCAGCAGCCCCACATGTGACCCTGGCGAGAATGCCAGGCATTTTCTCACACACCGCTCCAAGACAAGCTCTCCGAGGGCGGCTGGGAAACAAGCTGACATGAAATATGACTGCAGGAAAAGTAACCGTTGCCAACCTCAAGACGACTTCAGCATCTTGAGCGAACTTTTCCTTAACTAGCACCTCCAGCTGAGCCAAGGAGTGAAGGATCACCTAAGGACCTCATCTATAAGGAGGTAGGAAAGTCTGCTTGCTACTTTCTTGCAGTAAAACTTAAGAAGTTGCAGTCTAAGAATGTCTGAGTGGCTGCGTTCCTTGTAGAAGTCTTAAGACGAGGAGGGATTTTGCTAAGACTGGTGGGTGCTCCAGGCGGCTTGTCTGGTGGTATTTACTTGTGTTATGTCGGGGTGTGTACATAACCGCCCCGCTGACTTGTAGTGTTTACTGTACAGACATCTCCGACCAAGGTCCTCAGGCCAGGACAAATTAACATGCCGGTTCTCATAGTCAGAAAATGAAAAATAAAATAAAATACTTCTTCTTCTTCTTCAATCTTCCTCTGATGAGGTGCAGCTAGAGAAGTTTTGTCTCCGGTAAGGTCTGTCAGACATTACAGACAGAAGTTCCAATCCTTGCAGACCCATTTCAGACTCAATGAGTTTCTTAAGAGTTGTACATGGACGTCCAGTGCTCCTTTTTGCCTCAGGAGACCAGAGTAGGAGTCGCCCCGCTGGTTCTGTGCCACGAGTCACGTGACCCGCAAGGCTGAGACGTCTTTTCACAAATAAAATACACCTGAACTAAACCGGGCGATAAACATGAAAACAAAGTCTGAGGAGAAAAGTACCTTTTTCGGTAGTGAGTAAAAACTTTTAAGTGAATATAGTCAGATTGAAGTTTTTCCCTCTGCACTCCGTTTTCATTTTATTTTATTTTTTATCTATTACATCTTCAGACAGCTGGGTGGCTCATTCAATTTTTGTCAAATTGATTTTCAATGAGGCCCAGTCAAAATTTTACATAAATAACAAAGGATTTTGACCTGGAGCTATAGTTTTAGTTAAAACTGTCCAAGAACCAAAGAAATAAATTGGTGTGGCCTAAACTGGAAGATCAATTTGGAAACAGAACAGAGTCTGAGGGGAAAGTCTGCCTACAGTCTGGTAAGCTTGCACATCTTTAGGTGGTGAACATTAGTCAGATTCAAGTTTTCCTCTAGATCTCATCCCTCTGCTTTCACGTTGTCTTCTTGCTGAATTTCTGCGAAAAAACATCCAAGAACCCAGGAGACATTTCAATTGGAGATGGCAGACTTCACCCCCTTACCCATATTGCTTTGCAACCCTTCCAGTCCCACAGACAAATTTTAGCAGCACTGCATTGTGTTTACTGGGAACTGCAGAAACACACAAACATGCACACATACATACAGACACACAGACACACACACATACAGATAGACACACACACACACACACACACATATTAGATATACACACACACACAGCACACACACATACATGTACAAATGTACATGTATATTAGATATACACACACACACACACACATACACACACACATACACACATGCACACACATATTAGATATACACACACACACATATATTAGATATATACACACACACAGCACACACACACATACAGATATACACACACACACACACACACGCACAGCACACATACACACACACACACACACACACACACACACACACACACACACACACACACCAAAAACAATACTTCCTTAGGGCAAAGCTGTCTGTAAACCAGTGCGCTAACTTGGAGTGGCCAGGTCTGCCCTGCCCCAGCATCTGTTGTGTGTGGCCAGCAGGCTTTTGACATACAGATATATACACACACATAGCACATACACACACACATGCACACAGACCAAAAACAATACTTCCTTGGGGCAAAGCTGCCTATGAACCAGTGCGCTAACCTGGAGTGGCCAGGTCTGCCCTGCCCCAGCATCTGTTGTGTGTGGCCAGCAGGCTTTTGACAACCTCCTCACATGTAAACAAACCGGTCGGAACCTGCGGCCACTCCAGCCGCCTGTCAGTCATCACAGCACAGAGAGCCTCCTTATCGTGCAGGGGAATGCGAGGGGTAAACACACATCTCTCTCCGAAGCACAAGAACACGCCAAAAATCAGATGTACAGACATACCTTGAGTTCTTAGACAAAAACTTAATGGTTTTCAAATGAGTCATATACAAAACGGGTTGATGTGGTACTTGTAATGGTTTGTTTAAAATGGTCTGAAGTTAGCAATGACGAGTGCCGACACTTTCCTTGTTTGGGACACAGGAATTTTAATGACTGGGAATGGTGTGGCACAGATTGATGATGAGATTAATGCCTACAGATGTCTCAAAAGGGAAGACCTAATCCTTTAATATGGAAATTAATGATGCATACTTAAAATGGTTGACAAAATGTGTAGAAAAAGTTAAAGTGAAAGGGGATAACTCTCCTCAACAAGTTAAACTTTAATCTATCATTGAAACTAAGGCCGCATTGAATGAATGAATGAATGAATGAATGAGTGAATGAATGAGTGAATGAATGAATGAATGAATGAGTGAATGAATGAATGCGTGAATGAATGAATGAATGAAAGAATGAAACGATTGACAAATATTGCTTGACAGTCCACCATGAATGAATGGAAAGATCTTGCTTCAAACCACCCTACCCTCAACAGCAAAACTACTGCCTGCTACACAAACTAGAGAAGTTCAACTTGTCTCCTTCTCTCATCACTTTGTCCTGGGCTTACACAGAAATGTTGGCTCCACAGCGGGAGGGTTAGCCCTACTGTATATCTCCTGCCCTGTACAAGTCACTACAGGCTAGAGATAAGCCTCCACTTGGCAGAGCGCACAGTTTACACCACTGTCCTTACAAGTCTCTTCAGACAACTTGCGTGCCATTCCTTCATTCCTGGCGCACTGACTTGAGAAGTTGGCTTGTTCAGATCTTCAGTGTTTCAAGAAACCTTGGCTTTCCTTTCTTCCGAAGGATTTTCCAGGCGACAAAGGTGACACACATCTAAGCTTGTGAGATGCTGGGAGTTTGTCCCAGATGTGGTTTGCTCCTTTTCCTAAATATCCCCCCACTTATGCATACCCCCCCTTCTATGTATAGACCCACATTTTAATGGACCCTCATATTTGTATAGATGGGCACCATTTTCAACCATTGATAAGGCTTGACAATGTGTTTGGGCAGGACCAATGCAGTTCTGTGGTTACAGCAATGCAGGTTACTGGGTTAAGGCCAGGTCATGAGGTCAAGGACAGGTCATGAGATCAAAGGCAGGTGCATGAGGTCAAGGGTAGGTCAAAAGGTCATAGGCAGGTCACACGGTCAGTGATATCAAGGACAGGTGCATTAGATCAAGGACAATTGTGTGGGGTCAAGGACAGGTGCATAAGGTTAAGGTCAGGTCATGAGGTCAAGGGCAGATACATGAGGTCAAGGACACCTGGTCAATGGCAGGTCATTAGAGTTTTTTAGACTTTAGAGGTCAAAGGACAGGAAAGATCCATCAACTTTACACTTTCTTAGAAACAACATCTTTTTTTTCAGGCCTGTGAGGTATAATGTCCCTTTGAAGCCCTAAGTTAGTAAGTAACTTAGCTTTTGTAGAACAAAGTCAGCGCAGACAGGTCCCGTCTGTAGTGTGTTAGCCTCGGACAGCTGGACGGAGCTGTACAACAGACCTGAGCAAAGCTGTTCACAAACAGAGAAACTGTTACGTAATGCAAAATACATCAAGCAACTGGATAAATTCTTTAAAAAGTCAGATGTTTCAGATAGCATCCACTGTCTTTCACCAGTGACATTTCCAAGAACTTCCAAACTTGTACAAATTAAAAAGTTTTAACAAAATGCCAAAATCAAACAAAAGACTGTGGAAGAGCCAAACATGTATGTGTTCTTCATGTTTGCATCTCTAACCCCTTGTTATAAACACTTATATGTATAAAATGCCAGTGTCCCTTGCCATAATTTCTCTCTAACAACCAATAATATCATGTTGAACTTCATGTTCACGTTTCTATTCTTCCTTTTATTCTAAACACTTACAAAATGCCTGGCTGTTTCTATGCCAATCACTTCTGAGCATGTCCCTTTACTCAAGCAAGGAAGGCAGACTCGAAAGGTAAAGTCAGCTGTTAAAAGACAATAACGTGTTCATGTTCACGTCTCCAACTGAACCCAGTGACCTTCGAAGGTCGTTTCAAATTAAAGCCGAACTGTTCTGTCAATCAAGTTCTCAATCACTTCCTGAGTAAATTGACAGAAGTTTTCCAATTATTCTCAAGGAGGAGGACAAGAGCTGTTCAGGAAATTACAAGAAGAGACAACAGACTTGCCTTTGTGTTGAATCAAGGAGGTTCTTTTTGAACCTCCTTGGTTGTATAGAGTTCAAGTCTATGTTCAACACATTTCTGTACAACATTTCTATAACCCACACTGCAGGGATAGCGCTACATGTGGTCCTAACACTAACCCCTACCTGTGTACACCTGGCCACATCAAAGCATTTCTTAAGACATTAAAAGTTGAGATAACAGTCTTGACTTTGTCTGGAACATAACAGTTAAAATTTGCACATTTCTGTCGAACCCATGTGTGGTTTTTAAGTCACTGCTGGAGTCCATATGGCCACCTGTAAATTAACCTTTGATTCTTATTAAAGACACACAAGTTCCACACCTGAGTACATTAAGGGGCTTGGTGGGAAATTAAAAGGTGAGATTGCGATCTTGACTTTGTCCCAAACACTCCTAAACTTCGCCCATTCCTGTAAAACCTTTGTGTAACTTTAATCACAGCACAAGTCCATGTGGTTAAGTGTAAACTCACCTTTTTGATTGATGCAACACAAAAGGTGATTATTGTACCTGAAACACCTGGAAACACCCGAGAATATCAAAGGACTCCTGAGGAAATTAACGAGATATAACAGTCCTGATATTGTTTATATCTCACACATATAACCAACAGTCTTTTATTCCCAGAACTCTCCGAATCATGGAGCAGCAACAGTTGTAAATTGAGTTTCCTCTACTTCTATGTTAATTCTCACCTGTGCATAAATGTATATTTATTATTATTATAAGCACAATATTTTAAAGATGTTTGCATTATACTATCAATCTGTTAAGGCTTTTAATCAAATGAAATGTTTTTAAACAGCTGTACACTGTAAATTACAATACAATTCAGGATGTACTCCTGCTATGTTGTTTTAATAAATAAAGTTTCAAAGTTTCATATCCATCAAACATTACTGTCACCCCCCCCTCCCCAAACACCATATGGCCACCAGCTAACGAAGCCTTGATTTACAACTCACAATACCTGGGCACACCTGTCCACACCTGAACACAGCGCAGGTATTGATACAACCTGGCCAGGTACAAACAGTGGGGTCCGCAGGTAAACACTTGAATGTCATCGTGTGTCCGCTACACCTGGTAATGAGCGAGGAGGCCTCCGCGGCTTTCTGAACGCACAAAGGCTTCTGACAACGTCAAACCGCGTATAAATACAGCTCTGGTCGTTTCACAGGAGAAGCTTCCTACTGGTGGGGATGGTCGTCTTACGCTGTGCTTAAGGATTCAAGACACAAGCTCAAGACGTCTTGGAAACGTCGTTAAGGTTCGTACAGTCATAAATGTCTAGAAGGAGAGCTGTATTTCATGGGTTTGGGGGCAGCCTGAGAAATTTGGCTTTTTAACTGTCTTTTGTTTCACTCATCCAAACTCTGCCTGAATCAGTCCTTCCGCACTACAAGTGTCTGAACTTACTCTCCAAATCTAATTCCAATTCTAAAAGAAATTCTCTTGAAAGTCTCCACCCATCTTACCTCTCCTAGATAAGCCTTAAGTACGTAGGTAAGTGCTCCAGTATTATGTCATTGAGTAGTGGTAAAAATTCCTGAGCTGCATGTTTGAAATATCTGTTGTTGTTGAACACTGTATCATGTAGAATCTTTTCTTCATTCTACCTGAAACACGATTGTAAAAATCTGCTAACGTTGACAGATTTTACAGTAGCTGCTTCAAACTGTTCTCTCTCTATGTTTATCAGTTAACAGGAAAAACTCCATAGAGTTTGCCATATACTATATATAGCCACTCGATTAGCCCAATTATACTTAAGTCGTTAACCTTGTCATCAGGACTGTTCATCTTAATTACCGGGTTCTTAGGGCCCCTTAAGGAAACAGGTAAGATTAAGAAGGCAAAGAAACCTTGAAACCAGAAGGGACCTTAATGTACCCCAGGTGTTGGAATGGGTCGTTACACTTCATATGATATAGGGTGGAGAATGTTTGGCGATTGATTGATTGATTGATTGATTGATTGGTTTGATTGAATACCTGTTGTAGGAACAAGTACAAAGACAACGAAGTGAGATTTTCTTTGTTTGTTTGTTTGTTTTGCATAACTGGTATTAGTGGTAAACTGCCTTTAGGCATAACACACCAGTTTTGTACAGTAAGTACAAGCTGCATAAGACCGGACTGTAGGTTTAATCCTACAAAATGTTATAGGAAATCAACTTTGACAAAATGAAGATATTACACATAGAGGTGCTTAATTCATTTCATTTGTCAT
Source organism: Branchiostoma floridae x Branchiostoma japonicum (assembly GCA_013266295.2). Lineage (NCBI taxonomy): Eukaryota > Metazoa > Chordata > Leptocardii > Amphioxiformes > Branchiostomatidae > Branchiostoma > Branchiostoma floridae x Branchiostoma japonicum. The sequence goes on along the minus strand of CM023836.1, from coordinate 579,119 downwards.
TTATAAGTCTTTCAGTCAAAAGAGTTTTAGAAAAAAAAGTGTCCCTTTCTTCAGAGAGTTAATGAAATATTAAACATTTACTGTTTTTATAATGGAACCACTTAAATCAATAGCTGAATAATATGTGACACTACAAGAGTGTATTTGAGTCTATATCCACTGATAAGAAACTCTCTGTGCTTTTATTCCACTGCAGCTGTTTTATTTCATTTCCGTATGATCACAGTCCCTTCATTGATCACCTCCCACGTTTTATCTTAAAGAAAACGTGGTATTGAACCACCTGACAGCTGTCATTCCGTTTGATCAAGGCCGTTTCTCGTCTTCTCCGTTTGACGGGATGAATGAATGAAAGTTTATTTTTAGCACCTTCCCAGTTGTCACACTGTCAGTTTGTTACAATGAAGGTTTTTTTCACACTCTTTCAACTCATTTGCACAGGAAACGACTGGCCACATCAAGTCAATACCCTGGTTCTCAAATGTTTCTAAATAAAACACAAAAATTAGTCCCCTTGTAAGTGACACAAAGTAACTTAAAGGAAAATTAAGAAAAAAAACTTCTATTAAAGATAACGAAGTCTATCGGGAGGAAATATACATTCTGTTATTGCAAATACTGTAACAAGAACATCCAACAGTGTCAAAAAATTGAATTTTTTCTTTTTGAATCATTGTAGGAACAATAAGAGATCAGAACTAAATCTGTGTTGAATGGATGAAGGAATGTACATGTATACAGTTGCAACTAATCTTTTATCTTCAGTATAGGGTTAGTCTTGTTAGATTGATAGGGTCCTAGTACATTTTCCCAATGGGACTGTCCAAGTTCTTCCTGTGGTCTATAATGGACGTATAAATCAAATACATGAGCATGCTAAGTTATATATATTTATATACAAAGATATTATATATATTCAGTTATTGTTGAAAGCAAAATGACATGTCTTAAGAGACAATGTCTGGAATTCGGAAACTCTTTGGTAGTGTTGTCCCAAATTATGTAAGTGAGAGGCTATTTATAGTAAGTTATGTTAGAGAGGTATGTGTGTCAAATTTGAGAAGGATGGCACAAACCTGGGCACCTTAAGGCAAACACCTGAGAAACAGGTGGGTGGAGGGAGGGGAGGGTTCTGATTGGACGATGTTCGGTGTCGCCCCTGGAGACCGTTGGTTCCCACGGTGATGAGTTATATCAGCAAATCAAAATACGGCTGTCCGTCGCAGCAGTGGGGATTAACTCGGGCCTAGTGGGTAAGCAGAGAACAGTGGTCAGTTTTGGGCTGTGGGAACGCAGTCTCTTGTAGTACAGCACTCTGGTTATTCCAGCACGTCGGCAGAACGTACTGCACCTGCGCGAAACCTGTAATGTATTGTGCATGTAGCACTTTGGCAGAACGTCTCATATAAGGTCGTATTAGAGCATACACATGTATAAGGTTGACAGCCTGTCTGTAGTTATCAGATGTTGTATAGGAAAAGATATCATCTGCAACAGGCAAAATTTTGATGCAACTTTAACCAAACGTCCAACGAAAAACGTGAAAAATCAGGGTTAGCGCAGTACGTTCTGCCGACGTGCTCGTTATTCCCATTTTGGAATGGCAGAAATAACAAGGCAATCAGGGATGGCAGACTTCACCCCCTTACCCTTTATTAAAGACAAAATAGCAGCAGTTTGCTGTAGTACAGCACTCAAAATTTGTTATTCAAAATTTGAAAGGCGGAAATTATATAACGAGGCAATTAGAGATGGCAGACTTCACCCCCTTACCCATACTGGTTTCCCATTCTTTTGTCAAAGACTAAAATAGCATCAATGAGGATGTCAATGCTATATTGGGAATCTCACACAGACAGACAGATAGACAGAAAGACAGACAGACAGACAAACTAAACATAATATTAGCATGATTTAAATAGGTATGTGGTAGCCTTTGAACTTTTCATCCAGTTGCTTTATACTTGACTATCTACATCTGTTGTTTGACTTGTCAGGGAAGGGTACACTGACAGTTCTTTCTGTAGGAATTCTGTTTTCCAGCATACTGCATTGCACCGTGGCCTGCTGGCATTTGACAACTATTAGCCAACGTTTCAAAATACTTGACAAGTACTGGTGAACGTTTCAGACTTGCCAGATAATCCGTTTAAAAGCAAACTGTTTGCCTGCTTATATTTCACAACTATTAGCAACCTCTACAAAATACCTGACAAGTAGAAGTTAACATGCCACACTTCCCTTAAAATGTATTAGTCAGCAATTCAAATCAGGTTAACCTTCTCCCTGCTGCCTAGACCCATAACCCATACAAATTTGGTGCCAAACGGCTGCCTTGGCAAACTGAAGGTTAATCTAACATTGACAAGTGTTAGCCAACAGCTTAACATACTTGACAAATACTATCTAACATGCCACACTGCCCAGCTAATCTGTTAGTAGAGTATTAACCAGTAAACTGTATTGGTTTGGCCTCCTGGCTTTCAGGAAGTATCAGCTAACACTACAGACCTGTCAGCTAATATATAACCCAGTAAACTGTATTGGATAGGCCCGGAGTACCTTCTGTTTTCCCATTCGGTGCATTGTTGTATCAGTGAAGAGCTGTGGTCCCAGCCTGGATACAGACCCACCAGGCAAGCCTGCAGTAGTGTGGAGAGAAGTTTGTATTGGCCGCAGGTTTAGGTATGTCCTGTTCCATTGTCCAAGCTTTAAAGTAAGCTGGTAGAGTACAGACGGAGCCGTTTCTGTAGCAGAACGTGGACAGAAGACTTGTTGACACAGGACCAGACGGTAACCAAACAAGCGCGCGGACGATGCCGCAGGTAGAGCGCGGCTGTCAGGCGGTCATGGGAAGAGCAACGCTGCGCGAAGAATCCCGGTATCGTGTAGCCGCCCGCTCGGCCGCGTGAAAATCGCCAGGCTTGACAAGTATGATTGGGAAGAGAGTGGAAGTGTTTTTAGAAACTACTTTTAGTGTTCCATTTTTGCTTTGGATCCCATCTTGACAATTACATGCACTTTTGGAAATAGAAGTTAGATTTTCAGCAGTACCATTAGAAGGGAAACTGTTTCTTGAGGAGTTTTTAACTTAAAGGTATTTGACAACTTCTTTCGAGGAACATTTAGGTCAAGGTGGGTTGTTTTCTGCCGGGAAATGTACCGAGTTTGCAAGTCTGGCCAAAATTGTGACACTAGCATGTTATTTTGTAATACACCTGAGGAAGATAGTCCTATCATATTGCAGGCAATATGGAATGATCCATTTGGGGTATAGGGGGGAATGCTGGGCTCATTTTGGTGTACAAGTAGCTCTTTATAATGCTTAAGTCATGGGAAATTCTATAATTGACACAAGCATTAAGAATCCTCTCTATATTGACCACTCTGCATTATACCAGATTTTATCGGTCCCCAGAGTGGTCTTCTTGGACAGTTTTGACTGTACATGCAAGTTTTAATGTGTAAAGCATTTTCTTCCCTGTCTGACCACAATGTCCTCACTTGTTATTAGTGCATTATACCTTTACAGTGTGGCTAACAATCGTTGCTTATTGACATGTATGGAGTCCTTTGAGTCCTAATGCCTTATGTTAAAAGGTTTCATACTGAACCAGAAGTTTTTATAACAATAAGTTGTAATGTGAGCATTTTCTTACCTATCTGACCACAATGTCCTCACTTGTTCATTATGCTTCATAGTGTGCATGGCCTAACAGACTTTGGATATTGTAGTGCATTATACCTTTATATAGAGTGACTAACAATCGTTGCTTATTGACGTGTATATGGAGCCCTTTGAGTCTTTCCTCCCCCCGTGGTGGATAATTGGGCCTGGGGACACGTTCCGATGTCGTTTGTACGACAGTCTATTGACACAGCGCCACCAGGACAGTCTGCCGATTGTTTCTGGAGGGTACGTTTGTCAGCACAGCTTGTTTGGCGGTGGGTATAACCTCGCACGGCTTTTCCTGACCATCAAACGCACCGGTCTGCCGACGCAGCCAAGGCTACGGCTGTCGTGTGGGTCACCTGGCTGAAGTCTTAACAATTCCCACCTGCGCACGGAGCGGTGAGTTACAACAACGTCCCTTACCGTCAGCAAAGTCGTTTCTCAAACTTGAAGCCGACGTTTACTCTTGTTACTGAACATTTGGAACAACTTTCCTCGGCACTGAAGTAGCCGTGAAGTTTATATCGGTCCGAGCTCACACAGACAGTTATGTTGGACTTTAATTTGACGTGAGATTGGGAAGTTACAGCCCGTCACTTTTCATCTGGCAACTCGTTTTTCATCCATGTACGCCCTTCCTTTTGTGTTGCTACTGAACATTTGGAACACTCTTCCTTCTATATTGAGGCCAGATTAACTCACTTCCTTCGTTCTCAGAAATCTTAAAGTAAAGGGTTAGCATCTTAGAAAACAATATGTAAACTACTAACTTGAATCTATTCTATATTTTACTACCTTTAACTGAGTGACAATACCTGAACTAAGTGAACTTGGTAGTAACAAGGTACAGACTTTCCCCTTAGACTGCTTTTCACCTTAGCCTTTAGCAGCCATTTGGCTACCGATTCTCTATTGGTTACAGGGTTAGGCAGCAGGGAGAAGGTTAACCTTTAGCACACTGAAGTAGCCATTTGGTTACCAATTCTCTATAGGTTACAGGGTTAGGCAGCAGGGAGAAGGTTAACCTTTAGCACACTGAAGTTAGCCGTTTGACTACCAATTCTCTATTGGGTACAGGGTTAGGCAGCAGGGAGAAGGTTAACCTTTAGCACACTGAAGCAGCCGTTTGGCTACCAATTCTCTATTGGTTACAGGGTTAGGCAGCAGGGAGAAGGTTAACCTTTTTAGCACACTGAAGTAACATTTTGGCTACCAATTCTCTATTGGTTACAGGTTAGGCAGCAGGAAGAAGGTTAACCTTTAGCACACTGAAGTAGCCATTTGACTACCAATTCTCTATTGGGTACAGGGTTAGGCAGCAGGGAGAAGGTTAACCTTTAGCACACTGAAGTAGCCATTTGGCTACCAGTTCTCTATTGGTTACAGGTTTAGGCAGCAGGGAGAAGGTTAACCTTTAGCACACTGAAGTAGCCCTTTGGCTACCAACTCTCTATTGGTTATGGGGTTAGGAAGCAGGGAGAAGGTTAACCTTTAGCACACTGAAGTAGCCCTTTGGCTACCAACTCTCTATTGGTTATGGGGTTAGGAAGCAGGGAGAATGTTAACCTTTAGCACACTGAAGTAGCCATTTTGTTATGGGGTTAGGCAGCAAGGAAAATATTGATATTCAAATTTGTCATTATTTCTTTCAATCCCAGAGCCAGCAAATTAAATTGGTCTCAGCTATTATGGAACATTTGGAATGATTATATACATGACTATTTATTTATTGTACATTGTAGACACCATTTTCAATCAGAGCAAAACAAACGAGTTCTGTGTGAGTTTAAAGCTTTAAGACTCTGATTTTGAGTTTAAAGACCCCGATCGTTCCCACCTGCACTTTAGTCTAAGTTACAACACCGATCATTTTCCAGTTTGGAAGTCGTTTTTCAGACTTCAAGGCCAGAGAGTCCTACACCGGACATGCCGCCCTGGTCGGAAAGTTTCACATTTGGAATAACACGACTCACTTTACATTTGTAGAGCTGTTTTTCACATTTCAGGGCCTTCGCGTTGGCAGCCTTTCACTTCAACTTGTCACTTGCTATACAGTTAAGTTCCACATGTCATTCCAAACAACGTCTGACGTTTCCACATTTGACTACTCTTTCCAGTCAATAACAGTTAGTACATGCAGAGATATTTGATATTTCTAGCACGTGCACCTTTTAAATTCAAAGGGACGATTCTTTTACCGCATCGTACCATCAACACTAGAAAGTTTTGGTTGAGGTTTATCATTGTCTCAGTCATATTAGTTATTTGATGCTTCCACAATTTACAATTTTTTCCAGTCATAACATTTAATACACTAAGTACATATAGTTTTAGAGATATTTGACTGTTTCTAAAATGTTTTTCAAATTTTAAGTGACTGATATTTTTCAAAATGCATTGCCCCATAAATATACAAACTTGAAGTTGATATTGAAGTTGAATAATAGAAGTCTTTTTATTAGTACATGTAGAAGGTTTTGTTATAGAGTTTTCAGAAGTAAGTTAGAGACTTGATACTGCTGGTATGTTTCCAATATCCCCCTCACAACTTGGCCACGTGCACCCTCCCCCCATTGGCCACGCTCCAGTTAACCTTCATCCCACAACTTGTCAAGGTCACCTTGGTGTCAAGGTCATGGTCTGTAAACGAACTTAATACTTCGTACAGCAGGTAGAAAAACAGTCGTCTCAGACTTTGCCCCTTGCTGCGAAGACACCTCACAAGACGTTGGGTCTGGGGAGGTAAGACTTTCTTAACATTTTTCAACCCCTAAATCCCTTAAAGTCGCTGTGTGCAGATTCCATGTTGCTTGCTTGGTCGTACAGTGGTTAAACGCGGTGCTTTATAACGTTGTGTGGTTTAGATTTGAGGGTTTTTGACAGAGTAAATACGGGACTGTTACAAAGTCAACAGTACGAACTACTGGGTTAAGCCTAACAGATAACATGAAGTGTGTTTTTGTTAATATGTGACTGATTATAATTGCAGTTACCAGTGCCATAAGGTAAGACAGACATCCTTTATTGAGCTGAAGCATAATGCTTTTTTCATTGGGTGACACTTGAGTGCAGTACAGCTGACCATGGTCTGTTATGACTGGAGCACACCGAGGCAATTTATACTGTAATCGACAAGTGCAAAGGGCTCTTCTAACTTGCTCAAAGCTTGCCCCAAACATGGGACTGAAGGCTTAACGTTCCATGATCAACTTCCATCCAAGGCAAAAAGCATTTACGTTGACATTCTAGAGTGCCAATAAGTTATGATCTTGTACTAACTGCAGGTTGCAGATAATGCTCTTCTTGTTTACTTGTTTGTTTGTTTGTTGCGATCATACATTTTTAGGCTTACTTTATAGAATACCTCCAGGTTAGAGCCTTAGCCTGCTGACCTAGTTTTTGGTCACTGATTCTTAACAAAGGTTATATTTACTGATTACTTAACTGATTACAATCTTCCTACTGCAAAAACTACTAATCAGGTGGGGCTGAAACTATAAACATAATCATGCACCATCGAATGGATACATATCTTTAAGTGTTCATAATCAGGCATAAAATTTCTGAATTGTACCATGATGCGATGTGCCATTGAAACAAGAACAGGAGGCAAGTAGAAACAGATAGAAACCCCTGGCCCCGGGCCAGGATGGAACCCACGGCCCAACCCGAGCGCCAGTCCACAACCCAACGCTCTAACGATTCAGCTAAAAGGCCTAGACCCCGAAGACGGATCTGTTGGTAGCGCTTATAAACCCCCCACTGTTACGTACATCATGACCACCAAGAATTGTAATCTACTAACCCCCATACAGACCCTTATAAATGTATTTAAGCCGTCCAGTGTCACACGGGGAATATAAGGCCATATAAATCTTACTCGTGAAGGCCCTGACATACCAGGGTTCAATGCCTGCCCCATGTTATAAATATCACACCAGGACAAACTGTTACCCACCAGTTACAACAGGTTAGGGCAATATCAATTCAATTCTCTGGTTCTGGGTTACTTTGGGAAAATGCTGACGGATTCTAGTCTGGTGGTGCTCTAAATAGTGAAAAAAATTAATTGCTTTGTAATTCTCACTTACTCACTCACTCACTCACTAACTCACTCAATTCCTATTTACAGTAAATGTGTAATGTCAAAATTAAACTAATTGTAATGTTCTAAAACAACTTTTTTAGTTTATTTTAGCTTTTAGATGGTTTATTGATAAGGTGTTTAAAACATGATTTGCTGTTAACATATCAAATTCAGTTATTTCCTTTTACCAAATCAATGAGGTTATTTTGGAATTCAGGGGGCCATGAAAAGATGTGAATGTGGATTGAAGGAATAAGAAAGACCTAAGACATTGTAGGTTCATTTTTACTGTTTGTAACTATAGCTATGGACGTTACAAAAGTTTCTACCTTTACAGTAAAGTTTCTATAACATTTAGGAACATACCATTCACAGCAGGAGAGGGTTACGTGAACATAGCATATATTAGACAGTGTAATAGCCAATAAAATATAAGAAAGGGGAAAAGAAGTCGACCTAGAATGTCGTGTATAAAACGTTAAATGTTAGCTGTAAGGGATGATTTCACAACTAAACGGTCGCGAGAGACAAGGGGGGAGTAACTATTTTACCGCCCCCCCCCCACGATATTTCCTGGTTCGTCCCAAACATTGATATGAAACTTTTGAGCTGAGATGTCGTCTGCGCCCCCCTCCCCCTTACCTTACCTATTAGGCCATGTCTCCGGTCTCCTTCTTCAGTTACCCGTAGTGTGACCTTGTGTGACCTTGACGGCTACCATACAGCGCGGTAAGTAAGTTTACGTCTTGAGCCTTTCCGTCAGCAGAAAGTCGTCTGAAACGTCGTCTGCTTTCCTGTCAATTTTGTCAGCTCAAAACTTCCAAATTTGGACTATGCTACTCAAAATATAGGGGCGTTATGTGATGGATTGTTATGATAGTATTGGGCGTGCAATATCAGATTTTCAAAATATTTAGTATCAATTGTACTCTATATGAGCGTCAAATACGCATTCAAATGTTTTTTGATGCAATAACTGTGAGAGAAATAAAGGTAAGAAATAAATTCTTCAACTCAAAGTTAAATGGAACAGCCGCGGTGCAGTTTTACGACAGTTGGCCGTTTCGCGTCGCGGTGCGCTCCCTCCAAAGTTCGCGCCAAAGTCCAAAGTCGTCTGCAAAGTTGGCCTGAGCAAACCTGGCCTGTTAGCGGTGTGTTGTGCCGGTGTTGTGTCCAGTCCAGGTCCTTACAGGCCCTGAGAACTAGTGAGAAGGGCTCTGAGATAGAGTTGACCAGACCACGCACTGTAGCTAGCCAGTTAAGTTTCCTGTAATACTATTGAATAGCCATTGTGGTGCGTGGCATGCGGAGTAATTCTATCTTTGGATATATCGGCGCGTGTTCCGTGCGTGACTCGGCACGTGGTCGCTCCTACAGGCTCCAAAAATACTTCTGAACCTTCAAAAACCGTCATATCTGCAGGGTTCTTCCCCCACCGAAGTCTGTTTAGCCGTGTTTACGTGATTAGACCGCCCAGTGTTGGTTCAGAGTAAATGTTGACTGTAGTGTGGATACCAGTGCGGCGGCCCTTAACATGAGGTGAGCGATCAGGTCAGTACGACTGTTTCTTTTATATTGTTTACGTCTAGTTACGAATCGTAAAAAATACAGTAAAGTCGTGTCCTTTCTGTGACCTCTGGCACAATTTTATGACGGAAGAGACAGGTTGAAAAGGTGTATGAAGGTAAGAACACCTGTGGAAAGGTGTGCGAAGATGGGCGTAACCTTAAGATAGGTGTGTTGGGGTCACGAAGGGAATTCAAAATACTCCATTGTTGAGTTACATTTCTTTTGTATGTAGCGTCAATTCTGGGCATAATGTTTCTTAGACCAAGCACTCAGGGACTATACAAGGTGTACACTTTGTTTACAGCGAAGTCGGAATCTTTCCTATCGTTACCTACAGTCGTAACGACTGCAAATGGTCAAACCTTACCGCACGTGCAAAATCTAGGTGTGTGTAACTTTAGCTTCGTGTGTGGTTAAGAGCAGTTATACGTTCTAACATCTTGGCACTCACATATATGTAACGTTATATGTACGTCATGCTTATCCATGTAGTGAAGGGTTATTCATTTGCAATTTGTGGCACTATTCCCTTTTTAAAATTTCAAATCAATAGTGGGATTATTATTCATTTCGTATTGAAACGTAAGCCGGAAAGGAGTGTGGTATTTTTAGACTTACTACCCCAGGCCCTACCTGTGGCATGCATAACGATAGCCTAGATATTATATTATATTATATCCATTCCTTACAACACACGCACAAACTAACAAGTAGAACATGTTTATATCGTGTGTAATGAAATGTAACAGCGTTTAGAGGAGGTGATTTTTCAAAGTTGTTTTTAATGGCCCATATCTTTAAAAGCACACATTTGATAGCGATGTCAGGTAGGCCGGAAGTGGGCGGGTTTGTGAGGTACATTCTGGAATGACCTTTTTAGTACAGGGAGGGTCCAGGAAGGGCCTGGGGGGATGAAATGTCGGCAACACACCTACTCTCCAAGCAGAGGTTGGGTGCCGGGAGATCTTTACTTTTTTTTACTTGCTGCACTTTGTTTTCGTTTGTTTTTTATTTGTTTTGGTTTGTTTGTTTAGTTTTCAAAGTGCTAGCCCCTCCCCCAAAAGCTCACTCCCAATTCTAAAAATATCACAATAAACAGGCAAGCGACTTCCCCGTTTCCCAAAATGTTCCTGAATTGAATCCTCCCCTTTCTTGTAGGACCAAAGTTTAACCTATATACAAGCCTATGTTTAGGTGGTCGCATTCTATACCTAATCCACGCATACCCGTTCTAGGCTTAACCACAATAACTATCATAATCCTGCTGTATCCGATATAGCTCAACTTATCAACTACGTCAATGGAAGCGAGCTATATGATTGGTTGGACCACTTTTGGCTAGAGCCCTGCCGGCGGAGATCGCATGCAAACGTATTGTGTTGTTAAGCGGCCGTTTTCCGGAGTATGAAATTTTGAGGTGCGAGGAACAAAAGAAGTAAATCGCGTTTAACGCCGATGTGGTTGTCTCTCGTGTGGTAACTAAAGCTACAAAGCCGGTAACACCGCGCTACTAGAGCTCGGGGTTATCTACTGTTACTTAGTATTACGTGTAATTCTGTCTTTATTAGCTACATGAAAATGTAGGTATTGTTTTTGGTTTGTATCTCTCTCTCTCTCTCTCTCTCTCTCTCTCTCTCTCTCTCTCTCTCTCTCTCTCTCTCTGTGTGTGTGTGTTTGTGTGTGTGTGTGTGTTTCCGCAGGAATGTCTAACTTTATAACAAACATCAGGTTGTACTCACACACGTGTTTATTCGCGTTGTATATTAAACACGTCTGACGTTTAACATACCCGCGCGTTTCTTGTACTGGTGGTTGCAGAGATTCAAACTTTTGTTTGTCTTGTTTTTAACCTAAAAAGTTGAACTTTGGTTTGTGTATCCCGGTTGAGGTCAATCATCGTGACTTTTGACTTTATCGATCGCAAAATCAATATAAGTGCATGAATGTGAAGGTCACCCGTCGCCTCAGCCTTCCTTACGTCCTTCCTTAAGACGAGAAGGAAACATTAAGACTTGTGAAGGTTTGGTGACCTTTTAGTTCGTGGTTCGTAAAAAGGTGAGCCGTGTGAAACCTGGGTGAACCCCGGAAGCGTGTTATGGGAACGCTGATGATGACGTAAATGAACTTTGTTCTGATCTTTCTCGGCAAACGGTTTGACCTTTTTACACCTGGGGCGATGCTTTTTAACGTCATATTCGTCGTAACATCCTCGCACTATCACAAAATTAGGGCATTCTTGGGATAGTCGTGCGTGTGTCGTGCAAAATTCAGCTGTCTTGTTACGCGAAAGACTGTCTTAGATCCTTGTCGGCGGTTGGTTCTGTCACAGCCTGCTTGAAAATCTACGACATCAAAATCGTACGTCGAATGCGCCCGCACCGTTCGTAATGTGTACCGAAGTCTTGTTCTTACAATTTATTCTTATAGACAGAATTATAGACAAGACTTCTTGTCATTTCTATCATCCGGTATAACCGACCTTCGGTGTACCACACCAGCCTGGCAACAGTCTGGTTACATAACACCGAACAAACAGCTTAATTTGTCAAACATCTTTTTGATATTTGTTCCTTTTTTGTCCACATTAGTTATCATTTCAGGCGACCCCTTTTAGCGATGACGTCAATATTTACGTCAACGCCGTTTGCGAGCGCGTCATCGCTGCCATTATGTTGTGGAGAAAATGTCAACTTCACTTCTGCCTCTCTGTACATCATCTAAAAGTAGTAACGCCGTTTGTGTGGTCTGTGACGTTCACGTGTAATGAGTAGAGTGTTAGCCTTGCTTTTAGTAGGTCGTGAGTTCAATCCCTGGCCAAATCATACCAAAGACTTTAAAAATGGTACATACTGCTTCCTCTGCTTAGCACTCAGCATTTGTGAAAGAGTATGGGAGGTAAACACACCACTACCAGTGGACTAGCCCCCTGCTGTAGTGATTGCACAGCGTTGTGTGGCCCAAGGGCTACAGAAACGGAGATGGGCGCCGCCATATGCGCCATGAATGGTGTGGGAAGGACTTTGGGCCTTGTTTGACCTTGACTTTAACGTTCAGTTCACGTAGTTGTAGTAAAGAACGTATTCCACGCGTAAAAACCTCCTCTGCGTTATACTACCTGCAGTTTTGTCGTGGGCGTGTGGTTTTAAAGATATTTCACTTGGAAAAGTAGGAGATGATCTAATAGTTCCCCCATGTCCTCACTGTGAGTGCCCTGCCGTTGTGTCTGTCTTGCAAAAAGTGATCTAAGATGTTCCCGGCCTTACAGTGCCCGGCAGTTGTGTCATGAGTATGTGTTTGTTAAGATATTTCACTTAAGTAAAAAGTGCTCCAAGCTTCCCCCATGTTCCAGGCCTAACAGTTCCCTGCAGTGTTTACCGTCCATGTGTGTACCGAGGCACCTGTTCCTCCAGTCAGCCATGAAATCACGCTCATTCCGCGGGTCCTCGCGTTACAGACATGTTTGTAGTTCCGAGTCAGTTTCCGAGAAAGCGGGGCCCTGACAGGCCGTGTTTCCCACCACACGGGCCAGGAGACTCACGGTTGGCCCGCTGCCCAGCCGCGCGGCCCTGCAGGGCCCACCTGTTGGCCCGGAAGGCCATGTGAAACGGACCCGGATCCTTCTTAGCGCGCTGAGGAGCTAATCGTGCACCGATCGTGACAGGAACGACAGACGATATGCGCCACAAACAAGCGGCCGCAGCTTAACGTCCCGTCCTATCAAGGAACGCAGCCTGTAACAGCTTACACGTCCTGTGAGCGACAACTTGCGGCCGGGATTCGAACTCGCAACCCTCTGGTCTAGAAGCGGAGCCTGTAACAGCCTGCACGTCCTGTGAGCGACAACTTGCGACCGGGATTCGAACTCGCGACCCTCTTGTCCAGAAGCGGGGTCGCTAACCGCGCTACTGAGTTCCGGCGGACCCCGATTCGCCCTGGCTGTCCTGTCGCCGCTCTGTCGTCGCTCAGGCTGACATGACGGGTCGTTAGTAATGCCGGTATTTGATCACCAGGGAGCGGTGAAGACCGGAAGTGCGCTTCCTGTGCGACGTGTGTGCGCTGTCCTTATAACTCTCAGGACGGGAGTTGTACCTCACTGTGTGCGCTGTCCTTATAACTCTCAGTACGCGAGTTGTACCTCGCTCTCATACACGCGTTGTTTCACTCCAGGACTGGGGCACTACAGAGCTGACTTTAAGGTAACTATGTCAGCTTTACGTCGGTGAAGGTTAGACATCCAGGTGATAAGATACACCAAAAACAGTTACTCAAGCAACTGAATATAATTTTGGAAACGGTCAAAATCATATCCAGTTGCTTGAGTAACTGTTTTTGGCGTATGTAAGCTTTGCATAGGTTATATGTGTTTGGTGTGTCTTTTAGATAGAGTGAAACTTTGGATAGTGGGCGTGTACGTAACCGAAACGACATCGCGTACGACAGGTGTGCAGTTGTTTTACCTGGCGTACGCACAGGTGTTTTACCTGCCGCCGTCTTGTTGACGTTCAGGTGTTGTTAATGGTTAACTCTCTATTCTACATCCACGTTGTAATGTGCGGAAGGTTTGAATGTAGCTAAAGACGATTTTTTGACCGATGTTATTTTTTTGGGGACTTTTAGCAAGGTTTTGGCATTAATGGATCTACGGCAACTTTTTTCGTCACAGAACAACTGGATTTTGTACAACACATACTCGACTGTCCAAAGAATGCTCTCAAGTAGCTGCTGTATTGCGTTATGATACATGAAAGGTTTGCGTGACTGGTCATACCCCCCGGTTTATTGTTTTTCCTAACGTTAGCAAACCTTGTCCTTTCTGTAGCGATATCTCCATGTTCCATACATGCTATGATGTCCACGTATATCACCTGACGTTTTCATCATGACGGTGCAAAAAAGTTTGGAAGGGCGAGACTCTAATGTTTTTTTTTTCATATTTTACTTTAGACTTTCATGACAATGTAAGCTAAATCATAATATGACAGCATTGTTAGCATAACAGTGCAAGAGTGCAGTGACGTCGCCCAGTGTTTTGGAATACCCTGTATATGACTTTATCTGGACTGTAAATGTATATGACCGTGTATGGCTGTGTATGTCTGTATATGCCTGTATATGACTGTGTATGACTATATGACCCGCTACGCTCAGACCTACGCACACGTGTATCAAACCTCCGTACGGCTGCCTGTGTGTTAAGCTTGGGTCATCCTGGAGCTGTAGGGTGTTAGTCAGTCAAACTTTCAGCGGAAAGCGATGTTACATGTTTACCTGAGCCGCCAGATACTCCCCGGCCCAGCTGCCCACAACCCGCGGCTCTGGCGTCGCCCAGACCCGTGAAGTCGTCGGCGTTTTCCGGCCAGTTGGGCTTGTATCTCAGAAGGGCCCGTTGCATCCAGAACCGTGTTTTATCCAGAACCATGCTCAGGTCCACGCGTGTCCAGAACGGTGCCTGCATGGGGCAAATCCACGTTCTTGGATGCGTGGAGACTATCCAGAACCGTGCCTGATCCTAACCCTAACCCATTCAGGTATAGAACTAGATAGGCACGGTTCTGGATAGGATAAACAGTCTGGTGTCGTGACAGTTCAGATAACCCCTGGTGTAGCGCCCGGTTTGTGTCACCGTCCCTGAACACAGGCGGCAGCGTGAAAGCGTACTCTCCAAGCAGATGTTAGGCTGGCTTTGGACGTTTATTGAAAAGGTGCTTTATCGTTTTGGTTAGGTCTGTGTACCAAAAGAAAAGCTGACAAAATGGAAAGCCCGAAAAAACGCCTAAAGTCGTCCAAAACAGTCCTAGATCCTACCCTCTGCTTAGAGAGTTGTACCAGGTCCAGCAGGAACCACGGGAAAGGCAATCTCCAAGCAGATGTAGCGTCCGGCTTGTTTTAGGCGCCTGTTTCTGGTATGTTGTGTATGTTGTACGTCTTGCAAGTGCTTCCCAAGGTAAAGCAATGAGATAAAAATGTGGACCACAGAGAAAGACGTACGAAAATGCCTCAAAACCAAGTGCGAATCAAGCCGAACCCTACATCTGCTTGAAGCCCTTGCCCTTGAAAGGAAGCGCCTCTCGTCTCACATCCAGTCCGTCCTCCACACATCTGCTTGGAGCCCTGCCCTGGTAAGGAATCGCCTCACGCCCAGTCCGTCCTCCATGCTAACAGGTTGTCACGCCCAACAGCCGTAACGCCCTGCAGAGCGCCCCGCGTGGCGCCGCGGAGCGCCCGCCACACGGCCAGGCCTGCGTTACACCTGGGATGCGTTAGGGAAGTCGGCTGACCCTTGTTCCTACTAGCCAAGGTGTCTTAGCTTCTGTGCAGCGTCTTAAGACTTGTACTGGAGTCCGGACAAACGTAAGAAGGGCTTAGCGCCAAATCCTGTTATTTCTGAGCAGCTGTTTGAGACTGTAGCAGTAGAACAAAGTCACAGACCCTTGGCCGCACTAGCCAAGGTGTCTTAGCTTCTGTGCAGCGTCTTTAAGACTTGCCCTGGAGTCCGGACAAAAGTAAGAAGGGCTTAGCGCCAAATCCTGTTACTTCTGGGCAGCTGTTTGAGACTGTAGCAGTAGAACAAAGTCACAGACCCTTGGCCGCACCAGCCAAGGCGTCTTCAAAGCTTCTGTGCAACTTCTTAAAAACATGTAAAGGAGTCGGGAAGTAAGGAAGGACTTAGCGCCAAGACTCTTTGCTCCTATACAGCTATCAAGATGTAGAAAACAGTTCTCCCTTATTCTCACCAGCCAAGGCGTCTTTAAAGCTTCTTTGCAACTTTTAAAAAACTTGTAAAGGAGTCAGGAGTAAGGAAGGACTTAGCGCCAGGTCTCTTTGCTCCTATACAGCTATCAAGATGTAGAAAACAGTTCTTCCTTATTCTCACCAGCTAAGCCTAAGGCGTCTTATCTTTTGTACAACTCTTTAAACCCTGTACTAGAATCACTGCGGCAGTAAGCAGGGCTTAGCGCCTGGCTTCTGTACAGCTGTTTGGAACTTAGACTGAAGGCGGTTGTAAGAAGGACAAAGCCTCTCTAGTCAGGGACCGTGTTGTGTTGTGTTGTGTTGTGTTGTGTTGTGTTGTGTTGTGTTGTGTTGTGTTGTGTTGTGTTGTGTTGTGTTGTGTTGTGTTGTGTCAGGATTTCTCGCTTCTGTACAGCTGTTTGGAGCATAGACTGAAGGCGGTACTAGTAGGAAGGACAAAGCCTCTCTAGTCAGGGACCTTGTTGTGTTGTGTTGTGTCAGGGTTTCTCACTTCTATGCAGCTGTTTGAGTCAGCGCTTAGCTGCACCAGGCACGGCAGAGAAACCTCCGGCCGTCCGAGGTACCGACTCTCTGACTCAACTGTTTACTAACGGGCATGTTTAACCCAACTTGTCAAGGTGTCACTGGTCAGTCTTAGAAGAAAGGAAGAAGCCATCGGGACCACCTTAGCGTCCAGACATGACGGATAAAACACTAGATAAGACTTGGGATGTTTAAGAACATGATTTCTATGACTCATCAAGTAGATATGACTGTAAAAGGCCTTCATGAAAAGGTAGCCTCTACCAGGCTTGAGGGCGCGGCTGGAAATAGTAGAAATTGGCCAAATAGAGAGATAACACGCCGAGGGAGTTAGTCAGCCAGTTTACAGTTTGTACACCCATTCGTGGAATGAGTTCTTTGTGGAAGGGTTTCTAGCGAGCACACACAAGACAGAACTGACCGTGGGCTAGGAACTTCGCAAGCTTTTACTTCACAAGGCAGCTGAGTTTGTAAGAGTGCTCCCAACCTTGCTGCCGTAGACCTGTCATAGGACGATTGTAGCCGGACCCCTTCCGTCACGAAAGGTATTGTCTTTTCTTGATTGCGTTAAAAATAGATTTTCCGTGTCCTGTATCGCCTGTACGTCAACTGTGTGTGCATGATGCAATGACGGACGTTTGGGTATGATATGGTGGCATCTATTACTATGATTTCTCTATTTGCTTTTGTATTCTTATACAATGTAGGGCAAATGTGACCGGGCCCTTGCCGTCATGACGAGGTATTGCCTTCCTTGGTTGCGTTAGAAATATCTTTTCCGTATCCTTTACGTCAACTCTGTGTGTGTATGGTGCAATGACGGGCGTGTGGGTAGGTTTTGGTGGCATCTATTACTAGGAATTTTCTCTTAGTTGCTCTCGTAGACCTATCGTATTGGCAGATGTGACCAGGCCCTTGCCATCAAGGCGAGGTATTGTCTTTTCTTGGTTTTCTGTGTCCTGTACGTCAACTTTATATCACACTCACTCACTGACTCACTCACTATCCGGTTTACGTCAACTTCATATAAATATGATGCAATGCCGGACGTTTAGGTGTGATTTGGTGGCATCTATTTGCCAGAAATTGTCTCTTATTTGCTGTCGTAGGCCAGATATAACCGACCCTTGCCCGACTTGCCGTCTTTCCGTGGTTTTCTGTACGTCAACTGTGTGTGTATAGTGCAATGACGGGGTGTTTAGGGTTTATTTGTTGAGATTACTTACCAGGAATTGTCTGTATTGATCCTGCAATGTCCCGGTGGGTCGGGGTGTGTGAATGATGCAAGTTTGCGGCAGGATGTCGTTAGCCTCCACCAGGCCTTCCTACGGGGGTACGGGTCGTGGAATTCGGCAAGAGAAGGGAATAGCTGGCCAGTAGAGTCAGTCCGCGGGAGGGTTAGTTTCCCGGTCAAACCACAAGGCGGCCAGACTCCCCTGGCAAATATCTCCCTATTGTAGCCAGCGCAGTTAGTCTGGTAGAGACTAGGATGTCGTGCGGTGCGCCCGAGCGTGCGATCGCGTGAGTTCACGTCAGGATAACTGTTATTGTTACCGAGAACAACGCGTAGGTCACAGGTAGTGCGGTTCAGCGCACTTCCAGTGAAAGTCTTTACCGCGCGTCAGAACGCCAGCCCGGGTGAGTGAAAGTGTTGTGGAGTTCAGAAGGTCAAGTTCATTGCGTCAGACGCGGGGTGGGGTGGGGGGGGGGGGCTGTCGGCGCGTGGGGCTCACGTGAGGAACATCCGGCACGTGGCACCGATAAAAACAAGGCCGCGCGGCCGCCGCGCACAGATACAGTTTCACCAGGGCCGGAACAGTCGCTTCTCTACCTAAGACACCTGTTACCTTTCTTAGCGAGCAGGTGGCGTCTTAAGAACACTGGGACAGGTTAAGATCTGCAATCAGGCCGTCTGTGTTACCGTCTTTCGGAGGTAAGAGCTTTGGTTTGATTTCCAAGCACATATAAGGTCTAGCTTGTTTTAAAGGGCCCGTCACATTGCCAAACATACGCGCGATCCTCGGTCGATCTCAAAATCGGGCGACCTTTTGGCGATCAACAAATACGGCCGAAGCTCGTCGACAATGTGACGCAGGCATTATATAAACAACACGTTTCGCGTGTCAGCGAGCTTCGGCCGACTCCGGAAAATTCGCGCGATGCTCGACGAAACATCGGGCGTACTACTGCCGTAAATGTCATTTAGAGCTCGCCAACTCGTCGGCCGATCGATTTTCGCGCAGTGTGACAGCCCCCTTAAGCGTGGTTTTGTGGCATTTTGTTTGTATGTCTTTCCAGTCAACCAATCTCAAACTTCCGCAGTCTTTCCAGTAGTCAGCTTTAGCTTTTTGAAAAAAAATGTCTTTCCCTCCAAGTAGAAAGACGTACAAAGTGCCACGAAAACAGGCGTGAAATAAGCCGAACCCTACATCTGCTTGGAGGGTATTTTGGTTGGCAGTTTCTAAGATAGGGCGCTGGTTGCGTGTGCGATTATAAAGGTCGTGCGGCACCTATGTATATACTAGAATATCCACAAGGCCGGGACCGTCTGTATACACACGAGACACCTGTTCTGTTCTGGGCGTCCGTAACTAACAGGTGGGAAAAACTAGAGCCTTGTTGTATCCAGAACTGTACTTTATCCAGGCAGTATTCTGGATAGTCCACGCGTATCCAGATCCGTGCCTGGGGCAAATCTATGTTCTTGGATACGCGGAGACTATCCAGAACCGTGCCTGATCCTAACTCTAACCCATTCAGGCATAGAACTAGATAGGCACGGTTCTGGGGACGATAGAGACTATCCAGAACCGTGCCTGATCCTAACCCTAACCCATTCAGGCATAGAACTAGATAGGCACGATTCTGGATACGATAGAGACTATCCAGAACCGTGCCTGATTCTAACCCTAACCCATTCAGGCATAGAACTAGATAAGCACGGTTCTGGATACGATAGAGACTATCCAGAACCGTGCCTGATCCTAAGCCTAACCCATTCAGACATAGAACTAGATAGGCACGGTTCTGGGTACGATAAACCGTTTGTAACACCAGCTAACGGGCGAGCTTTAGCTGTGAGAGGTAAGAACTGGCTTGAAGTCTGATGTTGGTTTGGTATGTTGAGGTTGTTATTGTTGCGCCAAGGATGTTTTAGCGGTGATATATTGTTTAGGAGACGCTTGTCTGAGTCTGTTCAAAACTTGTCACCGAACGTTAAGCTGCTTTCAGACGCTTATCTATAGTTTATAGTTTAGTGTTTGAGATTGTTATGATTAACCGTTGATATGTTGTTTAGAAGAACCATGTTTGCGTTTATTCAGTTACGATAAGCCCTATTTGATGTATTGTTAGAAGATCCATGTTTGAGTGTTCTGTAGTTTATTGGATAGGATGCTGGTTCGCTGTGTAAGATTGTTATGGTTCAGCGTTGATGTATTGTTTAGAAAACCCATCTTTGAGTTTATTCAGTTACGATAAGCCCTTTTTGATGGGCCCGTTAATTGATGTATAGTTGAGAATCCCCGTGTTTGAGTGTTCTATAGTTTATTGGGTACGATGGTCATTTGGTGTGTAAGATTGTTATGGTTAAGACTGTAACATGTACAGTTGAAAAGACCCATGTTTGAGTTTATTCAGTTACGATAAGCCCTTTTTGATGAACCCTTTGATTGGTGTATTGTTTAGAAGACCCACGTTTGAGTGTTCTATAGTTTATTGGGTAGGATGGTGTTTCGGTGTTTAAGATTGCATCGATGTACCGTGTTTGAGTGTTCTATAGTTTATATAGCTTATAGTGTTCTATAGTTCTATAGAACACTATGTAGAGTGTTCTATACTTTATTCAGGACCTGCCCCCGGGAAAGGTTACTGTGATAAGCCCTATTTGATGAGCCCTATTAATGATGTGTTGTTGAGAATCCCCGTGTTTGAGTGTTCTATAGTTTATTGGGTACGATGGTGGTTTGATAGGTTCCATTGTTATGGTTAAGGATTGATGTATGAGAAGACCCATGTATAAGTTTATTCAGATACGATAAGCCCTATTTGATGAGCCCTTCAATGATGTGTTGTTTAGACGTTTGAGTGTTCTATAGTTTATTGGGTAGGATGGTGTTTCGGTGTTTAAGATTGCATCGATGTACCGTGTTTGAGTGTTCTATAGTTTCTATAGTTTATAGTGTTCTGTAGTTCTATAGAACACTTTATAGAGTGTTCTATAGTGTATTCAGGACCTGCCCCCTGAAAAGGTTACCGTGATAAGCCCTATTTGATGAGCGCTATGAATGATGCGTTGTTGAGGATCCCCGCGGTTGAGTTTGTTCAGGTTCTGTCCATGAACATCGTGGAAAAGCATGTGTGAGGCCGGGACTTCTGCCAACAGTTCCGCATGTAAAACCGGGGAGTGATGTTTATGTAGCTTCCGGACCGCGTCCGCCTGACAGCTATCGTATCCAGAACCGTGCCTATCTACTTCTGTGCCTGAATGGGTTAGAGTTAGGATCAGGCACGGTTCTGGATAGTCTCTATCGTACCCAGAACCGTGCCTATCTAGTTCTGCGCCTGAATGGTTTAGGGTTAGGATCAGGCACGGTTCTGGATAGTCTCCATTGTATCCAGAACCGTGCCTATCTAGTTCTATGCCTGAATGGGTTAGGGTTAGGACCAGGCACGGTTCTGGATAGTCTCCGTGTATCCAAGAACGTAGATTTGCCCCAGGCACGGTTCTGGATACGCGTGGACTATCCAGAACCGTGCCTGAGCATGGTTCTGGATAAAGTAAGGTTCTGGATACAACAATAAGATAGGACTATGTAGCGTAATTCTCGAACGATGAGGAAAAGTATCGCATTTGAAACGTCCCGTAATAAACCTAGTTAGATCTGTCTAAATCATCTTTGCAGTATCACTGTTACCTCAGTTTTCTGTCTCCAGAGTGACTCTCCAAGCAGAGGTTTGGGTTTGGGTTTATTTTGGGCCTGTTTTTAGGCTTTTTTACCGTTTTTTTTGCACCAGTATCTTTTATTTTGGGGGGGGCGATAAAAAAGATACCAGTGCAAAAAAGAAAGCCCGATAAAAAAGCCTAAAAACAGGCCCAAAATAAGCCCAAACCCAAACCTCTGCTTGGAGAGTGACGACAAACAGAACATGGCGTTAGTTCGACCTGCCTCAGCTGTGACGTGACGTCAGCAGTCCAGCCGGGGAACACAAACGTCAGCTGCGTCTTAAGACTTACACTTCTCCTTCTTGGTGACACCTTAAGAATTTCCTAGGAGGCAGGAGTTAGTGTTCTCAGCGGGAATCTTCGCTTCTCGTTACTTCCCGCCGTACATCAGCGGAGCAGTTCTCACACTCTCACCCGCCAAGAAATGGCAAGCACGGCAGACTTGCGATCCGGCCTTCTTTTAAATATTCGGTTTGAATCATCGTCTCTTTTCTTTTTTTTTAAAGGATCATCAGTTTGCAGGTGACACTACATGCTGGTTGCAGTTAAACTTGGAAGAATCATACAATATACCTATGAATTGGCATGTTTATAATGTATAGTGTCCTAATTATGTGAATATACTTACAAAAGTTCACACTTACCTGATAACTTATGGGTTTGACCACCCAATATGGCTACCAATGTTTACGTCATTGTCACGTGTGTGCCAACACTCCATAGGTTTCTACAGAATAGCAGCAGAAGGAAACGTTTGACAAACGCGACACTTGGCAAGGATAGGGGGTGTGTGTTATGTCCGAATTACGTGAATATACTTTCAAAAATTCACATTTTTCCTGGCAACTTCCAGGTATGACCATTCAATATGGCTGCCAATGTTTACGTCATTGTCACGTGTGTGCCAACGCCTCATAGGTTTCTACAGAATAGCAGCAGAAGAAAACGTGTGACAAACGCGGCACTTGGCAAGCATAGGGGATGTGTGTAATGTCCGAATTACGTGAATATACTTGCAAAAATTCACATTTTCCTACCAACTTCCAGGTATGACCATTCAACATGGCGGCCAGTGCTTACGTCATAATCACGTGTGTGCCAACACCCCATATGTTTCTACAGAACACCAACAGAAGCCCGTATTTACTTAGTAACATGCGACAAACGCGAGACTTGGCAAGCACGGGGGATGTGGTATAATTTCCGAATTACGTGAACGTAGTTACAATTCACATTTACACGGCAACTTGGAAACACGTAAACCAATATGTTTCTACAGAATATGGCAGAATCCCGCATTTACGTATACTCAGTAACATGTGACTAACGCAACACTTGGCAAGCACAGGGGATCACGAGGAAGTCTTTAGTGTTACTGATCCTCACTAGTTATCTAACGTGTCCAACACCAGATTGGGAAGTCGCTTAGCGGCTTGTTCAGCTGGTCCGAGAGCCCCCGAGGATATCAGTTGTCCCTCTGGTTACGTAAGACCCGCCCGTCTGCGTCAGGCCCCGGGTACTACTGAGATAGCCTCCTTATTCCGAGAACGGCTCGGTCGCACTAGTCTCCTCCAGACTTACAACAAGAGCTGAAACATAGCTAAATTTTGCCAAATAGGAGAATACATCGGTGAAGGTTAGACACATCCAGGTAATAAGATAAGCAACTGGATATGATTTTGGAAACGATCAGACGTTTCAGGTAGCATTCACTACCTTTCTTGAATTATGCCAGCTTGCAATAAACGCTATACCTGCAATACGAGTACAAGTAGTGGATGCTACTTAGTTTTTGAAATGTCTGATAGAAAAATCTATCCAGTTACTTGAGTAACTGTTTTCTTGTGTATCTCATTACCTGGATGTTTAACCTTCATTGACGTACCTGCAATAGACCGTAGTTTCTATTGGCCCCAGGGGTATGTACGTGTATGTTCAGTTAGGGACTTGAAAAAGCCCCATAAAACACAGAAGTACGCATGAAGACGGTACCGTGTGTAGTTGCCGCCTGACGAGAATGAACAGTGAAAATGTCGAGATGAAGATTTGCCGTGAGAGTCTCTCCTTGTTACAATGTTACAAACCGTGACTCCAACTGCCACACCTTGTTACAATGTTACAAACCGTGACTCCAACTGCCACACCTTGTTACAATGTTACAAACCGTGACTCCATCTGCCACACCTTGTTACAATGTTACAAACCGTGACTCCAACTGCCACACCTTGTTACAATGTTACAAACCGTGACTCCATCTGCCACACCTTGTTACAATGTTACAAACCGTGACTCCTGCTGCCACACGTTGTTACAATGTTACAAACCGTGACTCCAACTGCCACACCTTGTTACAATGTTACAAACCGTGACTCCAACTGCCACACCTTGTTACAATGTTACAAACCGTGACTCCAACTGCCACACCTTGTTACAATGTTACAAACCGTGACTCCATCTGCCACACCTTGTTACAATGTAGCTAAATGTAACTCCATCCTGGAGGCAGAGTCCGGAAGTGCCTTTGCCAGCGCCGCTCCTGTAGATCGGTCAGAGTCAGGACTCATTCTGCCGTACAGTCGCCAGGCCGGCCTGCAAGTAACGTGTACGGGACGGGACCCGCTTGTTTCGTATGTCTTTTGCAGCATCTCTCTCTCTCTCTCTCTCTCTCTCCCTCTCCCCCTCTCTCTCCTTTCTGTCTTTCTATCTCTCTTTCGTTCTTTGATTTTCTTTTGTCCCTTTCTCTTTCTTTCGTTATTTCCTTTTCTTTCTTTTCTTTTCTTTCCTTCCTTCTTTTTCTTTCTTTTTCTTTCCTGCTTTCTTTGATTTTCTTGTCCCTTTCTCTTTCTTTCGTTATTTTCTTGTCTTTGTCTTCCTTCTTTCTTTCTTACCTTCTTTCTTTCTTTTCTTCCCCTTTTCTTCCATTCTTTCTGTCTTCCGATCCTTCCTTCCTTCTTTCTGTCTTCTTTCTTTTTTTCTAGTTTTCTTTCCTTCCTTCTTCTTGTTCTAGCCCATCACTAGAGACAGGTAGAAAAGCGTACGAAACCGCCCGCCTCCGCACATCTGCTTGAGGATTATCCCCGGCTGCCTGTTTACACCCGCGCGTCCGGACTAAAGTTCTCACGTCTCGAAGGATCAGCTTCTTGAGTCTTAAAGACGTCATTGGCGGCTGACAAGGACGCGAAGGTCGCGCCCAAGATTGTCGCCGAGTCGCTGAGAAGCCCGACTTTTGTGGGAGGTGATAAGATAGCCGTTTGGCAGTGAGCGGTAGCCAGGCCACGTCAGGAGGATTGCCGGGATGACGTCGTCGCCAGTTGATTTTGGCTTCTTTCCATCAAAGTTCTGGCTGGTCGCAGCCAACAGATACAAAACGCAGCAGCTCTCAAAAACTGATAACAAGTTGTCCGCTGTGATGTTCTAGTTACGACACAATGTCTGAATATAAAACAATATAATGCAATATCGTCACGAAATGTCAGGAAAAAATGAGCAAAAGTAAAAAAAAACCATTCTGGCTCTTCGCAGTCAGTAGACACAAAACGAAACAGCTCTCACAAACTGATAACAAGTTGTCGCGCTGTGATGCTCTTGTTGTAACGCCACAAAATGATGGAATACGTTGCAAAAAATGAGCAAAAATACGCCACAGAAAATTGAGTTAATTATAGGTTAGGTTAAACTTAGGAGTTACAGGTAGACAGTAAAGACTCAAAAGTTTACACCTAGACTGCCCACCCAAAGTGTGGTAGATTTATTACATTTATCGTTCTCTAGCATTACTTTTCCCAAATGTCATCCATCCGTGTGTCATTTACATTACAAACTCTGGACACTATTTTGTATATATTTTATATATAGTTTAGGCTTTAGAAGCGGATCTTATAGACAGTTGCCTTCTATCCGATCACATGTATGTATGTATGTGTGGCCCAAACGGTTGCCCGAACACTAACGTCATCCGCCCAGCCTGCGTTCGTCAGGCGAGCTAGCGCGGCTGCGCGAGGCCCTGCCCTGCCCCCCCCCCCCCACGGGCCGGCTTAATTGTTTCCCTTTCCCGCGCTAGATTGATCATTTCCCGTCCCGACCTGTTTATTTTTAGACAAGGTTTGATTCGATGGTGTTATATTTAGATAAGGTGCCCGGGGACGAGGCGGCGGGAACCTGATCCGGCGGTTGCCTGACGACCTGCGCAAACCTACAGCAAGCATGCCCTGCAGGTTAGCCTCGGAACCAGCCGCTCCCAGGGCTGCCTGACGACCTGCGCAAACCTTAGCAAGCAGGCCCTGCAGGCTAGCCTCGTCCCCAGCCGCTCCCAAGGCTGCCTGACGACCTGCGCAAACTACAGCAAGCAGGCCCTGCAGGCTAGCCTAGTCCCCAGTCGCTCCCAGGGCTGCCTGACGACCTGCGCAAACCTACAGCAAGCAGGCCCTGCAGGCTAGCCTAGTCCCCAGCCGCTCCCAGGGCTGCCTGACGACCTGCGCAAACTACAGCAAGCATGCCCTGCGGGTTAGCCTCGTCCCCAGCCGCTCCCAGGGCTGTAGATCAAGGCAGGCCTGCGCCAGACTAGCCTCGTCCCCAGCCGCTCCCAGGGCTACCTAACAACCTGCGCAAACCTACAGCAAGCAGGCCCTGCAGGCTATCCTCGTCCCCAGCCTCTCTCAGGGCTATAGGACAAACCTACAGCACAAAGCTAGCGAACCCGCACAAACTTAAAGCAAGGCAGACCCTGCAGACTAGCCTCGTCACCAGCCGCTCCCAGGGTTGTAGAAACAAACCTACAGCAAGGGAGGCCTACGCATGCATGACTTGTGCATCCTCGGGGTTGAACTGCACGGTCCCTAAGCGCTAGCCTGTACAGCCTGGGTTCTAGACTAACCACAGACAGGCCTGATTGAGTTGTAGCGAGGCTTGTGAGTGGACTGCACGGTCCATGAGAGCCAGCCTGTACAGCCTGGGTTCCAGGCTAACCACAGACAGGCCTGATTGAGTTGTAGCGAGGCTCGGGGTGGACTGCACGGTCCATGAGAGCTCGCCTACCGCCCGAGGCCCGCTACCACCTGTCAGCCGATCCGCGCTCCGGGTCAGACTCAATAACGCTTCTCTTGATGTTTCCCAGTGCAGACACGTGTCGGCGGCGGGGCTGGAGTGAGTGAATTCTGCGGAGCGGCTACCGTCAGTGTTACCGGGACACGGGAAGGGCGTTACCGCGCGGAGTTCGTACCGAGGAGAGCTCGGGATGGTGGCGTCGGCTCGCGCCGCTAGGGAGGAGACTACAACCCGCCGGGCCGCTGAGCTCAGACCTGCGGGGAGATAGAAGCTGCAGAACCCGCCGGGAACCGCCTCGCGGGGAGGGACAGCTTTAAACCACAGGCGCAGCGTGAAATGATGGAAATTTGGGCCTTAATGACTGTGTGTGTACTCAGCCTCGTCAGGAACTGCGTGCAGCTCGCGGCCGCCGAACGGATCCAGACTGTGGGTAAGTCCTGCTGTCTACCAGGCGTCAACGGGCTACTGGAAAATAGTACAAACTGGGCGTGGGGTGCAAATTGTACTACTTTAGTATATTATTCCGTCTATTTGCCCAATTTCTACCATTTCCAGCAACACAGTGGAGTCTGGTAGACACTATATTAAAGTCGTTCTGGTCTCAGACACACTATTGTGTCCAGACCCGTGCCTATCTAGTTCTGTGTCTGAATGGGTTAGGGTTAGGATCGGGCACGGTTCTGGATAGTCTCCATAGATGCCCGCTGTCTGTCCGGCCCCAAGAGAGTCTAGCTAGGCTACGTCATTCCGTCTCCACCAGACGATTTTGCCAAATAAGTTAGATTGGATCGTCGATAGGCGCCTAATTCCTCTGGCAAATTATTATTGCTATTTGGTGAAAATTTCTACTATATTTTCGGCAAGCACTCGACGACTTAAGTTGTTGTACTTGTTCCTACCGATAAATAGTTTTTTTATTCAAGAATTGTGTTTTCTAACGTTGTACTTTGTAGGATAATCGGTGCACTTGAGATAATGTTTGTACAAGAATCTAGCATCTCTGTCGCCTTGATAAATCCTTTCTTTCTTTAATACACCCCCTGCACGATTTCCAAACGCTTACTACATTCACTCCTCCCAAACGTTGTACTAGAGATATAGTCTCCACCAGACTCCTTTGCAGGCTGAATAAATAGTCGAAATTGGCCTTAAAGGGGGTATATAATTGGCCAGGGGAGTTAGCCGGCCATAGAAGGGCCAGTTTGGATAGGCTAACTCCCCTGGCCAATTATGTACCCAGTTTAAGACCAATTTCGACTATAGTATTCAGCCTTCAAAGGAGTCTGGTGGAGACTACTAGAGATATTGTTTAGCGAGAATTTTGGCTTTTTGTCCTCTTCATATATTAAAGCCATCTTGCTAAGTCCTTTCCTACTATAGCATGTCCCCTGCACGACTTCGAAACGCTTACTATATACACTCCCCTCTAACGTTGTACTAAAGATGTTGTTTAGCACGAATTTGACCCTTTTCGTCGTCTTCATAAGCTATTTCTATACCTATATCTCCTTTCCTACCATAGCCTACCCCCTGCGCGATGTCCAAATGTTTACTATATGCGTTTAACGAGAATTTGGCCTTTTTGTCGTCTTCATTCTAACCTCCTTGATATATTAAAGCCGTCTCTATACTTAGAAGTCCTTTCCTGCCGTAGCCTACCCCCTGCACGAACCGTTTACTCCAGTCACTCCCCAGAACAACCTGTAATCCTATTTACCGACAGCCTGTATATTTTTGTATGTCTGCGCGGCGAGTTGATCTGGTATAACGCTCATGCCTCCCCCCACAGCGGACCTGTTGGATAACCTGGGGGATTACCAGACCGTCATACCGACCAGGGTCGACCACACGGGCCGCTTCCAGTCGTACCGAGTCATGAACAAGCCAAGAACTCGAACCAGACGCGAGGTGCACTTGGAAACGGACCAAGAAGAAGACGATGAGCAGATCTTTTACATGATCGCCGCTTACGGCAGAACGTTTCATTTAAACGTCACGAGGAATAACGAGTTGGTCTCGGCGAACTTCGTGGTGGAACGTTGGGGCGAGAACGGGACCGTGACGTCACGGAGACGGGCCAATCGGCACGCGGGATGTCATTACGTAGGGACCATCCGGGACATGCAACATTCCAGTGTCGCTATCAGCAACTGTCGGGGGCTGGTAAGTACGGAGAAACAAACAAACAAACAAACAAACATATAGTTGCCTTGTATATATTGTCCCATTTGCTTGTATGTTTGTACCCACTCTGTAAAGCAGTGCTAAGTCACTGAGCAGTGCTACCCTGGCTAAACAACACAGAAATAAACAAACAAACAAACAAACAAACAAACAGGGCTCAGGCACACCAGCTCGGTCCTATGTGTGACATCTACACTGCAGCCATTTTGGCCCGATTCTGGACAGAAATCTTCACAACGTTACGTTGTAACACCAGCACCAAATCTCCGAGCAGATCTTGGGAAAATCGTAAAGACTTCTGTCTGTCCAAAGATCTGCTCGAACATTACTCAAGTTAAGTTAACAAGTTGCTTGAGCCATTGACGAAACTACCATAACACGAAAATGTAAACCTGTCAAAAACGTCCAGGGCTAAATTGTGCGTCAAATGTCTTAAGTGGATGTCACACATTATAGCACCCCAAAAGCGTGGCTTTATCGGCAGTGTACGTTGTTATCACTAGTATCGAGAACCATGCCTATGTAGTTCTATGCCTGAATGGGTTAGGGTTAGGATCAGGCACGGTTCTGGATAGTCTCTATCGTATCCAGAACCGTGCCTATCTAGTTCTATGTCTGAATGGGTTAGGGTTAGGATCAGGCACGGTTCTGGATAGTCTCTATCGTATCCAGAACCGTGCCTATCTAGTTCTATGTCTGAATGGGTTAGGGTTAGGATCAGGCACGGTTCTGGATAGTCTCTATCGTATCCAGAACCGTGCCTATCTAGTTCTATGTCTGAATGGGTTAGGGTTAGGATCAGGCACGGTTCTGGATAGTCTCTATCGTATTCAGAACCGTGCCTATCTAGTTCTATGTCTGAATGGGTTAGGGTTAGGATCAGGCGCGGTTCTGGATAGTCTCTATCGTACCCAGAACCGTGCCTATCTAGTTCTATGCCTGAATGGGTTAGGGTTAGGATCAGGCACGGTTCTGGATAGTCTCTATCGTACCCAGAACCGTGCCTATCTAGTTCTATGCCTGAATGGGTTAGGGTTATATAGGATCAGGCACGGTTCTGGATAGTCTCCGCGTATCCAAGATCGTAGATTTGGATGATGCTTAGGCATGGTCCTGGATACAACAGAAGTAGGCGTTTCCCCTCTGCCCTCCCCGTGATTCAGCTATGTTATAACGACAAGTGACTCTGCTACATGACGCCTGCAGCGTACGACTATCGTATCCAGAACCATGCCTATCTAGTTCTGTGTCTGAATGGGTTAGGGTTATGATCAGGCATAGTTCTAGATACAACAGAAGTAGGCGTTTCCCCTCTGCCTTCCCCGTGATTCAGCTATGTTGTACCGACAAGTGACTCTGCTACATGAGGCCTGCAAGGCGCGACCACCTGTTCCGAGTTAGCCCGCGGTCTCACGGTGGAACGGCGCGGCTATATTTCGGGCTCGGGCGACGTTACAGGTCTGCACGGACCATGAGGGATCAATTCTGGGTTTGTTTACGGTTAATCAGGGCTCTTCACGTTAAATTTGGAACGATATTTTCACAATTCCAAAGGCGGCATGTTGGCGGGAACACATGTCATCCTGTATCTGGGTATGGTTCAGTTTCACTTGTCCTGGGAAAAGGCGAAACCTTCATGGATTCTTTATTGTCTTGTATATTTCTATCCTTTCAAATCACACCGAATAGTATTATTACATTCAAATCATTCAAACTAAGCCACGCCCAACCGTCACGTATCCATTTATTAAAGCCAAAATGCATAACCAGGTATTCAGTGTAACAAAAGATCCTTATGAGTTGGGGTTTGAAAATGAATGAAAGAAAGAATGAATGAATGAATGAATGAAAGAACGAATAACCTTCCTGCTCCGATGTGCTAAGCAGAAAATTTACCAAGACATATCTACAAACATAAACACACATACGTACAAGACACATACAAAGCTTATTATAAAGAATGCAAGTCTTCTTGTTTCTTAAGAAACAGCTAAGAATGTAGTCCTGAACAGATAAGTGTTGTTACATTGTTGAGAGTGAAAACTTGAAAACCCTTGAGACTGACGAATCAGAATTTTTCATGAGCGGTGAGTAATAAACCACCAGCAAGCTTAAATATGATATGCCAGGTACGTCTCTGAGTTTAAACTGTGTAAGGAACACAAAGGGCTAAGTCCTACTCTTTTCAAGCAGTCTGGCTGGTTCTTTAACATGCTTGAGACGTGGATATCCCTCAAACATGGGACCGGTGACTTCATCTATTCCATCACCTCCTCCTGAACACTGTCTTCTCCCATCCATCTATAGCGTGCACACCGGCGTTCAGAACAAGGCCGGGTCTAGAAACCTCCAAATCTCGTGATCCAGAAAGGCCCACCAACCACTTGCCTGCCGCACGCTACCTTTTACTAAAGGGCCTAACCCGGTCTACTAGAAGATGTTGTAAAGGAAAATCGAAACGTTTTCGGACTGTCTCTTTATCCTGGAAGGTAACCTTTAGTTGGTTGCTTAGACTTGTCCGAAAACATCAGAATGATTCTCCTCCTAACCTGTGCCTGAGGCGAAGATACGCTAAGCGACATCGCCAGCGTCCCCGGCTGAGTTGAACTATGTTGCCAGGGAACATCGTAACAGTTTCTGATTGCCTCGGTAGGCAACCCTAAGGCAACTGTAGTCAGAAACTGACAGCATGATTTTTCCTCCTAACTTGTGCCTGAAGCGACATCGCCAGCTTCCAAGGACTGTGGCGAAGAGTTTAACCATGCTGCCAGGGAACATCGTAACGGTTTCTGATTGCCTCGATTTCCTGGTAGGCAACCGTTTAGGCAGCTGGAGTTAGAAACGTCAGAATGATTTTTCCTCTCAATTTGTACCTGAAGCAAAGATACCCTAAGCGACATCACCAGCTCTTCTGCTGTAGTGAAGAGTCTAGCTATGTTGTCAGGAAAATTCCTAACAGGCGAAGCGACATCGCCAGCGTCCCCGGCTGAGTTTAACTATGTTGCCAGGGAACATCGTAACAGTTTCTGATTGCCTTTTTTCCTGGTAGGATACTCTTAGGCAGCTGCATTCAGAAACGTCAGGACGATTTTTCCTCCCACATTGTCCGTGAAGCTAATATACGCTAAGTGACATCGCCAGCTATCCCGGCTCTGCACAGTCGGGTCGGCCCGTCTGCTTGGGCCGGGCCCAACTCGTCTCCTGCGGCAGTAGTTCCCACATTCATCACCGCTTCGCTGGCACCGCCGCCGCTCCAACACGTGTTACACATGAAACAGTGTCACCTGTAGCTAGCCTGGGCACCGCCGCCGCTCCAACACGTGTTACACATGAAACAGTGTCACCTGTAGCTAGCCTTGGAACAGGGCGGAACATGGTTTCGTTTTGCCCACGTTGCCTTACTTTTCGTAGTCATTTTTTGCGACATTTTCATGACAATCACGACATATTCTCTCAGTTTTCTCATCACAAAGGGTGTATAACAACTCTGTGGACAGCTACCGGGGCATCAGCCTTGTCGCCTAGTGTTGTCCCCCCCGCTTAAAGTTTTTGTAAGGCAATGTGAACAGGGATGCCATCCATACATGATATCCTAGTTCGGATGGTATCATCTTCTCCTATTGCTCAGTTGCAATGGCATCACCGCCTCTTATTGGTCAGTATGATTGACATCATCGCCTCCGACAGGTCTTTCGAATGGCATCATCATGTCCTATTGGTCAGTTCCAAAGGCATCATGGTCTCCTATTGGTCAATGGCTTCGACATCATCGTCTTCCATTGGTCAGTTCCAATGGAACATCGTCTCCTATTGGTCAGCTTCAAAGGCATCATCGTCTCCTACTGACCAGTTCCAATGACATCATCATCTCCTATTGGTCAGTTCCAATGGCATCACCGTCTATTATTGGCCAGTTCCAAAGGCATCATCGTCTACTATTGGTCAGTTCCAATAGCACATCGTCTACTATTGGCCAGTTCCAAAGGCATCATCGTCGACTATTGGCCAGTTCCAATGGCACCATCGTCTACTATTGGCCAGTTCCAATGGCATCATCGTCTACTATTGGCCAGTTCCAATGGCATCATCGTCTACTATTGGCCAGTTCCAATGACATCATCGTCTACTATTGGTCAGTTCCAATGGCATCATCATGTCCTATTGGTCAGTTCCGATGGCATCATCGTCTCCTATTGGTCAGTTCCAATGGCATCATCGTCTCCTATTGGTCAGTTCCAATGGCATCATCGTCTCCTATTGGTCAGTTCCAATGGCATCATCGTCTACTATTGGTCAGTTCCAATGGCATCATCGTCTACTATTGGCCAGTTCCAATGGCATCATCGTCTACTATTGGCCAGTTCCAATGGCATCATCACCTCCTATTGGTCAGTTCCAATTGCACATCGTCTCCTATTGGCTAGTTCCAATGCCACATCATGTACAACACGTCAGTTCGACAGGTAACTCCTGATTGTGATAAATGATCACATATAGAATGTTGCAACTTCCATTAAGCTTGATTGAAAACCAGACATGATGAACTGACGTTATAATGGTTCACCGGTTCCAGGGTGACCTCATGTTCACCCCTGCATGCACATGTATTGTAGACACAGACACATTACCGAAGGAGCTTGCTGTGGCATATATGAAGGCGGTCTGCTTAATATCAAAACGACATGGAATATTTCTCTCACGGAGCGATCAATCATCCATTAGTGCGGCGTCTGTGAACGACGTGACATTACTGCAAAGTTTAAAGCTGCATTATGTAACATTTGGACGATACAAGAAGTCGATTTGCTGGTCATTTCTTTACAAAGGGAGTTGAATCAACCCTACGGCATTGCAAATAGGTGTCATTCATGGAAGTGGAGGTGCCAAATTATTACACCAAACGAGTGTGTTTAAAGGCTCGAAATACAGCTGTTAGCCATGTTGTTTTCATTCTGGTATTTTGTGGTGGTGCCACAAAATGGGTGCAAGTTGCGTGGACTGTTTTAGCACCAACCATAAATGTCAGAAATGTGAGATAATTCCACAAACATTTTGAAAAGTGGAAGTAAATGTCAATCACATGAAGATTTATTTCAATAAAAATATTTCAATTTTTGGTGCAAAAATGTTACATATTAAATGCCCCTTCAAAAACCTTATGCGTGCGCGGAGAACCAGGTGGTATGGTCGTAGATTGAAATACAAGCCCGTTAAATATCAGAAGGAGACGGAATATTTCTTTCACACACCTATCAATCATCTATAAGCAGAACGTAACCTTTGTTGGTTGCTAGGAGGCGTGGTGCACTCTGTGTAGTTCAGTAACCCCTCTGTGAGGGTCTGCATGGGGGGAACCTGGCCACGCGTAACGGTAAATTTACGAGAACATTTTAACAGTAAATTCACTTGCTGTTGCGAAAGGTTTTGGGGACGATTTCGTTTGATTGTTGCATTGTATTCATGGGGTGTCCACCTAGTTCTATCATGCCTGAATGGGTTAGGATTAGGATCAGGCACGGTTCTAGATAGTCTCCGCGTATCCAAGAACGTTGATTTGCCCCCGTAGATTTGACCAGGATACGCATGGTCTATCCAGAACCATGCTCAGGCATGGTTCTGGATAAAGCATGGTTCTGGATAAAGCACAGTTCTGTATAAAGCACGGCTCTGGATAAAACACAGTTCTGGATAAAGTACGGTTCTGGATGCAACAGCCATCTCACGTTCGGTTAACGGTGATTTAAAACATCTCATGACGGTTCACAGAAAACGGCATGCAGACCCTCCTCCGTACGTACGCCTGTACCGGGAAGCAGGTGGCGAGGCATCATAGAAATGTGAAAACTTTCTGCGGGTCGGCGGCACCACACGCCACGACGGGCTGCTAAATGTCAGACGGAGGTTGGAATATTTCTTTTTACACAGCGATCAATCAACCATTAGTGTTTCGTAACGTTTGCATCTGTCGGGTGTTATGAGACGTCACATTCCGCAAAGTGCAACAACCCTTCCTTACATCGTGGAAGCTAGCCTCTACCAGGCTTCACAGAAGCGGCTGGAAAGAGTAGAAATTGTCCAAATAGACAGATAACATGGCAAGGGAGTTAGTCCGCTAAAGGAGTACAGAGCGGAAAATTTACATAATTGTACTCCTTTAGCGGACCAACTCCCCTGGTATGTTATCTGTCTATTTAACCAATTTCTGCTCTTTCCAGCCGCCTCTAAAGCCTGGAAGAGGCAACGTAGAAGGGCCTAGAAGCGGTGAATTGATACGTTACTTGACGATAATTGTGCTGTACATTCAGTCCGATTCATTTTTGTTGGAAACCACAGTCTTCATAATGAACCCCACCAACACAGATGAACTTCGGAGCTCACTAGCCTGGGTGCCAGACCCTACCGGGAGTGTGTGAGCAAAAAACAGTATCCAATTGGCCAGAGGAGATATATACCCAGAGTAGTGTCATCCTGGCCAATTGGATACTGTTTTTTTGCCACCGTAGGATCTGCTTGGAGATTACCCATCCATACGTTCCTAGTTTGGCGGGCTCAGGTGGCGGGTGTAGCAGACAGGCCGGCCGTGTGTCATGTCTGTTGGCTCCCGGCCAGGCAGACGGACTAACAGCTCTCCGGGCTGAGCAGGCAACTGTCACTAATGGGGAGACAAGACGGCATGGAGATCAACCACAACATGTCAACAGTAGCGGCGTGGAGTGGGCGGGGGCGTTGTATCCAGAGCCATGCCTTATCCAGAACTATCCCCAGGCACGGTTCGGGATAGTCAACGTGTATCCAGAACCGTGTTTTATCCAGAACCGTGCCTTATCCAGAAACATGCTGTATCCAGAACTGTGCTTTATCCAGAGACGTGCTTTATCCAGAACTATCCCCAGGCACTGTTCGGGATAGTCAACGCGTATCCAGAACCGTGTTTTATCCAGAACCGTGCCTTATCCAGAAACATGCTGTATCCAGAACTGTGCTTTATCCAGAGACGTGCTTTATCCAGAACTATCCCCAGGCACGGTTCGGGATAGTCAACGCGTATCCAGAACCGTGCTTTATCCAGCCATGCTTTTTAATATCCAGAGCTGTGCTTTATCCAGAAACATGCTTTATCCAGAACCGTGTTTTATCCTGAACCATGCTTTATCCTGAACCATGCTTTATATAATTATCCCGAAACATGCTTTATCCAGAACCATTCTCAGGCACGGTTCTGGATGTCCATACGTATTCAGAACCGTGCCTGCGACAAATCTACGTTCTTGGATACGGGGAGACTATCCCGAACGGTACCTGATCCTAACCTTAAACCATTCAGACAGAGAACTAGATAGGCACGGTTCTGATTTCGATAGAGACTATCAAGAACCGTACCTGGTCCTAACCCTAACCCATTCAGGCATAGAACTAGATAAGCACGGTTCTGGGTACCATAGACAGAGATCACCCACAACGTGAGTGGAGGAGTGGGTGGGAGTTTGCCTTGGCCGTTATACTTCCCACTTCTGGTGGTCTGAACCGTAAAAATGCTCCAACCTTGTACAGCACATGGGTTCCCGTTTGCAAGCAAATGTTTCAAACTCATCTACATGTAGGCTCCGTTTCAGACACTCCAATGACGTTTTTTTTTATTACTCGCGATTTTCTGACAATTAGTAGGTTCTATTCAGCTTGGAGGAGTCTACTATTCTTAATCATCACAATAATGTCTTCAGATGTGTTTGTGAGGTCAGTGGTAGCCTGCTGCACAGGAGCCTGCTGACTAGACTATGCCCCAGCATGGGTGAATGCCCTGCAGTAGCGACTGTGAATGCCCTGGGTTCAGAACTGGGCTGTTTGTGAGGTCAGTGGTAGCCTGCTGCACAGGAGTCTGGTGACGAGACTATGCCCCAGCAGAGGTGAATGCCCTGCAGTAGCGACTGTAAATGCCCTGGGTTCAGAACTAGGCTGTTTGTGAGGTCAATGGTAACGTTTGGCCTGCTGCACAGGAGCCTGATGACTAGCCTATGCCCCAGAAGAGGTGAATGCCCTGCAGTAGCGAATGAATGCCCTGGGTTCAGATCTAGGCTGTTTGTGAGGTCAGTGGTAGCGTCTAGTTTGCTGCTTAGGAGTCTGCTGACGAGGCTAACCCCCAGCAGAGGTGAATGCCCTGCAGTAGCGACTGTGAATGGCCCAGGTTCAGAACTAGGCTGTTTGTGAGGTCAGTAGTAACGTTTAGCCCGCTACTTGTCGGGACCAGGCACAGTTTACACCCGTCACCCGTTATAAGCGGTAACGACTGACATGATGTGTACTCTGGAGCGCTCAGGGGCGGGCACTGCACACAGCGGGCATGGGAAACACACTGCTGAACTTTCGGGGACACCTATCGTATCCAGAACCGTGACTATCCCTGAATGGGTTAGAGTTAGCATCAGGAACGGTTCTGGCCTTGGTTCTGGATAGTCTCCGCGTATCCAGAACCGTGCCTATCCCTGAATGGGTTAGGTTTTGGATCAGGAACGGTTCTATCGTATCCAGAACCGTGCCTATCTAGTTCTATGTCTGAATGGGATAGGTTTTGGATCAGGAACGGTTCTGGATTGTCTCTATCGTACCCAGAACCGTGCCTATCTAGTTCTATGCCTGAATGGGTTAGGGCTAGGATCAGGCACGGTTCTGGATAGACTCCGCGTATCCAAGAACGTAGATTTGCCCCAGGCACGGTTCTGGATACGCGTGGACTATCCAGAACCGTGCCTGAGCATGGCTTTGGATAAATCACGGTTCTTGATACAACAACACGACGTGTTGGATGGAAGTCGTGCATTCCAATTCCTTACGTCATTTTGAAGACCTGCCTCCCTCTGTATCATGGCATCCTTGTGGCCGCCGTAAGTCGTGTAGTTTCAAAGGGCAGGTTGATGAAGGTTAGACGTCCAGGTAAACGATGCTAACAGGCAATTCAAACTCTTACTGGATAAATTACGGAGATCCGGATGTTTTGAGTGACGTCCATCACTCTTCTTCAGCGTCACTAAATGAGCTAACAGAACTAGTCAACACTTATGAGCAACTGAAGAAAAAGAAAAAGTTTCAAAGGGCGTCGGTGAAGGTTAGACATCCAGGTAAAAACTTGATACGCCAAAAACAGTTACTCAAGCAACTGGATATGATTTTTATTACCCTAACGTCTGACCGGTTCCAAAATCATATCCAGTTGCTTGAGTAACTGTTTTTTCGAACGGCGTTTGGCAAATCTTGGTAATGTGAGAGTCCAAACTTGTGGTGCAGCCGAAGTTCAAAGCCAGCCCGTGTGGGGTGATTTCACAGTGGTTCCCCCCGTGTCACGCCACTTGTAGCAGCCGCACGCCATGCGTTAGCCTCTACCAGGCTTGAGGGCGCGGCTGGAAATAGTAGAAATTGGCCAAATAGAGAGAGATAACACGCCGAGGGAGTTAGTCAGCCAGTTGAGGAGCCGGCAAACTGTAAACTGGCTGACCAACTCCCTCGGCGTGTTATCTCTCTCTATTTGGCCAATTTCTACTATTTCCAGCCGCGCCCTCAAAGCCTGGTAGAGGCTAGACATGCGTGACACCGGGCCGGCTTGTAGCGTGCAAATGCGCCATTTTCTGCAGCATGACTGCAACAATCGGCTGTTTTTAGTTGCCCGCAGCTTAAGGTTAAAGACCTGTAGGGCGTCCGTGTGACGTAGGAGAACCAGCCGTCGCCGTTTGAAGCTTCGATTTTCGTACGATTTTCTTTGGTCGTGTAGTTAACCAAGAATATGACAAGATTGACTGGCTGATATTTCTGAAGATGTCATGAGTGAAAGTCTCAAGACTTTTGGAGACGTACTCCGTGCTTTAAGGGGTCCGTTATGTGAGGTGTCAGTACTTATGCAACGGGCACCCATGCGTCCCGCCCGAAAGTTTCGCTCCTCGCGCGTCGGCTACGTGGGTCAGTGCGTTGATGTGCGTGTCAGCGTTGCTGTGACGCGCGCCATTGCGTCCAGTAGGCGCGTTAGTGCGTCTGTTGTGGATGCAAATAAAACCGAAATGCAATCATGATCATCAATTGAAAGTAATTATTCTTTCACAACATGCAAAGGCAATACAAATGTAACAGTTACAGATGTGCAAGTTTTCAAAGCCCCAACAAGTGCCGGATCTGTACTTGTTCCCCTGTGAGAACCCTGACATGATGTTCCTCCCGGCCTGACGTGTTGGTTGACTTTTCAGCGGGGCGTGTTCTCCACGGGTACGGAGGAGTTTGTGGTGGAGCCCGCCCGGCGGAACGGGACGGACCGGCCGCCCGCCCCGGGACACCCGCACATGGTCTACCGCCGCTCCGCACTCACCACCGCCCGGCGACACGGCAACGACCCGCCCTGCGGAGTGCAAGGTGAGTCATGTTCGAATCACCATGGCAACGACCCTCCCTGCTGAGTTCAAGGTGGTGACCATGGTGACCATGTAAACAGGAAGTACATGTATTAAACATCTGTAGGATGGATGGGTTAAAGGTCAGTAGGTCACTAGGACAGGGGTGAGTGGGGATGTCCTCACAAGCTGGGGTCATCTTATTGTCTTCGTCAGAAGAACTATGGAAATGGTTGGCCGCATTGTGGGTGACAGCGGATTTAGGGATATAACTCTGGAAGGCATGATTCGAAGTCCCTGATATTTGGCAGGCAGATTACCGTTATTAAGGCCGAAGTCAAGTGCAAGTTTGGGCTTTGTGGGGGGTCCGTACGTCGCGTTAGTGAACCTTTTGTGTTTGTTGCTTGTTAACAAAATAAGTCGAGTATATTTA
Source organism: Branchiostoma floridae x Branchiostoma japonicum (assembly GCA_013266295.2). Classification (NCBI taxonomy): domain Eukaryota; kingdom Metazoa; phylum Chordata; class Leptocardii; order Amphioxiformes; family Branchiostomatidae; genus Branchiostoma; species Branchiostoma floridae x Branchiostoma japonicum. Next base: position 539,543 of record CM023836.1, on the reverse strand, counting down.
AATAGATGGTCATGATGTTTGGTAGGCAAGTTACCGTTGTTGAGGACTAGGTCAAGTTCGAAAATGGGCCTCATGGGGGTTCCCTACGTTTCGGCATTGGACCTTTTGTGTTTAGAAAGATGACGATCTTCCCCAATAACCTCTGCTTGGAGACATGGAGGGACAGCTGGACTCCATAACTATCAGGTCTGGGATCAGATAACGTTGTTTACATTAAGGGACTGTTCTATAATTTCAGGGGGAGGAGGATAGGTTGGTCAGCCTATGGCCACACCATGTAATTTTTATGGTTGACGTCCACTGGAGACCTTAAATTTATTGCGAAAGTGCGATAAAAACATGAAGGGTCGAAAAAACAAGATGCCTAGATTTGGAATATACTGAATGTAGAAATACAAATGTTAGGACACAAATTGAATAAAAGAACACAGTGTAACTACAAACAAACATCAAAATAATTCAACTAAACAACAGTAGTCGCCCTGTTCTGATTCTTTCCTTTCATCGCACCTTCTCTTATTGCATTTTGCAACACTGTTGTGACACTTTGATCATAATACAGTAAGCAGAATTTCTTGTAACAGTACTTTTTTCCCAGTAACAGTCACAAATCAAAAACGCTAACACGGATGACAGCGAGTCTGTAAACCTGCGGCGAACCATTTCACAGTGTTCCGTAGAGTAAAAGAGGAGTAGAGATTCTTTTGCATTCTAGACCAAATTGATTACTTAAAAAAAGTAAAGAATGAAACACATGATGTTCATTTCTCCAGAACAATGTCCCTCTGACGAAGGCATGAGATCTCCGACCTCTAGTTGGTCAATGGAAAGCCTGTAATCTGTAGGGGTTATAGGTCAGGGGGCAGAGGCCAGAAGGCATTCAGGGTCAGCTTCTACTGTTGGACATCACATGGACTGTGGACATCATCCAAATTGGAACTGGTCTGTAGGGTTGTGTTCCCTTTGTTTATTTCCTTAAGTATTAGGAAATCAGTCTTTAATGCCCACCTGTCCACCGTGACCATTTTCTTGAGGTTCAATGAGTGTTTTCCATGCACAGGTTAGGCTGTATCTGACTGTACCTGAATCTTTGACTGTATCTTGCTGTAATCTAGTTGGAACTTCAGGATGAGTCATGCTGGCAGCTGACTGTTTGGTTTGGCGAGTTTCCGCTTCTCTGTCCGTGACAGAAACGGCCCAAACCTGGTCAACTCTTGTTCTGCCAAACCCTCAACATGGGAGGCATGTCTGAGTGCTGACAGAGTTTGGAAGGATTTCAGCTTTGACGTTCAAAACAATGTCAAGTGCAACGTTCTGTGTTTAATTTTCCTTTCAAAAGAATGAGGGAGATGGCAACACTTGTATGTCAAATATATATCTTAAAATTTATGTTTTTCAGTTGAGAGAACAAGATACAGTAATATGGTAATGTTAGAGGGAGGCATTTTTTTCAAATGACGTAGTTTACTGTTCATCCAGTGTGGTGATTTGACAGCTTTTATTTTTTATTTACTGTCAAATCTTACCGTACATTACACTGACTTTCACGCAGTGTGACTGATTTTCAAGAGCCAATAGTTATAGGGACAAAATACAACACAGAAACAGTCAGCAAATATCTATATTAGACGACTTTCCAAATTAAAAAAAAAACACGATGATTTCTAAATCTATAATTTTCAGTTTGGAAAACAAGATGCTATCATATGGTAATGTTAGAAGGAAGCTTATTTTTTTTACAAATGATACACAAAATTTAACAACTTTCCAAATTACAAAAAGACCAGTTCCTGTTTGAGTGCCCAGATGGCAGTACTCCCTCCGCTGTGCTGCTGGTTGATGTTGGTTCACATCTCAGATAACAGCTCGTCAGCTCCGATCTGTTACAGCCGTGGGCTTGTGTAAGCAGCGACGTCTCCGCACGCTGAGACGAGTGTTTGTGGATCTTAAACTCTGCTGTCAAGTTCATGGCTCAGGCTCAACTGGGTTGTAGGAACCAGCTGAGCGCAGAGTCAACATTTTCTTTGGTTCAGCGTAGAGTCGTTCGTTTTTGTCATGAAGCTGAAACGATTTTTGGTAATCTCTGTATTTTAAAAATTCCGGTTGTTTTGGGTGGCTGACCTGTGGGTTTGTGTGTCTGTTTGTCCAGACAGTAGGTTGACAGCATGTGGGTGGGGGAGATTGACAGAATGACAGTTCAAAAGATCAGACACAGGAAATGGGGGGAACTTGAAGGTCACGGAACCCCAAAATACTGTCTGAAATCCCTGATTTCTTGTATCCAATTGTGGAGATTGACTTTAAGTCTACTGCACCCTCCAAGGCTGGTTGTTGATTAAGCTTATTAATTGTTATGATATGAATAGTATAATCATCATAAAGTAAGAGAAATATATTGTCTGCCATATATTGTCAATCTTTTAAATGATGGCATCTAGAGAAAAATTTGTATCTTTCAAGTATGAATTACTAGTATCAACTTTTAGTCCTGTTCTGTATGTTTTGTAAAGTTTAGACCGGTTTTATATGTCAGCTTATTTGAAATTTGTATATGTACATGTAAATGAGAGCTCGCAATGCGGCTTACAAGCTGCAAAGATTTTAAAACGAATGATAAATAAAAAAATACTAATAAATAAACCATTTCTCCTCTCACTATTCAGATGATCACCGTCAGCACACAGTCCATTTTGGGTCTCCCACCGGCGATGCACACCACTGGCACGGCCATCCAGGATCTCCCACGGAAGTTCCCCAGGCCGGGTCTCACACCAGCAACCACAGCCGGCACCGGCGGTCCATCAGTAGAGACCACACAGTGGAGGTTCTGGTGGTGGCGGATAAGATGATGGTGGGATACCACAAGGCCAAGAACATGGAGTCCTACCTGCTCACAATTATGAACATTGTAAGTACACCTTCATTGGACAGGTGTAACACTTCTTCCACTCCTGGTTCTCAGCGCACATGTACACTTTCACTTTACACTTTCATTGGACATCATCCACATATACATAGTGTGAATTGACACACTAATGGAGATCCTTACCTACCTACCTAGCTACCTACATGTATGGCCTGGCGGGAGTCCTTTTGAGTCCATATTGGCCAGGGTAAAATCCTATTTGATATCAGCCCTACAGCTTTGGCTATGGCTGAACAGTCCTATACACTTCATCCACATTGTCTTAGACAATTATACATGTATCTTTATTATATTTGTATTATTGTATTTTATTATATTGTAAGTACACTTTCATTGGACAGGTGGGAATAATGCTTAGTCTATCTTAGTCCACACTGTCCTAGATGATCTTCTAGCTGCTTATACATACCACAGCCTAATGTGAAAAGTGCTGCTTTTCTAAATGTATGAATAAAAAGGATGAAGTTCTCTTGCAAAGGGCTCTTCAAAAAGTAAAAGACTTTTGAATTTAAGACTGTCGATGACTTGCAAAAGTAACTGATTGGTTCCAGCCTCCCTGTCTGTTTTGTTTATTTGTTTACTTGTTTTGTTTATCTGTTGTGGAGGTCAGGTTGCTAAGCTGTACCGGGACGCCTCCATCGGAAATCTGATCAACATTGTTGTGACGAGACTCATCCTCATCAACGGCAATCAGGTCAGTAATAAACAAACAAACAAACCAGGTCAGTAAACAGACAAACACTCATCCTCATCACCAGCGACCAGGTCAGTAATAAGCAAACAAACAAACAAACAAACAAACAAACAAACCTGGTCAGAGGTCAAGCTAGCAAAAGCTGCATTAAAGATTTTTGAGATTTAGAATCACTAATCGACTTCTTTATTCTATTTTCTTTGGCAGGGAGCAATTCTTATCTTTCTTCTGAAGTTGAAGTTTTCTTTTGTTGTCTGCTTAGAAAAGGTTGACAAAGTTATGAATTGACTTTTTAGATTTTTTGTGTGTTTAGTCCTTGACTTACAGAACAAGGGACTATAATAATCATAGTAGCTTGGGACTTTGTAGAGAAACTTTGTCTTTTATTTATCTATTTATTTATCAGAGATGCAGCTGTGCATAACAAGTTGGAAGCCAGGCAGCAGCACATATTACATAGTCAAAGTCAAAGTACAAGACACGAACACCAAAATAGCAATATAAATTATACAATAGCAATACAATATAGATATAAATGTAAATAAGCAAAAGTTGAAATGGAACGATGGGAAACTTTGTGTTGGTTGTGTGCCTTTTGCGTGCTGCACTGACTGTGTACTGATTGTGTGCAGATTGTGTGCTGACTGTGTGCAGATTGTGTGCAGATTGTGTGCTGATTGTGTGCTGATTGTGTGCTGATTGTGTGCAGATTGTGTGCTGCACTGACTGTGTACTGTTTGTGTGCTGATTGTGTGCCGTTTCTGTGCTGTTTCCCACAGCCGGAGTTGGAGATCACGAACCACGCGGACAAGTCGCTCGACAGCTTCTGTAAGTGGCAGGAGAGCATCCGGCCTCGGCACGGCAGCACAGAGGACTATGGTATAGCGGACCACGATAACGCTGTCCTAATGACCAGGTGGGGAACAGCACAGGCAGTAAAGGTTCAGACTAACAACAGCTAGGTTACACCACACCATTTCAGTGTGTTGGTTTTCAGATTTAAAAAGATTTGGTATATTCAAAAGTAAAGATCGGACACGAACATGAAAACAGAGTCTGAGGGGAACGTCTGCACCTTGGTACACACAGTTTCAGCAGTGAATATTAATTATCAATATACATGAATCGCTGCCCCCTGTTTTTATCCTGTCCTCTGGATAAAATTTTACTGCAAAATATCCAAGAACCAAGGAAAGAACTTTGTGTGGTTTCACTTGTTATAAGTGGTAGTAGAAAGGTTGAAACTTTAAAAAATTTTACCCTGATGTAGCACATGTTCTTATGTGTTGAAAGTGCTCCTTGAAGTGACTAAGAAAGACACCAATGACATATTTCCGTTTTCCTATCCTTCCAGACTCGACATCTGTACTAACAAGAATGAGCCGTGCGGAACTCTGGGTGAGTTTTCTTTAAGAACTCTGTAAGGAACCCATCCTTAAGATGTTTTTTTTTTCAATTTTTGTCCAAGTTGAAACTTTCTTGAAATGTTGTTTGTGAAAATCAGACAGAACACAGGTTGTGCCAAATTTGGCATGGCTTTAACTGTAGGATTCTCATTGGTTGATGCGTGACCCTGTTGCCATGGTTACCTCTCCGCAGGTCTTGCGCCGGTGAACGGGATGTGTAAGGAGGCTCGGAGCTGTAGCATTAACGAGGACATCGGTCTGGCGTCCGCCTTCACCATCGCACACGAGATGGGACACAAGTAAGCTAAACTGCCTGATATTTTCCCTGCTATCCATGACTTACCCTGTTTTGGGCCCTGTAATACTATAAATCTGAATTTTAAAATTAAAATCTGAAAGTTTCATTTAATTCCCCTCCGCTGCTAATTCATGACATTGCAGTGTTCGAAATACTTTTTTGAACCAGGTAGCACAGTATGCACCTTTGAGTTCAGCGGTACATATTTACGCATTGCGTGGTGCGCTACCTGAGTCAGGGAGCAACTTAAGCGCACAAGAAAATCAGGTAGCAATTGCTAGTGTGCTAGTGGGTATTTCGAACACTGCATTGGAAATATGGTCTTCAATATATTACTTAATGTATTATACTGCAGAATTGTTTCAACTGTGAAAACTTAATATAAATTAAGTTAATAAAACCACTGCGACAGTAATGAAGTTACATGACTGTATAATGTTACATTTCTTTACTTGGCAACAGTGAAGGTCTGTCTCTGGACATATTTTCTCCTTTACTCTTTAATACAGTAATTTTATCAACACTATAACCTAGGTTTACAATCAGTATTACATTTAAGACCAGTCAAGTAAAGATAGCTCCAAGACTTGAGCACAGAATTCTGGTTGATCAGTCTGGAAAGCTATCAGTGAGCTTAACTATTGTTGTATGCAGTCAGCTTTGCATAGGGTGTAAGAGCGCCACCATGTGATAGAAGGGAGTACTGCACATTATTGAAGTAGAATATACTACAGTGCAAATAAGGAAATACTGGAGAACAAATGACGTGATTGTCTCTGCATCAGTGAATGATTGAATGAATGAATGAGTGAATGAGTAAACAGATGAATGACAGGCCTTTCGTTCCTCTGCAGTTTTGGAATGCAGCATGATGGGATGGGGAATGACTGCGGACTGAACGGGGAGCCGGCGCGGATCATGGCGGCTCAGCTGACCCGCGATGCGCAGCCCTTCTCCTGGTCACGCTGCAGCCGCGAGTACGTCACCAACTTCTTAGAGTAAGTCTCTCTTTTTCTTTCTTTCTTTATTAGAAATGCAACAGTGCATGACAAGTGGTAGCCAGGCAGCAGCAAGGCTGTTAGCGGCTAACACTGACACATACTACATAATACAAAGCATATCAACATACAAGACGAACTCCAAAATTCAATACTAGTACTATACAATAGCAATACAATATAGATATAAAGTCTCTTTTTTCCCCATTTCTATAGTTCTTACGGTAAGTCTTAAAGACATAACTTTATCTTTTTTTCTACCTTCGATTTAGTTGATTTTTGGCCACACACAAGAAAATTAGTTGCACAGGAATTATTCTAAACTGACAACAAGGGGGTCAATTGTGCCTGGAAGCTTGTAAGGTCACAAGTGGTGACCTGTAAAGGAACTTGTTGGTTGTAGAGTAGGGCTCAGTCCAGAAGAGACTCCACCTAGCTTTGTGAAAAGATTAGAAAGTGTTTCAGGTTTATATTGGTCTAAAGGGTTATAAAAACCTGAATTTGCTTCTTTTTTACATTGTGAAAAGTCTGATTGTCTCCAATCTTATTTCTGCATCCCCCCCTCCCCAAACTTGCGTCCACAGTAAAGGTCAAGGTCAGTGTCTGCTGAACGTTCCTCCCAGACTGGATTTTGTGTTTGAGGAGGAGATGGCGGGACAGAAGTACAGCGCAGACAAACAGTGTGAGCTTCAGTATGGGTCAGAGTCTCGCCACTGCAACCTTGAGGTGAGACCGTTGTTTTGTTTGATTTGTGTTTTTTGGCGACATCTCAGGGAGGAGCCTAATGGTACAGTATTGTGTGCAATTCGCAAGAATTGTAGGAATCATACAGGCATTTTGTCCACAGGAAAGGAATGTCCACAGGCATGTGACCCACATCTATGCCCACATTCCTGGAAACCTTTGGGACCCTGCTTTGGGAAGACCTCTCCCCGGATGCCCTACTTCCTGTGACCCCAGGGCTCGTTCACTATACACTTAGGGGAGGAGTGCACTGTATCTGTATAGGTACCAAGTCTTCCTCAAAATCATGAAATGATGGCAGGGCTGCAGTGCCATGCAAACAATAACCCTAACAGCAACCACCGTCGCCATGGCAATGTATGTTTTCATTGCCAGTCTTGTTGAACCTTCTGGGTGTTTGTTTGTGCCCTTGTTTATTCATGAAATACTTGAATTGACCTGCTTGCCACTTTTCGTTGATTTTCTACCAAGTCCATAAACATATAAACAACAATAGAAAATTGGTAGCCAAATGTGTGCTAAAGCTTAAGCTGCATCTATGTTCAGTTCAGTACATCCTATTACTGTACTATGTACAGTACCTAAAACCAGTGTGAGTAATTTTTACAGTATATGGCAGCAGAGTTTAACATGACTGTAATCTGCAGGTACGAATAATGTGCTATTGTTAGCATGACTGTAATCTGGGGGTATGAATGATGTGCTATTGTCTCTCTGCACCACTGTTTCAGCACTAGGGACAGGGCCAACAGCATAAAACTGCATTGCTGGCCAGACATTGTGTCCTAGTTGGAAAGGCACTTTACCCGACTTTCCTCACTCCACCTAGGTGTAAAACGAGCACCAGACTTCGACTGGGGAGGTAAAAGGCGGTGGAAGGAGAGGGATGGACTCTGCCTTCCAATACCGTGCCCTAGACACAGTGGATCAACAACCCACTGCCCCTACAGCTTAAAAAAGGCTCTGGGACTACTTGTACCTTTACCTTTTGCAGGATACAAGGCCGTGAGCTGTGTTGTATCAGTAAAACGCCTCAGAGATCACAAATAAAAGACTGTGTCATGTGTTTGACTGTACAATTGAGTGTTTTTTGTGTATGTTTGCAGGACACGTGCCGTGAGCTGTGGTGCATCAGTAAGCAGGGCCAGTGTGCGACCAACAGCATCCCTGCAGCCGAGGGAACGGACTGTGTCATCACGGGGGAGCCACAGGACAGCAACAGGGGGGTAAGGAACCAGGGGGGTAGTATACAGGGGGGTAAGGAACCAGGGGGTAGTATACAGGGGGGTAAGGAACCAGGGGGTAGTATACAGGGGGGTAAGGAACCAGGGGGTAGTATACAGGGGGGTAAGGAACCAGGGGGTAGTATACAGGGGGTAGGGTGCAGGGGGTAGGGTACAGGGGGTAAGGAAGTAGGGGGTAGGGTACAGGGGGTAAGGAATCAGAGGGTAGGGTACAGGGGGGTAGGGTACAGGGGGTAAGGAATTAGGGGGTTGGGTACAGGGTCTAAGGTAGAAGAAGAAGAGAACATGCTCTATGAGTTATGTGTGTGTGTGCGTGTGTGTGTGCGTGTATGTTTGTGTGTGCTTGTGTGTTTGTGTGAATGTGTGTTTGTAATTGTGTGTGTGTGTGTGTGTGTGTGTGAGGGAGGGAGAGACAGAGAGAGAGAGAGAAATAAGCAAACAAATACAGATTTTGTGAAGGTTGGCTAACAAAACTTCAGTTTTGTACAGTCCATCAGAGAGAATGGGTTACTTCAATTATAACAAATTGTCTTGTCTCCATAGAAGCATGTTGTTCCGAGGTATGTTGACAGGGGGGCGCCGCTGAGTTAGGAAAGGTGCACCAGTGGCTTTTGGAACTGCACTGTCATGTTGTGTTGTCTCTATTGCTAAGGCTTCGTATCTTTAAATTAAAGCAGTGGGGGTGGAGGTCATGACCTACCAGGTCGTATCAAGGTCAGCTGAAAGGTCACAGGTACAGATGGACCGGATGTTACTATAAATAGCACCCTAAAATTAGAACACTGTTTAGAACAGCATCAACAACCGCATGTCTCTCATGTGGGCGGGCTCAATGCATCGTCTGGGATGTTTTGTCAGACAAGAAAGCAACTTCTCTTCCACTGTCTTGTTCGTCCTTACAGTATTCCAAGTTTCTAAAATATCTAAACTTTTTGACTCCCAACTGTTTAAAACACTGTTCTTGGATCGGAATCTAGATCCCTCTGAAAAGTTCCTACATTAATCAAGGCACTGAATATCTCTAACCTCTGAGAAGAAAAATAAATCATGAAAATTTTCATTATCCACACTTCAGCAGGTGGCAAGCCTATTACAAGTGGCTGCATCTGCATTCTATAGCCGGTATAACAGTGCGACTAGTTTATTTTCTTGAGCAAAAGGTCTAGATGAAAACAGAGGGCTAGGAGGAAAACTGGACTCTGATTTTCATACAGTGTATCCAAACTGCCAGTACCAAGGTACTGTACCAGAGACTTTTCCCTCAAACCATTTTTAGTTGATTTTCCAGTTCAGCATTGATAATTTTTTACAAAAATCTACCGAGGACCACCAAACTGTCCCTGCCTGGCCAGGAAGACTTCCCAGTGAAAACATTTCATGTAAAAACATTGATCTTCCAGTTCAGCATTGATGATGATTTTTTTAAAAATCCACTGAGAACCCCCAAACTGCCCTGCCTGGCCCAAAGACTTCCCTGATACCATTTCATGTTGATCTTCCAGTTCGGCATTGATGATATTTTTTTTTAAAGATCCACTGAGAACCAGCAAACTGTCCCTGCCTGGCCGGAGGGCTTCCCAGCCAGATGCTGACCTGGATGTCATTGATGAAGTCAAGTGTGCGCGCTCCGAGCTGTGCTAATGATCCCGGATCCCCCCGCCAAATGTGAGACATCTGTTTCCACCCTGCGGAATGCAGCCCGCAGGACGGGAATGTCGGATCGGAATGTTTGGGAACGTCTTCTCGGGCTGTTTGGGAATGTTCGTGCTCAGAAGCCAAAACAACGTCCCTGCACGGTGGCCTGGGGAAGGGCTGTGGGCCGCAGGAAGGCAGTTTTGTGGATGCGGTCATCAGGAGGCCCAAAATTGACTTATGAAAGAACATTCAAGAAAAACCTACAACAAAGTCCTATCATAGAACGAAGTGTGTGTAGTATAACACAATTTCCTCGTTATTTATGTAAATCAGGTACTGATTTGCATAATCAGAATCTACTCATGACAATCCATCAATTTCGTCTTGAATTCTTGTCTTCTAGAGCAAAAAAGACCTGAAAAGTAATGAATGAGACAGGAAACAGGCCTAGATGTCTGGATTTTCAACTTGGAGGAATCACAAATGTAACGTTTTGTGACTCTGTGAACCATGTTATTTCCCTGGTGTGGCCTGTAGTGTCTGTGAACCAGCATGTGACGGCAAAACATACTGCACCTGGGCAAAACCCGTGATGTATTGTGCATAGCACTTTGGCAGAACGTCTCATATAAGGTTGTATTAGAGCATATAAGGTTGACAGCCTGTCTGTAGTTTTCAGATGTTGTATAGGAAAAGATATCGTCTGCAACAGGCAAAATTTTGATGCAACGTTGACCAAACATCCAATGAAAAACGTGAAAAATCAGGGTTGTGTGCAGGCACAGTACGTTCTGCCAACGCGCTCTGTGAACCATGATATTCCTCTAGTGTGGCCTGTAGTGCCTGTCATCATCATCATCATCGTTCATCCTCCGAAGAGGTGGAGCATACAAAGTTTGATCGCCAGAACTGCCTGTCGTTCATTGCTGAAATAAGTTCCAGGCCCTCCAAGCCTGTTTCAGTTTCTATAAGTTTCTTAAGTGTTAGGTTAGGACGTCCAACCCTTCTTTTTGTGTCAGGGTTCCAAAGTAGTAGCCTACTGGCTGGCTCCTTGCCACGCACAACGTAACCGGCCAAACTTAGTCGTCGACATTTAACTTAAGTGCCTGTGAACCGCATTGTTCCCCTGGTGTGGCCTGTAGTGTCTGTGAACCAGCACGTCGGCAGAATGTACTGCACCTGCGCGAAACCCGTAATGTATTGTGCATAGCATTTTGGCAGGACGTCTCATATAAGGTTGTATTAGAGCATATAAGGTTAACAGCCTGTCTGTAGTTTTCAGATGTTGTATAGGAAAAGATATCATCTGCAACAGGCAAAATTTTGATGCAACGTTGACCAAACATCCAACGAAAAACGTGAAAAATCAGGGTTGTGTGCAGGCGCAGTACGTTCTGCCGATGTGCTCTGTGAACCATGTTATTCCCCCAGTGTGGCCTGTAGCCTGCCATGTGCAGTTTGTGTCTGGTTCCCATCAGGGAGACTTACCGCCAGGAGCAGACAGTTTAGCACTGTCTGACCTGCAAACATCCTCAACACAAGGATGGCTCAGACCAGTGAAAGTGGTCCGCACGCTACAGCGAAAGTGAAAGGATAATGTCCGGGGCGCTCGGTAGCGGTTAGACGACACGATGAGGGACCGGGTGTTGTTGTTGACATTTGTTGTTGTTGTTGTGGCGTTGCAGTGGTGTTACCAAGGCGACTGTGTTCCGTTCGGACATCGGCCGGAGGCGGTGGATGGAGGGTGGGGACCGTGGTCAGACTGGAGCGCGTGCACGCGGACCTGCGGGATTGGAGTATCGTTCTCGGAACGGCACTGCAACGAGACCGCGTGAGTGCTCGCTACTTTGGTTTAGCTTTAGCAGAACATGTTCTCACTGCGTGTAGTCATTCTGAAACAGGTTCTTTCTTCCTTTAATGCCCACGATCATGACAATGATCATTCTGGCACTCATTTTCACCTGAGTGAGGTGAGGAAAGTCGTGTAAAGTGCCTTTCCCAAGGGCACAAGATCGGCGACATGGCAGGATTCGAACCCGGGACCTCTTGATTAATTGAATTTCTTATTTCTAAGATAAATCTCAGCCAACATTTGGTAAGACATAAGAAAGTCTAGCTATTATCACATCAATGAAAAGTTATATGTCTACGTGTTAAACTTAGGAAACAAACCTATGAAAGATAATGATATTTACTTGGAATATTTTATCTTGGAATACTATGATATAAACTTCTCTAACCCTGAAAGTTGGACCTAACTGTGCTTTCCTGTCTGTTGTTCCAGCCCAGCTCATGGTGGGAAGTATTGTGTGGGGGAGAGGAAGAGATATAAAACCTGTAACACCATGGTGAGGACATTTCCCTTTATTTTTACTTCTCTTCATTTTAGTATTTATTACATTTGACCTGATTTTGATCTTACTTATTTGCACATGATAAAAGAAAAATACACAACACAAAAAAAGGAAATATGCTGGCCAATTTGGCTTGTTGGAGATCCCCCCTTATGAGGCATTTCACTTATTAATAACAACACGTCTTATATAAATTCTTTACAAAGAATTTGTGTTGTAATTTTTTATCAAAACATTTGTAAAATTCTCCATATGTAGATCAGACTTTTACAAGTTACTTTCCTCCTACTTTAAACCTGAGTTGTTGTTGCAGCTGCAATGATTTGGCAGGTTTTGTCCCACCTGTTTCTGCTGTCACCTGCCACGCCTGTTATTCTGTAGAACAAGAAACCTGTCGTGTCCCTTCCTTCATTTAGTCTACAAGTCTCACAGCTGTCGGGTCCTTCCGCAAAAAAACAGACCCAAGAAAGTCTTAAAGACTTGAGAAGTCACAGGCCTCACATCACCAAGTCCTTAAGACTCGCAGCTTTTAATGCTGAATCACTACATGTCGCTGGGGACTCAAACTCCTATCTGGCCTGAAAGAATCTACTCTAATGAGATTTGGAAATACAATTTTAATAAAAATTTTAGCCTCTTTAAAATTTAGGAATTACATTACAGAGTCCTTATGACTCATAGCTTTTATGCTGAGCCACTAGGGAATTTTAGTTCCTACCTCAGGCCAAAGGATCTACTCTACTCTACTCTACTGGAAGTTGGAACGGCTCTCAAATTGTAGCATCTTAAAATTTTAGTTATCAAGTCAAAAATCTCTCTGCAAGACTAAAACTGTCATCTTTTAGTTCGATTCAAACAGAAGTAGGATTTTATGTTTCAAAGTAATGAGGGGGGCATGCCTTTTCCAATGGCGCGTGAAACAGAACATTCTGTGGGTAACAAGTCAAGAAGTTACTGCTAACAACACGGTCTTTAAATTTGGAAAATGACTTCCAGATTTTTAAAGTTTGTTTTTCCTTCTTCCTTGTGACTTCCTTGCCAAGTGGGTGGGAGGGCGGATTGGTTATGGGATGTTTTTCTGCCGGATGTTTCGTTTATTTTGCTTTGAAGGTTCGAACAAGATACATGTCGTGAGAAATGTTGAGCTTGTTCCAAGGTCATCCTGTAAGGTCGCTGACACATGGTCTTCATTTGTTTTCATTTTTCAGGAAGTCGTTAACTCTTAGTGATTTGACCTTGAAAATGAGAAATGACCTCATGAGCTAAGTTTGAGGCATGCCTGTTTCAAAATTACACCTTTGATTGACAAGAACATTTTAATTTTGTGACATCAAGGAGTCAGACCAGTCTTTGTTTATTTGTTTTGTTTATTTTTCTGTGAAATTCCAGGACTGCCCCCTGAATTCCCGGGATTTCCGAGAAGTGCAGTGTGCGGAACACAACGACCTTCCCTTCCGCGGGAAGAGCTACGAGTGGAAACCTTACACAGAAGGTGACCTTGAACTTTGACTTCTAGTAGTTCTAAGATTCTTCTGGTCATTATAAATATGGTTCTGTCATAAATTAAACTTCATTCATTGGTTGATAGAATGGGCCTGTACCAAATTTGTGATGTGTAGAAAAATATTAAGGTCTCTCGTATTGAATTAACATCACTTTGAATTACAGTTCTGTAGTATACAAAGTAATTATTACCACAATTTCAGACTTTTAGTTTTTTTTTAGTTTATTCTGATAAATATTAATCATGAAAAAGCATTCAGTTTAAATTTCCCCCTAAAGTACTGATGAAATGGCTGTACTTCCCAAAGTGACATGCTCTCCCCATGAGGACATGACCTTGGATCTAATGATTTGTCCTTGACCCCAGGTGTTGACCCCTGCGCCCTGACCTGTCTGGCCGTCGGCTATAACTTCTACACGGAGAGGAAAGCGAAGGTTGTGGACGGAACCCGATGTTCTAATGACCCCCTGTCGTTTGACATCTGCATTAATGGCGAATGTCGGGTGAGTTACATTGAGTAAATCTAGTTTATCTGTTAATTGTGAAGGATGTCTGTTTTTGTGCTACTTGTTTTTTTTTTACTTTTTGCCAAACCAAATTTTAAAGGACAGGTTTGATTTTGAATCACTCGGCAGCTTCATTAAATCCCAAGATCAACTTGGTTTGTCCTGACGCAGACCTTATTACTGTGTGTCCCTGAAATACATGTAAACTAGGCAGACTTCTTTCTATCATGGTGGCTGTGACTGACTCCAGGAGTTCATGCAATTCAAAATGGTAGAGAAGAAACGTCACCTTCATTCCGAAAAGCAAAATAATCAAGCAACAGTCAAGGATTCAGTTTTAGTTCCACTTGTTTGTTCATCAACAGCGTTATTTGCAAATATTGGCCAGGAGAAGTTATAAATGGATTGTGATGACTTTTTGTTTGATGAATGAAAGGACAGGTCTGATTTCGAGTCAGAATTTTTCAAATCTGATTCATGTCACTTAAGATCAATGGATTGTCTTGAAATTTAAGAACTGATTTGTAAATGGAAGACCCTCCTTATACATTAACAGCATGCTGATCTGAGCTCATGTTTACAAACTTTAGACTCTGATCATGATCCGAGGATCTACCAGTATAATCAGCAATCCTGCCAGATCGCAATCTCTGACATAATCAAAACGAACAACAAAGCTTATAATCTGCTGTCCCCCAGCTTGTGGGCTGTGACCGCCTGCTGGACTCCAACACAGTGGAGGACAAGTGTCGGCTGTGCGGCGGGGACGGAAGCACCTGTGAGACCGTGTCGGGCAACGTGGACGATGACCTACCCAGGGGCTGTAAGTGTTCAAACTTTTTCCTTCCTTCCTTCCTTCCTTCCTTCCTTCCTTCCTTCCTTCCTTCCTTCCTTCCTTCCTTCCTTCCTTCCTTCCTTCCTTCCTTCCTTCCTTCCTTCCTTCCTTCTTCCTTCCTTGCTTCCTTCCTTCCTTCCTTCCTTCTTCCTTCCTTGCTTCCTTCCTTCCTTCCTTCCTAACTTCCTTCCTTCCTTCCTTCCTTCCTTCCTTCCTTCCTTGCTTCCTTCCTTGCTTCCTTGCTTCCTTCCTTCCTTCCTAACTTCCTTCCTAACTTCCTTCCTTCCTTACTTCCTTCCTTCCTTCCTTCCTTCCTTCCTTGCTTCCTTCCTTCCTTCCTTCCTTCCTAACTTCCTTCATTTTTGTTCATTTATTCTTTATGTAGCCAGGTAACTATATTTGTGTGTTTGAATTGGCCCTGGTGCTACAAGCAATTCAAACAAAAACTTAACAATGAGTCTTTCACTTCATTTCATTTCATTCATTTATACATTCATTCATTCATTTGTTCATTCATTCACTAACTGGTTCATTTAATACACATGTACATTCATTCATTCAATTCCTGCAATCCATTCATTCACTTCATTTTGTCATTCATTCAATCTATTCATTTCACTTGTTTCTTCATTCAATCCATCCATCCATTCATCAAATTCATTCGTTCACTCACTCAATGATTGCCCTATTTTTCATACACTTGATCATCCATTCTTCATGTCATTCATTCATTCTTTCAATCTCTCAAATGTGAACGTGTGGGGTTCTGTAGTTACCTAAGGAAATCCCTTTCTTGCACGGTTCTGACTTCCAAGACGTGACACTCAAGACGTCTTAGTTGGCAGACAGGTCGGCAGATGAAAGGGAAAGTGGTCGGCATCTTAAAGATGAAAGGAAATTAATCCCTGCTGTGGAGTTGAACTCCTTGGCAGGTTGGTGGTGAGGAGCAGACAGGGCGATGTTATCTGGGAAGGACGCTCTAATTGGAGTAATGTGGAGACGGGGAGGTTGTATCTCTGTAGGCAGGAGGGAAAACTCGGGGGAAGAAACTCGTAAATTAGTCGTTCCGCTGAGTTTCTTTCTTTGTTTGTGAAGGTCAAGGAGACTGAGTTTTCGAACCTTCTTCAGGTTGTTCTTCTTTATGCAGACCGTCTTCATTATCTAAGAAGTCAGAAAAAGATTAAGACATTGTGCCAGTGTGGTCTTTTCAAATTAAAAGTGTCTGCTGAGATTGAACTGCCAAAGAAGAAGAAGAAGAAGAATGAAAGTAATTTTCTGTTCCAGCGTACCAGAAGATTCTGACGATCCCTCGCGGAGCTGTCCATATCAAGGTGGAAGAGAAACACATCTCAGAGAACTACCTGGGTCAGTATAGCTAAATACATGATTGTTGAAGGTCCGTCTTATATGTTGTATGTGTCAGTGGTTTAAGCTGCAACCAGCCTTGCTGCTGCCTGGCTAGTCCACTTGACATGCACTGTTGCATTCCTAATAAAGAAAGAAAGAAAGAAAAAACGAAAAAACGAAAGAACAAGAAAGAAAGAAAGAAAAAAAGAAAGAAAGAAAGAAAAAGAGAGAGAAAGAGAGAAAGAAAGAGAGAAAGAAAGAAAGAACGAAAGAAAGAGAGAAAGAGAAAGAAAGAAAAAAAGAAAAAGAAAGAAAGAAAGAGACTTATCTTTCTTATTTTCCTCCTGACCTTTTTCCCCAGCCCTGAAAGGAGTTGGCAGGGAGTACCACATTAACGGCAATTGGACCATCGACTGGCCCAGGACCTTCAAGGTCGCCGGTACGACCTTCAGCTACAAGCGGCCGGAAGGGGAACCCGAGTCTCTCTCAGCGCTCGGGCCGACTAAAGATGTCTTGGAAGTCATGGTAAGATGCAGAAGGTTTCTTAGTGAAGTCATCTAGTCGTAATACACAATATGGGCATTCTGTGTTCATTCTGTGTATCAATTTTTTCATCATCATCCACTGTATTCTGCATCTGTAGTCGTAAGAACGTCCTGCAGCTGCATTCAGTCTTTCTTCATCTTCTTCCACTGTTCCTTTTTCCCCGCGAGCTCCGTTAGCTCTCGGAGTTTCTTTGCTGTTGTAGGAGGGCCTAGCCCTCTGTGCTTCATGTCTCCCTTCAGCATGCTAAGACTAGATTTACACAGTGTCTTCCTTTGCGTGCCCTGTATTTGCTGAAGCCTAGGATTGAGAATTCCACGGCTTTTGTCGTGGCAGATTGTGAAAGAAAGGCTACTGGTGAACACCATCTCTCAACTCCGGAGGATACTTGCCACACAGCAACCGGCTGTTCTGTACAAGCAGTTGCTTCCAGTAACAAACCAACACAGTTACAAGACACGCCACGCAAGCAGAAACACATTCAGACTGTTAAAACCCAAAACTAACGCCATGAAAAAGACTTTTATGTACAGGTCTGTCTTTACATGGAACTCTTTGCCTGATAGTGTTAAATGCGCTGGTATTAAAGTGTAAGTTTCGGCAGGAGCTTGTTATGTATGTAAACGAATCTAATTGATTGATTGATTGATTATCCATGTTGTAAATACTAGATGTTAGCCCTTATGTAGTTTGTATGTCCTTGTTTTATGTTTTTACGGTCCAGGAAGATTAGCTGCGTATTCATGTATGTGTACGTCAGCTAATGGACTGAATAAAGTATCCAAGTATCCAAGTATTTTGTGCAGGTGTAACTTTTGGCATTCTGAGGACATGTCCAAACATACCACCTGAGTTTCTTGACTTTTACGGAGAGAGGTGTTGTGTTACAGATTTTATACAACGCATCGTTAGTCACCAATTCACAGTGTATACTATATAATACATATACATGTAGGATTTGAACTCCTGTTTGTGTTCCTGTGTAGATCCTACTGCAGGAGGCGAACCAGGGAATCCACTGGCAGTACAACGTGCCGCTGAGCGGACTGGGCAGCGGGGACGGGGAGGTGCTCTTCACGTGGCAACACGGACCGTACTCGGAGTGCACCGCTACGTGTGCTGGAGGTTTGTTTGTTTGTTTGTTTGTTTGTAACTTCACCTGGCAACACGGGCCGTACTCGGAGTGCACCGCTACGTGTGCTGGAGGTTTGTTTGTTTGTTTGTTTGTTTGTTTGTTTGTTTGTAACTTCACCTGGCAACACCTGCCGTACTCGGAGTGCACGGCTACATGCGCTGGAGGTTTGTTTGTTTGTTTGTTTGTTTGTTTGTTTTGTAGCTTCTTCTGGCAGCATGTACTGTACTCGGCCACATTTCAACGGAGGTTTGTGCACAGAATGTCTGATGATGTTATGTGGTTATAAGTCAAAAGCTAAACAACAAAGAATAAAAACTTTAAGTATTGAAAGATTGTGTTAAAGTTTCAAAAGAAAAGAGATACTGTATAGTATTGTATGTACAGCAAAATAAAGTGAATTGCACAGTAGATTAGCAACAAGGATTTTTAAACATCTTTCTCTTTTCTAAATTGTTTGTAGTTTGAGTACCAGGCTGCAAATCTTGATAAGGGTAAAAACAAACTTAAAAGACCATTAGGTATTATATTATTGACACCTACATATGTGACACCTACATATACCACCTTGTGCCAATGTGTTGTACTTGATTCCGCTGTAGGCATCTCCACGTCGGCGGCGTTGTGTATCCGTGACGACGACCGGTCCATCGTGAGCGACTCCTACTGTGACCAGGAGACCAGGCCCGTGGAGAAGACTCGCGCGTGCAATGAGGACCCCTGTCCTGCACAGTAAGTACTGCAATCAACTGAGAACTAAATTTTTTTCTCTCAGATTTCTAGATTAGATATTGGCAGCATTGGTGTCTAAACATCATGGTGAGAGTTGGTAAGAATTTTAGCTGACCAGAAGTCATAAAACATGTTAATTATTTTTTCATTGCAAAAGGAGATGGTTCTTCCAGAATTATTATGTCAAACTTGAAATCTCCCAAGGATGGCATCCATAAACTCCATTGAGTTTGTATGGCCTACGTATGTAATATGTAACATTACTATTTTGTCAGTGATGTTTTATTATGTCTATCTTGAGTTCACTTATGTTAATTACCATACTTGATTTGATTACTTTCCTTATCTAATATCATGTAATTTTACATAATACTAGTACTTGACTTTTTATCTTATTTGTGGATAATTAATTTGTTGTTAATTTGATAAAGCCAGGCCAACATATTAGCTTTCAAGCTTTTGGCCTGTCCTTGTGCACCTGTATACTTTTTGGCTGATATTGTAATTACTTGTTATGTGCAAATAAACAAGAAACAAACAAACAAACAACAATTCCCCACGATGTTTTCCCTCCCCAGATGGTTCCGTGGTGATTGGCAGGAGTGCAGTAAGTCATGTGACCGCGGCACGCAGACGCGCGAGGTGTACTGCTACCGTACGGTCTCCGCGCTCGAGCAGGAGATCATACCGGAGACCGAGTGCCAGACGCGCAAACCTGTCGTACGCAGGAGCTGCAACGACGACCCTTGCCCTCCGACCTGGGTCACCGGAGACTGGTCAGAGGTCAGTAAACAAAGTTTAAACATGTCTGCATCCAATTATTATTGTTACCTCCGGGGAAGGAGGTATCCTTCCGCGGAAGGGTAGGGCGACTGGTCGGCATTTTCATGTTCGCAGCTATATCTCGCGGTTGGGTGGGCGGATTTTTGTGGGACTCGGTATACGTTTTGCTGTTAGGCTGCAGTTGTGGCACGTTCCTTTTTTTTCGTTGTATGTGTGTTTTCGGGCGTGGAAATGAAACCTTTTGGAGGCCCCTGGACACCCCTTTTTGTCTGAAAATGGTTATGCATAAATTACTTGGCTGTTGTCAAGGTATAGCCGGGTGCGTCCATTTTTATCAGGCGTCTGACAGAGGGGTGTGTGGTTCCGATAAAAAGAAATTAGGTTTTAGTCAGATCGTAGGCACGGGACGGGGTCGGAGATTAGTTGTTTCAGATGTAGGCGATCAGATGCAACTTGGCGCAGTTGACGGCAGTGGTTAGCTACTGTATTACACGTTATTTTTAACGTTTGATTTTACTGTTCTGGTTGTCATTCTGTGTTTCGTTCCGTGTTCCTTGCGGCTTTCATAAGTTTGTAGATTTATGTTTTAAGTTGCAGATGAAAATGGGTTGGTGGTTTGTTGTTTCAAATGTTAGTTTTTGACACTATCGTGCGGAGCTGTCAGAAGTGTGGACTACATGTAGTTAACGTTATTTTTAATGGTTGCGTTGTATTGTTAGTAGTTATCGAATATAGCGCATTCTGTAACCAAATGTTGTTTTAATTTTTTTGTATGTAATGTGGTTTGGTTTTTGTTTATTAAAGTTATGCTATACATTTTTATTTTTCGTGTTTAAAAAGGGTTTCGGTAGGTATAGTATTCCGTTAGTTTTTTTTATCGCGGTATGATGTGAGTTGAATGTTATAGACAGTCATCTGTTATATGTACACCATCATGACCGTTATATACACAACATCGTCAGTTTAGATGTAATTAGCCGGCAGTCAGCTTAGATGTAATTAGCCGTCAGTCAGCTTAGATGTAATTAGCAGTCAGTCTAGCGTCAGTCGGACGTTGCCAGTTATAGCAACAACTGTAACATAACACCGCCGTCAGACGGAGGTTTTGTGGCCATCAGTTACAAGGTTTACAACGATATGGCCTTTAAAGTTTATAGCTAGTTTTTCAAATTTAAGACAGATACCGCATATGTTGTTAACATAAGTAATATCGCTATAGTGGGTTAGGCATAGTTTAGACCGTCACGTTATTAAGTATAGGTTAGAAGAAAATTATGTTCGTTGATGAAGGACGCATAACATAACAAGCTACTCACACTACAAAATAACACAAACCGATCAACAGTTATGTTCCATATCTCACCATGCTACATCAGAAACTCTTGCATTTACTACCAGTTACAATGCCAACGCCCAACCATTACCCGACACACCTTTCATTAACACTATCAACTATATATAACAAACAACATAATACAAAAAGAAATTACAACAAACCCGGAGGTACAAAATCGCCGATTTTACTTGTTATTGGTTAGTTACTGTTTTTTTCTTTATTATCATTGCCATTATGATTATTTATTGTATCCCAATTTTACTGTTTGTATGTGACTGTTGTGTTTTTGTTGTGTAAAACATGGCCCCATTGAAAAGAAGTGCAATCACTTAATGGGCCACCCTGTATAAAAATGACGGAAAATAAAGAAATAAAAAACAAATAAATTTAGACATCAGAAAAACTTATATTGTCCACCTATATCTAACACCATGACCAGAACAGACTCTGTTACAGTTGAGCATTATAAACTTGCTTCTCCAAGCTTTTCAGAACCTTTCCATAACCAGTCGATTCCTTTCATTAATTGAAGTTAACGTTACCAGGCTTGAAGCTTATATATCCAAATTTGTGACCTCTAAGAAGTTGATTTATGTTCTTCCACAAGTAACTTCTTTTTCATGTATCTTTCTCCAAGTTCACAGAATTTCAGTCTGGATTCTTCTCTCCTCTAATCTTCTGTAAAAAAACCAAACAATTCAGCTAAATTAATTCCTGTTTCCACTATCTCTATTGACAATTTGACCTTGTCTTCACCACACTTGACCTTGACCTTTGCCCTCCCCAGTGCACACCGAAGTGCGGAGATGGCGAGATGACACGGACCGTCTCCTGTATGACCACGGACGGACAGAACCTGACCCCTGACCGTTGCCCGGGCAACACCAAACCTGTCAGCCGAGCGCCGTGCAACGCGGGAGCCTGTCCACCTCCGCGGTGGGTCACCGGACCATGGAGTCAGGTGAGCCTGCTGTTGTTTTTTGTTTTGTTCAGGCCACACCAATTTAATTTGTTGGTTATTGGATTTTTCAGAAAAAATATGAAGCAACAGGGCAAAAAAATGAAATAAAATAAAAATGGGTCTGGGCATCCTATTATAGCCTGAAATGCTATGATAGGAACATGAAAGGCTGGGTTAAAATTTAAACAATGAATTTTGAACTTTTGATTAAACCACTGCATTGACAGATGGAAAAACTGTAACAGCTAGGAAGAAAAGGACTTTCTTCAACTGTTGGGGGCAAAATATGAGTTGATTCAGAACCAGAATTTTTTGAACCAAACTAAGTTGATTCAGAACCAGAATTTTTTGTCAACTTCTTTCAAACTTGACACTTTGAAATTTGGAAAATTCTTCAGTAGCAGGTGTATCATAGGGTTTTGTCTACTGACTTCGTATTCTGGAATTGTTGATAGATTGAATTCTAAATTTTACTAACTATAATGTCCCCCCCCCCCTCCAGTGCTCAGCTGACTGTGGTAAGGGACAGCAGCGCAGAACGATCCAGTGCCTGTCGCCTGTAACGGACCTTCCTGCGACCGACTGTCCCGTCAGCCTGCGCCCGCCAGAAATGCAGGAGTGTGTCACGCCCTGCGACTCTGTCATAGTCAGCAACACCGGAGACGAAGGTGGGTTCTGTTTGTTTGTTTGTCTGTTTGTTTGTATGTTTCAAGGATCTCCATTAGTGAGTACAATAAAATACTACACTAGTCTTCCTGGAGTGAAATAAAACCTACAACTAATAACACATCACATACAGTAACCAACACAACATAAACTTATTATTACACAAAACCTTTGAGCCTTTGTTTATTCATGAGTTAAATTTGGCCTCAACATTTTTCATGATCATACTGTTCTTACATAATGTTTACTTAAGACTTCACCCTTCATTGAGTTTCAATAGAAATCTGGAAACAATAGGTCATTGGGGAAATCACCTGCAGCTCAGGTCTCCTTGAAAATTTCGATCCCTGCTTTTCTTTAATCTTCATTTATATCTGTTTAAGTTAACATTTGTATGAACTCTGAAAGTAAAAGAGCTGATTGTAGCTTCTTTCACGTGCACTGCTGCCCCCTGATGGAATGAGTTGGAATTGCAATGTGCTGGACTTTTCATTTATATCATACCCGGGCGGCGATACAGTGCTCCTGGATCGGATCACGGTCGGGCCGATACCTCGGGCAATACGGAATACACCGTGTTGTATTCTATATGTACAAGTCAAAAGAAGACCACACAATTCTGTTTCCTTCTACCTGCTGATGTTGTTATTCTTGTCGTTTACAGACTGTAAGGATGTAAACAAGGTTGCCTACTGTCCGTTGGTTCTACGCTTCAAGTTCTGCAACCGCGAGTACTTCCGACAGATGTGCTGTAAAACCTGTAAAGAAGTCAACAACCAAAACGGCGGCTAGGTACGCTCCCAACACCCCACAGTGTTATATGGATTCCGAAGTAAATGGGGCCACACCAAGTCACTTCTCAGTTTCTTTGGATATTCCTGTACTGATAATTCGGTGAGAAAAAAAAGAGGAGCATAACAAAGTTATGAAAATGTGAAAACCCAAGTATTTCATTAACTTAAACTGTACATGCTAAATTTTGTAGTTTAAAGGAAAAAAGTAGTCCAATTTTTATGTGAGATCTAGAAGCAATGAATTGCATTGTTGAGGCCCATATTGTAGTTTCATAAGTATAAGATATGCTTGTATTGCCAGTGACGGCCGTTGGTTCACTGAAGTCTTGAAAATTAATTGTACAGAAAAGAATGAAGAAAATGAATATTGTGAAGAGTTTGAGGTATTATCTTCAAGCCAGCCACAGTTTATTTATATTAGCAGTCAGAAGTGTACAGTATATGTTGTGTGTATTTTGCATTTTTAACAAAAGTGCAAACTGTTTATTATGTTTAATAAGTAAGAAGACTATGCTTGATAATATTCTAATCTAAAATTCCTGACAATCTAAAAGTTGGAATAATTAATATGAGATAATTGGTATTGTCAGTGTTTGGCGAAAAAAGTATTTGATACTTTGGATGAAAGATTTCATTCAAAGAAGATATGAGCAGAAAATCATGCTAATAGATGGAACTTTTGTTGGGAAAATGTCATGTTTTTAAAGAGAGACAAACTCACAGTTCTACAGGATAGATAGTTGTCAACTTCACCCAATATTTCATTTGTTCTCGCTTGACAGTAAATGCAAAAATTTAAGTTTGACATTAATTGAAGTTTAACTCATATCTATCTAATATCTACACAAATAATGTTGCTCATAACGTAATCAAAAAAGCATCAATATGTAAAGTTATTGACCAAATATCGTACATAATAATATGATAAATCATATAGCAACGCCTAATGCAATAAGATAGTCTAAAGTTTAACCTCATATTATGTTAAAAACTAATTAATCTATATTATATAAACTATATAAACACACATTTGTGTGATGTGCAGTTATATATTATTATGTTTTTCACTTGTTGTGCCCTAATTTCAAATTGTAAATAAATTAAATGGTGTATCCAATAATATTCTATCTGCACATATTAAAAAAATATGTGAAATAAGACTGTATTGATGATATAGTCAATCTATTATGTAAGAAAGTTTGCTAGCAGCATATTAAAAAACATTTTTACCTCCCAAACAGACTAAATTTATAGATTATTGCAGCTGAAAAATGGTTTAGAAAATTTTGTGAAGTTAAAATGACTCAAATTTGACTTGTGACAAGATGACTGGTTTGTATCAAATCAGATCTTGCTCTTGTAGAATATATTTTCAATTCTTTAATTTGTTATTTTTGGGGGGTAAACTTGAATTTACAACTTTTATCATAATTATCTAAATCAGTAGATTTAAGAGTTGCTGCACCCTGGCCATGTTTTATGCTCCAAAGTATGCTGTGCAGTTTGGATATGAAGTTTTAGGACAAAATATGAAAAATGTATAATTTTTTAGTGTTGAGATAAACTGTATTGTGTTCCATGTCTTGTTATTCCAAAGACTTCACTTCACACCTTGCCACAAACACAAGTGGCCAGTGTTTTTTGTTTGTTAAGCCACACCAATTTTATTTGTAGCTTCTAGGATTTTTTCAGAAAAAATATGAAGCGACAGGGCGAAAAAAAGAAAGAAAATAACAACAGGCCTGGGCATCCTTTTATATCCCCAAATGCTAGAATAGGTGCCATGAAGTCAACACAAAAGACTGGGTTAAAATTTAAACAATGAATTTTGATCTTTACATCAAACCACTGCATTCAATTTTTTATTGGTAGATGTAACAACTGTAACAACTTTCTTCAACTGTTGGAGGCAAAATATGAGCATTTTTTAGTTGATTTAGAACCAGAATTTTTTTTTTCAAATCAGAAAAAAATGAAGAGGCGAATCCGAGAAGCAACAAATAAAATTGTTGTGGCCTTAGAAGAGACAAACTGTGCGTTTATTATTTTGTGTATGTCAGCGTTACCTACCTCCAGTACTTCTCACTGACAGCTAAAACTGATGTAGACACTTTCACACTGATGTGCACGTTTACACTCATATGTACATGTTTACACTCAAAATCATGTGTTTACAATCAATAGGTTCATGTTGATATGTTCATGTTCACACTGATAGTGAATGTTCTCACTTTTTTCAGAAGGAAGACAAAAAGGAAAATTTTTTTTAGAATTGAGGCCTTGCTATAGCCTGGACTCCAGCCATGTTAGGCTTTCGCCTCAGATTTGATACTGATCAGGAATCTTCTTGGTGGGGTAGCTGATCTTGGGGAGCGGACTAAAGCCTAACATGGCTGGGCTCCAGGCTAAGCGCACTAAAGTTTTGGCAAGTTAATCGTTTCAAATCAGATTTGAGAGATTTGGAAAAATCCAATTCTGGCCTCTAGGATCTTCTGAGACCAAAAAAAGTTTGTGTCTTTAAGAAAGCTTGGAAGTGTATCCTCTTTTGTCTTAGAGGGTCCATAAATTAACTGTTGTTTCATCCCCCCTTAAGTCTGGAATTTAAGAAGATAACAAGTAATTTAACATTGAATTTGGTTCGTATTTGTCAGAATGCTCTTGTAGGTAAATGTTGTACATAAATGTTATTCTCTGATCAATATACGTTTGTTTTATTAAATACGAATGACGGTACAATACACAATTGTTTTGAAATAATGCACAACATTGTTTAATTTAAGAATCTTACATGGGATGACAACAATGTACTTACTATATATAGGCAAAAGTCATCCTAATATTCTGTGGAGTATTTGTATGTTATATTCTGATATCATCACAAATTGTCATTTTTATGATTGTCTATGGCAAGTTCAGCATGTGTATGTGAACTTTAAGGCAAATGTAACGTTATGTGAACTTGAAGTTGAATTGTACAGAATGAGTTTATCGTACAATCATTGTACGTGTATGCTGCAGCCCAAGATGGGCTGAATACACCACATGGAGAATATATCACAATGCAATATACATCTGCTGACTTGTGTCCATTGATAATTGTTGACAAAGATTGTTGGCGGGTAGCAGATCTTGGGGAGCGGATAAAAGCTAACAAGGCTGACACTCAGGCTATGGGGAGTAGACTAAGACTAAGACTTTTCTAAGACTTGGACTAAGGGGCTCCCATGTCTTCCAACACATGAGGCAGTCAGAGCATCCCAGCAAGTGGGCTAAACTAAAATTGTTATGATCTTGAAAGTTCATCTGTGTTGGTAGAAGTTATTATGACATTATGACAGAGACGGGGGGCGCCACAGACTTTCTGCAACTTACGATACACTGCTCACGGAGTCACGTGTGTCATCTACATAACGTGATGTCACGGAAGATTTCTCATTCCTTGACAAAGACTGGCGTTGTACAGTCGAAAATTTGGGTAAGTCCAATTTCTTGTGTTGGAAATTACAGTTCGAACTCGTGTCATAAAATTGTTGTTTCTGAAGTCAGACGGACGCTGACTCGGCGGACTCCGTGTCGCTCCGATAGTGCACGTCTGGGACGGGGTCTGCCGGACTCCAGTCCGAGCGGTCGTTGCAGCACCTCGCGACCGTGTTCCGGCAGATCGCTGCTGCCTCGATGACCTCAGGAAGGAGGTTCATCGTGGCGAAGTACTGCGGGCTCGTCGCGTTTGCCCGCGCTCTCTGCGACCGCCGCTTCGACACGTCCATCAGGTTGCGTTTGGTGCCGTCCAGCGAGTTCCAGTAGTTTACGGCGTCGCGTAGCGACAGCGGGATGAACCCCTGCGCCCGGCGCATGCGCGGGATGATCCTACGCTTCACCAAGTTGACCCCGTCATCCTTGAGTCTGTCGTACATGCGCAGGAACGTCTGCAGGTTTGGGTGGAGGTCGGGGTAGCGTTGCACGTGGCTCCGGATCATCCGGACCGTGACCAGGCTCGTGTAGCCGTTCGACAAGGACACGCCGTCCAGCTCGCACATGAACTCCCGCTCCTTGACCTTGAACTTGGAGAAGTCTTCCCAGACGCCTTGGATGAGCTGAGACAGTCTCTGGTTCGCGTCGAGGACGTCCAAGACTTCCTCCTCGTCTACGTGTCTGCGCAGACGCGACATCGTCCCTACCTCGCCGCTGTTCTACCCAGCATGCCTGTGGGGGAAGGAACAACATCTGCAGGTCAGCAGTGACGCTACACAAAAGGCTCCGTTCCTGAGCCGTTGCCAAAAATCTCCGTAAATTCTAGTCCAATCAGAGCAAGCCTGGTGAAGCATAGTTACAACTTTGCCAACTTTTGTCTCTTTCTTTTCCTTCTTTCCTAACTTATTTCATACTTTGTTCCTTTATCTCTACCTTTCTTCTTTCTTTTATTCTTTCCTTTTCCTTCTTTCCACGCATTCTTCCTCTTTCTTTCTTTTTCCTTCTTTCTTTCTAAGCCTTTAAGTTTTTCCTTCTTTCTTTCTAAGCCTTTAAGTTAGTTTTTTCGCCTACGTACTTTGCGAGACGGTCGAATCTTGTTATTGACCAGTTTTCCACTTAAAGCCTAAGTAACGCACTGTTAGCGAACTCGCGTGTTTGTTGTTTGCCGTTCTCATATCGATTGGCCGCCCGACGTCATTCGGCGCGGTGTTACGTTTCTGCTCTGCGCCTGGCGGAAGGATACGGTTTCAAATGGACTGTTTACATAACATCCATCTGCGCCATCGCGTTCTGTAGATGTTTCCAAGCAGATGTGGGGTACGAACCGTGTTTTGTAATCTTTACGCTCATTTCGTACGTCACTTTTGCTAACGAGAAAAATTACCGCGTAACAGACATACAAAAATAGCGAGCACTGAAAAGGACAAGGCGAAACAGTCCCCAAAGAAACAGAAAGAGTTAAAACCGGACACCTGCTTGGAGATTTCTGTCATCAGTCGGTCCTGAACACCTGTATGTTTTGTACACCCTGCTGTTATGATCAGTACTTACTGTACATCGTCCCCCGGAGCTTTGGGCTTGTAGTACAGTAGTCTCTAACAGGCTTCTTAGGAGAAGATGTTGAGAAAAAGACACTCTGAACTTGCGATTTGGCCAAATTTCATGATCAAAAATGCATTGGTTGGCTGAATTTCTTTCCAGGTACATATGTATACCCTCAATCATTTCTCCGTGTGTTTTAGCGACCATCAACAATTCTTCTGCGTTTTACCTGCTACAACGTTAGACCAGAAGTTCGCTGCTTCAAAAAGCTGAATTAGCATCACGACATTTGTGTGAGGCTTTTGGACAAGAGCTAGGCTAACATCGGGTTGTCATGGCAACACGAGTGAGTCTAGTTCGGCCGGAAAGGCGCAGGAAAGCCTGACGTGCTTCAAGCACTCGGGATTTAACCCGTTTCAGCGCACATGTTTACCAACTGTACCCGTAGATTGTACTACCTGGTAAAGTGTACATTTGCACAAATTTGGGGATTCAACGAAAACCGGTGGCGAATACATACACTCTAGTTAATATATGAGCGCTTCTAGATTCTAAAGATTATGTTTTAAGCAGAAAGGTGGCGCAAAAGTGCGCGAAACTCTTGAGAGTTAATCTACCCTAATGCCGTGTTTACCTGCAATAGACTGAACCCTTCAGCGGTCGCCAGTACTGAAAACAATCGTACTGTTTTGACCAAAGATCTGTATACCGAGTGTACGCGGCACTTATATAATAAGTACTAATTATAGCGTTGGAAAAAGAAAGAACAAACGAACACTGTACATTTTCAAGAGCAGACAAAAACTGCTACGCACGTCTAGATGACTAGAACGTTCCGGGTACGCTACGAGATGGGATCAGAGTGTGGTTGTTAAGAGCCTGTCTAAGCTGTCTAAACCGCCGTCACTTACGTTAGATTCACGTCAATACCACAGCAAATCGCGGACAGTATCAGTCGTGGAGAAGTAGCAAGAAATCCGGCTGTCTTGTGACGAAAGAGGCTGTTGTTGTTGTTCCCTGTCGACGCTCTGTTCTGTCAAAGTGCCACGCTGGACATCGAGGGACGAAACTGACTCCCACTTAACGAAAAGGTCCCTCGAGCAGACGTTGTCATGCGTTAGTCATACTTCTGACATATCCTGGACATTTGTGTTCTTACCTTCACTTAAGAGCGTGCTTCCTCCTTCCGTCCCTCCCACAGGTCACACTTGCGTCCTTAAGTTCCTCACGTGCACTTGTCGCTCCTTAAAACCGGCTGGGTAAACTAAAGACTCCGTGTAAGGAATCAATATCGTCTCAAGTTACTAAAGAAATAATTTTCTTCTGACCCCTTTTCACGGCTACAAGTCGTTACACAGGGGGGACAAATCCCTTACAGAATCTTTACCTGTACGTCGGACCGGCCCGACAGGTGTGTTACCTGGACGTACAGGTGAGAGAACGTGACGCATGGCACACCTGTCCTGACGTCAAGCGCGCGAACCTGTCCAACATCTGACGGGAACGGGACATCGGTGTCGCCATGGTAACCGGTCAGTCCATGTGGAGCGTTATGGGGGTGATCCTTGCTAGTAAACAACTCAACAACAGTTTCCTTATTGTGACGTTTTCCTTGTTTTCAGTTTCTGACGATTGACCGGCGAATATAACTTGTACTATTTGGATAATCAGGAGATAAAACGACCGATTTTCAAGATTGTTATCACTAAATCATTCGAAGGAAACTACGCAGCCATGAAAATCTTTCGCTTTCTCCTTCCCAAATCCTTTCTTTTCTTCACAAAATACGCATATGTTACTCTTGGTGGTAAACAACGCAACAACTGTTTCCTTATTGTGATATTTTCTTAGTTATTGAGGAAACTAAGCGTCAGTTACTGACGATTGATTCATCGAAAAGCATATAACGTGACGCAATCCCCTTCACCTCATTAATTCAGCTTATTTCACGGTCATATTTTAGCGCCGCCCAGTGATGTGTTTCAGTACTGCAGTCACAGTCATTACTGCCGAAATGCTTTACAACTACGTACTACTTAGCCAGGAAAATCGTCCAATTTCTCCTTCCCAAATCCTTTTTTTTTCACCAAATACACATATGTTACCCTTGGTGGTAAACAACGCAACAACACTTTCCTTATTGTGGTATTTCCTTAGTTGTTGAGGAAAGTAAGCGTCAGTTTCTGAAGATTGATCCATCGAAAAGCATATGACGTTACGCCCATAGATACACACACAGGCCGGTGTACCTCATTAATTCAGCTTATCAGTCACGGTCATAATTTAGTGCCCCCTTCTGCTAACTGCAGAATTGTGGACCATCAACCGCACCGTTGCATTGCAAGGATTATCCTCTGTTTTTTGTGACATTCTCCTTGTTTTGAGGCGTCGTGTCTCATAGCAGTAGCGATAATGTTTAAACATGCTTTAGCAAACATAACATGTATTATTTGGGTAATCAGGATATATAAAACGACCCATTTTTGACCTCTTTACCACCAAAGTTGACGGGAAACTACGTAGCCAGGAAATCGCCCAATTTCTCCTTCCCAAAGCCTTTCTTTTCTTCACAAAATACACATATGTTACCTTTAGCGGTAAACAACGCAGCCACTGTTTCCTTATTGTGATATTTTCTTAGATTCAGATTCAGATTTTTATTCCCAATGACATAGCAGGTACAATATAAAATCAATACCTGAAATGCGCCATTGCTTACAAAGCCGCCATTAAAATCCAGGGATGAAATTCATGATACATGATAAAATAGAATTCTAAAAATCACAGTAGGTAAGAGTACGTAGGTAATATCAAACACTATTTACAAAATGTTAGTTGTTGAGGAAAGTAAGCGTCAGTTTCTGACGATTGATTCATCGAAAAGCTTATAACGTTACGCAATCTCGTTCCCGGTGTAACTCATTAATTCAGCTTATTTCACGGTCATAATTTAGCGCCGCCCAGTGATGTGTTTCAGTACTGCAGTCACAGTCATTACCGCCGTAATGATTTATGCATAGTGACTGCAGTACTGAACCTCGTCACTGGGCGACGCTAAATTATGACCGTGAAATAAGCTGAATTAATGAGGTGAGTCCACATGCCTGTAAGCTCCGTGTTTCCGTGGTTTTCTGGACAGATTTACTAAATTCTGATGCTGTTCTGCGAGGAGGCTCAGGTATGTAGATATTGTGGATTTTGTTCCGCTTATGTAGATTGTGGACAGTTGAAGGTTCTGCGATGCTAATAATCATATCAAACGTCAGCGTGACCTTGAAGTGTTTTTGTTATGTAGGTTTTGTTTACAATCCGTTGTCGCTTTTAATTTCGAAGACTAGCGTAACATTGTAACTGTACGGCACCTGTTGAATGTCAGGACAGAGCTAAAAGGGGGTATCGGCTTTATTAATTGGCCCGTTGGTAGCTAGATATACTAGTAGTCACCGATGCCTTGTTTCTAATTCTGCAGTGCTGGTTGCCGAGCTTGTCTAGGCGAACCCATGGCCAGAGCTGACATCTTCCTCCTGCTGGGGGACTGGTGCAGAAGTTCAAGGGTATTTCAGACATGTTGAAGTTGTAAAACGTTTAAAAATACAGGTACAATGTATTATATTCTGTCGACTTTGCGACTTTATTTATTCTGTGATTGAATATGGGTACTGTAAAATCCCCATGGTTAACCAGTTTAGCAATCATTTTACTCAGCCTTAATTATGATCACCTGTGTTACAGATGCATATCAACATAATTTACCCAACTGGCCTTTTTGGTGTCTGACCCACAAGTGAAAGATGCGTTCTGTGGAAGTGGAGTAACGGTAAAGAACGTGGATTTTATAGTTAAGAGTCCGACTTATAATATGTGTCCGTATGGTTAAATTAGACAACCGTATGGACTGTTTGGTTTACCTTTTATTCACGAAAGGGCCTAACTATAGATATATAGGATTTTGATGTTGAAAGTAAAAAATGTCTCACATACATACACCTTGAAACAACAAATTTACAGTCAACAAATTATCTGTTTAACTGCATTCCGTCTCTCTTACTTGTAATTTCTGCATTGTTGTCGATATTGTCGAAACCCTGCTATGTAGCCACGATTTGCCCTCCGCAAACATGTGAGCATCACTGTATGTACAGAGAGCAGCGTTCAGTTTATAATATTGTCCCTTGTCGCCGTTTTATTGTTCCTTTTTGCTAGATTTGTGGCAGAATAAGTATGGTAGATGTACTACCCTTTGCCTTCTCTTCTTGCCCGTGTCTTATACTTGTCAAAAATAAAGAATACTTGTGCGTGAATTGTGTCTCTTCTCTTGCTTGTGTCGAGGAAGCCAACAATTAATATATTCAGGTTAATTACACTCACCTGTGTTACAGGTATATATGAACAAAATTTATCCAACTTGTAAAAGTCCCACAAGTGAAAGATGTCTCCTGTGAAGGTAGTGTAAAAATCTGCTGGTTGGAACTCTTTTCTATTATCTGTCTCTCTTTTCTGAATTCAACAATTATTATATTCAGGTTAATTATGAACATAACTTAAGGTGTACATGAACATGATCTATCCAACTTGTAAAAGTCCCACAAGTGAAAGATGTCTCCTGTGGAGGTAGTGTAAAATCTGCTGGTTGGAACTCTTTTCTGAATTCAACAATTAATATATTCAGGTTAATCATAAACATAACTTAAGGTGTACATGAACATAATTTATCCAACTTGTAAAAGTCCCACAAGTGAAAGATGTCTCCTGTGGAGGTAGTGTACAAATTTGCTGTTTGGAACACTTTTCCATGATCTGGGTCTCTTTTCTTGCTTGTGATTGTAAGAATTCAACAATTGATATATTCAGGTTATCATATGAAGGCAGATCTTATAGCTGTAAACAACGCTTCCGGGGTTAGACAAATATAGGCGTGACAGGTCGTACAATAATGATAGAACCGCCGCGTGCCTGAGAAGCTGGTGTATTACGGGAAGGACAGAAGGATTAAATAACAGATTGTCTTCTCGCTGCTTGACCTAAAGAAATAGGTGTGATTTTATTCCATGTTGGAGAAGACCACTTGAAAGGTATATGGAGTATGACAACAACAATACTACCCAAACAAGAGTTCCACGATCTCATACCTTCGCGAATTCTTCGTGAATTCTTCGTGAATTGTAATTGGTTGCCTCAATTCCACGTAGCACGTGATTCGTTATCCTGAATTCATCATTAAGCATATTTTTATTGAAAAACACTTCGTATGACGTAGTGGAACGCCAGATTGCCCCAAAATCACAACGGAATGTCCGGCGTCCACAGTCTAGTTTTGCCAGACACCCCATGAATGCGAAAGAATAATCCAATGAAGTATTTCCCAATCCGTACACGAGAACAACTTGATTTACCGCGTTGCCGGCCTTCCTGAATTTACCGTTAAGCGTTGCCGGCGTTCCTGAATTTACCGTTAAGCGTTGCCGGCCTTCCTGAATTTACCGTTAAGCGTTGCTAGCCTTCCTGAAGTTACCGTTAAGCGTTGCCAGCCTTCCTGAATTTACCGTTAAGCGTTCCCGGCCTTCCTGAATTTACCGTTAAGTTGCCGGCCCTCCTAGATTTAGCATAAAGCGTTGCCTGGATTCCCCCATGCAAGCCCACGACCAGTGGAAGAGCAGCTCTTCAGTGAGCTAAACTGGTGGAGACTAATTTCACTTTCACTTTCACTCTCATACTGATATCGGAACCTTACATCTGCTTTGAGATTACGTAATAGGGCTCCAAGCAGATGTTTACAAAATTTGCGGGAAATTCCTTATTTGGATGCAAACGGCGTCCCTGAACCCCCCCCCCCTGGAAACCGACCAATCAGAGCTCGCTTATTCCACGTGCTCGCAGTCCAATGCAGTTCTTTGCATGAAGGGTCACAACGGTTTGGACTATCGGAGGAGACAGTGATACAGCCAGGCTGGCACACGAGTGGCGGAACCACGGGGACAAGTATGGCGTCCCAGACTTTTGATGGCGGCGTGGAGTAGAGAAAACTTTTCAAGGTAAGATAACAAGCTATTTTCTTTAAATGTATTTCAAACAAACTGATAACCTTACATTGTATGTATATTTTATATCAATATTGAGGTGGTTCTTAGAATGCTACAAGCTAGTCTTTAATTTTGCTGGTTTGTATTTGACTATATTTCAACGCTGTTTTGTTGAATATGTGACGATTCGTGGCGCCGTTTTAAACTTCTTCGTTGAGTCTTGGAGAACACTATATCTTATTTGTCGTGTGTCTAGTGGCTCAGAGAATAGCTAAGACTTTTTGTTGGCGGGAAAAACTGTTTAATATAGAAATCTTTTGTTCTAACGCCATGTGGTATCAAACCTAGCCCAGCGACCACCTGTTGAAATGTTCCGCACGTGGGCATAATTATGGCCAGGTGATGTTCCCGCCAAAATGGCGCGTAAACAAGGCTTGCGCAAATTTCTAATTACTTTCTGTGAGACAAAATAAGATACACAATATATCATGGCTCAAGCACCTTGCAAGTTTCTTTTTATTAGGACTTACACTATATAGAAATATCGGTAGCACACAATCAGAAGGAACTTAAGATGCACATTTCACAGGTACAAATGTACAAAAATGTATTTAATTTTGTGACTGTTGGTTTATATGCATGCATAAATGACTAGCCTGGGACCTACTGTGCACATCTCAACATTTCTAGGAAGAGTAGTACATGATATGCCAAGTGTTACGCTTTAAAACATTAACTCTGCTGCTTAATTAATTTCCTGCAAAAATCTAAGGATTTGTGTGGCCATAGCTGGACATTGTAGACATTAGTTCTTAGCCAGGTCAATTGCTGCTTTCAATACATTTGTTTCTCTTTGTTCAAGATGTGGATCCCGAGACCGGACTGTAGCGGGAGGAAGAACCAGACTTTCATCGGCAGGGCTGCATGTGTGAAAGAAGATGGGGAGGTGTGAGTATGGTCTCTTTGTTAACACAAGACAACACAACACACACTTTCCTGCATTTCTCTCTTGATTTAAATGCCAAGTTCACACTTAGACTACTGTACTCTTTCTCCATCGTTTCACAAACTTCTCAATCACACTTTTTAATTTTTTGAGCCAATTTTCCCGCCAAAAAAACTAATTGGACCCTCACCTGGAAAGATAATTAGATTATCTTTTCCCGCCTTTTTAGATAGAGTAGAAATCACTGTGCCCTTTGACCCCAACACCTGGCCACCCTACATTGATCCACTCACACAGTATGTTAGTGACACTGTTCCAACACTTTGGACCTTAACTTCTCCGACCACACTCTGCTACATCAGACCAACCTTCCCAAATACTTCGTAATGGAGGGAAAGTTTTCCGTCAAAAGACTCTGAAGAATTTCTCTCTCCTGTCGGTCAATGCACTCAGCGTACTCCCTTGGGAATGTCTTTGCTTGCAGAGACATTGATGCTTCAACACATCAGTATACCAGTGCAATTGACTGACCAGGAGAGTGAGAAATTCTTCAGAGTCTTTTGGCAGAAAACTTTCTCTCCATTACGAAGTGTTTGGGAAGGTTGGTCTGATGTAGCAGAGTGTGGTCGGAGAAGTTAAGGTCCAAAGTGTTGGAACAGTGTAACTAACATACTGTGTGAGTAGATCAATGTAGGGTGGCCAGGTGTTGGGGTCAAAGGGCACAGTGATTTCTACTCTATCTAAAAAGGCGGGAAAAGATAATCTAATTATCTTTCCAGGTGGGGGTCCAATTATTTTTTTTGGCGGGAAAGTTGGCTCAAAAAAATTTCCAAAGTGTGATTGTGCAATTAATGAAAGCAGTAAAAAGGTGTGATTGAGAGAAGTTTGTGAAATGTGATGGAGACAGAGTATAAGAGTAAACTGGGCATTTAAATCAAGAGAAAAATGCAGGAA
Source organism: Branchiostoma floridae x Branchiostoma japonicum (assembly GCA_013266295.2). Classification (NCBI taxonomy): domain Eukaryota; kingdom Metazoa; phylum Chordata; class Leptocardii; order Amphioxiformes; family Branchiostomatidae; genus Branchiostoma; species Branchiostoma floridae x Branchiostoma japonicum. Next base: position 503,172 of record CM023836.1, on the reverse strand, counting down.
AGTGTGTGTTGTGTTGTCTTGTGTTAACAAAGAGACCATACTCACATCTCCCTATCTTCTTTCACACATGCAGCACTGCCTATGAAAGTCTGGTCTCCGGATCCACCTTCTTTCACACAGCTATGCCGATAAAAGTCTCAGGTCCTTCCCACCATGGTCTGGTCTCCAACTTCAAATCCTGAAGACAGAAACAAAAGTTAGTGTATTGAAAGCAGGTATTAAAGCGACAATTACGCTTCACGAAGAATTTACTTACAAGGATTAACGGGGAATTAAAATTGCCTCACGAGGCATGAAGGTCCTCAAAATACCTTCGACTAGAACAAGAAATATGTTGATAAATACAGACTTACTTGTGAAAAGTCTTCATTCCCCTCTGTATCTTCAAGTAAACTGGATTGCTGAGCCCCAATCAGGTCTGCTCTGGTTTGGACAGGAACGTCAGGACAGCCGAACTTCAAGGCACACCTAACAGTGAAAAATTTATTAGATGGTGTGAAAAATATCTCAAAACTGAATGAAAAGATTAAACCAGGACAAATTCACACAATTGAAACATCTCTTAGCATGAATAGATGGAGAAAGTGGTAGGCAATAGGTGTGTTTTTAAATTCTTAGCTGGTAGTGTGATATTCTCAACAGAGAAAAAAGTACTTGCATGCATTTACTCAAGCGACTGGATATGTAACGTGTTAGCATTTATCTGAAGTCAAAAACACAAGCTAAACATATCAGCTACATGAAGTCCGGCGCTCTTGTGTCCCCGCACCCAATTGCCGGCCCGGAAATCTCTACTTTTCCATGAAAGCACCAAGAATTCCACCGAAGAAACAAGGACGAAATGCTATTGTTGAAATTCAACTCTTACATTGCAACATACATGTTCGTGTTATACCTGGAGGCACACAAATTCGCGCCCCAAACGGCCGTTGTTTTACTATATAAGTCCATTATTCTGTGTTTCTGCTTCATTTTATTGTAATAAGTGCGGTCTAAGTAGTCACGAGAATATACAGGACAATGTTAAATACAACTCACCACCTAAAACGGACGTAGCGTGTCTTCCAAGGCGAATTTTAACCGCCGAGAGATATTTTCCTTCCAAACACTCGCCGGCCATCTTGCTGCAGCGTGGTCCTACCACCTGTTGATGGATCACCAAGATTTGCATTTTTGTTAATTAAGTGAAGCATTAGATTAAACACCGGCGCGATCTTATCACCTGTAAATGAATCATCATAATTTGCATTTTTCTCAGTTAAGCCATAACGTAGTAGACCAACACCAGTATCATTATATCATAATTTGCCTTACAAATATTGTTCTTTCACTTGTCATACAACCTCAAAAGACATTCCTTTAATCTTTTATTTCAATATATGATGGCATTACAGTAGGTCAAACCTTGACCCCTTGGCACATCTATGAAAACCGACCCCGACAATGGCTTTAACAGGAGTACACAAAACACAGTCCTGCATCACATTTTGCTCTGGTAATAACTATTGATGTATTCAATCTTGGCTTGGATGCAGACTGAAGCCGGATTGAAGCGAATCTATTCGGCTCGATCGGGACAATTTTCTCTAGTGGGAAAAGGGTCTTACAACATTGGTGTTCGTGTCACACCTGAAGTCATTTGCGCCATTCTGTGTTTCTGCGTCATTTTATTGTAATAAGTGCGGTCTAAGTAGTCACAAGAATATACAGGACAATGTTAAATACAACTCACCACCTAAAACGGACGTAGCGTGTCTTCCAAGACGAATTTTAACCGCCGAGATATTTCCCTTCCAAACACTCGCCGGCCATCTTGCTGCAGCGTGGTCCTACCACCTGTTGATGGATCACCAAGATTTGCATTTTTGTTAATTAAGTGAAGCATTAGATTAAACACCGGCGTGATCTTACCACCTGTAAATGAATCATCATAATTTTCGTTTTTCTCAGTTAATCCATAAAGTAGTAGACCAACACCAGTATCATTATATCATAATTTGCCTTACAAATATTGTTCTTTCACTTGTCATACAACCTCAAAAGACATTCCTTTAATCTTTTATTTCAATATATGATGGCATTACAGTAGGTCAAACCTTGACCCCTTGGCACATCTATGAAAACCGACCCCGATGGCCAAATAGCGCAATTTTGGAGTATAAATAAAGGCACAAACAAACAAACAAACAAACAAACAAACAAACAAACGGCCTGTCTGATTGGCGATGATTTTACAATGGCTTTAATAGGAGTACACAAGACACAGTCCTGCATCACATTTTGCTATGGTAATAACTATTGATGTATTCAATCTTGGCTTGGATGCAGATTGAAGCCGGATTGAAGCGAATCTATTCGGCTCGATCAGGACAATTTTTCCTAGTGGGGAAAGGGTCTTACAACATTGGTGTTCGTGTCACACCTGAAGGTATTCGCGCCATTCTGTGTTTCTGCGTCATTTTATTGTAACGGTGCCGTCTAAATAGTCACGAGAATATACAGGACGATGTTAAATACAACTCACCACCTAAAACGGACGTAGCGTGTCTTGCAAGCGAATTTCAACCGCAGAGTTCTTTTTCCCTTCCAAACACACTCGCCATCTTGCTGCAGCGTGGTCCTACCACCTGTTGATCGATCACCAAGATTTGCATTTTTGTTAATTAAGTGAAAAATTAGATTAAACACCGGCGTGATCTTACCACCTGTAAATGAATCATCATAATTTGCATTTTTCTTAGTTAAGCCATAACGTAGTAGACCAACGCCAGTATCATTATATCATAATTTGCCTTACAAATATTGTTCTTTCACTTTTAAACAATCCACATTCTACTAGTAAACGGAACAACAACCGACCACCTACACACCCGAACCTCCTAGCTTTCACCTAAGTGGGTTGTCATGTGCGAGCCTTGGACGGCTGGGCTGAGCTGTCCTATGGCTTAGGAGATCACTACTTCTCTGTCTGGAAAGCTAGTGTCTCAAAAACTAGGGTCCTTCGCGGTGCCCTTAAGGCACAGGCATATATTCCTAAAACATTACTTGAAAGTGCATTTTAGATCAAGGTATTTCTTCACATTAGTGTTGTCAAAAATCCATCCCAAATACACACAAAACAGACTCAGAGAAATAAATTGTCATTGTGAGACATTTATTCGTTTCTTAACTTGCTCCATAAACACGATCAGAGAAAGTCTTGGGTAAGATTCTTGTGTTTTGTCTAATATCTACCTTCAAAAATAAGCTACACATGAATCAAGTGTACTTTAAGTGTACAAATTTGTCTCATAAGATTATTGTGTTTTGTCTAATACCTAACACCTTCAAAAATAACGTACATGTAGAACAAGCTTAAGTGTACTTAAGTCTTAATACAATAGCACAAATATGTCTGACAAAGTAAAAGACTAGAGCTATATACAACACATGGTTAGTTCATGTATGCATAAATACACAGTTAAATCTTTGTCAGCAAGGAGGAAACACATGGAATGGAAATCGCCAAACATAACCTGTTTTATATGGATATCATAATGGTTGATCTGTCTCAAGTATAACATCTGTTGCTAAATCGAGAAGTCAATTTCTCCATGACATCAGAGTTATAGCCAGAGCTTCATCCAAAAATACACATTACTTCAATTTCCAACTTTTCTATACTTATGTTCTCCCCTCCCCCCAACGCAAAGTGTTCTAACCTCTTTCTAATAAATTCTGCAGTGATCTTCAGTTAGGGAGTATATTAGGTATAGGTAGCTGGTCATAATAGTTTGAGTGTGTACATGTATAATGAAATCTAGTTTCTCACATTGCAACAAATGAACTATATACACAATAAATCTTACTTAAATGTATGATATGGCCACCTAAAATATACTTATAATGCAGTATAACCTACTTATATGGTCCCACTGGCACCAGGTTCCTTCCAACATACACTTTACTATAAACATCTACTGTCTTTAACTTGGGAAATTTGATGGTTCCCTTTTTACATGTAACTATGGCAACATTTCATATGGCATAAAAACAGTAATGGGTTTAGAGCAGTGATTTTATGGTATTTTGTACATTTTGTATCAACATGATTTGTGAGAAATGACTACAAACTTGTTAGTATCGAATTTCAGGAGGGTTTGCTACATTGTAATCTCTTAAAAAGACAGGAATATTGATGGGAAAAATCAGTGCTTAACAGTTAATACATAAAGGTCTGAAAATGTACAATGTACCTATGGTAAAAAGCCAAAGCTTTCAAAACTACATGTAGCATTCCTGTAGGTAACCCTACAAATACCTGCTTTGCTCTGATTGGCCGCTTCTGTTAATCTTGAATTTTCCTTAGTCCTGATTGGTCACTTCAGCTCTTTCCTGATAGGCTCAACTTGAATATTCCTCAACCCTGATTGGCTATTATGCTCTCTCCTGAAAATCCATTTTAGGCATTTTATGTTCTTTCTTCAAACACGCTAATCTAAAATTTTCTCCAATTCTGAGAATCTGCTCTCTTCTGATAGGTTAATTTTGAATCTTCCCTAATGCTGATTGGCTACTACAACTGACAGGTCAATCTTTATTAAGTAAAATTAAAATTCCCCAAACCGGCTCCCCTGATTGGCCACCTCTATGTCTCGCCCCCTCCCATTGGCTACTCCTGAGCCTCCTTGCCAGCGATCTTGTAGATGACGGACAGCTCTCCAGCATCGCCGCTGGCCTGGCTGTTCGTCAGGCGTAACTCGATCTCCTCGTTACTCCCGTCCTCCGAAGTCTCACGCTCTGGAAGTGACCATAAAATCAGAGTCAATTTCTTAATGCTGTAAACAAGGCAATCAGAGATGGCAGACTTCACCCCCTCCTCATACATTTAAGTCCTTCAGACAAAAAAAAAGCTGGGGAATAATATACCTTACTCCTCAGACAAACACACAGAGACACACACACACAGACAGACAGACAGACAGACAGACAGACAGACAGACACACACACACACACACACACACACACACACACACACACACACACAGACACATGCACACACTGTCAGGAACGCGCTGTTGATCTCCACCGTGTGCTCCTACCCCCACTTCCAGTGGCCCTCGTTAACCTGTGCACAAACAAGCAGAAATTAAAACAAACATTATACTCTATACAGCAACTTTTATGTTGTTAAGTTCACAACAAAAACAACTTCTACTCCCTGACTTCTATCCAAGACAGCCCACTTTCTAAAGAGAAGATCTCTAACTAAAGCAAGGTTATCCCCCACAATAACTTTGGTGTTTGACGTCAGAGCACAGGGCTCAAAATACCCACCTGAAACCTGCAGATATCAGGGGAAAAATTCAGGATTGTAAGAAAAAAATAGAGACAAGTTGCAGTTTTGTAGGCTGAAAATAATCAGGATGATATTTTGTTATCATGAATTACATTTTATCTGAATAGCAGTGTAGAAAAAGTATGTTGAGCCCTGATAGCAGTTTAGAGTGCATCACAAACAACTCATTATGTTCACACGCTGGCACAGCTTAGGGAAACTACCACAGGTATCATCTGTGGGCTTTAACACAATAGGAGTGCTGGCCGAACTCAAAGTCCGTAATTGAAGTTAAACCCAGGTAGTCCAACCACCTCAGAGTTAAGGGTTGAAGAAAACACTGAAGGACACACCATACTGAAGGACACAGTTAAGACCGACTCTCCGAGACTTTAAGGAGTTTGCAGACTGAAGACAAATTCCTTCCATACTGAGGTGAGTCAGTCAACTTCTTCTCTGTACCCCTATTTGATCAGGATGTATTTTGGGCCATTACAAATAAAATTGTTGGAAAAATTGACGGATCAAAAATGCTTAGTTCATGCGTCATTACAAAATGGCGATGAGGAAATGTCAGAAGGTATTCTGTTGACACACAGCCAGCCACATTCTGACCATTTCTTTGAAGTTTTAAGGAACTTTCTAGAATTTTCACCTCTTCTGAAGACACAGTCTTACAAGCATAAGGAAGAAGATTTCATGGTTTCAGATATACTTGTGTCAACATGAACCAATTACATTGTACACACTATCAGCTACAGAAGAATGATCAGATACTGAAATGCTTCTGAAATGTCCCAAAACTTTTCAACCTGCTTACTGAGGTGGTCTCAGATATCTAATATAAACCATGAAGAGTGTACTTTATGAGTCTTTGAACTACAGACAGCCTTACATGCCTTTGTTTGATTTTTGCAGACGCCATTTCCTTGTCTTGGGCCACTGCAAAATCTGGGCTTAAAGCCCTTTGTTCAAGGATTGAAGCAGGATCATTCTTAAAGGATCGCTACCAAGGTTAGTTTAAACCCCAACTCACATTTATCAGCCATATAAGGCCTCACCTTGTTCATTTGTTGGCTTTAGGAAGTTTTACATAAAAAGTTTTTGTGTACCAAGAGAATTTTTTTCAGAAATGAGAGACTCAGTGAACAGTTTCGACTGGACAGTTGTCGATTGAATACTCTTATACCCACATTTTGCATCCGTACAGCATTATTGACTTGATGCACACATCGAAAATCCTTAATAAAGCTTTTAAGTACATCTGTGAACAAATGAGGGATTTGATGCTGAAAACAGCTTTGCAAGCTTTCAGAGCAAGTTTCCATTCGGTACAGAATATGTTGAAATTGTCAAGCCCATATTGTAGTCCTTTCTCTGTTTCCGAGAAAATGATAACTTACATCGTCTACATGTACATAGAGTAAGCAGGAAACAACTCAAATTATGTTCACACGGCTGGCACAGCTAACTACCACAGGTATCACCTGTGGGCATGTATGACATAATAGGCACGGTGTGTGACGAATGCAACGTCCTTAATTAACCTCAGGTAGTCCAACCACCTCTGTGCAGGGTTGAAGGACACACTGAATGAGTTAAGGCAGACTCCCCGGAGACTTTAAGGAGTTTCCTTCTGTGCTCCTGCTTGATCAGGATGTATTTTTAGGCAGTAATAAGAAATAAAACCCCTGTAAAGATTGTCAGATCAAATGTCTAGTTGAAAGAAAATCGTGACGAGGAAATGTCAGGAACAGGAAATGTCACGAACAGGAAAAATGTCAGAAGGCACTACGTTTGACACCTTCTGACCATTCTTTGAAGTAACTGTTAAAACTTGAAGGAACTTTCTAGAATTTCCATTTCTTCTGAAGAAACTCATACAAGCATAATGGAAGGTTAGTTTGAATCAAAATGATCACATTTCTAACCCATATTAGGCCTCACCAAGTTCATTTGTTGGTTGTAGAATATTTTACATGAGAAATCAAAATGAAAACACATGCAGGACTGGGAGGAAAACTTGCAAGAAGCCAAAATCACTATTAAAATAGATTATTATAATAGAATTAATGCTAGCTTGAGAATGTATAGATGCAAACTTCATGTATCCTTTTGTTGTTATCAGTACCTAACCCAGTGTACCAATGTACATGTATGAAATTCCTGTCAGTCACTACTATTGCATTATACTCTTTATAGCATTTGTCTCATTATTTCTGCAAATTAGGCCTTTATTGACACCAAAAATTTGTGACCCCAGCCTGTGTACATCATGAGCTATCAAAACTGTTTGCTGCTATCGCTGGCGTCCATTTACAGATTCTCGAGTTATTCTGTCCACAACAAAAACGACCAACACAAAAGGTCCAATCAGTAATAAGGGGACCCCCCCACGAAGCCCATTTCAGAACTTGACCTTGGTATTCTTAACGACCAAAAATCATGAACATCCATTTAAGGATTTTCGAGTTATCTTGTCCACAAGAAAAAACACAAACACAAAAGTTCAACTGCAGTGCACGTGAGGTAGAAACCTCCCACGAGGCCCATTTCTGAACTTGACCTCGGCATTCTCATGGTGATGATATTTGGTATGTAGGTAGGTCTTAGGAAGACAAAGGTCAAGGTCAAATCTGGGCCTCCTGGTGGCTGACCTTGGTACTGCAGCAGAACTTCCGGTTTTTGTATCTTATGTCCTGAACATGCTATGGTCTTGATTTTTTGGTGGCAGATAGCTTTTCCTGTCAGAAATAAGTGGTGTAGATTTTGTCCCCCTAGCAGCTTGTGCTGGAACTGCAGGGGGGGGGTGGAGAAATCTTTCAGAGCAGATAAGTCCAGAAAGGAGCAACGGATTATCATGATTTTTGGTATGTAAGTAGCTTACACAGAAATGTACATAATTAAATGCAAATTATGCAAATGAGGACTTAATTTGCATAATTAATGAGGAAATTCTGTAATTCCAGTGTTTTACATTATAGGACTTTCATACATGTAATGTGTATAATCTATCACAAGTGAAATATCAATAGATACCAATTATGCAAATAAGGACCTAATTTGCATAATCAATGTACCCAGTTGTATGTTAGAAGACTGCTGCCCCTCCAGACCTTTCCTCTTGTGGCTCGGTGCCTACAGACAGATCACACTGAACACGTAGACGTTCCACATCCCGTACACGCCTGTGAGGAACGCGCTGTTGATCTCCACCGTGTGCTCCTACCCCCACTTCCAGTGGCCCTCGTTAACCTGTGCACAAACAAGCAGAAATTAAAACAAACATTATACTCTATACAGCAACTTTTATGTTGTTAAGTTCACAACAAAACAACTTCTACTCCCTGGCTTCTATCCAAGACAGCCCACTTTCTAAAGAGAAGATCTCTAACTAAAGCAAGGTTATCCCCCCCCCCCCTAATAACTTTGGTTTCTGACCTCAGAGCACAGGGCTCAAAATACCCACCTGAAACCTGCAGTTATCAGGGGAAAAATTTAGGATTGCAAGAAAAAAATAGAGACAAGTTGCAGTTTTGTAGGCTGAAAATAATCAGGATCATATTTTGTTATCATGAATTACATGTTATCTGAATAGCAGTGTAGAAAAAGTATGATGAGCCCTGATAGCAGTTTAGAGAGTATTACAAACAACTCATTATGTTCACAGGCTGGCACATCTAACTACCACAGGTATCATCTGTGGGCTTTAACACAATAGGAGTGCTGGCCGAACTCAAAGTCCGTAATTGAAGTTAAACCCAGGTAGTCCAACCACCTCAGAGTAGGGTTAAAGAAAACACTGAAGGACACAGTTAAGATCGACTCTCCGAAACTTTAAGGAGTTTGCAGACTGAAGACAACTTCCTTCCATACTGAGGTGAGTCAATCAATTTCTTCTCTGTACCCTACTTGATCAGGATGTATTTTGGGCCATAACAAGTAAAATTGTTGGAAAGATTGTCGGATCAAAAATGCTTAGTTCATGCGTCATGACAAAATGGCGATGAGGAAAATGTTAAACAGGGAAAATGTCAGAAGGTATTCTGTTCACACACAGTCAGCCACATTCTGACCATTTCTTTGAAGTTTTAAGGAACTTTCTAGAATTTTCACCTCTTCTTAAGACACAGTCTTTAACAAGCATAAGGAAGGAGATTTCATGGTTTCAAATATACTTGGGTCAACTTGAACAAATTACATTGTACACACTATCAGCTACAGAAGAATGATCAGATACTGAAATGCTTCTGAAATGTCCCCAAACTTTTCAACCTGCTTACTGAGGTGGTCTCAGATATCTTATATAAACCAAGAAGAGTGTACTTTATGATTTTTGAACTACAGATGGCCTTACACACCTTTGTTTTATTTTTGCAGACACCACTTCCTTGTCTTGGGCCACTGCAAAATCTGGGCTTGCAGCCCTTTGTTCAAGGATTGAAGCAGGATCATTCTTAAAGGATCTCTGCCGAGGTTAGTTTAAACCCCAACTCTCACATTTATCAGCCATCTAAGGCCTCACCTAGTTCATTTGTTGGCTGTAGGACAGTTTTACATAAAAATCGAACAAGGTTTGCATGCTCCATTGCTAAAAGTTTTTGTGTACCAAGAGAATATTTTTTCAGAAATGAGAGTGAACAGTTTCCATTGGACAGTTGTCGATTGAATACTCTTTTACCCACATTTCGCATCCGTACAGCATTATTGACTTGATGCACACATCGAAAATCCTTAATAAAGCCTTTAAGTACATCTGTGAACAAATGAGGGATTTGATGCTGAAAACAGCTTTGCAAGCTTTCAGAGCAAGTTTCCATTCGGTACAGAATATGTTGAAATTGTCAAGCCCATATTGTAGTCCTTTCTCAGTTTCCGAGAAAATGATAACTTACATCGTCTACATGTACATAGAGTAAGCAGGAAACAACTCACAAATTATGTTCACACGGCTGGCACAGCTAACTACCACGGGTATCACCTGCGGGCATGTATGACATAATAGGCACGGTGTGTGACGAATGCAACAAATCCTTAATTAACCTCAGGTAGTCCAACCACCTCTGTGCAGGGTTGAAGGACACACTGAATGAGTTAAGGCGGACTCCCCGGAGACTTTAAGGAGTTCGCAGACTTAAGACTTTCCTTCAGTACCCCTGCTTGATCAGGATGTATTTTTGGGCAGTAATAAGAAAGAAAATCCCTGTAAAGATTGTCAGATCAAATGTCTAGTTGTAAGAAAATGGTGACGAGGAGCAGGAACAGGAACAGGAAAAATGTCAGAAGGCACTACGTTTGACACCTACGTCACAGATAACGGGGGTCGCGGAAGAATACTGTGTTCTGCTACCTTAACCTGTGCCCAAATGAGCAGAAATTAAAACGAACGTTATACTCTATACAGCAATTTTTATGTTGTTAAGTTCACAACAAAACAACTTCTACTCCCTGGCTTCTATCCAAAACAGCCCAATTTCTAAAGAGAAGATCTCTAACTAAAGCAAGGTTATCCCCCCCCCCTAATAACTTTGGTTTCTGACGTCAGAGCACAGGGCTCAAAATACCCACCTGAAACCTGCAGTTATCAGGGGAAAAATTCAGGATTGTAAGAAAAAAATAGAGACAAGTTGCAGTTTTGTAGGCTGAAAATAATCAGGATCATATTTTGTTATCATGAATTACATGTTATCTGAATAGCATAGAAAAAGTATGATGAGCCCTGATAGCAGTTTAGAGAGTATTACAAACAACTCATTATGTTCACACGGCTGGCACATCTAACTACCACAGGTATCATCTGTGGGCTTTAACACAATAGGAGTGCTGGCCGAACTCAAAGTCCGTAATTGAAGTTAAACCCAGGTAGTCCAACCACCTCAGAGTAGGGTTAAAGAAAACACTGAAGGACACAGTTAAGATCGACTCTCCGAAACTTTAAGGAGTTTGCAGACTGAAGACAACTTCCTTCCATACTGAGGTGAGTCAATCAACTTCTTCTCTGTGCCCTACTTGATCAGGATGTATTTTGGGCCATAACAAGTAAAATTGTTGGAAAGATTGTCGGATCAAAAATGCTTAGTTCATGCGTCATGACAAAATGGCGATGAGGAAATGTTAAACAGGGAAAATGTCAGAAGGTATTCTGTTCACACACAGTCAGCCACATTCTGACCATTTCTTTGAAGTTTTAAGGAACTTTCTAGAATTTTCACCTCTTCTTAAGACACAGTCTTACAAGCATAAGGAAGGAGATTTCATGGTTTCAAATATACTTGGGTCAACTTGAACAAATTACATTGTACACACTATCAGCTACAGAAGAATGATCAGATACTGAAATGCTTCTGAAATGTCCCCAAACTTTTCAACCTGCTTACTGAGGTGGTCTCAGATATCTTATATAAACCAAGAAGAGTGTACTTTATGATTTTTGAACTACAGATGGCCTTACACACCTTTGTTTTATTTTTGCAGACACCACTTCCTTGTCTTAGGCCACTGCAAAATCTGGGCTTGCAGCCCTTTGTTCAAGGATTGAAGCAGGATCATTCTTAAAGGATCTCTGCCGAGGTTAGTTTAAACCCCAACTCTCACATTTATCAGCCATCTAAGGCCTCACCTAGTTCATTTGTTGGCTGTAGGACAGTTTTACATAAAAATCGAACAAGGTTTGCATGCTCCATTGCTAAGAGTTTTTGTGTACCAAGAGAATATTTTTCAGAAATGAGAGTGAACAGTTTCCATTGGACAGTTGTCGATTGAATACTCTTTTACCCACATTTTGCATCCGTACAGCATTATTGACTTGATGCACACATCGAAAATCCTTGATAAAGCCTTTAAGTACATCTGTGAACAAATGAGGGATTTGATGCTGAAAACAGCTTTGCAAGCTTTCAGAGCAAGTTTCCATTCGGTACAGAATATGTTGAAATTGTCAAGCCCATATTGTAGTCCTTTCTCAGTTTCCGAGAAAATGATAACTTACATCGTCTACATGTACATAGAGTAAGCAGGAAACAACTCACAAATTATGTTCACACGGCTGGCACAGCTAACTACCACGGGTATCACCTGCGGGCATGTATGACATAATAGGCACGGTGTGTGACGAATGCAACAAATCCTTAATTAACCTCAGGTAGTCCAACCACCTCTGTGCAGGGTTGAAGGACACACTGAATGAGTTAAGGCAGACTCCCCGGAGACTTTAAGGAGTTCGCAGACTTAAGACTTTCCTTCAGTACCCCTGCTTGATCAGGATGTATTTTTGGGCAGTAAGAAGAAAGAAAATCCCTGTAAAGATTGTCAGATCAAATGTCTAGTTGTAAGAAAATGGTGACGAGGAGCAGGAACAGGAACAGGAAAAATGTCAGAAGGCACTACGTTTGACACCTACGTCACAGATAACGGGGGTCGCGGAAGAATACTGTGTTCTGCTACCTTAACCTGTGCCCAAATGAGCAGAAATTAAAACGAACGTTATACTCTATACAGCAATTTTTATGTTGTTAAGTTCACAACAAAACAACTTCTACTCCCTGGCTTCTATCCAAAACAGCCCAATTTCTAAAGAGAAGATCTCTAACTAAAGCAAGGTTATCCCCCCCCCCTAATAACTTTGGTTTCTGACGTCAGAGCACAGGGCTCAAAATACCCACCTGAAACCTGCAGTTATCAGGGGAAAAATTCAGGATTGTAAGAAAAAAATAGAGACAAGTTGCAGTTTTGTAGGCTGAAAATAATCAGGATCATATTTTGTTATCATGAATTACATGTTATCTGAATAGCATAGAAAAAGTATGATGAGCCCTGATAGCAGTTTAGAGAGTATTACAAACAACTCATTATGTTCACACGGCTGGCACATCTAACTACCACAGGTATCATCTGTGGGCTTTAACACAATAGGAGTGCTGGCCGAACTCAAAGTCCGTAATTGAAGTTAAACCCAGGTAGTCCAACCACCTCAGAGTAGGGTTAAAGAAAACACTGAAGGACACAGTTAAGATCGACTCTCCGAAACTTTAAGGAGTTTGCAGACTGAAGACAACTTCCTTCCATACTGAGGTGAGTCAATCAACTTCTTCTCTGTGCCCTACTTGATCAGGATGTATTTTGGGCCATAACAAGTAAAATTGTTGGAAAGATTGTCGGATCAAAAATGCTTAGTTCATGCGTCATGACAAAATGGCGATGAGGAAATGTTAAACAGGGAAAATGTCAGAAGGTATTCTGTTCACACACAGTCAGCCACATTCTGACCATTTCTTGGAAGTTTTAAGGAACTTTCTAGAATTTTCACCTCTTCTTAAGACACAGTCTTACAAGCATAAGGAAGGAGATTTCATGGTTTCAAATATACTTGGGTCAACTTGAACAAATTACATTGTACACACTATCAGCTACAGAAGAATGATCAGATACTGAAATGCTTCTGAAATGTCCCCAAACTTTTCAACCTGCTTACTGAGGTGGTCTCAGATATCTTATATAAACCAAGAAGAGTGTACTTTATGATTTTTGAACTACAGATGGCCTTACACACCTTTGTTTTATTTTTGCAGACACCACTTCCTTGTCTTGGGCCACTGCAAAATCTGGGCTTGCAGCCCTTTGTTCAAGGATTGAAGCAGGATCATTCTTAAAGGATCTCTGCCGAGGTTAGTTTAAACCCCAACTCTCACATTTATCAGCCATCTAAGGCCTCACCTAGTTCATTTGTTGGCTGTAGGACAGTTTTACATAAAAATCGAACAAGGTTTGCATGCTCCATTGCTAAGAGTTTTTGTGTACCAAGAGAATATTTTTTCAGAAATGAGAGTGAACAGTTTCCATTGGACAGTTGTCGATTGAATACTCTTTTACCCACATTTCGCATCCGTACAGCATTATTGACTTGATGCACACATCGAAAATCCTTAATAAAGCCTTTAAGTACATCTGTGAACAAATGAGGGATTTGATGCTGAAAACAGCTTTGCAAGCTTTCAGAGCAAGTTTCCATTCGGTACAGAATATGTTGAAATTGTCAAGCCCATATTGTAGTCCTTTCTCAGTTTCCGAGAAAATGATAACTTACATCGTCTACATGTACATAGAGTAAGCAGGAAACAACTCACAAATTATGTTCACACGGCTGGCACAGCTAACTACCACAGGTATCACCTGCGGGCATGTATGACATAATAGGCACGGTGTGTGACGAATGCAACAAATCCTTAATTAACCTCAGGTAGTCCAACCACCTCTGTGCAGGGTTGAAGGACACACTGAATGAGTTAAGGCGGACTCCCCGGAGACTTTAAGGAGTTCGCAGACTTAAGACTTTCCTTCAGTACCCCTGCTTGATCAGGATGTATTTTTGGGCAGTAAGAAGAAAGAAAATCCCTGTAAAGATTGTCAGATCAAATGTCTAGTTGTAAGAAAATGGTGACGAGGAGCAGGAACAGGAACAGGAAAAATGTCAGAAGGCACTACGTTTGACACCTTCTTACAAAGGCCCACAACGACACTGCCATAGCGCTCTTCCGCAGCCCTTCCACACCGCACTTCCAAGGGCTATACCTGCCATACCGCTCTTCAAGGCAATGGCAGGTAAAGCCCTTGGAAGCGCGGTTTGGAAGGGCCGCGAAAGAGCGCTATGGTAGGTATAGCCCTTGGAAGCGCGGTTTGGAAGGGCCGCGAAAGAGCGCTATGGTAGGTATAGCCCTTGGAAGCACGGTGTGGAAGGGCCGCGGAAGAGCGCTATATGGAAGGTATAGCCCTTGGAAGCGCGGTGTGGAAGGGCCGCGGAAGAGCGGTATGGAAGGTATAGCCCTTGGAAGCGTGGTGTGGAAGGGCTGTGGAAGAGGTGTATGGCAGTGTCGTTGTGGGCCTTCGTACCTTCTGACCATTCTTTGAAGTAACTGCTAAATTTAAAACTTAAAGGAACTTTCTAGAATTTCCATTTCTTCTGAAGAAACTCATACAAGCATAATGGAAGGTTAGTTTGAATCAAAATGATCACATTTCTAACCCATATTAGGCCTCACCAAGTTCATTTGTTGGTTGTAGAATATTTTACATGAGATATCAAAATGAAAACACATGCAGGGCTGGGAGGAAAACTTGCAAGAAGCCAAAATCACTATTACAATAGATTATTATAATAGAATTAATGCTATCTTGAGAATGTATCTATTATTATTATTAGATGTAAACTTCTGTATTCTTTTGTTGTGATCTGTACCTAACCCAGTGGGTATGAGCACGTCGGCAGAACGTACTGCACCTGCGCGAACCCCGTAATGTATTCTGCATAGCACTTTGGCAGAACGTCTCATATATGGTTGTACTGGGCGTTACACTGACAAGCAGCTTGAAGTGGGGTGCACATGTTAACAATATCACAACAAAGGCTAAACAGACATTGGGAGTGATCAAACGTAATCTGTGGGCATGCCCAACAAGAGTAAAATCACTTGCATATACATCACTTGTAAGACCCAACCTAGAATATGCCGCGACAGTATGGGATCCACATACAAAGAAAGACAAAGATAAACTGGAAAGGGTACAGAACCAAGCTGCAAGATTCTGCACGAACAACTACGAAAGGGGTGCCAGTGTCACGGACATGAAAAGAAACCTACAGTGGGCGTCACTGGATGACAGGCGAAAAATGTCCAGACTATGCATGATGTACAAAATGACTAATAAACTGGTGGATGTACCAACTACCAAGTACCTAATACCAGCCCAGAAAAGAACAAGAAATAGTCATGCCTTCAAGTACCAGAGCTATCAACCAAGGATTGAGGTGTTCAAAAACTCATTTTTCCCTAGAACAATCGTAGAGTGGAACTCGCTGCCTCCAAGTACAGTAGGGGCATCGTCACTAGATAGTTTTAAACAATGTCTAGAGTTAGACGTTCAAAGGTTAGGTGTAACAGGTCGTTCGGTGTAATATAGTCAGCTGCCGCCGCGCCGCGTGCCTGCGAAGCTGGTGTGTTACGCCGAAGGGCGGTTATACCGGCTATACAGATACAGATACAGATACAGATACTTAAGAGCACATAAGGTTGACAGCCTGTCTGTAGTTTTTAAAGATGTTGTATAGGAAAAGATATCGTC
Source organism: Branchiostoma floridae x Branchiostoma japonicum (assembly GCA_013266295.2). NCBI lineage: Eukaryota > Metazoa > Chordata > Leptocardii > Amphioxiformes > Branchiostomatidae > Branchiostoma > Branchiostoma floridae x Branchiostoma japonicum. The sequence continues at coordinate 486,739 of CM023836.1, read as the reverse complement.
TGGAACAGGCAAAATTTTGATGCAACGTTGACCAAACATCTAACAAAAAACGTGAAAATTTAGGGTTGTGCGCAGGCGCAGTACGTTCTGCCGACGTGCTGTGGGTATGTACAATAAAGGTCTTCATTCATTCATTTACCTTCATTGACATGATTGGTCCGTTATTATACGGAAATTCTATAAATAAGCTGCATTCCAGGATAGGACTATTCAAGATTGTCACCTGTGTAATTGAGAACGAAACATATGCAGATATTGATTATGTAAATGAAGACCTAATTTGACTCCAGTGGGCAAGAAGACATGAAGCAAAAGTGTGTTCTACTTGCTTGAGAAAGCTAATTATGAATGGGCTTTAGGATTTTGAACGCATAAAAAGAATTCTGTCCGAGACAACCCTCTTAAATTCTAAAGAAAAGTTCTCTCAGTAAAGCAAGGTCATTCCCCAGAATAACTACTGGGTTTCTCACTTCAGAGCACAGGGCTCAAAATACCCACCTGAATCCTGCAGTTATCAGGGAAAAATTTTAGGATTGCACAAACCAATACAGCCTAGTTGCAGTTTTGCAGGCTGAAAAAATCTGGATGTGTATTACAAATTACACGTTAGCTGAATATCAGTGTAGAAAAGGCATTTCAAGCCCTGATAACAGTTTACAGAGCAACACGAACAACTCATTATGTTCACACGGCTCAGGGCACAGCTAACTACCACAGGTATCACCTGTGGGCATGTATAGACAATAGGGCAGTGTCGGCTGAACTCAGTGTCCTTAATTAACCTCAGGTAGTCCAACCATCTCAGTGCTGGGTTGAAGGACACAGTTAAGACGGACCCCCTGAGACTTGAAGGAGTTTGCAGACTGAAGATAACTTTCTTCCATACTGAGGTGAGTCAAACAACTTCTTCTCTGTGCCCCTAGTTGATCAGGATGTATTTTTGGCGATAAGAAGTGAAACTGATGGAAAGATTGTCGGATCAAATGTTTAGTTCATGCCTCATAACAAGATGGTGACGAGGAAATGTCAAACAGGAAACTTTTAAGAGGTTCTTCTTTTCTGTCAACAATGTACAATGCTCATCCAAATACTACTACATGTACAGACATTTTTGTTAGCATCAAATCGTTTTTTGTAATATCTTGATCAATCCTGTCAGTATTTATGAACATGTATTTGTTTCACTTGTTCATTGATTAATTTCTGTATTTTTATCGTGCTTTGCTTGCTTGCATTACGTATTGTCTGGTGGCGACATGAATATAAGTGTAACTTGAGTGTGTCGCCACCACGTCTTGTCACTGTATGTTTCAATAAAAAACAGGCAAGATGTCTGAAGGCACTTGGTTGACACACAGTCAGCCACATTTTGATATTATCCTTTCCTTTTAATTTATAAATCTAGTACATGTATGTAACTTTCTATCTAGAATTTCCACTTCTTCTTTAGACAGGCATGAAGGAAGGAGATTTCATAGTTTTAAATACACTCAACAAGGAGAACAATCACTTGGATTATACACACTATCAGCTACAGAAGAATGATAAAATACTGAAATGATTAACCGAAATGTTTCTGAACTTTCCCTAAATGTTTATAACCTGCTTACTGAGGTGGTTTCAGATATCTTATATAAACCATGAAGAGTGTACTTTATGACTCTTTGAACTACAGATGGCCTTACATGCCTTGTTTTATTTTTGCAGATACCATTTCCTCATCTTGGGCCACTGAAAAATCTGGGACCTGCAGTCCTTTCTTCAAGGATCAAAGCAGGATCCTTCTTAAGGATCTCTGCCAAGGTTAGTTTAAATCCTAACTCTCACATTTCTGAGCCTTATAAGGCCTCGCCAAGTTCATTTCTTGGTTGTAGCTAAGGACATTTGTACATCAAATTGTTTAATGGGCCAAATGATTAACATCAGACCTAGATTTGGTTTGGTTTGGTTTGGTTTAATTAACCAAACCAAACCAAACCAAACCAAACCAATCAGACCTAGATACTGGGCTATCTAGCATCTCAACTAAGTTGTTTATGAATAAGTTGAAGAGTGTGGGACTAAGGTTACAGCCTTGCCTCACACCCTTGTCTGTAAGGGTTGTTGGGTGGTATTAGACCTGAGGAGGTTTCAATGCATGTTTGTGGTTTAGAATTGTTACTGTACATTGATTTTAAGGTTCCGGGTCAGAGTCTAGATCTGATCAGAGTTCGAGTATGTGCGCAGTTAATCGCTGGAATTGCCAAGTTTCGCTCCCCATTGTGTGGTGATCTATACTTTGGTTTCACCTATTAGCTTGGCAGGTCCTTAAGAACTATTTTTTTTCCTCAGCTTTCAGTTTGTTTTTACCTATATAAATGTATACCTAAATTAATGTATTTAATGTATTGTTTTTAGTTTGTCCGTGTGGGTGTCTAGTATGTTTCTGCATACTTCAACAGTGGTCAGCATAATTTCGAAAGGCCTAAATGGATTGTGATGATATTTGGTATGTTCATAGGTCTTGGGAAGGCAAAGGTCAAGGTCAAATTTGGGCCTCCAGGTGGCTGACTTTGGTACTGCAGCAGAACTTCCATTTTTGTATCTTTTGTCCTGAAACAATGCTATGGTTTTGACTTTTTGGTGGCTATTAGCTTATTATGTCAGGAACAAGTGGTGTGGGTTTGGTCCCCCTAGCAGCTTGTTCTGAACTACAGGGGATTTTCCAGTGAAATCTTTCAAAGCAAATAAATCCAGAAAAGAACGACGAATTTTTATGATTTTTGGCCTGTAGGTAGTTTAGACAGATATGTACACAATCGGATGTAAACTAGAAAGGCAAACACTTGCTCGGGAGCAAATGGCTTCACCACATCACACCAAAAATAATCATAGGGAACAATGTCAACAAAAGGTCAATGACTTTACCTAGTCTGTCTGGCCACACCACTATCTGCAGCTAATTTGGTTAAAAGATTTAGTTTTACTGCTGTGAGTACCCCCCCCCCCCCAAAAAAAATAGGAAGTTATAAAAATCTAAAGTTATGTGACATGTTTCCACCGATTTACAACCCAAGGCACTCCTTTTTCCTGGCCAATACTTGTAAAAGACAAAGCAATAATTATTTATTGTTCCTATTATTAGTATGTGGCACCAAGTGCAGGTGGTCTTTTAGCAGATAATTCAATTAGCTGACAGCCAATCAGCAACAACCACATCTGTAATCAGAGCCACACATGTTCCTGTGTCCATATTAGGGCATGCAGCTCCTGTCTCCATGCCCAAATATGGTCACACTGCCAAATATGGTAACACACATAGCCACACTGCCAAATTTTGCTCATTTGGCCAAGAAATGAAGAAATTGAATCCATGTAACGAAAAGGCAGGAGAAGGAGAAGAAGAAGACACATGAGGGAAAACAATATATTTCATCTATACCTATGGTATGGATGAAATATAAAAACAATATGTCTTCACCACACCACTATGTGGTGTTGGTGAAGCCATCATTATGTAAATGAGGACTTAATTTGCATAACTAATGAATTAAAAAATTCCATGGTTGTACATAATAGGACTTTGTTACATGTATGTAATCTATGGCAAGTGGAACATTACCAGATACAAATTATGTATAATTAATGCAAAATGATATCATAATGATTCCTTATTGTTGAACAATGGGCATTTCATACTTTGTTGTGACATGTGTAAGTTATATAAAATTAGTTCAAGGTTAAAATGTTGGAACAAAACGTCCAAAAGATGGAGCTTTTACATAAAGATAGGACTTTCACATAATTTGGGTTGAGAAAACCAAATGTAGAATAGATGTAATACTAATCATAACATTTCCATGATCAATGAGAAAAATTGCTTTTCTAGTTAAGGAGGTTTTTATGGTGCTTAATATTTCTGGTGGTGTGATGACATTCTAGTGTAGAAGCCTGTAACACTGAACTGAACATTTCTTGATCGAAACACAGCCAAAAATCAGTGGAATTAGTTGTGAAACTTTGGGCTAGTGAAAAGTTGGTTCTCACTTCACTGGTTCTGGCCAGTGAAACATATTGATCCTATTGGCATGTAAAATTTTTCCAAACTTGTTGAATCCTGCCAACACAGATGGACTTTCATGCTAATGTATCTCATCTCTGTTGTACAGGCGACACTTCAGTATGTCCAACAAGGCGAGGAGGATGCTGGTTCTTCTGCTGATCATCCTGAAGGAAACTGGCCCAACTGCAGCCTGCAGCAGCAGCTGTTCATCAGGCTGTAGCTGCAGCAGCAGCCGCCTCACCTATGTTCCTCAGTTCCTACCCACAAACATCCGTTATCTTCATTTGAATTACAATGCCATCACAACCTTAAGTCAGTCTGATTTCTCAAGGTACAGGAGCTTGACAGCATTATATCTGCCATACAATCAGATCTCCATGATCCATAACAACACATTCCAGGACTTAACCAGCCTAACTATACTGTACCTTAATAGTAATCAGTTAACCAATCTGACAGCCCGCATGTTTGTGGGACTTGGTAATCTGCAGTTCTTGTCTCTTGGCGGTAACCAGTTAACTAGTCTGCCAGCTGACATATTTGTAGGATTTGGTAATCTGGATGAGTTGAGTCTTAGCGGTAACCAGTTAACTAGTCTGCCAGATGACATATTTGTGGGATTTGGTAATCTGGATGAGTTGAGTCTTGGCGGTAACCAGTTAACTAGTCTGCCAGATGACATATTTGTGGGATTTGGTAATCTGGATGAGTTGAGTCTTAGCGGTAACCAGTTAACTAGTCTGCCAGATGACATATTTGTGGGATTTGGTAATCTGGATGAGTTGAGTCTTGGCGGTAACCAGTTAACTAGTCTGCCAGATGACATATTTGTGGGACTTGGTGATCTGACAGAGTTGTCTCTTTCCCGTAACCAGTTAACTAGTCTGCCAGCTGGCATATTTGCAGCACTTGGAAACCTGCAGGAATTGATACTTACCTACAACCCGTTAACTAGTCTGCCAGCTGACATATTCGTGGGACTTGCTAACCTTAGGAGCCTTGATCTTTCCTATACCCAGATAACTAATCTCTCAGCTGACATATTTGTGGGACTTGGAAACCTCGGTTACATATGGATTAACAGTAACCCGTTAACTAGTCTGCCAGCTGGCATATTTGTGGGACTTGGTAAACTCCAGCGGTTGTGGCTTAGCAATAACCAGTTAACTAGTCTGCCAGCTGACATATTTGAGGGACTAGATAGTTTAGAGTATCTTGGCTTTAGCAGGAATAACATCCAAAGTATTGAGGCGGGCACCTTCAATCACACAACACAGCTACGTTATCTAGATATTGAGAACAACAACATCAACACCATCACAGCAAAGACATTTAGGAATCTACTTCAGCTTGAAACACTGAAACTTTCTCATAATAACATCAACACTTTCCCTGTAGAGGCCTTATCAAATTTGAATACTTCAGTGCTGTCAGAGCTTGGATTAGAAGATAACCAATTAGAGACACTACCAGTCATGGCATATGACATACTGGCTTCCATTTCAACTGTTCACATTGGCAACAACCCCTGGCAGTGTGACTGTAGGATGGCTCCCTTTAAGCAGAGGATGGACGGGTCTAACTCATTTGAATATCAGATCAGATGTGCCGAACCTGCAAACCTTAAATGGCAATTCTTACAGGATGTAAATCCTGAAGACCTGATCTGTGAAGAGACGACACCAGTCTACTCCACTTCCAGCACAAAACACATTGTTGACTCTACTCTTAGCTTGTCTCCAGTCAGCAGCTCTTCTCTTTTTCAGCAGTCAGCGAAGCCAAGATCAAAAGCACCGATATTGTCCCCAACACCGAGCAACACCCCCACTGCTGACTCTAACCCAGGCTGGTCTACAGTCAGTTCTTCCCCTCCATTTAATCCTTCAGCAAAGTCAACATCAAAGGCACCAACATTGTCCCCAACACAGAGCAACACCCCCACTGCTGACTCAAAGCCACACTTGCCTACAGTTAGTACTGACCCTCCTTTTGCTTTTCTGTCGACAATAACATCGACAGAAAGCAATACTAATCCTGCTGCTGGTGGCATTGTCCTGTCTGTGCCCTTGATTGCTACTTTGGGAGCTATTCTTGGACTCCTCCTTATCTGCACTATTGCCCTTGCAGTAGGATGCATGTATAAGAGGAGGCAACTGGAGTCTACTCCTCAGCAAGGCTTAAGCAACACAAATGCCACAGGCACATCCAGTGGTCATGACCAGATAAGGCTGCATGCAGTTGAGACAAACATTCATGCAGAAAAAAACAATCAGTCTGAAATGCCATATCCCCATAGAAAAGACAGCCAGCACATCTATAACCTCCCAACAGATGAAGACCCTGATACAGCAGAGTACAACACCATAGATGAAGTCAATCAGTCAGAAAGTCCACACCGAGGAGCAGGCAACAGGCAGAGTCTTGACAGCTTTGGTTATTTAAATTTGTACCCTTCCCTTCCCCCTGAAAATCAAGCTGGCCCTCGGGCTGCTTTCCATATTGAATCAGCAGGTGCAGCTGCTCGCACAATCGCTGTTGTTAGTCCGTCACAAAGATCACAGCCAGGCTCAGGGCAAATACAGCATCTCGGCAGCTTTAATGACGGTTATGAGGTTCCATCTCCCTCCCTGTGCCCTGGAGAAGGTCCACAGTCCCACAAATATGTGAACAGCCGCGTGACAGCAGCTGCTAAAGATGCTGCAGCTGATCCACAGCTTATCGTGTATGAGAATGAGGATGAGATAGAATATGCAAAGGAAGGACCACAGTCCCACAAATAAGTGAATAGCCATATGTAAAAGCTGCTGCAGTGCTCCTAAAGATGCTGCAGCTGTTCCGCAGGTTATAGTGTATGAGAATGAGGATGAGTCAGTTGATAACCAAACCCAGACAGCAGCTGCCCCTGGTGCTGATAGCCCTAACCACTATGAACCCCTGAGGAACCCCAGCAGTCAGCAGCAGCACACATACACATCCCTGCGGACTCATGATTCACAAGGCAATTATATTGATTGATTGATTGATTGATTGATTGGTTGGTTGGTTGGAGAACTGACTGATAGCTTTAACAACACCTAGCAGTAGCACGTCGGCAGAACGTACTGCACCTGCGCGAAACCCATAATGTATTGTGCATAGCACTTTGGCAGAACGTCTCATATAAGGTTGTATTAGAGCATATAAGGTTGAAAGCCTGTCTGTAGTTTTCAGATGTTGTATAGGAAAAGATATCGTCTGCAACAGGCAAAATTTTGATGCAACGTTGACAAAACATCCAACGAAAAACGTAAAAATCAGGGTTTTGCGCAGGCGCAGTACGTTCTGCCGACGTGCTCCTAGCAGTAGTTTTGAAGAATTTTAATCTAAAACCAATGATTGGACTTGAATAAATCTAAATCATATATATATATTCAGTATTACATAAGTAGCACTTACCACATGTTATGGTGACTGGACTAGTTGTACTGGTGTGGACACTTTTTAATAGTAAATTGTAATAATACATGTACTAAAATTCACTGTTGACAGAATACTTTTTAACACTAATTTCATAGTTATGACTGTTAAAGTTTTGTATGAAATTGATAATTTCAGTGTAATAATGGATCAGATAGTTAAATCCCATAAAATTGTACAAAAAATAGTTCTGGCAAAAAACTGTTGGTAAAAGAGCTCGCTTGGCTGATACAAATTATAGCTGAAAGTTTTGTGAAAGAAATTGTTCGCAATGATGGCTTGTATTAGAGATTTAGACAATTTAGACAAGCATCTTGCAATGTAACAAAAGAGCTGCTGTGGTATGGAATTTACATAAAGAAACATACAGATTTCTCTGCAATTTTTATATAGTAAACTTATCACTTTCCACATGTTAGGGAGATAGGACCTAAGTTTAATTACTGTGTATATTTCTTGATACGTAACATGTAACGTTACTGATAATATGAGGGTCACTTTGCTAGAATTAAGTTCCTGGTTTAACCGTTACAATTTGACTGATATACATGATTGTACATAATTTAGAGTAGAGTAGTCAGGTAGTTTTCTATGAAATTGATTATATACTTCAATGTAGTAACGGATACTTTTACTAGACTAGTTTTTTTTAATTAGTGAGTTATATTATATACTATATACATAACTAGAAAGGTAACATTTGTAAAGCAAAGGCATAATGTTAACCTTCGCATATGGTCTGCTCTGTTAATTCTTACTTAAACGCATTCATATATATGGTCAGACAGGAGTCTAAATCCCTCCTGCTATAAAATTGCAACATGATGTAACCCAACACCAGTTACCATGGTAGCAGACAGTCTGGTTCAGAAGAAGAAGAGGAAACGTAGCAAAAACAAGATGTTTTCCTTCGGTAAACATAATTATAAATTACATGTAATACTATATAACTTTGTTGGTTAATATAAAATAAACTTAAGTCATGGGAATTGTCTTGCCAATTTCATACTGTCTTGCAGCCTTTAAAAGATCTGCTTGGAGATTCATTAATACAGATATAGACTAAGTCTTGTATTGTCATGATTGTTGTCCATATCTCTGTACGCAGGGCGTCCCATAGCCCCGCCCACAGTAGCGACGGAGACAAGGAAGCCGATTTTATTTATTTCTGTTGTTGTTGTCCCTGCTTTACGTCTATTATCTCGCTAGACATGATCTCTTGGTGCTGGGTTTCACTTGGTTCAGTAACCGTTACAAGAAGTATAACGTTAAAAGCGGTTTTCTTGATCTTAGTCGTCACGGCTACGCAAAATAAACCTCTCTGACTTCGGAGACTACTGGCAGTGCTATCGGCGCCTTCTATAACTTATAAGCACAAATGACACGAACAAAAGGCCCATGTATACCCTTGCTATACGTACCTCAGTAGGAGTGTTGCGTGGTCAGCCGGCTGAACAGCAAGCCGGTTTCTTGCACCTGACTCCGGCAGTTCGAATCTCCCGCTACGGTCCGCCATCTTGCCCAGTGGATGAGGTACCATTAAAGTCTCACGAATATGCAAATGAGGTACATCTCGCATGCAAATGTGGCATCACCATCCACACACACAGGTAAACACACCTGTCCTTGGTACTGAACACCATCCACACACAGGTAAACACACCTGTCCTTGGTGCTGAACACCATCCACACACAGGTAAACACACCTGTCCCTGGTGCAGAACGCCATCCACACACAGGTAAACATACCTGTCCTTGGTGCTGAACACCATCCACATACAGGTAAACACACCTGTCCTTGGTGCTGAACACCATCCACACACAGGCAAACACACCTGTCCTTGGTACTGAACACCATCCACACACAGGGAAACACACCTGTCCTTGGTACTGAACACCATCTACACACAGGCAAACACACCTGTCCTTGGTGCTGAACACCATCCACACACAGGCAAACATACCTGTCCTTGGTACTGAATACCATCCACACACAGGGAAACACACCTGTCCCTGGTCCTGAACACCATCCACACACAGGCAAACACACCTGTCCTTGGTACTGAACACCATCCACACACAGGCAAACATGCCTGTCCTTGGTGCTGAACACCATCTACACACAAACATGCCTGTCCTTGGTGCTGAACACCATCCACACACAGGCAAACACACCTGTCCTTGGTCCTGAACACCATCCACACACAGGCAAACACACCTGTCCTTGGTACTGAACACCATCCACACACAGGTAAACACACCTGTCCTTGGTACTGAACACCATCCACACACAGGTATACACATAGAAAATGTCAAGGCGGCTTACGGGGTATATAGTGGTAATGCACACAAAACAATGCTGTCAGTAAAAGTGCACACAAATGTTCACTGACCACATTTAATTACTTTCTTTGAAGTCATCAGTAGTTACAGATGACATAAAAAGACGAAGACATCAATGTTTTCTTTTACTAGGATGAATTATGAAGTTAGCATGATGAACACATTTGTCCAAACTGTGATAGCCACAGTTACTTAACAGAATAATTTACATTCAGATTCATAATTAGGATAAAACTTTTATGTAATTATATTACCAAATGTCCGATGTTACACTATAGCAGATGTATATGCACTTTGGTGAGTTCAACTGGACTTCCGGAAATCTATTAACTGACTCTTTCATCCAGGACCGAGCTTTATCCAGAACCTTGTGTGTCCAGAACCGTGCTTGGGGCAAATCTATGATCTTAGATACACAGAGACTATCCAGAACTGTGCCTGATGCTAACCCTAACCCATTCAGGCATAGAACTAGATAGGCACAGTTCTGGATACAATAGAGACTATCCAGAACCGTGCCTGATCCTAACCCTAACCCATCAGGCATAGAACTAGATAGGCACGGTTCTGGATACGATACAGGCTATCTAGAACTGTTCCTGATCATAACCCTAACTCATGTAGACATAGAACAAGATAGGAACGGTTCTGGATACAATAGAGGCTATCCAGAACTGTGCCTAATCCTAACCCTAACTTTTCCAGGCATAGAACTATATAGGAATGGTTCTGGATACAATAGAGACTGTCCAGAACTGTGCCTGATCCCAACCCTAACCAATTCAGGCATAGAACTAGATAGGCACAGTTCTGTATACAATATTAACTTCCTAAGAAAAACCAGTGCCCTGCGTGACTCTGTAGTTTGCTATAGGATGAGAAGGTTGCAGATCTAGGACGGCTCCTCCTGGTCTGAGTACACAAATATCTGTGCAATGTCGTCATGTTCATACGTTCTCTTCAGGTAGGTGTCAGTCAGGCGCAGACCAGAGATGCTCTGAAACAAACAGAAGACCTTGTGAAACGAGAAAGGTAACATTTGCAAAGCAAATGCATAATGTTTACCTTCACATATGGTCTGCTCTGTTAATTCTTACTCAAACACATTCACATACATAGTGACAGGAGTCTAAATCCCTCCTGCTATAAAATTGCAACATGATGTAACCCGACACCACAGTCTGGTTCAGGTCATTGACCAGGTCAGAGGTCACTGTTTGGAGAAGAAGAAATGGAGCAAAAACATGTTTTCCTTTGGTAAACATAATTATAGTTGTGTACAAAATTTCAGGATTCCAAGACTTACTAATCTCCAACGAGCAGATCCAGTGGGGGTAAGAAACTATGAAATTGGTCACCAGTATCAACTTGGCTTCCTCTGATTCTGTGGTAGATCCTACTGGATACCGGTTGCCAATTTGATATTGATAGTGTCTTGCCTCCACTGGATCTGTTTGGAGATTTAAGACTTTAATTTAAAAAAAAAATCCAGTTTAACGTCTTTTTCCCCCGAAACGGCGGTTAGACGTGCTTGCAGCAAGTGCAAGTCTTTTTTGAAGCAGGATTTTTTATGGCTGGATGCCCTTCCTAACACCAACCCAAACCCTAGTAGGGCCCAGGATCCCTCTAACTGAGGGGGGAAATATGTGTTAAGTGCCTTTCCCAAGGGCACAACGTCTGGGTGCATGTCCGGACATGTCTGGGTCCAACCCTGGGGATTGAACCTGTGTCTCCTTGCTTGACAGTCGTAAACTCTACTGTAAACTACTGTCCACTACTGTAAACTACTGTCCACTACTGTTTATTACTGACATTACTGTCCACTACTGTACTAACCTGTAGCCCTGGTACGGAGGCCAGTAGTGTGAGGTTGAGCTCCATGTTGGTGTTCGGGCCAAGCTTGCCGAGTTGTTTTCCGGACAGACCACACCAGTATAGTCCGCTGGTACCGTTATTTTGCAGCAGTAGCAGCAGATCCATTGTTCTCTCACTGCAAAGGGAGGAACAGAAATCTGTCAAACATCACTCTAAGTTTTTTATTATTTTTTATTATGAATGATGAAAACATTTTGTACAAATTGGGATAGTCATAGACTACATTTATTATGAATGATGAAACCGAATAAAGAAGCTCTTTCTACACAACCAAATGTTTTATTCAGCCGACGTTTCGGTGACCGTCTGTCACCTTCCTCAGGGCAATTCTGACTGGTTCACATTGCACTGCAGCATAGGTGTCGCTGCTATAGATGCGTTCCCAGCAACACCTGTGCTGCAGTGCAATGTGAACCAGTCAGAATTGCCCTGAGGAAGTTACTTACCAACCTGATGAAACTCTTCACGGATGAATGATGAAACTATTTTGTACAAATTGTGATAGTCATAGACAGAACTTGAATGTTTTTCTTATCAAATCAAGAAAGATTTTTTACGAATCAGGCAACTTCAAGAATGAAGAAATTGTGTGGCCATACGTACCAGCAGTTGGTGACTCTGCACTTGAAGTTGAACTTACCAGCAGTTGGTGACTCTGCACTTGAAGTTGAACTTACCAACAGTTGGTGACTCTGCACTTGAAGTTGAACTTACCAGCAGTTGGTGACTCTGCACTTGAAGTTGAACTTACCAACAGTTGGTGACTCTGCACTTGAAGTTGAACTTACCAGCAGTTGGTGACTCTGCACTTGAAGTTGAACTTACCAGCAGTTGGTGACTCTGCACTTGAAGTTGAACTTACCAGCAGTTGGTGACTCTGCACTTGAAGTTGAACTTACCAACAGTTGGTGACTCTGCACTTGAAGTTGAACTTACCAACAGTTGGTGACTCTGCACTTGAAGTTGAACTTACCAGCAGTTGGTGACTCTGCACTTGAAGTTGAAGGGTTTCTCCATGGGAACTCCGTCTGGGATCTGTTCTACTGTCAGTCGTATGTCTCCATAGCCGGGGGCCTGGGGGGGGGGCAGAGAGTAGGAGGATAACTTCAGTTATAGGTTAGAAAAGTCTTATTTCTTGAGGTTTACAACAACAAAGTGTGGACAAACATCAGTTATGGCCATGGGTATTTTTTATTTTTATTTATTTATTAGCACATACATGATAAAATTTTTACAAACCAGACTACAATGGAAGTAAACATGCAGAGGCTGGAAGATAAGCCATAAAGGCTTGTTTGATCTCCTCCCCATCATGATTTTACAATTTTTAGTCTTATCAAATGAAATATAAATAACAATGAAGAAATAATGGAAATGTAATAAAGATATACAATTAAATAATAAATTAATTAAACAATTGAAAATAATCATAAGTAAATGAAAGAATAGGGTGAACCAAACAAAGTCAATGGGCTTGGCTACAAGCAAATGAAAATATGACAATTAATAAATCAATCAGTAAGTACATGAAACAATATAATGAAAACATATACATGTAAGAATGCAACGTATTAAGAGCATTTAGTATCACTGTGGCAGGAAAAGAGATGGTGTGCCTTCCCAGAATTATGTAAACTGTCTTTTACAATTTTTACAAGTTACAATTATATAGTGGTGTTAACATGAAGTTGCAAAGCGATACATTTGATTGTGTACAGATGTAGATCTACATAACAATGATTACAAAATGCTAAATCAGTCAATATAAAATATAGGAAACCCTGCAAAATTTACACTCACACGACAGGTACATGATGTATGTTAGCCCCCAAGAGTTACTATGTGACCATCTTGAAAGCTCTAGGTGAGAGGATTTTTTGTGTTGGATCAAAAGTCTTAACTTTAAACATGTGACCATCTTATTTTGTTTTGTATACCGGTATGTTGTTAAATGGTGTCACCTCACAACCAGCCTGACTGGCTGCTATTGTATTGCCTTGTTACAATGTCAATGGGTATCAGTTACCCGCAAGGTGTTAGGGTTAGCCAAGGACAACTGTGTGTGGATTATTATTACCGGTGGCTTTTTCAAACAGTATTCACAGTACAATTTCAGTGATAACCTGGTATAGTGTAACACTAACAGTTATCATGTCTTCTACAGACTTTAAAACTGCTTAGCACACAGCATTTGGGAAAGAGTATGGTTGGTTAACGTAGTTAAATATATACCACTACTAGTGGACTAGCTCCTTGCTGTAGTGATTGCACAACTGTGTGGCCCAAGGGCTATTGAACTGGAGATGGGTGCCGCCCCATGCACCATCTGGTGTGGAAAAGACTTTAACTGTTGTTGTGAGTGAGGACCACCAATTAAGGCTTACTCTATATAATAATCTATCAATGACTGTCACAATTGGCCCTGATTGAGCGCAGGTGTAAACACATTATCAAGTTACCAGGCCATACAAAAGACTGTTGACATACAATCTATGTTAGCCATGTCTCAATGGAAAGTCCCCGCAGTAAAACAGGAAAGTTCTGACTGACTCAGAGTAGGGGAAACCCAGAACTCTCACCAGTACAGGAACTCTCACCAGTACAGGAACTCTCACCAGTACAGGAACTCTCACCAGTACAGGAACTCTCACCAGTACAGGAGCTCTCACCAGTACAGGGAGGAACAGACGAGTCTCTACCCAGGCAGGTTCACAACTGTGGAGTCTCAGACATCCAGGTGAGATTTAGACAAGTCTCAGACATCCAGGTGAGATTTAAACATGTCTCAGACATCCAGGTGAGATTTAGACACGTCTCAGACATCCAGGTGAGATTTAGACAAGTCTCAGACATCCAGGTGAGATTTAGACAAGTCTCAGACATCCAGGTGAAATTTAGACATGTCTTAGACATCAAGGTGGCTCTCCTAACACAAGGAACCCCCTGTTTTAGGCCCAATTTGAGAGAACTTAGACTGACACTAGGTTGAGTGACGAAATGGAAATGGATCGGCACAACATTGGGGCCTGCTAGGAATTCAAACGTAGAACCTTTTAAATTAGATTCTGGGTTAACAACCATAAGACCACCTTGCCACCTCTCTTCTACCTCAACTAAAAACAGCAGTATGTATGTACATGTATGTTGTCGACTAGCTGAATTATATCGCTCAGACGGGGTTATACCGCCCCTTACGGGGTGACATACCCTTTCGTTGGCTGATACAAGACGGGGTCGCCAGGTCTCCGTCAGGGGGATGATGTAAATCACCATGTGGCTAATACGAGATGGGGGTTCGCCAGGCCTCAATCCGGGTGATTTGTAGTGAATCACCAACTTCCAGCTAGTAATATCTGGACCATCGCACACCGGGGCATGCCCCTACTCTTTTTACAAAGGTGTGGTGGGTTCTTTATTGTGTGTGGGGTGTGGCTCTCCCCAAACACGGGACCTCCATTTAACGTCCTATCCGAGGGACGTCCCTAACCGAAGCTAGGTACTCATTTCCACCTGAGTGAAGTGAAGAAAGTCGTGTAAAGTGCCTTTCCTAAGGGCACAAGATCGGTGACGGCGGACAGGATTTGAAAACAGCAGTAATGTTTCTGTCAGTTCCTTTAAGCAAGTTGTATGAAAGGATTCTCTTACCACATAATGACTAAATGTCGCTTTAATCATCTGACTACATTGGTATGCATTTACATTATTTTGAATTCATAATTTGCATCATTTGCCATACTTGTTTTTGTTTGTTTCATGCATCCCATGACCTTGTGGTAATAATTTGAAGTACTTTTACCATTAATGTACGACTTAAAAGTTATTTGTAACTTCTTTTGTCTTATATTTTGTTATTTCATTATATTTTGTTATTTTATTTTATTATATTATATTATATTTTGTTATTTTATTATATTATTATTATGAATGATTATATCATGTTTTATTTCTGTATGCCCACAGGGCCCCTTGAAAACTGCCCTCACCAGTGGCAATGTGTGGTTCCTGGATAAATAAAACTAAATTAAAGTAATGTAACACTAACTTACTAATTGGTGGCTAGGATGGCAAAATGAAGAGAAATGTGAATTAAATTTTGCAGCAAATCTGCAAGACTGAGAGTGAGAAGACCTCACTAGTGAAGGATGGGGATCAACTTATGTAAATGCAGAAGCACTGATGTCATTCGGAACCGACGGGTTCACCCAGGCATACTGAGGTGGGTAAATTCTTAGTCCATAATTTTAAGCGAAAGGAGATTATTAAGTTTCTAACTCCTCCTCCTCTACTGTGTACTGAATCTGGAAAGGCCCTGTAGCTACTTCAGTCTTTCTTCATCTTCTTCCACCGTGTCTTCTGTCTCTCAGAGTTTCTTGTAGGAGAGTCTAGCCTAGTTGCTAAGGATGCACATTCAACTATCCACACAAGCACTATGAACAATATTTTCAGATCAGAACATTGCCCAATTTCTGAGGGCATTGTTTATGAAATATAAGTAAGGGTTTCAATGGGATCAAAGTCAATTGTTGGCCCAAAGCAGGGAAAGAGAGAAATGAAACTTGACATTATCTAGAGACACATTTGAAGAAATAGAACACTTGCTTCTGGTGTGTTCACTAACCCTTTAATACACAATCACAACTGTTTTTTAAACTATTAGGTTCATGATGATAATTTGAAATCTATCAAAGACTCCCTACAATAACCCAAGTCCTTTTACTTTTAGTGAGTATGACAACCATCTTAAGGAAGGTGCCTCCTCCCTTGCTAGGGCAGACCTGGACTCAGCAGAGCAGCACTTTGCAGCTGCACTCAAGACGGTACATGAGAGAGGTAAGGGGGAAACTAATTGATAATAGTAAAAATACTTGACACTTTATGAATATAATAGAGTGTTACTGTAATATCTGGGGACTTTAATAATCTCCATGAAAAATGGAGAAATTGTTTTGGGTCTGTCTGTCTGTGTGTCTGTCTGTCTGTGTGTCTGTCTATGTGTGTTTCTGCAAATTTCTGGTCAGCATAACTTAAGAACGCCTTTATGGATTGTGATGATATTTGGTATGTACTACCAGGTCTTAGGAAGACAAAGGTGTTTATTACATTAAGAAGGCTACATTTCTAATTTTGATTACTGTGCGTCAGTAATTCAGGACGTTTGCAAGGGTATCTATTTTACATTGGACATAATTCAATTACCATGGTTTATGGTTACACATACCAAATGAACAACCTGAGCGTGAAATGTCCAACACATGCAAACTTTTTCTCCCCAGATCCCACAGCCCAGCAGTACCAGAGAGAGGTGGAGCCCCTGTGCAAGTTGGGGGATGTCTACAGTAAGCGAGGTCAGCAGACAGGAGACGGGGGAGACTTTGTCAAAGCAGCAGCGCTCTACAATGCAGCAATAGCCAGGTCAGAGGATCAAGTGCTCAATGGTTACATAGCAACAGGTATTAGAGAAGTAGAGAAGTTGTTTCTGAAATTTATTGTAGGTATTCATTGTGTAGCTCAAAACAACACAGAAAAACACAAGAAACAGCTGAAGGAGATGCGGGACCAGATCAAGCTGGAGATGGAAACCATTGACCAGCAGCTGGATCCCTATGTACATGATGAGGACGACCCATGTGTCAGAGAGATAGAGGCAAAACGAGCTCAGGCTGTCAGGCAGTTGTTTGAGAAAATTGCACAACAAAGGAAGGAGTTCATCAGCCTGCTTGTAGAAGAGTGTATTGGGTTAATGGGTCCCCCTCCCTGTAAGTATGCCCTGATAGGTTTGGGTTCACAGGCCACAGGACTGGTAACTCCATACTCAGACCTGGAGTTTGCCATCTTGGTAGAAGAGGAAAGTGAAGCATGTCTTGTGTATTTCCACAACCTCACCCACTACTTACACCTCAAGGTGGTCAACCTGGGAGAAACCATTCTCCCAGCACTGGGAATAAAATCTCTCAATGATTTCTACTCTGAGGATCCACTTGACAGCTGGTACTATGACTCTGTTACACCACGTGGGTTTGCATTTGATGCCTCCATGCCAAAGGCAAGCAAGACTCCACTGGGCAGGCAGGGAACTGAGAACAAACCACCCAGTGAACTCATCTGCACCCCACAAAACATGGTTTCCAAACTACAAAAGGATGTCACACTATACCTGAAGGAAGGATATCACCTTGCCACTATCTTGAGAAACCCATGCCTGATAGCAGGGGACCAGAATTTGATTGACACATACATGGCCATCACAGTTAAAATACTGCAAGCTGATGGGGGTAAAATGGCTCAACAACTGGCACAAGAGACACAGAGGGAAAATATGGAAAGGATCAGCAATGAGGAGACAATAACAGCAAGGCTGATTGATGTAAAGAAAGACCTCTATCGCTTCCCAGCTGTAGCAGTGGACTGCTTGGCACTGTCTTCAGGCATCATACCTACCACAGTTTGGGAGACAATAGACGAAATGGAAAACCAACAAGTGATCAGTCCCAACAATGCACACCACCTGACAGTGCTTACCAGCATCTCAGCAGAACTCAGGCTCAGAACATACATTGCAAATAGTGGACAGAAGGAAAACCTGTCAGCTTTGGCCTCAATGGAAACAATACAGCATGGACAGGAATCATCATTGCAGACTAATGATAATGTACAGACAAGTGCGTTGATACCAGTTTTCCATGTACCAAATGAAAAACAGCTTTTTAGATACTATTATATTTCAGTCCCTCTGAAGAGAGTAATGAATGAATGGCCAAAAAATCGTGCCTGTGATGACTGGTTTGAACTCTATGATTATGATTCCATGCGTGGAATAATGTACTTTACACTTTGCAAATATAGGTTGGCTATCAGGTATTTGAAAGAGGTTTTAAAGAATGATGAAATTTCAGATCATTACAAATTCAGCTTATTAGCCACAGTTGCACAAGCTTGCAGGAATGCAGGAGACTACCAAAATGCATTGAAGTACAATGAACAGCATCTACAGATCTGTGGCCAGAGTACAGCACATTCTAATCAAATGAACTTATCCCTCTCCGGCCTGGGGGGAGTCTATCTCAGTCTGGGCAATCCCAGAAAAGCAATAAAGTATTATGAAAAGGCACTTCAGGTGTCTACAAATCTGAGTGAAGCGCATTTGGACATTTACCTCCAAAACCTGGGGGTAGCCTGGCATAACCTGGGTGATTACAGAAAAGCACTCAGCTACTTTGAACAGGCACTGCAGGTGCACAAGTGTGTTAATGGTCATGGCACAGCAAATACTAAAATAGCCACCATACTCCACAACCTGGGGAGAGCCTGGGGTGACCTGAGTGACTACAGGAAAGCAATCAGCTACAATGAACAGGCACTGACAATGTACAGGAGTATCTATGGCCAGGATACACCACACCCTGGCATTGCCACCCCACTCAACAGCCTGGGGTCAGCATGGAGTGGCCTGGGTGATTACAGAAAAGCAATCAGCTACAATGAACAGGCACTACAGATGCTTAGGAGTATCTATGGTCAGAGTACAGCACATCCTAACATTGCAGCTTCACTCAAAAACCTGGGGTTAGCCTGGAGAGACCTGGGTGATTACAGAAAAGCAATCAGCTACAATGAACAGGCACTGCAGATGTACAAGAGCATCTTTGGTCAGAATACAGAACATCCTGACATTGCAGCTTCACTCAATAACCTGGGGACAGCCTGGAGAGACCTGGGTGATTACAGAAAAGCAATCAGCCACCATGAACAGGCACTGCAGATGTACAAGAGCATCTTTGGTCAGAATACAGAACATCCTGACATTGCCACCTCACTTAATAGCCTGGGAGAAGCCTGGAGCAAAATGGGTGATTACATGAAAGCAATCAACTTCTATGAACAGGCACTGCAGATGCAAAGGAGTATCTATGGTCGGACTACAAAGCATCGTAACATTGCCACCTCACTTAACAACCTGGGGGAAGCCTGTGAAAGACTGGGTGAGTACAAAAAGGCAGTCCGCTACTTTGAACAGGCTCTGCAGATATACAGGAGTATCTATGGTGAAGATACAGAACATCCTGACATTGCGACCTCACTTGATAACCTGGGGAAAGCCTGGAGCCACCTGGGTGATTGCAGGAAAACAATCAGCTACCATGAACAGGCACTGCAGATGTACAGGAGTATCTATGGTCAGAATAAAGCACATTATAACATTGCCACATCACTCAACAACGTGGGGGAAGCCTGGACTAACCTGGGTGATAACAAGAAAGCACTCAGCTTCTATGAACAGGCACTGCAGATGTACAAGAGCATCTTTGGTCAGAATACAGAACATCCTTGCATTGCCATTTCACTCAACAACCTGGGGGCAGCCTGGGGGCACCTGGGTGATTACAGAAAAGCAATCAGCTACTATGAACAGGCACTGCAGATGAGCAGGAGCATCTATGGTCAGGGTACAGAACATCCTTACATCGCTGGCTCACTCAACAACCTGGGGGCAGCCTGGCGCTCCCTGGGTGGGTACAGGAAAGCAATCAGTTACTTTGAACAGGCACTACAGATGAGCAGGAGCATCTATGGTCAGGGTACAGAACATCCTGACATTGCCACCTCACTCAACAACCTGGGAGAAGCCTGGAGCGACCTGGGTGATTACAGAAAAGCAATCAGCTACTATGAACAGGCACTGCAGATGTGCAGGAGTATCTATGGTCAGGGTACAGAACATCCTGACATTGCCAACTCACTTCACAACCTGGGGTCAGCATGGAGTGGCCTGGGTGACTACAGGAAAGAAATCAGCTACAATGAACAGGCACTGACAATGTACAGGAGTATCTATGGCCAGGATACACCACACCCTGGCATTGCCACCCCACTCAACAACCTGGGGTCAGCATGGAGTGGCCTGGGTGATTACAGAAAAGCAATCAGCTACAATGAACAGGCACTGACAATGTACAGGAGTATCTATGGCCAGGATACACCACACCCTGGCATTGCCACCCCACTCAACAACCTGGGGTCAGCATGGAGTGGCCTGGGTGATTACAGGAAAGCAATCAGCTACTATGAGCAGGCACTGCAGATGTGCAGGAGTATCTATGGTCAGGGTACAGAACATCCTCTCATTGCCACCTCACTCAACAACCTGGGGGGAACCTGGGGGGAACTGGGTGATTACAGAAAAGCAATCGGCTACTATGAGCAGGCACTGCAGATGTGCAGGAGTATCTATGGTCAGGGTACAGAACATCCTCTCATTGCCACCTCACTCAACAACCTGGGAGAAGCCTGGAGTGACCTGGGTGATTACAGAAAAGCAATCAGCTACCATGAACAGGCACTGCAGATGTGCAGGAGTATCTATGGTCAGGATACAGAACATCCTTTCATTGCCACCTCACTCCAAAGCCTGGGGTCAGTATGGTGTAACCTGGGTGATTACAGGAAAGCTATCAGCTACCATGAACAGGCACTGCAGATGTGCAGGAGTATCTATGGTCAGGATACAGAACATCCTTTCATTGCCACCTCACTCCAAAGCCTGGGGTCAGTATGGTGTAACCTGGGTGATTACAGGAAAGCTATCAGCTACCATGAACAGGCACTGCAGATGTGCAGGAGTATCTATGGTCAGGATACAGAACATCCTCGCATTGCAACTGTACTAAACCAACTGGGGTTAGCCTGCGAAAAACTGGGTGAGTACAGAAAAGCAATCAGCTACCATGAACAGTCACTGCAGATGCACAGGAGTATCTATGGTCAGGGTACAGAACATCCTGACATTGCCACCTCACTGAACAACCTGGGGTCAGCCTGGCACCACCTGGATGATTACAGAACAGCAATCAGCTACCATGAACAGGCACTGCAGATGTGCAGGAGTATCTATGGTCAGGATACAGAACATCCTTTCATTGCCACCTCACTCCAAAGCCTGGGGTCAGTATGGTGTAACCTGGGTGATTACAGGAAAGCTATCAGCTACCATGAACAGGCACTGCAGATGTGCAGGAGTATCTATGGTCAGGATACAGAACACCTTGGCATTTCCAACTCACTCAACAACCTGGGGTTAGCCTGGAGCCACCTGGGTGATTACAGAAAAGCAGTCAGCTATCATGAACAGGCTCTGAAGATGTACAGGAGTATCTTTTGTCAGAGTACACCACATCCTGACATTGCCACCTCACTCAACAACCTGGGGTTAGCCTGGAGCCACCTGGGTGATTACAGAAAAGCAGTCAGCTATCATGAACAGGCTCTGAAGATGTACAGGAGTATCTTTTGTCAGAGTACACCACATCCTTTCATTGCCACCTCACTCAACAACCTGGGGTTAGCCTGGAGCCACCTGGGTGATTACAGGAAAGCAATCAGCTACCATGAACAGGCACTGCAGATGTGCAGGAGTATCTACGGCCAGGATACACCACACACTGACATTGCTTCCTTACTCAACAACCTGGGTGGAACCTGGGGGGAACTGGGTGATTACAGAAAAGCAATCAGCTACCATGAACAGGCACTGCAGATGTGCAGGAGTATCTACGGCCAGGATACACCACACACTGACATTGCTTCCTTACTCAACAACCTGGGTGGAACCTGGGGGGAACTGGGTGATTACAGAAAAGCAATTGGCTACCATGAACAGGCACTGCAGATGCGCAGGAGTATCCATGGTCTGGATACAGAACATCCTGACATTGCCAACTCACTCCACAACCTGGGGTCAGCCTGGAGTTCCATAGGTGATTACAGAAAAGCAATCAGCTACCATGAACAGGCACTGCAGATGTGCAGGAGTATCTATGGCCAGGATACAGAACTTCCTCTCATTGCCACCTCACTTAACGACCTGGGGTCAGCCTGGAGTCACTTGGGTGATTACAGAAAAGCAATAAGCTACCAGGAACAGGCACTGCAGATGCGCAGGAGTATCTATGGTCTGGATACAGAACATCCTGACATTGCCAACTCACTCCACAACCTGGGGAAGGCCTGGAGCTACCTGGGTGATTACAGGAAAGCAATCAGCCACTATGAACAGGCACTGCAGATGTGCAGGAGTATCTATGGCCAGGGTACAGAACATCCGCTCATTGCCACCAACACGCGACACTTTAATTCCGGACAGATACTCTAATTCCGGACTACCTCTCACTTTTCAAGCATAGTTTGTCATGGACAATTGACATTCCACATTGTGACATAGAAGATGACAACAACTATGTAGATAACAGTGATAGTTCCCTAGGGATCAAATTATTTCTGCAGAATTCTGCAGAAATCTGCAGAATTCTGCACAGAATTCTGCACCCCGTGCAGATTTCTGCACAGAATTCTGCGCGGGGTGCAGAATTCTGTGCAGATTTCTGCGCAGAAATCTACTTTTTAAAGATTTTGTACAATACTGTCCTAAAAATGTATCATTATGGTGATAGGTGATAGATATGCTTTTCGTTTTTGAAAAAATTATTATCTTTAAATTTAATAATTTATGAAGTAAAACAATTCTCCAAAAAGTGATGATGAGCTATACACATTACAGACTAGGACATACAATGTAACAGACGTTTCGTTTGAGCTATACAGGCAAGCATAAGACCTGATCCTGTAACCAGCTAGCCCGAGTGTCAGCCTTTTTACTTTTTAGCTTTCGTCTACTCCCCACTATGCTACCCGTAGAGTGTGGGGAGTGGATGAAAGCTACAAAGGCTGACACTCGCCTAGTAACCTAGCCTGGCTACCATCCGGATTCTCGAGTGTTGTGGAGCGAAAGTCTGGACGGTACCCAGGCTACTAGTAACCAGCAGTATCAGTTGAATGAACCATAAGGGAAATTCCATTGACACACGGGGAAAAGATTTCTGCAGAATTCTGCAGAAATCTGCAGAATTCTGCAGAATTCTGCACAGATTTCAGCGCAGAAATCTAACTTTTAAAAAGATTTCGTACAATACTTAGAAATTGTCCCACAAAATTTATCATTTAATATGGTGATAAGTGGTAGATTCACTCCCCTTGGAAATCTTGCATCAGAGCTCTTTATTATGTAATATAAATGTTACATATTGGGTATGATGATGATTGGGTACGGAATGGAGGTCAGATTGATTGTATACTGTGCAGAATTCTATGCAGTGCATCTAGATTTTTGATTAATTTAAAATAGAAAAATGTTTTTGAAAAATTACAATATATCTACAACTGATTTGTCACTTTATACTATATAGCCTTGGAAGAGCTTGGACATGATTTTAGCAGTAATACTACTTTGAGACCCAGTATTTTGTGTTCAAACAGTGGACAACGTATCCTTGGAATAACTTGTCACCAAGGTACAATGTAGCCTGAGGGTGCTACTGGGTTTGTTTAGCAATTTGATTTGCCCCGCCTTCACACTTATCCAAACAAATTCAGGGCTTTTAATGTAAGTCTTCACAGTAAGGGTCCAGAGAGCCCCTCCTGCCCACCAAGTTGTAATCACTACCACATGTTTTCCATAGCTTATTTATCTAGCCCATAGAGGAACAACCTTCTGCCTGTGTAGGTTGTAACCCAACCTTTCGTCTGGAGCCTGTTTAGGGGGGCTGAAAATTAATCAGGTTCAATCTGGCTACAGACAGTACATGGATGAGAAAATGAATTTGATTTTACCTGTAGGTTGGTTATCAAAATTATTTCTTTGCCAGTTATTACTAATGTTAGGGAACTCCATGTACATGTATTTCCATTTGGTAAGAGCTCTAAATCTTTAAAAATATTGAGTTAAAAATTCTCCACAATATGATGATGAGCTACACACATACCAGACTAGGATGTCTTGTTTGAGCTACATGTATGCAGGCAAGTATAAGACCAGATCCTGTAACCAGCCTTTTTACATTGTAACTTTGTCCATTCCCAGGCTTGTAACCAGCAGTATCAGTTGCATTGAACCACAAGGGAAATTTGACATTCCATTGACTGGTCACCCAGGGGTCAGGAGTATGTTTTCCTGTTTTATGTCCTGACCCTCTTAGTGCCAGTTTCATAGGAATCTGTTGCAGGGGAAGATACTAAAGCAAGTCTAAATGTTGGAATTTTTTAAAAAGAATTGTTAGCTGTTATGAGGGTGTCAGTAGTCACAGTGCAGAAAGTATAGAAAATTTTCTTGAGATTACTTTAGAAGTAGAAGTAGATCTACTTCTACTTCTAAAGTAATCTCAAGAAAATTTTCTATGCATAATAAGCTTTCTGTGCACAATGTTCCACGTTTAACCTACTCAAGGTTCTTAAATGATGTCTGGTCCCAGATGCATCACAACAGTCATTGCAACTACAATTGACATTGCAAGAAAGAATATTAATGTTTTTGCCTGCTATCAAGGACTATTCCATGGAATGCCTGCTTGAGTCATAAGAATCTACAATGTAATGGGGTAAAGTTGAAGGGAATTGCCACATCTCACAGTTTTTTACTCCTTGAAGGAGGATTACCTCCAGGCGGAGTATTGTGGGTAGACGGTTTTTCGGTGTTAAGTGATCACACACTGTTTACATACACTATACTGTTCTCAATCTGCAAATTATAAAACTTCATGGAGAATTGTCGCCTATGGACACTTGGTTTTATCATCAGAGTACACTCCATATAGTACTCTGTTTCTTTGGTTTTTATTGTCCAAACAGTACCCGTGCAGTCGCAGCCTTTATACGGTTGAATTGATGCAGGGTATCACATAATGATCAAGACAAATCACAACAATCAAGTAATACACATACACATATAAATTTTTGTGGAACTGTTGCAAGGGTCTGTGCGGCTGCCATTCGGCGCCACAAGGTGAACTCAATACGACTTTCCCCAACCGAAGTTTGTCTTGTGTGTCTGCGTGTTTCTGTGAATCTTAAGTTCATGAATCTCTTGCAGCTTTTCTTTTTAGGACAATCTTTACCCCACATTCAGTGCACATGTCCCAAGCCATCTGATTAGAATTGTGTGGTGCTCATGTCCAGACTTCATCAACTCCCATGGCAATTACAGTACCAGGGCTTGACTCAGACCTTTTGAACTCAACAATTTTGAACATTTGCCATTTCTAAATGATAATATATGATTGGGACCAAACTTTTCACATGTAACATCACCAGTCCTTGAATATTATTATAAAATGAATTTGCCTTTTAATTCTCACTTTGTCATGCTAATTCTCTAACAACTATTTTCCCAAAGGCAGATGAAAAGGGTTGTCATGACCTGCCTCAAAGTACATGTAGTTAGTGATTGGTTTATTGAAAAGAACAAAGAACATATCAGACTTGCAGTAAAAACTGAATTGTGCTGATATTTACAACTTTTGGGATCATACAATAGATATAAGAGGGCAACTTACATTTATAATATACTAAATTTATAAAAACCATCGTCATTGTCATATTATTATAGCAATATAAGTAAAACAATACTCACGAATAAGATCACTACTGTCGTTCTGCATTAAAATCACCGAAAGTCTTTAAAGTTTTAAAAGCTTGTCTGGTACGAGCACTAAGGACAGTTGGCGGCAAGGTTTCAATTTGACACAATAAACAATGTTAAAACTGAGATCAGAGTCCAACCCGATTAAAAACTCAGTTAAGAAGTTTGTAGTCCGACCAGGAGTTTTGCTAGTGCAGTAATCGCACTGGTTGTGTAGCGCTTAGTGCCCTTGGCCTGGCAGTAATGGAGAGAGTTCCTTAGCGATCTACCGTGTAGTTGTCCTTTAGTCGGTGGCAGCCAGGAGCGAAAACGTGACGATTGTCTGATTTTGGTTGCAAAGTTACGTAAGGCATAGGTCGTGTCTACGATCAGACAGAGTTGGTAGGTTCAGGGTCTGCATGGCGTCCACGTATGTAGTGTAGTGACGGCCTAGCATAGTCTTACAAGCCCGTTTTTGAACCCGTTCAAGCTGGTTGACTTGTCTGATGTTAAGGGCAGCATTCCAGACGGGTACCGCGTATTCAAGGAGTGGCCGAACGTATCCGCAGTAGATAGCACAGAGGTCGTCTGGTGGGAGACCAGCCCGCCGCAGTCTACACAGGAAAAATAGGCGTTTGCATCCCTTGGACACCATACTGTCAACTTGAGAGTCCCATCCAAGAGCCAGCTGAATCTGAATACCGAGTAGTCGTGCTAGCGTCTGGCCTCCTAGTGTGGAGGAGTTTTCATAAAAAACAGATTTGCACTTTATGTACACTCACATGTACATCACTCACATGTACAAAATGTACATGTGAGAACAAGGTGTCTTTTTGTTTTAAGGCATTCTAAAATGAATGCAATTTCAGGCAGCTAAACTGGAAATATACTGATACAGGTCTGGTAATCTGTATATTATTGACACATACTCTCTCACATTAGCAAATTTGAATCGACAGTATTTCAATTAACTTTAAGGCATGTAAAACTGCAGAAACAAGCCCCATGACTCAAAGTGCTTTAGTTTCTGGGCGGTAGCCTAAAAATCAACCCAGGTCGACCCCTTCCAGTAACCGTTTTTTATCAGGAATTTGGGCATTTTTGCTCCATGAATGTCGAAGTACATTGAGACAGTGTTGTTGAACTTTGTATGTAAGTGACTAGAATAATGACTTAGAGAAATTTAGTTTCCAAGCCTTAAAAACTAGACTGGATTTATGTAATTTAGAAATTTTGTATGCATACAGGTATACATGTATGTGACCCATTACATTTACAAGTGACGAAAAGAAACTTAACAGAACGATGATCCTTACACATCAGGTCGTGAAGGCATAATGGTACCCTTGGCAAACCAACAGTACTGACAATTTACTGTTAAGTACTGGCATTATTTACTGATCAGTAAAAGGATTTACTGGAAACATCTACTAATTATTCACACTTTATGCAAATTCCAAGTAAATAATCAGTAGTGAAACAGTAAATGCCCAGTAGTACTTTATTGGTGAAACAGTAAATGAGTACTGGCACAACAGTAGATGACTACTGGCACAACAGTAGATGACTACTGGCACAACAGTAAATGATTGTCTCAACAGTAGATAACTACTGTTTTTACAGTACTAAAACAGTAAAAGTTGTAACCAATCATGTAAGACTTCATAACAGTAAAACACTACTGTTTTTACAGTACTAAAACAGTAAAAGCTGTAACCAATCACGTAAGACTTTATTAACAGACATCAATACTCCCTGCATAGTGAATTCATGGAATAGTATTAAAAGTAGAAACAGCTGCATTGTAGCTTATAATAATAATAGTACTTCAGAAAACAAACCCTGGCTAACATAAAAGAGAACCAGTTGAATGCTTGGCACACTGAAGCACAAACTTGCTACATTGAACCAGGGACAGGAAACAATGTTTTTCTTTGGCCTATTGTTTTGGGGCAAAAGAACACTGGGCAGATTGTACAGGGTTAATGACTACCACATGTGGTGGGACTGCCAGGGGCAAGTCTGGGCATATAATTTCTGCTGAGCACGTGTCATGGTTTCAAAGAAATGAAACTTTACAAAAACACTGTTATAAATTAGGCAAGTAACTTAGTAAGAGTTAAATACAGAGTAAACTGGAATGTACATGTAAAGTCTTTGCTGTAAAGAGTCAATATAGTGGGAATGTTTCTGCTACAGTTCGATAAATTACAACTGTTACAGGAAGCTTGCTTGCATAAGTACAGTCTTAGTGTGTGGTCTTGCTGGGTCTGTTGTGGGGGGAATTCATTCCTGAAACCAACAAATGAAGGATTCCTGAACGTTCCTGCATACCTTAGCCTCTGTCCCACCCGACGACTGGAAGCTTGCTTGACCGCCCGTTTCTGGCAGTGACCCTGAAGACTGGACACGTGCCTGCATACCCTCGCCTCCCGATTCCACCCGACGAGTTCGGCAGCTTACTTTACAAATCGTTCTGTCAGTAGAGTTTGGAGATGGGGCTGACCTCTATCTCCTTCCACCCGACGACTTGAAGCTTGCGTGACCGCCCGTTGCTGGCAGTGGACGTTGTAGACTGGATACAGTGCCGCATTCGCTAGCCTGGTTCCACCCGACGAGTTCGGCAGCTTACTAGACCACCCGTGCAGTCAGTGGAGTTTGGAGACTGGAGACAGTTTATCCCTTCCTTCACGTTGTATATTTGCGATCCATAGTAGACTATATCCTGTGATTGTAGGCTGTAATTCTGCTGGAGACTGGTACGGTACGTGTTGAGGCTTGTGTGTCCAGGATAAAGTGACAGAACGTCCGTGAGTCTTACTCGCCCTCCCAC
Organism: Branchiostoma floridae x Branchiostoma japonicum; assembly: GCA_013266295.2. Lineage (NCBI taxonomy): Eukaryota > Metazoa > Chordata > Leptocardii > Amphioxiformes > Branchiostomatidae > Branchiostoma > Branchiostoma floridae x Branchiostoma japonicum. The sequence goes on along the minus strand of CM023836.1, from coordinate 457,747 downwards.
AGCAGCATGGCACATGTTGGAAGTCGTCAGCTCTGCAGTGAGTTTGAAGCGTTGGGTACAGTTCTGCTCACCAATATCGTGCTGACCGTCAGTACAATCCTGTCCGTGACGCCATTGTTGTAAGTTCTTGCTGCTATATTGTAAAGACTGGTCGCTGACCGGACATTTGAAGAGCTACATCCAGGACTCCTAGCGCCAGAGTGAGGTTACAGGGTTGGACTGTTCTACATGTACTTCTAAGATAGGGGGGTTTGTAATAGGACTGCTCTACTTATAAGAAAGGGGGGTTTTGTGTGGTAATGCACAAATGCTTCACAGTGGGTTCACAACAAACACTGGAGCACTGGAGATAAAACTTAGGGCAGGGTGAAACAGTACTTGAAAACTTAATGTATGGAGATAAAAGTTTTACCTAAGAGCAATGGGGCTGCCCAAAACAGTGTATGATGGTTTGCACAAAGATCAGCACATTGTAAGACTGTGATTGGTTGAATATCCCAGTAAATGACCAGTACTGGAACAGAAGATGACAGTAATGGTCTGATTGGTCAAACAAGACATTCACCTTTGACATCCCTTTGACAGTAGTTGAGAGAGGCAGACAGTAAATGACAGTAAAAATCCAGTACTGTACGTACAGTAGAAGTACTGTAAGTACAGTAGAATAACAGTAAATAGAGACATAAGTACTTACCAGTAATGCTCCAGTAAAACAGTAGATGACGATTTACTGTAAATCTACTGAACTTCTACTGTTAGTAGTTGATCAGTACTTAACAGTAAATATCCAGTACTGATGGTTTGCCAAGGGTACTTGTGGTTGGGTTTCCCTTTTTGGTGAGTTGCAAGCCATGTGCCAGGGCATTTAGGGGTCAAATCATGTTGACACCTCCCATGAGATGCAACATGTAGCACTAGCAGGCTGGTGTTGAGATTGTTATACAATATACATTGTATAATATTCAGGATTTTTATCCTGCCCCTTGCATTGATTGTCCTTTTTTCAAAATAGATTTGTAACTTGTAATTATAAGATGTGGTACATGTAGGTTCCAGGTACGTTTGACATCATAAATTAGTAAGGATGATTTGAACTGGATTCTCAGAGACCCAGATATGGGATCAAACAAACTTCATCCCTGAAAAAACATCTGCCTTGCCTCCTCTGCCTGAGTTGCAGATTGACCCCCTCACTGGGACAAGGGGAGGCAGAGGTCAGACCTTCAGGTCACAATTGGGTACACCACAGTTTGGATGTTACAGAAGCTTTGCTAGCCACCTTGTTTAAACTTAAAATTAAAGTTTTCACTCTTCACTTTTTTTTTGTAAGATGTGCATTTCCAGAAAGCTTAAGAATCGATGAGCAATGAGTATTCAATGTTATAAACAGGATCGGAGGAAGTGTAAGAAACTGGCAGAACTAATCGTTTTTCCTCAGTTGGATGGTAGAGATGACCTACATGTATACATGAGGGCCTGCATGCCCTTTATTGTGAGGCGTAATCAGGCCTTTTTAGTCTCCATAATCCTTAGGCAGCCACTTCAAAAATGTAATTTGTAATTATAGTACATTACCTGCAAAGCGTAAAGTCGTAATCAGCTCTGAAACTTTGATGTAAGTCATAGTCGGCGGCGAAAATTTGCGTAATTCATAATAACTACACCCCCATGCAGGCCCTCATGTACACCCTTTCCTGTTATTACAGTAAGTCTATCCTGCCTTGGCCCCTCTGGCCTCCCTACTGGCACGGGCATGATCTCCTGTGAAAAGGTGTCTTTTCCTTTGGGGTATACGTGTCATGTAACCTACTGATGTCAGAGAAAAGCACAATTTGAGGGTAAGGGACTCATGTCATGGTCATGGGCACAGCATACAGTGAACATGTCTCACCATGAGACTACATGTTCATTCAGCATGCCTGTCTGATCATCTCTCCACTTTAAAATAAAGTTTGTATGAACTTGTCAGGGTCCACAAATAACCTCCTAAAATCTTTACCGACTGGCAAGCAAAATAGCATATTTTATTTAATTAGAAGAATTGTGCAGTTGTTACAGAATATCTAACTATGGGGAAATTAAGTAGATAAACATGTCAGTAATTGAAGGGGGCCCGCATGGGGGGGTCCCGACAACGCTCTACGCTAAATTTTGAGAGCCGGCTACGTATTACGCTGAATTCAGGAAATCTCTCGATTACGTTCTACGGTAAATTCCGGGGCACTACAACGCATTACATAGAATTAAACGGCAAATTACGCTCTACGGAAAATGCGCCGATTACGCTCTACGTTGAATTAGAGCGGTCCGTCTACGCTCTACGTAAAATTAAAACGGCCGATTACGCTCTACGGGAAAGGGCATGCGGGGCCCCATTGAAAGCAAGACTGCTTTTTCTACATTCAACATGACGTGTCTAAGTGTGTTTGAGAGCTGGCTCAGTAGTTATAAGGATTCTGGCTGTCTGAGGCTGAAACTTCAGACTATAGTAGTCCAAAGTGTGAGATAACCCAAGTGCAATGATGGAAAATTGCTATCCCCTGGAATCAGCTTGGTATAGTGTTGTTTTAGTCCAGCATGGCTGTCTAGGCTAATGAGGTCAGACTAGTGTCCAGGGATTTCAGCCTGGCCTACTCTGGGTATTCAACATGTCACTTTCTGACAAATCCAAAATCATTGGAAATGGGTCACTGGGTGTATCAAGTTCCTGTTAAACTGACCATACATGTAGATATGTAAATCAGAAGTATACTAAATGGCCTACAATTGCAAGCAAAAGTAGTATTTCCCAAGCTTTCTCAGTCCATGTATTCCTAGACCAAACAATTCATAGAGGCATATAGATTTTTGGCTATTTGTAACAAAAACAAGCTAAATGATAGCCTTTGAGAACCTGCACCTGAGGGGAAAAATTGCAAATGAACAAGCACATGGTACCAACTTGAAAGTACATTGAATCTTCAATTTGCAGATCATTGGGCCATAATATATTGTGGCACATAGGCCTCAGTGAGTTACATACATTTTTGGCTATTTTTACCCAAAATAACCTAAATAAGGCCGGCATCTAAAAAAGGGAAAACCCAATTCTTCACACCTTTCACCAAGGTACACTATCATCTTTCCAAATTTAAATTTCAAGTCATTCGACAGTACGACATTGTAATATAGATGCACAGAAGCCAGTAATATAGATTTTTTACTATTCTAACCCAAAATAAGCTATACATGTATATAACCATTTGCAAGACTTGAATCCAAAACTTGGAAAGCAAAATCTTAGCATAATATTTATGCAAAGCTATCCCCATGCCAAATTGCAGGGTATTGGGCTGTCATAAAGTGGAACAAAAGCAAAAATATATATATTATGCATTTCCGACCTTTTTACCCAAAGTAAGCTGATGTAGCATTTAGGGGAGTGAATCTACCACTTATCACCATAATGATACATTTTGTGGGACAATTTCTAAGTATTGTACGAAATCTGTTTTAAACATTTAAGATTTCTGCACAGAAATCTGTGCAGAATTCTGCAGAATTCTGCAGAATTCTGCAGAAACCTTCACCCCGTGTGTCAATGGAATTTCCCTTATGGTTCATTCGACTCTTACTGCTGGTTACTAGCCCGAGAGTCAGCCTTTGTAGCTTTCGTCCACCCCCCACACTCTACATAGTGGGGAGTAGACGAAAGATATAAAGGCTGATAGACACTGTTACAGGATCAGGTCTTATGCTTGCCTGTATAACTCAAACGAAACCTGATAGTAGCATTTGTAGGAGAGTATACATGTGTATCTACCACTTATCACCATAATGATACATTTTTAGGACAGTATTGTACGAAATCTTTAAAAAAATAGATTTCTGCGCAGAAATCTGCACAGAATTCTGCACCCCTGCACAGAATTCTGCACCCCGTGCAGAATTCTGTGCAGAAATCTGCACGGGGTGCAGAATTCTGTGCAGAATTCTGCAGATTTCTGCAGAATTCTGCAGAAATAATTTGATCCCTAGGGAACTATCACTGTTATCTACATAGTTGTTGTCATCTTCTACGTCACAAGGTGGAATGTCAATTGTCCATGACAAACTATGCTTGAAAAGTGAGAGGTAGTCCGGAATTAGAGTATCTGTCCGGAATTAAAGTGTCGCATGTTCACCTCTCTTAACAGCCTGGGGGTAGCCTGGAGTCACTTGGGTGATTACAGAAAAGCAATCAGCTACCATGAACAGGCACTGCAGATGTGCAGGAGTATCTACGGCCAGGATACACCACACACTGACATTGCTTCCTTACTCAACAACCTGGGTGGAACCTGGGGGGAACTGGGTGATTACAGAAAAGCAATTGGCTACCATGAACAGGCACTGCAGATGCGCAGGAGTATCCATGGTCTGGATACAGAACATCCTGACATTGCCAACTCACTCAACAACCTGGGTGGAGCCTGGCACCACCTGGGTGATTACAGAGAAGCAATCAGGCACTATGAACAAGCACTGCAGATGTGCAGGAGTATCTATGGTCAGGATACAGAACATCCTGACATTGCCAACTCACTTCACAACCTGGGGTCAGCCTGGAGCTACCTGGATGATTACAGGAAAGCAATCAGCTACTATGAACAGGCACTGCAGATGTACGGAAGTATCTATGGCCAGGGTACAGCACATCCTGACATTGCCACCTCACTTAACGTCCTGGGGTCAGCCTGGAGTGCCCTAGGTGATTACAGAAAAGCAATCAGCTACTGTGAACAAGCACTGCAGATGTACAGGATTATTTATGGCCAGGGTACAGAACATCCTGACATTGCCAACTCACTTAACGTCCTGGGGTCAGCCTGGAGTGCTCTAGGTGATTACAGAAAAGCAATCAGCTACTGTGAACAAGCACTGCAGATGTACGGAAGTATCTATGGCCAGGGTACAGAACATCCTGACATTGCCACCTCACTTAACGTCCTGGGGTCAGCCTGGAGTGCCCTAGGTGATTACAGAAAAGCAATCAGCTACTGTGAACAAGCACTGCAGATGTACGGAAGTATCTATGGCCAGGGTACAGAACATCCGCTCATTGCCACCTCTCTTAACAACCTGGGGGTAGCCTGGAGTCACTTGGGTGATAACAGAAAAGCAACCAGCTACCAGGAACAGGCACTGCAGATGCGCAGGAGTATCTATGGTCTGGATACAGAACATCCTGACATTGCCAACTCACTCCACAACCTGGGGTCAGCATGGAGTGGCCTGGGTGATTACAGGAAAGCAATCAGCCACTATGAACAGGCACTGCAGATGTGCAGGAGTATCTATGGCCAGGGTACAGAACATCCGCTCATTGCCACCTCTCTTAACAACCTGGGGTCAGCCTGGAGTGCCATAGGTGATTACAGAAAAGCAATCAGCTACTGTGAACAAGCACTGCAGATGTACGGAAGTATCTATGGCCAGGGTACAGAACATCCTGACATTGCCACCTCACTTAACGTCCTGGGGTCAGCCTGGAGTGCCCTAGGTGATTACAGAAAAGCAATCAGCTACTGTGAACAAGCACTGCAGATGTACGGAAGTATCTATGGCCAGGGTACAGAACATCCTGACATTGCCACCTCACTTAACGTCCTGGGGTCAGCCTGGAGTGCCCTAGGTGATTACAGAAAAGCAATCAGCTACTGTGAACAAGCACTGCAGATGCGCAGGAGTATCTATGGTCAGGGTACAGAACATCCAGACATTGCCATGTCACTCAACAGCCTGGGGACAGCCTGGTATAACCTAGGTGATTACAGGAAAGCAATCAGCTACTACGAACAGGCACTGCAGATGTTCAGGAGTATCTATGGTCAGGATAAACCACATTCTCACATTGCCATCTTACTCAACAACCTGGGGCAAGCTTGGAGTCACCTAGGTGATTACAGAAAAGCAATCAGCCACCATGAACAGGCACTACAGATGCGCAGGACTATCTTTGGTCAGGGCACAGAACATCCTCACATTGCCATGTCACTCAACAACCTGGGGATGGATTGGTACAAACTTGGTGACCACAGGAAAGCCCTCAGTCTCTGCCAAGAAGCCCTGGCTATGGCAAGGCAGATTTACCCACATGACAAAAGCCACCCATTGATAAAAACAATTGAATCTAATATTGCTGTCATGTGATCTCCAATGTTCAGAACAGTAGCCACAAATAATACATAGGAATCTCTCCATATTCTAACAGAGATCATTAAAGTAAAACTTTCAATTTGTTCCTATAATGTAACTACCAAGACTGTCAAATATGAAGAGAACAAAGACTTTGCCCTGAAGAAAGTATTTGCTAAGTAAGTGTATAATTCATTGTTGCACTAAGTATAGATTGTAGATGGCAATGTGTCAGATATTTCTCTACAATTACAGTTTCTGCACTGTCTTTGTTGTAAAAGAAACCAATACCCTATATGTCTACACATTGGGATTATCAATCAAATTTAAGACAAACTTCTAAAATTAAATATCTCTGTAAACTATCTGTTGTAAAAAGAATAAAGATACATGTACAAGGAAAGTATGCTTTTCATTTGACCATGATGCCACATAAACTGTACGTGTGTGTGTATGTATGTATGTGTGTGTGTGTGTGTGTATTCATGTGTGTGTGTGTGTGCTCTTGTGTGTGTGTGTGCTCATGTGTGTGTGTGTGTGTGTGTGCATGTGACAGATGTGTGTGCTCATGTGTGTGTGCTCATGTGCGTGTGCTCATGTGTGTGTGTGTGTGCGTATGCTCATGTGTGTGTGTTTGTGTGTGTGTGCTCATGTGTGTGTGGGTGTGTGTGCATGTGTGTCTGTGTGTGTGTGTGTGTGCATGTGAGGGTGTGTATTGTGTGTATGTGTGTGTGTGTGTGCATGTGTGTGTGCGTGTGTGCTCATGTGAGTACACATACGTGAGTGCTTGTAAAAGTTGCTCCTACCATCCTCTGCAGTGGGCTGGTCTGCAGCCTCCCCTTCTCCCCCATGTTGGTTTTCCAGATGATGTCCAGTTTCCCGATGTTCGTCACGCCCTTCAGGACCCCCCGCGGAGCGCCGACCTCTGCCTTGGATTTAAGACAGTACAGGTACTGCCGGATGTCCTTGGGGTTCAGGTACACCGACGTCCCAAATATGGAAGTACCGGCCCTGTACAACAAACACAAACACAAGCTCGTTTCAAGGGCATAGGACACCAATGTCCCAAATATGGAAGTACCAGCCCTGTACAACAACACAAACACAAACACAAGGTCATTTCAAGGGCATAGAACACCCCAAATATGGAAGTACCGGGCCTGTACGCAACACAAACACCAACTAAGGTCGTTTCAAGGGCATAGAACATCCTAAATATGGAAGTACCAGCCCTGTACAACAACACAAACACATACACAAGGTTGTTTCAAGGGCATAGAGCAGCAGTGTCCCAAATATGGAAGTACCGGCCCTGTAAATAATACAGGGCATATATATGGGGAAAGCCACATACTGTTACATCAATGGCACACTGCACATAAATCCCAAACAATAAGTTCTTTGCTGTCTACTTTTTTTTAAAGAATACAAGGCAGTTGTTGACCACTGCTGGTCATATCTCCCCCCGAGGGGGGTTTTGTTGTCATGTTTACAAAGGTAAACATGTTTACAAACTAAGGTAAACAAAATATTAACACCAAAACTAGGTGCGTTTCTGGAATGTATGACTAACTTCTCCTGGGTGTTGAGTTTGAACTGCCAGTACTTCATGCTGTACTTAAACTAGTACAGTACTGTATCTAAATAATAGAGCCTTAGAAAAACAAAGTGACTGTTTCTTGAGTCTATACAGTAACTCACTTTTCCTCAGTGTTGAGTTCTGAGACGCTGTAAGACGGGGACGGTTCCAGCGAGACCTTCTCCATGACCATTGGCGCCGCCGTGATGTTCTGTACCTGTGCCTCCAAGTATACCTCATCCGACTGGGCAGAACAAACATGGGCAGAGGTTAGAAAACAACATGGCGATGTGTGGGCTTCAGCTGGACTGCAGTAGTCTCCACCAGACTAACTATGCATGTAGGTTAAAAAACAGTAAAGTGTAGCCAAATTAGCACGTCGGCAGAACGTACTGCACCTGCGCAAAACCCGTCATGTATTGTGCATAGCACTTTGGCAGAACGTCTCATGTAAGGTTGTATTAGAGCATATAAGGTTAACAGCCTGTCTGTACTTTTCAAATGTTGTATAGGAAAAGATATCGTCTGCAACAGGCAAAATTTTGATGCAACGTTGACCAAACATCCAACGAAAATCTTGAAAAATCAGGGTTTTGCCCAGTTTTGCCACGTGCTAGCCAAATCAGGAGAAGTATTGGCCAGGGGAATTTAGCCACCAAAATGTTTCTTTGCCCGCATCCGGGGTGGAAATTAAACCCTAATGGTGGACCTACTCCTCTGCCCATTCCCGATTTTTGTAAATCGGAATATTATCTTTGTAATTCAATTGAAAGTAACAGGTGTCTGGTTGTTTTAGGAAGGTGACAGTCTTGTGCACAACTCCTGAAACTGTTTAAACTTGGTGAAGTTTGTGAAAATAAGTTGAAGTTGTGACTGATGAAAGGGTGATGGTGGTAGAACTTAAGGTAAGGCAACAAAACTGAAGAAAGAGACCAACAAGCATGACCAAAAAAAAAAGCACTCACAACATGATCCTGGGAGCATAAGAAACAAAACCAGCATGTTAGTTAGTTAATGACAAGCATGGATGACAGATGGATTAACACACACTTGACACAGTAATGGTAAAATAACTGCTGCACAAATCATACCAAAATTAATACAATTAAGATCATTCAAGGATGATGGAAATTATTGATGGAATTCATCAAAGAAATCAAAGCTTTTAAACGATTGAAAAGTTAAAAAGTAATCAACCGATGTAAATGTATAGAAGCAATATTGAACGCAGGAAGGCATATATAGACTTCTGTCCACACACACATATCCATGTACACATACACATAAACACACACACACTCACACACACACACACATACACACACACACATACACACACACACACACACACACACAAACACACACACACATGAACACACACACTCACACACACACACACACACACACACACACACACACACACACACACAAACACACACACACATGAACACACACATAAACACACACACGCACACAGATGCACACACACACACACACACATAATATTATGCACATAAACACTGACCTCAGCATTGTAGAACTTGGTTTTCACATCCAAGGGTTTCAGTACCTACAGGAGAAGTTAAGAAATTTTGTCTCTAAGTTTTATCACACATGATACATTATACACTACAGGCAACTGCATATATTCTGCATACGTATGTAGATACTAGATGAGAGCACACTGCATTCTTCAATTACTTTGTCAGTTTGATAACAAATTTCTCTAAAGGTGTCTTTAAAATGTCTTCAAAATGTCTTGAATGGAAGTAAAAGAGTCTACTTAAAAAGCATAAGTATGCAATAATGATGTTTACCTGGAATTTGAAGAATTTTCTGAAGTACATTTTCTCGGAAGACTGAGTTGTGTAGCTGACTGCACAGACCAGGCTGGGGGAACAAAACAAAAGGTGGGTCTGACTAACACGAAGCTCAATATCAGCATTAAAAATTATAGAAAACATTGTTTTGTTAAGTATTTACTCCCTCCTTTCTTTCTAATGACTTTTTGACAATGTCAACACCTACATATACCCACAGCAGCTATATATGCTGAAGAATTAGACCTTATATTATAAACATTTCAGACCAGTCTTTAATGAAATTCATTTTACTTAAAAAATGTGTGATCTTTTGAGACACCCCCTTATATGCACATGCCCACCGAAGTTTTGACACAGCTCTTAAATGTGTGTGCCCTCAAACAAAACAAGTCATAATCCTTGGCATAACCAGTGTGAACTTTTGAGACATCCCCTTACATGTGTGCCCCTAAACAAAATCATTCCCATTTGCACAGCCTGTGTGAACTTTTTAGAAGCCTCCCTACACGTGCATACCTTAAAGTAAATAAGTTTCTGAAGCAGAAATATATGAACTTCTGAGATGCCCCCTTACATGTGCATATCTCAAAGTAAATAAGTTTCTTTAGCAGAAATGTGTGAATTTTTGAGATGCCCCCTTACATGTGCGTGCCGAGTTCCTTGACCTCGTGATGTATGACCTCATCGATGCTGCCCTCCGGCCCGAGCTCCGGGATTGGTGGACTGCTGCCCCCGGACAAGGTCAGTCTCTGGGACGATGTCTGAAGGTCGGCCTGCGGAAACAGGTCAAAGGTCACGATCAGACCACAATGATTAAACTTTCTGGTTCTGGCTATAAAAACTACATGTCATTTGGTAAAGAAAATTTGTATTTATTTTTCCTTAATCTCTTTCATGAAAAATTAAGAATGTTCCCTGACCTTGACCATGATGTCCTTGACCAGCTGAGTGCTGTCGTTGTGAACGCAGACGTAACACGAGAACGTCTCGCCCAGGAAGATGTTCCTGTAGATGACATCATCAAGGTTATGCCAAAGGGCAGATATATCATGTATTTGTATAATTTATATAGATGTATCATGATAAGTATCCACACCCATTCAAAGTTCTGTGGCAGTGTCCATTGTGGACTTTGTCAATGCTAGCCAAGCCACTGGGCTATGCTAAAGGACATTTATACTTGTTTAGCTTATACTACTTGTTCTGTGGCAGTGGCAGTGCAGCTCTCCCCATGCAAACTCTGACAACTTGAAGGTTTTACTAGAGGGCAGAGATATTAGCTAGCATGAGCTGCTGGATAATGCTAAAGGACATGTAAACTGGCTACACCATACATATTACATACGTTTACAGATATACATGTTATCAGTATACAGATATGTACAATGTATGGTGATACAGATATACACTTATCACATGTATTTCTGTGTCTGTACCCACCCAAAGTTCTGCGGCAGTGTCAGCAGCTCTCCCATTGCAAACTCCTCCAGACCTACAGAACTCGCCATGTCTGACCGGACTACCTGGGAAAATGTTGTGCCTGCAGAGTCAAAATCAGAATAAAGACATGAACATGTATCCTTCTCCAAGCTTACACATTCACTGGATACTGACTGCAGTACATATGGGAGCTTTCAATAATTCCAACCTCTGATTTGCCATTTGAATAAACTAATATGTAACTAGAAAAGTAACATTTGCAAAGCAAATGCATAATGTTTACTTTCTCATATGGTCTGCTCTGTTAGTTCTTATTATAGCAATTTGAGATACTCAAACATAATCACATATATGGTGACAGGAGTCTAAATCCCTCCTGCTATAAAATTGCAACATGTAACCCAACACCAGTTACCATGGTAACAGACAGTCTGGTTCACGTCATTGACCAGGTCAGAGGCCACTGTTTGGAGAAGATGAGGAAACGTAGCCAAAACAATGTTTTCCTTCGGTAAACATAATTATGAGGGAGATTCTATATAATTGTGAACACATGTGAACGTAGTTCAGAATGCTGTGGTGTTAGAAATCACTTCTACATGTACAGAGTTTGTCTAACATTTGATAGTTGACCAAGTTAGATGATGATACAGTACAGGTGTTAAGTGGATGGTACACAGGTGTGCCGTACCTGGCAGGTCTCTGTCATCACAGGTGATGGGGGTCACGTGGAGGAAGGTCGGCCGTGTCAGCCGCATCACTGCAACAACAGGTCAGGGTTCATGTCACATGTGTCATGTCATCAGCTTGGCTTCATTATGATACGGTATCATATCACATAATACCATATCATATATCATACTATACCACATCATGAGTATCTAGTAGTAGAGTATCTCTATAGTCTATGGTTGGGTATGACGTTTGATATCATATCAACCTAGCACGTCGGCAGAACGTACAGCACCTGCGCGAAAGCCGTAATGCATAATTTGTGCATAGCACTTTGGCAGAACGTCTCATATAAGGTAGTATTAGAGCATATAAGGTTGACAGCCTGTCTGTAGTTTTCAGATGTTGTATAGGAAAAGATATCGTCTGCAACAGGCAAAATTTTGATGCAACGTTGACCAAACATCCAACGAAAAAACGTGAAAAATCAGGGTTGTGCGCAGGCGCAGTACATTCTGCCGACGTGTTTATCAACCTACAGTACTTAAGTAATGCATGGCAGAAGTTGGGCTCAGTCAGACACATCACTGGAATAACATGTCAGATTACATATCATATCATCATATCATATCACATATATCATACATCATGATCATGACAAACACCTATACAACACATGAGGGCATCTATATTAGCCCCATAAAAGACTTTTGTTACCATAGCGCCATTTTCTACACTAACTCTGCCTGTATTACACATATAAAGTTCAAGACTGACAATTATAACTGTGTTTTTCACTCCATTTCAACATCACACAAGTGGCAGAAAAGTGGGGGAGGGGGGCGTTACTTGTTGGCCATCTTTTCCTTTTCTGAATCCGTTATTTGTAGCTTCTTAGGTTATTATTTATAACCGTCGTGTGGAGTAAACGTTGGATGTATCTAGACTCCTTCTGACCTTTCTTAAAGACACAAAAACTCACCTTTTAGTGCAAGGAGGTGTTCTTTTTCTCGATTCGGCTCCATCTTGGATTTGGACTGGTCCATCTGTAAAGCAGTGAGGGGTGTTAGGTAAATTATTACACCAGTCTTGATAAATTGTCCATCAATGTACTCACAATTATTACATGCAAAGTACGTATAAATAATGTATTATTCACTTTGAAATATTATTTATGATAATCGTCTTTGATCATAAAATCATGACTACTGTTTACTTTGGAAACCTACCCTCTGAAGTGAACTAGTCCGGTCAAAATGGCGACTGCAGAACCAAGAAACATTTTGCTTCGGAGACCGGGGAAATCCAACGTAAGTCGATTTTTCAGCTCGATTTTCTCGCGTTCAGCAATTTTAGGTAAATTTAGAAGCTTATAACCTTCTAGTCGTCTCAATTTCCGGTCTTGTATCGTCGCTGAAGCGCCGGAAAGGCTGTGTTTACATCTGGTTTAATAATTAGTGGGAGGGGCCGGTTTGTTTTTGTTGTGTTTTTTTCTTCCACATCATCCTGCATGACGCCATAGCTTGCTCGCACCGGTTGGATTTATAAAAATTTCGCCCAATAAACATGCTAGTTTCTACATACAGTAACGTTGGGTTGAAATGTTTTAATGACATTTACTGCAAGTACTGGCTCTTTATGGTCTTGAAATTCAGGTTTGTCATAATTTGGTGGGCTATATCACTATTATCAGCCATGAAATAAACTGCTGATATCGAATAAAAGATACTTATTGTACGTTTTTGCTCTTACAAGCTAAGTATTCGACCTTGTGCCCTTGGGAAAGGCACTTTACACGACTTTCCTCACCTCACTCAGGTGAAAATGAGTATGCCAGAATGATCAATATGATGAATGTATTAAAGGATTGTAGGGTTATTTCAACCCATTGGCAAGTACTTATAACAAAAATTTGAAATATAATAAACACTATTTCAATTTGCCTTTGGGCCTTACATGTACCTATCAAGGGATTTGATGTTGTAACTCTAGATGTTGCTTACCCGTTACAGCTTTCACCATGTCTTGAAATCTTCAACCTTATTTCTTTCTTGACTCTTTCTTTCTTGTTCTCTGTTATATCTACCTCATTTCCACTCTCCTCCATACATACACCTACTTGTGGTGAGTTTCTGTTTGTTCTGTTAATTTGATTCTCTTCATTCTATTTTTCTTGTAGCTGTTGGCTTTGAGATGTTTTAATTCTAAAACTTCCAATTGTTTTTTAAGTTACAGTTTCAAATTTACCATTATTTTTCATACTAATGATTTCAGTTAAGTTTTTTATTACCAAATATGAGTTTTTGATTTCATTGCCATATATACACCCACATATCACAGCATACCTTGTGATACAACCTTTTAGCTATTGTCTTTGAGATGCTCTAGTATAAGAATTCAGTTCTTTTTAAATTAACACTGATCAGGAGTGCGGTTGTGTGAGGATATTCCAACATGTCCCAACTTCAAGTTTCAAATTTATTTTAAATTTTCACATGGATGATTTCAGAGAAGTTTTTATGGCCTGAAACATGGCCCACATATCCCATCATGCCTTGTGACCTATCCCACAATGCCCTGCAGGTGCTGGAGTGTGGGGTGTGCGAGGATGTGTTTGGTCTCCAGGGCGACAAGGTGCCACGCCTCCTGCTCTGCGGCCACACCCTCTGCCACGACTGTCTCACGCGGCTGCCGCTACACGGCCGCGCCATTCGCTGCCCCTTCGACAGACAGATGACTGAAATCGGTGAGGGTTTTGTCTTGTTTTTGCCCCACTAACCCTCTCTGGCCAAGTGGGTAGAGTGTTCGCCTTGCATTTGATAGGCAGTGAGTTCGATCCCCGGCGGAGTCATACCGAAGACTTTAAAAATGGTACATATTGCTCTCTCTGCTTAGCACTCAGCATTTGGGAAAGAGTATGGAAGTTGAACAGGCACCACTACCAGTGGACTAGCCTCCTACTGTAGTGATTGCACTACCGTGTGGCCCAGGGCTACTGAAAACGGAGATGGGCGCTGCCCTTTGCATCACCTGATGCGGGAAGGCACTTTAACTTTAACCCTGTTTATTAATGACCCTACTGCAAATGATTTATGTTATTGTAAACAAGCATCGAAATTCAGCCTTGTACGTCATGGCTGCCAGTTATGCTGTTGTTGATACAAATAAACAATAAACAAAGTTGAAATTCTGTCTCTCGCCACGTTTAATTCACTGCTGACGTCGGCACGCTTCTGACAGCGAACCATACAAATGAAGAAGGTTGACAAGTTTGATAGAAAATTTATGGTGAGTTCCCTCTTATGTTGGATCAAAGTTTAACTTTACCATATGTACATTTTCTCCACAGGGGACTCGGGTGTCTGGGGGTTGAAGAAGAACTTTGCCCTTCTGGAGTTGCTGGAGAGACTGCAGTTCGGTCGGGAGTCACCGGGGGCGCTGCTGTGTGATGTGATCAGTATGGACACAGAGAAAGAGGTGAGACATAAGTTATATGTTACTGACAAAAAGCAGTGGATGCTACCTGAAGCGTCTGACCATTTTCAAGATCTATCCAGTTGCTTGAGTAACTGTAACCTTGGTATCTTATTACCTGGATGTTAGAAGCACGTCGGCAGAACGTACTGCACCTGCGCGAAACCCGTAATGTTATGCATAGCATTTTGGCAGAACGTCTCATATAAGGTTGTATTAGAGCATATAAGGTTGACAGCCTGTCTGTAGTTTTCAGATGTTGTATAGGAAAAGATATTGTCTGCAACAGGCAAAATTTTGATGCAATGTTGACCAAACATCCAACGAAAAACGTGAAAAATCAGGGTTTTGCGCAGGCGCAGTATGTTCTGCCGACATGCTGATGTCAGACCTGTCTAGCTAGAAAGTTAACACTGCAAACATACATTTGATACGTCACCATTCTACACATATGCTTCCTTCCAATCTGCAGACGACAGTTTGTGGTGATGAGAATGAGGCCCCCCCTGGCCACTGTTTTTTACTGCACTTCAACTATCTTAGCTAGGGAGTCCAAATCTAGCGTAAGGGTCTCAAAAGTACCTAGAACACTGTACACAGCAGTGTTCATACTTTGCTACTCTGCTCATATGCTTCCTTTCACTCAAATCACAATTCGATGTGATGAAAATGAAGACCACCTTTGATTTTAAGCTACATGTCTACCAGTTCAGATATTCAGAAAGCAGTTTTCAAGCCCAGTGTGTTCCTTGTATACATGCATGTCTTCACTACCCTGCAGACTACTATTCGATGTGATCAGATTGAGGACTACCTGGTCACGATCTACTGCACCTACAAGAGGCCACATCACAGCAGATCTTCACTCAAAACTATCTAGAACACTTCACACACAGACATGGGCCCTCAAGGCTACCTAGAACACTGTACACAAATGTGTTCATATGTCACTGCTTTGCTTACATGTTTCCTCCTACCATGCATGCAGACTACGATTCGTTGTGATGAGATTGAGGATCATCTGGCCACCATCTACTGCACCGTGTGCAGCACTAACCTGTGTGCGGAGTGCGCCCAGTCCACCCACAACACGCGCACACTCGCCAAGCACAAGCTGGTCCCCCTCCACGAGAAACCACGGGAGAAACCCATGTGCCCGCTGCACCAGACACACGCCATTGAGTTTGCGTGCCTGGAGGAGAGTTGTCTGTGTAACCCACTCATGTGTTACGTCTGCAAGGACTACGGGAAACACCTGGGACACAAGGTGAGACTTGAAGATGTCTTTATTTGTGTATATTGTCTTTAAAGTTGAAGATGTCTTGAAGAGTTTGTATGCCTGGAGGACAGTTGTCTGTGTAATCCTCTCATGTGCTACGTCTGTAAGGACTATGGAAATCACCTGGGACACAAGGTGGGACTTGAAATTTTAAGATGTCTTGAAGATGTCTTTAAAATATTTTGAAGATGTCTTGAAGATGTTTGTAAGAGTTTGTGTGTTTAGAGGAAAGCTGTCTGTGTAACCCACTCATGTGCTATGTCTGCAAGGACTACGGGAAACACCTGGGGCACAAGGTGAGATTTTAAGTCTTTAAGATGTCTTTAAGATGTCTTGAAGACATCTGTAAGAGTTTGTGTGTTTAGAGGACAGCTGTCTGTGTAACCCACTCATGTGTTATGTGTGTAAGGAATGGGAAACACCAGGGGCACAAGGTGAATTTTTAAGATATCTTTAGACTTAAAGATATCTTGAAGATGTCTTGAAGATGTCTTGAAGACATCTGTAAGAGTTTGTGTGCCTGGAGGAGAGATGTTTGTGTAATCCATTCATGTGTTATGGAACTATGGAAAACACCAGGGACACAAGGTGAGACTTTAAGTCTTGAAGATGTTTTGGAGATATCTTAAAGAAGTCTTAAAGAGTTTGTGTGTCTTGAGGTAATTTGGCTCTATAACCCACTCATGTGTTACGTCTGTAAGGACTATGGAAAACACCAGGGGCACAAGGTGAATCTTTAAGATGTGTTTAAGGAGTGCTTAACATTTTAAGATGTCTGAAGATGTCTTGAAGATGTCTTAAAGAGTTTTTGTTGATTTATTGATTGATTAATAAATTGATTGATTGCTTGAATTCATTGAAGTCATAATATCAGCCCAGACACTGTGTAGTACAGGCACAGGTACAACCTATCATACAAACCCCCCTTCGGTGGGGACACAATGGTACAGTCCATTTTTCGATTGAAATATAAATGACACAGACTCAATCCAGCCTTTAAGCAGAGCAACATCATCTATCATACATCTGTACAGCCACAGCATAGGGACAGGACTAGGAAGAACTGCCATGAAATGTGTTACTCTACCATTATATATGCAGTACTGCATGCACAACATGTTGTACCAGGGATTCAGCACCAAGGACAGGTGCCATGGCTGATATAACAAATCGCTGCAGCGTCTTCATTTTTGGACCAAACGACCTGAAATTTGGTAGGGAGGTAGAGTGGACAAACACCCCCGGACGTTTTTCCCATTTTTTTAAAACATGTCTTTAAAATGGTTTTATTGAGGTTTTTAATGACTTTAATATACAAAGGCATGTTTTGCATGTACAGTGTTTTGCATGCATGGCCATTTTTGTCTATATAATAAATCGCTGAAGCTTCTTCATTTTGGGGCCAAACAACCTGAAATTTGGTAGGTGGGTACAGTGGACAAATACCCCAGGACTTTTTTTTTCATTGTTCTGAGGCAGGCCTTCAAAATTGTTTTATTTAGTTTTTTTGGTCATTTTCAGACAAAAATGTACATTTTGGGCTCTGGAGCCCTGTTATTAAATCTAAATGACCTGAAAATTGGTATTGGGGTACTGTGGACACATGTTCACTGAAGGACATTCCCACATTCGGCATAGACCACTTTAAAATTGTGTAAAATTGGTCTTTTTTGGTATATTTAGACAAAAAATGTACATTTTTTGCTCCTGTGCCCCTATACCACAACCAAATGAACTGAAATTCGGTATGTGGGCGCCTTGAACATACACCAAAGGAACAGCACTCACACATTAGGCATACACCACTCGAAAATTGTGTAAAATAGGACTTATTTGCCATTTTTAGACAAAAATGTAGTCTACTAGCTTCTAAATCTAGTTTTTACTATTTTTCCCTTTTTTCAGCACACCCTGATAGAGAATGATGCCGAGCAGGTTCATACATATGGTGACCAGCCCCTGCAACTCTGTCCTGACACTTGCTACATAATTATGTTTACCGAAGGAAAACATATTGTTTTTGCTATATTTCTTCCTCCTCTTCTCCAAACAGTGACCTCTGACCTGGTCACTGACCATGACCAGACTGTCTGTTACCATGGTAACTGGTGTTGGGTTACATCATGTTGCAATTTTATAGTAGAAGGAATTTAGACTCCTGTCACCATATATGTGAATGTGTTTATCAATAAGTAAGAATTAACAGAGCTGACCATATGAGAAGGTAAACATTATGCATTTGCTTTGTAAATGCTACCTTTCTAGTGTTATCTGTTTATTCCCCTTTTTAGCACACCCTGATAGAGAACGACGCGGAGCAGGTTCGCATGTCCATCATCGACACCCTGCAGCACGTGAAGGGCTTCCTGGACGAGGTCTCCGACAGCGCCCGTCGTCTAGGCAACGCAATTCAGCAGATGGAGGGGTGTTCTCGGACCGTGGAGAACGAACATGGCTTCACGCACACGGAACAGGTCTGAACATTCATTCATTCATTCATTCATTCGATCATCCATGCATGGTAGAACATTTCTCATTCTTATAGAACAAACTTCACTTTACTCATATTGAACAGGTCTGGGGAGAAACGTCCACTAATTTCTCAGTTTTTTTGTTTGTTTGTTGTTATGGTGTAAAATCTGTATTTTTTCCATGATGATATCTTCTCTATGTTATATACATATGATTATGAATGATTTCATTTTCTTCCTTCAAGAATAAGATAAACCATACAATCAGCATTGGGCTGAAATATGATACAATTTGTAGATATAAATAAAAGTTGACACAGGTTGAAAAGTTTAAATTTACAATCTAAAACCAATGCAAGATAAACAAGCTCATGGTAGAACCCATAGGAGCCTATACTGACAGTTAGTGAATAGTTTCATGATGTTGGTAAGTCACTGAATAAAGAGACTCATTTTCACACAAACAAGTGTTTAATTCAGCCGAGGTTTTTCTGACTGGATCATATTGCACAGATTAACGCATCTATAGCAGCGACACCTGTGCTGCAGTGCAATGTGAACCAGTCAAAATTGCCCTGAGGAAGGTGACAGACAGTCATCAAAACATGAATAACAAAACTGAATAAAACTCCTGGTTGTCTCTTTATTCAGTTGGTGGCTATGTTTGATGTTTTTGGAAGAGTCTTCCTATTATGACTATCTTCATCTTGGTGATGTAAGACATTGTGAAGTCTTCTTCTTCTTCTTCCCAGATCCACGGGACGGCGGAAGAAGCTCGCGTCCGCGTCCGCCGTTACTTCCAGGACCTCCACGAGACGCTGCACCGCCAGGAGAACGCGGCGCTGAGCGTCGTAGACACGCACGTGCGCGAGAAACTGTGCTCGCTCAAACAGCAGCAAGAAGACATGGCTGTGGTTGTGTCTCAGGTCACTACTATCTGTCTGGAGTGTGAGAAGATGCTACAACAGGTGAGTTACACCTGTCTCAGGTGAATACACACCTTTATGACATTCATGTCTGTGAGAAACTGCTTGCTGAAACAACAGCATGAGGACAAGGGAGTTCTGTATCCAGAACCGTGCCTTGGGAAAATCTAGTAGTACGTTCTTGGATACACAGAGACTATCTGGAACCATGCCTGATCTTAACCCTAATCCATTCAGGCATAGAACTAGATAGGCACGGTTCTGGATACATTAACCTACTTGTGATTGGCCAGCTCCTAGCCAATAAGATGGTGGTGAGAGGATGCCCACTGATTGGCTAATGTTCCTAACCAATGAAAGAGCCTGACCCCTGACCCTTGTGTTTCCAGGACGACCACAAGGTTCTGCTGGCTAAGCAGGAGATCCGGAGTCTGCTGGACACGGTCAGGAAACAGCAGCAGCAGTTCTGCGACCTTCCTGAACAGCTAAACATGGACGCCGGGATTCCACTTACATTCACCAAGGTCAGTACCCCCTACACACACACACACACACACACACACACACACACACACACACACACACACATACAAGCACGTTAGCAGAACGTACTGCACCTGCGGGAAACCAGTAATGTATTGTGCATAGCACTTTGGCAGAACGTCTCATATAAGGTTGTATTAGAGCATATAAAGCTGACAGCCTGTCTGTAGTTTTCAGATGTTGTATAGGAAAACATAAATGTGAAAAATCGGCCGACTTGCTACACACACACACACACACACACACATCCCATACACACATGTACCCCCCTCCCGTAACAGCAGTTCTGTGACCTTCCTGAACAACTAAACATGGACGCCGGGATTCCACTTACATTCACCAAGGTCAGTACCCCCCTCCATACGCCCCCACACATGTACCCCCTCCATACACCTAACAACCCACCTCCCCCCTTCCCCACACATGTACCCCCCCCTCCACACACACAAGGTTTGTGTTTAAATTTCTCATGTCATATAAAAAAAGCATAATTGCCTTTATCCTGTGATATCTTTATTTCTTGCATATGTGAATGTTTGTCCATATAGATGCTTATTACAACAGTAACTCTAACATAAGTGTTTACACATATCTCAAACTGATTTAAGTGTACACTGTTCAAACTTTTGGTATGTTTTACAACAAAGTGCAGTTTTACCAAATCACTAAATACAGATGCAGATGCATAAAAAAACAGTTAGTCAAGCAACAGTGTCACTGACGAAAGGTAGTGGATGCCACCTGAAATGTTTGACCATTTCCAAAATCATATCCAGTTGCTTGAGTGTTTTTTGGCGTATCTTATTATCTGGATGTCTAACCTTCACTGACGTGCAGATGCAGATGCCTTTTTCTGTGTGCTAAAATTAACTATACTAATGCTATTTTCTATAAAGTTTACAGAATATTTGAGTTTAGGGATAAAGCTTCATTGTCTTCATGCTATTTTTCAGTTGTGCTGACAGTTCTAGTCTAGATGTTTCCAATGGTTCTTACATGTAACATTACAAACACAAACTAAAAGTCCTTTCTGATGAAATATGAAGTGTTAGAGATTCTCATCTGTTGCATGTAGCTTCTGTACTGAACAGGGCAAGCACTTGTCTTGCTAACGTTATAGCTAGATTAGATTCAATTGTTTTTATCATTGGGTGACTTTTGTCTTGTGGGTAAACCTGCCTTGCCATAGATAAGGCTTCTTGGAAGAGACTGAGGGCTCTCCTGTTGTCACCAAGTTTATACCAGGCTTCCCCCAGGTTGTTAAGTGAGGTAGCAATGTCAGGATGTGCTTTAGTCTGACCAAAGATACTCCTGTGCATCTGTAGTGCCTGTTCATAGTAGCTGATTGCTTTCCTGTGATCACCCAGCTTACCCCAGGCTCCCCCCAGGTTGCCCAGTGAAGAGGCAACATTAACATGTGCTATACCATATATATATATATAGATAGTCCTAAACATTTGCAGTGCCTGTTCATAGTAGCTGATTGCTTTTCTGTAATCACCCAGGAGGCTCCAGGCTGTCCCTAGGTTGTTTAGTGAAGTGGCAATACCAGGATGTTCTGTACCCTGACCATAGATACTCCTCCACATCTGCAGTGCCTGTTCATGGTAGCTGATTGCTTTCCTGTAATCACCCAGGTAGTGCCAGGCTAACCCCAGGTTGTTGAGTGAGGTTGCAATACCAGGATGTTCTGTACCCTGACCATAGATACTCCTTTTCATCTGCAGTGCCTGTTCATAGTAGCTGATTGCTTTCCTGTAATCACCCAGGTAGTGCCAGGCTAACCCCAGGTTGACGAGTGAGGTGGCAATGTCAGGATGTGCTGTACCATAGATAGCCCAACCCATCTGCAATGCCTGTTCATGGTAGCTGATTGCTTTCCTGTAATCACCGAGGTAGTGCCAGGTTGTCCCCAGGTCGTTGAGTGAGGTCGCAATGTCAGGATGTTCTGTACCCTGGCCATAGATACTCCTGCGCATCTGCAGTGCCTGTTCCTGGTAGCTGATTGCTTTTCTGTAATCACCCAGGTGGTGCCAGGCTGACCCCAGGTTGTTTATTGAACTGGCAATGCTACTATGTTCTTTACCCTGACCATAGATACTCCTGCGCATCTGCAGTGCCTGTTCATGGTAGCTGAGTGCTTTCCTGTAATCATGCAGTTTGCTCCAGGCTTCCCCCAGGTTGTTGAGTGAGGTGGCAATGAGAAAATGTTCTGTACCCTGACCATAGATGCTCCTGTAATTCTGTAATGCCTGTTCAAAGTAGCTGATTGCTTTCCTGTTATCACCCAGGTCGTGCCAGGCTGACCCCAGGTTGTTGAGTGAGGTGGTGATGTAAGGATGTGCTGTATTCTGACCATAGATTCTCCTGAACAATTGTAGTGCCTGTTTGGTGTAATCAATTGATTTTTGGTAATCTCCCATTTGAAGCCAAATAAATCCAAGCATTCCAATCAAGCCAATTTTCTCAGTATCTATTTGCTCATCCTTTTTCAAGGCCTCAGTGAAGTAACTAATAGCCAGATGATATTTGCAGATTTCTTCGTACATCATTCCACATACTTTTGGAGAACTATCAAAGAATTCTGAGAATGAATTGTGGTTTGTTTTCTCTTCAGATGATTCAGACAAAACCTTCTTCAGGGGGATTGAAGTATAGTAGTATCTGAAAAGCTGTTTTTCATTTTGTAAGTAGAAGACGGGTTTCAGCATATTTGTCTGTACTTCATCATTGGTCTGTATGTTTGATTCCTGTCCATGCTGTGCTGTTTCCATTGAGGCCAAAGCTGACAGGTTTTCCTTCTGTCCACCATTTGCAATGTATGTTCTGAGCCTGAGTTCTGCTGAGATGCTGGTAAGCACTGTCAGGTGGTGTGCATTGTTGGGACTGATCACTTGTTGGTTTTCCATTTCTTCTATTGTCTCCCAAACTGTGGTAGGTATGATGCCTGAAGACAGTGCCAAGCAGTCCACTGCTACAGCTGGGAAGCGATAGAGGTCTTTCTTTACATCAATCAGCCTTGCTGTAATTGTTTCCTCATTGCTGATCCTTTCCATATTTTCCTTGTGTGTCTCCTGTGCCAGTTGTTGAGCCATTTTACCCCCATCAGCTTGTAGTATCTTTGCTGTGATGTCCATGTACATGTCAATCAAATCCTGGTCCCCTGCTATCAGGCATGGGTTTCTCAAGATAGTGGCAAGGTGATATCCTTCCTTCAGGTATAGTGTGACATCCTTTTGTAGTTTGGAAACCATGTTTTGTGGGGTGCAGATGAGTTCACTGGGTGG
Source organism: Branchiostoma floridae x Branchiostoma japonicum (assembly GCA_013266295.2). Lineage (NCBI taxonomy): Eukaryota > Metazoa > Chordata > Leptocardii > Amphioxiformes > Branchiostomatidae > Branchiostoma > Branchiostoma floridae x Branchiostoma japonicum. The sequence goes on along the minus strand of CM023836.1, from coordinate 434,097 downwards.
TTCATTCATAGTTCCCTGCCTGCCCAGTGGAGTCTTGCTTGCCTTTGGCATGGAGCCATCAAATGCAAACCCACGAGGTGTAACAGAGTCATAGTACCAGTTGTCAAGCGGGTTCTCAGAGTAGAAGTCGTTGAGAGATTTTATTCCCAGTGCTGGGAGAATGGTTTCTACCAAGTTGACTACCTTGAGGTGTAGATAGTGGGTGAGGTTACGGAAATACACAAGACATTCTTCACTTTCTTCTTCTACCAAGATGGCAAACTCCAGGTCTGAGTATGGAGTTACCAGTCCTGTGGCCTGTGAACCCAAACCTATCAGGGCATACTTACAGGGAGGGAGACCCATTAACCCAATACACTCTTCTACAAGCAGGCTGATGAACTCCTTCCTTTGTTGTGCAATTTTCTCAAACAGCTGCCTGACAGCCTGAGCTCGTTTTGCCTCTATCTCTCTGACACATGGGTCGTCCTCATCATGTACATAGGGATCCAGCTGCTGGTCAATGGTTTCCATCTCCAGCTTGATCTGGTCCCGCATCTCCTTCAGCTGTTTTTTGTGTTTTTCTTTGTTGCTTTGAGCTATACAATCAATACATAGGATAAATTTCAGAAACAACTTGTCTACTTCTCTAACAGCTGTCTTTATGTTACCATTGAGGACTTGATCCTGTGACCTGGCTATTGCTGCATTGTAGAGCGCTGCTGCTTTGACAAAGTCTCCCCCGTCTCCTGTCTGCTGACCTCGCTTACTGTAGACATCCCCCAACTTGCACAGGGGCTCCACCTCTCTCTGGTACTGCTGGGCTGTGGGGTCTGGGGAGAAACAACTAATATTTCAGCCTTTTGTTTAAGATGGAAATATTGCATCTGTTACACAGTGCCACAAAGCTAAGTAGGAAACTTCTTGTTACTCATAATAGGCAAACCACCTTAAAATCTTTAGAGTTGATAGTAACTGAGTATCTTGATAATTAATATCTATTATGGCCTAAAATTTAGGTTTACATTGTACTTCCATCGGTGTCTTAATATCTTAACATTTATAAACTGTTTGGGTCTGTGCAGTAGATTTCCAGATACTCCTGGATTCTGCACACTGATTTTACTTGACATTACACTAGGCAAAGTACTGAACATGAACATACATAATATTTATTCCTCATCTATAGCCCCAAGATTTTTGTATCACTTATCGAAGTCAAAATCTACAGCAGATAAAGCATGTCCACAGGAATAATCAAATGCTCCTTACCTCTTACATGTACCGTCTTGAGTGCAGCTGCAAAGTGCTGCTCTGCTGAGTCCAGGTCTGCCCTGGCAAGGGAGGAGTCACCTTCCTTAAGGTGGCTGGTGTATTCTCTAAAAAAAAATGCAACTGTTATAGCACTTATCATATGTTATTGAGAGTAACATGACTGTACATGAGATGAACATATTCTTGTATGTACTTTTTCTGCATTAAGTGACTCATATAGTTTGCTTGTCCTCTTATGTCAAGTTTCTAGTAATATCAATAAGTTTTCCCACCTAGTCCTGTCTTGATAGTCCTGAGGTGATGTGAGATGTTGGTCCTGAGTGTTCTCAGTTCTTGTGATGTTCCCAGACTGGTGCCTCATGTGTGGTCTTCTCTCTCTTGGTCTTGGTTCCTTTGATGATGGTTTCTGTATGATTTAAGCCGCATTTGTCAATTATAGCTACAATGCGTTTCTTCAAGTACTACAATTACTACATGTATATTATTTCTGTACATCTGTGACTTTGTATATAGCTTGATGTTTTAGCCTTTACCATTTTATGCAAATACCGGCTACTGATAAGCATAAATGTCTAAACTTACCTTTTTCACTGCTTCCCTGGTTTTCTCCATGTATAAGATGCGATGTTTGAGAGTCAGTTTTGTCTCAGGATCCCCACATGTTGTCAGGGCCTTGTTGTACATGGCAGCTGCCTTGGAGAACTGGGATACATCAGAGGTTGTCTTGCCTTTCTTGAGGTAGAAATCTCCGAGGGATTTTAAAACCTCAAGCTCCAATAACATGTCGCTGTTCCCAATTGCAGTCACTAACATTTCTGTGTAAGTCTGTTCAAAGGAATTTCTGATGCTTCTGTCCAGTTTGTCACAAATCTCTGCCACCCTTACAACATTACTGTCAGCAGTACCCCAGTAGTCTGGTGACAGCCAGCGGAAGTGTGGACTGTACCCCTGCAGCAGTTGTCTGGAGAGTTTCTCCATGTAGCGGATACGATGTTCCAGTGTTTCTCCCACGTCTGGATCTTTGCAGCGCAGTAAGGCAGCAGCATACAGGGCAGCAGCCTTGTCAAACTCTGCTGAATCTTTACTGAACTTGGCATTCTGGAGTTTGAGGTCTCCAAGACTTTTCAGGACTTCTACTTCCATAAAGTCATCCTTTCCAAGAATGGCTTCTCTCAGAGCCTGTCCATAACGGACTTCTTGTCCGTTTTGACTCTTGAGGCACAACTCCAAGTGCTGTAGCTTGTTTGCCACACTGGTCATCTTGTTTTCAGACATGTTCCAGCTTTCAACTCTATCGTTTTTATTAAAAGTTAACCTTTAATAAAAAGAGAGAACAATTTGTTATTCCATGACAAAATTTGCAATACAAAGTGACATACTATTTTCAAGTTGGTATAAATGGAAATGAGTCCCCAGGTAAATTATTGTGGAGCCAAATTGCAGGGAGAAGCTTGTGTTGTGAGAGCCATGAGTCAACGGAAGGATCATGTCTTTGTCTTTATTGGTTGTATTTAACTTGCAAGCTACAATATGTAGGTAACAGAGAAGGAAATTACCAAAAAAAAACTAGGAATGTCTGTGCCTAAGTTTTGTTGACATGTAGACTCTGTAAACTGTCTAAATGCCTTAACTTGTCTAAATCTCACCTGGATGTCTGAGACTTGTCTAAATCTCACCTGTGGATGTCTGAGACTCCACAGTTGTGAACCTGCCTGGGTAGAGACTTGTCTGTTCCTCCCTGTACTGGTGAAAGTTCTGGCTTTCCCCTAGCCGACTCGGCGCGGGGGACTTTCCCATTACGTCATGCCTACGTCAACATGCTTTTGTATACCTGTGCAAATAGCAACCTGGGACTGAAAGGCCAGGTGTTACCTGGTATGTTTACACCACGGTTCACTGGGCACTGTGAATGTCACACATACTGCAGGGCATAGGGAACTTCCTAATGGTGTTTTCTTTCAGCAAATCTTAGTAGTATCAGGTTGTCAGTTTATAAACAGACCTGGATGTCTGGGACTTGTCTGAATAAAATATAAATCTCACCTGTATGTCTGAGACTTGTCTAAATCTCACCTGTATGTCTAAGACATGTTTAAATCTCACCTGGATGCCTGAGACTTGTCTAAATCTCACCTGGATGTCTGAGACTTGTCTAAATCTTACCTGGATGTCTGAGACATGTCTAAATCTCACCTGGATGTCTGAGACTTGTCTAAATCTTACCTGGATGTCTGAGACATGTCTAAATCTCACCTGGATGTCTGAGACTTGTCTAAATCTCACCTGGATGTCTGAGACATGTCTAAATCTCACCTGGATGTCTGAGACTTGTCTAAATCTCACCTGGATGTCTGAGACTTGTCTAAATCTTACCTGGATGTCTGAGACATGTCTAAATCTCACCTGGATGTCTGAGACTTGTCTAAATCTCACCTGGATGTCTGAGACGTGTCTAAATCTCACCTGGATGTCTGAGACGTGTCTAAATCTCACCTGGATGTCTGAGACGTGTCTAAATCTCACCTGGATGTCTAAGACCTCTCTAAATCTCACCTGGATGTCTGAGACATGTCTCAATCTCACTTGAATGTCTGAGACTTGTCTAAATCTCACCTGGATGTCTGGGACACGTCTAAATCTCACCTGGATGTCTGAGACTCCACAGCTGTGAACCTTCTTAGGTAGAGACTTGTCTGTTCCTTCCTGTACTGGTGAGAGTTCCTGTACTGGTGAGAGTTCCTGTACTGGTGAGAGTTCCTGTACTGGTGAGAGTTCCTGTACTGGTGAGAGTTTCTGTACTGGTGAGAGTTCCTGTACTTGTGAAACTTCTGTGTTTCCCCTCTGACTCAAGCGGGACTTTGACTAACTCGGGGGACTTTCCCATTACGTCATGCCTACGTCAACATACCTTTGTATGCCTGTGCAAGCAGCAACCCAGAACTGAAAGGCCAGGTGTTACCTGATATGTTTACACATGCTGTAGGGCATAGGTAACATGTACATGGTGTTTTCTATCGGCCAAACAGTTAAAGCCAACCTCGCCGAACACCAACCAATTACAGCCAACCTTGCTCCCAACCTACAGCTACTGCCAACCATGGTTGGGGGAGGGTTAGGAGGCCATATTTGGCTATATGTGACAGGGGCTTTAGCCAAACTGCGCTGTGTTTTCCCCCCACAGGACAACAGTGTTCACATCTGGCCTAAGACTTCAATCTATCATGACCAGTGAGTTTTTGATTAAGATAATTACTCCGTGAAGGAGGCATACCTCCTGCAGGAGTATTCGGGTCAGCCGGTTTTTCGTGTTCGCAGCTAAAACTCACGGTTCCCTTTGTTCAATCGGCATTTAATTTTATACGTCGTCTGCAGGCATGCCAGTGGTGATGCACGTATATCAATATTTACCGTAGGTGTTTTCGCGGTCAAGATAATATTCGAAAAGCACCCCTACATTTAGGGGCACATGGGACCGGCCGCGAAAAACCCGTTGTTTTGAATAGCGCGGGGGGGGAGCATCCTTAATGCAGATGTGCAGGGCGGTTTTTAATGCCGACCAGATGCGGACCGTAATGGTTTATGGATGGGGCGGAATTGTGAAATGTGTTCGCACGTAAAAGTCATGTTTGTGTACGTTGTATTTCTATGAATTTGGGCATGTGGTGTGCCGTTATGTCCGTGTTGATGCAGGTGTCTTTGTTTTTACCGTAGCGTTTTTTATATTGTGGTGATTGCCATATTTGTGACTCCCCCCTATTTTTCCTGTTGTGTATGAAATGTTGTCGCCCGGCCGGTGAGCGGCAAGTGTTAAAATTGTTGACGTGGTTTTAGACTGACCGCCAGTTGCGCAGTTAACTTTGTGCACGTGTTTTTGTTTTTACCGTAGCGGTTATGTAGGGCGGTGTTTTCCGTGTGCAATGTTGCTGTTGTGATCATGTTGTTTCATTAAGCAGTTGACTTGAGCGGTACCCGTTTTTCCGTGTTCGCAGCTAAAACCCACGGTCCCCTTTGTTCAATCGGCATGTAATTTTATACGTCGTCTGCAGGCATGCCAGTGCCAATACCACCTCCCAATCTGCAAATTATAAAATTTCACGGAGAATTGTCGCCTATGGCTTCTTGTTTATATCATGGAGTTATAAAAGGAAGGAGAGACGACGCACTTAACGCCCCGCTGTGCCCCTTTGTTTCCCCCCGCCGCGATCTATTGTCCGCGCGCCCGGCGGGCCCGGCTTTGATGTATATGTTCGTAGCGTGTTTTCGCGGGGTTTTCTATGGAAATGAGCTGCAGCATGACGTCACAAGCACCGAGCGCGGGCCGAGCAGGGCCGGAATGGCTTCGGTTTCCGACGATTCCCATATTTGGAACGCCCGGTAGAGTTCGGCTGACGTCATCATCGGATCCAGCACAAGATGGCGCTCGTCTGGATGCTTGAATTTTCGCTGTGCGACCAACATGGCCGAGTTTACGGTTGTTTTTGTGGGCTAAGTCGCCGTTTTTAGGCCGTAGAAATATGGATATATTGCTAATATTTCATATAGCTACAAAAAACTTATGCCGTTTTTCCTCGAAAAGGTTGTGTTTTTTCTGAATAGTTCAAGCGGTGCTCGTTACTTTGTTGTTGTTTCTGGCACCGGAACCAGTCTGGATTTTCCGGAACCAAGGGGTGACTTTTTGTATGATTTTTTTTGCGTGAAATCGTGTTAGTGGGACTTCGTTCGTGTCCGATGCAACTCCAGACATGCCTTGGATAGTTTTGTACTTCCTAAGAGACGTATGGTCGATTTGTTTCTGGCTCTCAATCGATATATTTAGAGACGGAAGGTTACGGATAGTTTCGTATGCGAGCCAAGCCGACCCAGCTAACTTTTTATTTCTCCACAATCGTCATATATGCAATTCTACGGGGAAATTACAGAAGACTGTTCTATTCTGCTAAATTCCTATCGAATCTCGGATTTTTGTCCATGACGTGCAGATATAATTTTAGGCGGTCTTTGCAGAAAATTGTCTTACACACCGTGACACCGGTCTAAAGTTTCAAATTATGTCTCCAAAACGCTGGAATCAGTCGCTCCACGCGAAGTCGTCATTCCCGACTCGCGTCATTCTGGCGTGTAAACAATGGAAGGAAGCAAGAAGATCTATGCAAATCAGGGTAATTCACGTCTTGACGCGAATTTGACTGTTCACACCCGCTACGAACATAGTTGAATGGAGAGTAATCCTGTGCTCTCTCCTGTTCCTTTTATAACTCCATGTTTATATTAAAAGTAAGAAATTTTATTGAACGCCAATGGTACACAGTACAATGTATGGCACAACTATATATTGGATGAAGTACAGACAAGTATAGAATAAAACCTAATATAGTGTAACAATCGAGTGTGGCTAATCATGAGTTTCGGTATTTTTTCTAATAATAAAGCAATCTTTTATATATTTGCCTATTTTTACATAGGAGTTATTGCATGTACAGATATATTCAAATCTGTCTCTAACATCGAGTCTTTTGAAATCTGTTGTACTTGATTCTAGAAATGTGAATAGCTTATTTCGTAAAACATTATATCTAGTGCATTCTATTACAAAGTGATTAAGATACCTGTACCTGTACCCAGCCCCATGCTCATGTTTGAGGGTTGGGGACCATGGAAGCCTTTAGTATCAGTAAAGCGAAGGTCACAACTCACCGTACATGTTTTTTGTCTTTACGTTTTTTTAAGGCCACGCCCACCATGTTTTTCTGAAAACGTACAGGGCACGCGCGTCGCCCGTACTGGCTCGTACGGGGGGCAAATCCGCAGCCCGAACGCACAGAAAGTTCTGCATGGATGTAAAGTGTAACGGCGTGTCTGCGTGCTCCCAAAACCGTTGGATTCCGTACGGAGGCGGTACTCACCACTTACGGACCCCAAAAATATTTGCCCACGTTTTTGCACGTAGACAGCACGCAGTTGTACGTACGGTGGGTTGTGACCCTCGCTAATAAACTGAGGTATTCCCTTCCCCTACAGGACAACCGTGTTCACATCGGCCTGAGGTGCCAAACTTGTCCTGACCAGTGACTTTCTCAGTAAGATACATGCACCTCATGTTTGAGCCTTCAGTATCAGTAAGCTATGGTGTACTGTTTTTCCTTCCCCTTAAGGATAACCGTGTTCACATGTACCCTTCCCCCACATACCCCCTCCATACACACACACACACACACACACACACACACACACACAGACACAGACACACAAACACACACACACACACATACATACATACACACACACACACACACACACACACACACACACACACATACACACACACACACGCACACACACATGTACACACACACACACAGACACACAGACAAACACACATACACACACACACACACACACACATACATGAACCCCCTCCACACACCAAACACCTCCCTCAACCCCTCCCCCACACATGTACCCCCCTCCACACACACACACAAGGTTTACGTTTAAACTTCTCATGATTGTCAAAGGCATGACTGCCTTTATCTTTTATTTCCTGAATGAATGAATTTTTGTCCATAGATGTTTATTACAACTCTAACATAAGTGTTTACACATATCTCAAACTGATTAAAGTGTACACTGTTCAAAATGTTGGTATGTTTTACAACAAAGTGCAGTTTTACCAAATGACTAAATACAGAGGCAGATGCTTTTTCTGTGTGCTAAAACTAACTAATATATAGTATACAATGCCATTTTCTATAAAGTCTACAGAATATTTGAGTTCAGGGATGAAGCTTCATTGTCTTCTTGCCATGTTTTAGTTGTTCTGACAGTCATAGTCTAGATGTTTCTAGTGGTTCTTACATGTAACATGACAAACACAAAGTTCAAGTCTTTTCTGATGGAATGTGAAGAGATTCTCATCTGATAAACATTATAGCTAGATAAAATTCAATTGTTTTTATCATTGGGTGACTTTTGTCTTGGGGGTAAACCTGCCTTGCCATAGCCAGGGCTTCTTGGCAGAGACTGAGGCCTTTCCTGTGGTCACCAAGGTCGTACCAGGCTGACCCCAGGTTGGTGAGTGAGTTGACAATGTTAGGATGTGCTTTAGTCTGGCCATAGATACTCCTGCACATCTGCAGTGCCTGTTCATGGTAGCTGATTGCTTTCCTGTAATCACCCAGGTGGTGACAGGCTTCTCCCAGGTTGTTGAGTAAGGTGGCAATGTGAGAATGTTGTGTATCCTGGCCATAGATACTCCTGCACATCTGCAGTGCCTGTTTATAGTAGCCAATAGTTTTCCTGTAATCACCCAGTTCACCCCAGGCTAACCCCAGGTTGTTGAGTGAGCCTGCAATGTACTCATGTTCTTTAGTACTACCATAGATAGCCCTCCCCACTTGCAGTGCCTGTTCATAGAAGCTGATTGCTTTCCTGTAATCACCCAGTTGGTACCAGGCTGTCCCCAGGTTGTTGAGTGAGTTGGCAATGTCAGGATGTTCTGTACCCTGACCATAGATACAACTGCGCATCTGCAGAGCCTGTTCATGGTATCTGATTGCTTTTCTGTAATAACCCAGGTCATACCAGGCTGTCCCCAGGCTGTTGAGTGAGGTGGCTATACTAGGATGTTCTGTATCTAGACCATAGGTAGTCCTACGCATCTGCAGTGCCTGTTCATAGTAGCTTATTGCTTTTCTGTGATCACCCAGGTCACTCCAGGCTCCCCCCAGGTAGTCGAGTGAGGTGGCAATATTAGGATGTTCTGTATCCAGACCATAGATAGTCCTACGCATCTGCAGTGCCTGTTCATAGTAGCTGATTGCTTTTCTGTAATCACCCAGGGAACTCCAGGCTAACCCCAGGCCGTTGAGTGAGTTTGCAATGTCAGGATGTTCTGTACCCTGACCATAGATACTCCTTTTCATCTGCAGTGCCTGTTCATAGTAGCTGATTGCTTTTCTGTAATCACCCAGGTCACTCCAGGCTTTCCCCAGGTTGTTGAGTGAGACTGCAATGTCAGGATGTTCTGTACCCTGACCATAGATACTCCTTTTCATCTGCAGTGCCTGTTCATAGTAGCTGATTGCTTTTCTGTAATCACCCAGGGCACTCCAGGCTAACCCCAGGTAGTTGAGTGAGGCCGCAATGTCAGGATGTTCTGTACCCTGACCATATATACTCCTGCGCATCTGCAGTGCCTGTTCATTGTAGCTGATTGCTTTCCTGTAATCACCCAGGTCACTCCAGGCTTCCCCCAGGTTGTTGAGTGAGGTGGCAATGTCAGGATGTTCTGTACCCTGACCATATATACTCCTGCGCATCTGCAGTGCCTGTTCATCGTAGCTGATTGCTTTTCTGTAATCACCCAGGGAACTCCAGGCTGCCCCCAGGTTGTTGAGTAACATGGCAATGTTAGGATGTTCTGTACCCTGACCATAGATAGTCCTGCACATCTGCAGTGACTGTTCATAGTGACTGATTGCTTTTCTGTAATCACCCAGGTAGCGCCAGGCTGTTCCCAGGTTGTTGAATAACGGGGCTATGCCAGGATCTGCTGTACCCTGACCATAGATACGCCTGTATATTTGTAGTGCCTCTTTGGTGTAATTAAATGCTTTCTGGTACTCTCCCATATTTATCCAAATAGATCCAAGCATTCCAAGCAAGACCATTTTCTCAGTATCTACATGCTCAGCCTTTTTCAATGCCTCAAGGAAGTAACTACTAGCTAAGCTATATTTGCAGACTTCGTTGTACATCATTCCACATACTTTTGGAGAATTATCATAGAATTCTGAGAACAAATTGAGGTTTGTTTTCTTTTCAGATGATTCAGACAAAACCTTCTTTAGTGGGATTGAAGTATAGTAGTATCTGAAAAGCTGTTTTTCATTTTGTAAGTAGAAAACTGGTTTCAGCATATATGTCTGTACTTCATCATTGGTCTGTGGGGATGATTTCTGTCCATGCTGTGCTGTTTCCATTGAGGTCAAAGCTGACAGATTTTCCTTCTGTCCACCATTTGCCATGTATGTTCTGAGCCTGAGTTCTGCTGAGATGCTGGTAAGCACTGTCAGGTGGTGTGCATTGTTGGGACTGGTCACTTGTTGGTTTTCCATTTCTTCTATTGTCTCCCAAACTGTGGTAGGTATGATGCCTGAAGACAGTGCCAAGCAGTCCACTGCTACAGCTGGGAAGCGATAGATTTCTTTCTTCACATCAATAAGCCTTGCTGTTATTGTTTTCTTATTGCTGATGCTTTCCATATTTTCCTTCCGTATCTCCTGTGCCAGGTGTTGAGCCATTTTGCCCCCATCAGCTTGCAGTATTTTAACTGTGATGGCCATGTATGTGTCAATCAAATCCTGGTCCCCTGCTATTAGGCATGGGTTTCTCAAGATAGTGGAAAGGTGATATCCTTCCTTCAGGTATAGTGTGACATCCTTTTGTAGTTTGGAAACCATGTTTTGTGGGGTGCAGATGAGTTCACTGGGTGATTTGTTCTCTGTTCCCTGCCTGCCCAGTGGAGTCTTGCTTGCCTTTGGCATGGAGCCATCAAATGCAAACCCACGAGGTGTAACAGAGTCATAGTACCAGCTGTCAAGTGGGTTCTCAGAGTAGAAGTCATTGAGAGATTTTATTCCCAGTGCTGGGAGAATGGTTTCTCCCAGGTTGACCACCTTGAGGTGTAGATAGTGGGTGAGGTTGCGGAAATACACAAGACATTCCTTACTTTCTTCTTCTACCAAGATGGCAAACTCAAGGTCTGAGTATGGAGTTACCAGTCCTGTGGCCTGTGAACCCAAACCTATCAGGGCATACTTACAGGGAGGGGGACCAATTAACCCAATACACTCTTCTACAAGCAGGCTGATGAACTCCTTCCTTTGTTGTGCAATTTTCTCAAACAACTGCCTGACAGCCTGAGCTCGTTTTGCCTCTATCTCTCTGACACATGGGTCGTCCTCATCATGTACATAGGGATCCAGCTGCTGGTCAATGGTTTCCATCTCCAGCTTGATCTGGTCCCGCATCTCCTTCAGCTGTTTCTTGTGTTTTTCTGTGTCATCTTGGCTCACATTGCTATGCTTGTCTAAGATACATTTAAGAAACAACTTGTGTACTTCTCTGATAGCTATTTCTATGTTACAATTGAGGACTTGATCCTCTGACCTGGCTATTGCTGCATTGTAGAGTGCTGCTGCTTTGACAAAGTCTCCCCCGTCTCCTGTCTGCTGACCTCGCTTACTGTAGACATCCCCCAACTTGCACAGGGGCTCCACCTCTCTCTGGTACTGCTGGGCTGTGGGATCTGGCAAGACAAACGATTATAATGTTTCACAATAATGTTACACAATGCCAAAAACTAGCGAATATAACTGCTACAGATAAAACATGTTCATGTGAAAAGAATTCCACCAGAATCAAATGCTTCTTACCTCTCACATGTACCGTCTTGAGTGCAGCTGCAAAGTGCTGCTCTGCTGAGTCCAGGTCTGTCCTTGCAAGACAGGAGGCTCCTTCCTTAAGATGGTTGTTGTATTCTCTAAAAAAAACACACAAAAAAACACACCAAAAGTTATAATTATTGAGACTTACTTGAGGTTAACATTTTAATATTCTTGTGTGTACTTTTTCTGCATAATTTCTCTTATAGATAGAATTTATCTATCCTCATTTCCAGTTTCTAGTAAATTTTCTCGCACCTTGTTGTGTCTGTCTGAAGCTGTTGGTCCTGCTGAGTGATCTCAGTTCTTGTGATGTTCCCAGACTGGTGCCCCATGTGTGGTCTTCTCTCTCTGGGTCTTGGTTCCTTTGATGATGGTTTCTGTATGATTTAAGCCACATTTGTCAATACATGTATCTACATGCATTTGTTCAAGTACTACAATTGCTACATGTACATTAATTTTTTTATATCTATGTCTTTGTATATAGCTTGATGTTTTAGCCTTTACCATTTTATGCAAATACCTGCTACTGATAAGCATAAATGTCTAAACTACTTACCTTTTTCACTGCTTCCCTGATTTTCTCCATGTACCTGATGCGATGTTTCAGAGTCAGTTTTGTCTCAGGATTGCCACATGTTGTCAGGGCCTTGTTGTACATGGCAGCTGCCTTGGAGAACTGGGATACATCAGAGGTTGTCTTGCCTTTCTTGAGGTAAAAATCTCCGAGGGCTTTTAGAACCTCAACTTCGAAGAACATGTCGCTGTTCCCAATTGCAGTCACTAATGTTTCTGTGTAACTTTCCTCAACAGAGTGCCAGGGCTTACTGACTCTTCTGTCCAGTTTGTCACAAATCTCTGCCACCCTTAAGACATTGCTGTCAGCAGTACCCCAGTAGTCTGGTGACAGCCACCGGAAGTGTGGACTGTACCCCTGCAGCAGTTGTCTGGAGAGTTTCTCCATGTAGCCGATACGATGTTCCAATGTTTCTCCCACGTCTGGATCTTTGCAGCGCAGTAAGGCAGCAGCATACAGGGCAGCAGCCTTGTCAAACTCTGCTGAGTCTTTACTGAGCTTGGCTTTCTGGAGTTTGAGGTCTCCAAGAGATTTCAAGACTTCTACTTCCATAAAGTCATCCTTTCTAAGAATAGCTTCTCTCAGAGCCCGTCCATAGCTGACTTCTTGTCCATGTTGACTCTTGAGGCACAACTCCAAGTTCTGTAGCTTGTTTGCCACACTGGTCATCTTGATTTCAGACATGTTCCAGTTTTCATCCCCATAGTTTATATTAAAAGTTAACCTTTAATAAAATGAGAGAACAATTTGTTATTCCATGACAAAATTTATTATACTAAGTGACATACATGTACTGTCTGGGTATAATTGGAAAGATGTCCCCAAGTGAATTATGGTGGAGCCTAATTGCACACAGAAACATGTGTGAGAGCCATGAGTCAAAGCTGCACTATGTAACATTAGGACAAAAAGTCAATTTTCTGGTCATTTCTTTACAAAGTCAGTTGAATCAACCCTACTCCATTGCAAATAAGTGCCATTCAGGAAGTGGAGGTACCAAAATATGGAGCATAATAATTGTGCTTAAAAGTTGGAAACACAGCTGTCAGCCACGTTTGTTTACATTCTGGTAGTTTGTGGTGGCACCACAAACTGAGTGCACCTCATGTGGGCTGTTTTAGCGCCAACCATAAATGTCAGAAATGTGAGATGATTGCACAAATATGTTTAAAAGTAGAAGTAAATTACAATCACATGAAGATTTTTTCAAGTAAAATATTTCATTTTTTGGTGCCAAAATGTTACAAAATGACCCTTTAATGGAAGGATCATGCCTTTAGTGGTTGTATTTAACTTGCAAGCTACAGTATGTAGGTAACAGAGAAGGAAATTACAAAAAACTAGGAATGTCTGTGCCTAAGTTTTGTTGACATGTAGAAATTGTCTAAACCCATGCATAGGTTAATTTCTGTTAAACCCCCGTAGCCTCTGTAAACTGTCTAAATGCCTTAACTTGTCTAAATTTCACTTGGATGTCTGAGACTTGTCTAAATCTCACCTGGATGTCTGAGACTTGTCTAAATCTCACCTGGATGTCTTAGACTTGTCTAAATCTCACCTGGATGTCTGAGACATGTCTAAATCTCACCTGGATGTCTGAGACTTGTCTAAATCTCACCTGGATGTCTAAGACTTGTTTAAATCTCACCTGGATGTCTGAGACATGTCTAAATCTCACCTGGATGTCTGAGACATGTTCAAATCTCACCTGGATGTCTGAGACTCCACAGCTGTGAACCTGCCTGGGTAGAGACTTGTCTGTTCCTCCCTGTACTGGTGAGAGTTCTGGCTTTCCCCTCTGACTCAAGGGGGACTTTCCCATTACGTCATGCCTACGTCAACATGCTTTGGTGCACCTGTGCAAGTAGCAACCTGGGACTGAAAGGCCAGGTGTTACCTGATATGTTTACGCTGCACTTTAATGGGCACTGTGAATGTCACACATACTGCAGGGCATAGGGAACTTGTACATGGTGTTTTCTTTCAGCAAATCTTAGTAGTATCAGGTTGTCAGTTTATAAACAGTCCTGGATGTCTGAGACTTGTCTGAATAAAAATATAAATCTCACCTGGATGTCTGGGACTTGCCTAAATCTCACCTGGATGTCTGAGACTTGTCTAAATCTCACCTGGATGTCTGAGACTTGTCTAAATCTCACCTGGATGTCTGGGACTTGCCTAAATCTCACCTGGATGTCTGGGACTTGTCTAAATCTCACCTGGATGTCTGAGACTTGTCTAAATCTCACCTGGATGTCTGAGACTTGTCTAAATCTCACCTGGATGTCTGAGACGTGTCTAAATCTCACCTGGATGTCTGAGACTTGTCTAAATCTCACCTGGATGTCTGAGACATGTCTAAATCTCACCTGGATGTCTGAGACATGTCTAAATCTCACCTGGATGTCCGAGACATGTCTAAATCTCACCTGGATGTCTGAGACATGTCTAAATCTCACCTGGATGTCTGAGACTTCTCTAAATCTCACCTGGATATCTGAGACATGTCTAAATCTCACCTGGATATCTGAGACATGTCTAAATCTCACCTGGATGTCTATAAACTTGTCTAAATCTCACCTGGATGTCTGAAACTCCACAGTTGTGAACCAGCCTGGGTAGAAAATCAATTGTCTGTTCCTTCCTGTACTGGTGAGAGTTCCTGTACTGGTGAGAGTTCCTGTACTGGTGAGAGTTCCTGTACTGGTGAGAGTTCCTGTACTGGTGAGAGTTCCTGTACTGGTGAGAGTTCCTGTACTGGTGAGAGTTCCTGTACTGGTGAGAGTTCCTGTACTGGTGAGAGTTCCTGTACTGGTGAGAGTTCCTGTACTGGTGAGAGTTCCTGTACTGGTGAGAGTTCCTGTACTGGTGAGAGTTCCTGTACTGGTGAGAGTTCCTGTACTGGTGAGAGTTCCTGTACTGGTGAGAGTTCCTGTACTGGTGAGAGTTCTGGGTTCCCCTCTGAATTTTCCTGCGCCACTGCCGGGACTTTCCATTAGGTCATACCTACATGCGTCACCTGTTTGTCTTATGACTTACACTGTAGTTACTTATTAACTTGATGCTTACACCTTTGGCCACTGGGTCCGTGGCATGTATAAAGCATGGATAGTTTTACATGCATAGCAGTTGTTCACAACAAAAGCTCATAACTAGCGTTCCATGGCCGAGTCTTGTCTAAATGGGACCCTGTGATTACGAATTACACAAAAATTTCCACCGCCAATCACAAATTATGTTAAATCATGAGGCTTGAATTGTGTTAATTTTGGGCAGCTGCCTACAAATTACATTGTATGAAGACTTGAACAGGTCTGATTATGCCTTACAAAATAGGCTATGCAGGACAGCCTAAATTCACCTACTTGGACCAATATATACTTACAAAAGAGAATGTATTGACAGGAAGGTAAGTTGTTTAGCATACATTATGTCAATACACCATAAACTGGTATGTCAATATTCCTGATGAATTCATTGGTTTTTTTTTTAAATTATAGACTTCTGCAACTGTCCAGCAATAAAGTTTCATTCATTCAATCATTCATTCATTCATTCATTCTTCTTTTTCTTCCTCTTTCTTCCTCCCTTGGGAGAGCATTAAAATGCACAGTCATATTTACAAAGAGAAAACTTCACTGTTACGTAGAGGATGCCATGTCACCACGTGTTCCAACAATCCTGCTTTAAAAGAGACTAAAATTTATTCCTATTTTATACAGGTACAAATGTATAGTTTTTGTGACTGCTTGGCTTGCACAATTGAATGTTATATATTAATCTAAATCTGTATATCAATGGTCAGGTGGTCTTTCTGTCTTCATCGTACAGGTATGCGCTTTGTAACTGCTTGGCTCTGATGCTTGAATGTTCTATGATCTAAATCTATCTCTTTCGCGTCGGTCTGTAACAATATCCGCAGCAGGTTTCCAAGGTGAACAGCCTCTAGTCGATAGAACTAGTCTAGTCTATAAAATATAATATTACATGTTTTTTTCATCTCATACTCTTACTTACATTCCTTTGGAGGCCGTTGAGTGAACCTACCAGAAGGTTTTTCATCCCCCACCACGTTATCGTATGCTGCACTTTAACTTTAAATTTCAATTCAACTTTAGATATCTTAATCCTGTCTGAAGTTTCTTTTCCAAATATGTTGTGATGGAAATTTTGGTGCAATTCAGTGACTACTGCAAGACTGATCTTTCATTCCAAATAAACTAAAAAAATGATAATGATGATGATGATAATGATAATAATGATGATGTTGATGATGATGTCACACACACAAACTAAGGCAACACTGGTGGGGGAGGCTAAAAACAAGTCTGGCTAAATGGCATAAAGATTATAATAACTGATCTGTAAAACTTATCTAGAAAAAAGTTTCTACGTGTAGGAAGGTTTAGATTAAATTTCCCATGTCAAATGAAAAAAACATGATTGCCTCTATTTTATGATATCTTTATTTCTTGCAGAGCTGAATGTTGTCTGTAGATGTTTATTACAACTCTAACATAAGTGATTACACATATCTCAAACTGATTAAAGTGTATACTGTTCAAAATGTTGGTATGTTTTACAGCAAAGTGCAGTTTTACCAAAATAATGACTAAATACAGAATCTGATGCAGATGCTTTTTCTGTGTGCTAAAACTAACTATACTAAATGCTATTTTCTATAAAGTTTACAGAATATTAATTTTTTTTTTTTTTAGTTCAGGGATGAAGCTTCATTGTCTTCTTGCCATGATTTAGTTGTGTCGAAGTCTAGATATTTCTAGTGGTTCTTACATGTACACAACAGACACAAAATGAAAGTCTTTTCTGATGGAATATGAAGAGATTCTCATCTGTTGCCTGTAGCTTCTGTACTGAACATGGCAGACACTAATAACATTATAGCTAGATTAGATTTAATTTTTTTTATCAGTGGGTGACTTTTGTCTTGGTAGAAAACCTGCCTTGCCATAGCCAGGGCTTCTTGGTAGAGACTGAGTGCTTTGCTGTGGTCACCAAGTTTGTTCCAGGCCATCCCCAGGTTGTTGAGTGAGTAAACAATATTAGGATGTGCTTTAGTCTGACCATAGATACTCCTCTTCATATGCAGTGCCTGTTCATGGTAGCTGATTGCTTTTCTGTGATCACCCAGGTGGTGCCAGGATAACCCCAGGTTGTTGAGTGAGGTCGCAATTTCAGGATGTTCTGTACCCTGACCATAGATACTCCTGTGCATCTGCAGTGCCTGTTCATAGTAGCTGATTGCTTTCCTGTAATCACCCAGGTCACTCCAGGCTGACCCCAGGTTGTTGAGTGATGTTGCAATGTCAGGATGTGCTGTACCCTGGCCATAGATACTCCTGTGCATTTGCAGTGCCTGTTCATAGTGGCTGATTGCTTTCCTGTAATCACCCAGGTCACTCCAGGCTAACCCCAGGTTGTTGAGTGACTTGGCAATGTCAGGGTGTGCTGTACCCTGGCCATAGATACTCCTGTGCATTTGCAGTGCCTGTTCATAGTAGCTGATTGCTTTCCTGTAATCACCCAGGTCACTCCAGGCTGACCCCAGGTTGTTGAGTGATGTTGCAATGTCAGGATGTTCTGTACCCTGGCCATAGATACACCTGCACATCTGCAGTGCCTGTTCATGGTGGCTGATTGCTTTTTTGTAATCACCCAGGTGGTACCAGGCCAACCCCAGGTTGTTGAGTGCCATGGCAATGTGAGGATGTGCTTTAGTCTGACCATAGATACTCCTGCGCATCTGCAGTGCCTGTTCATGGTAGCTGATTGCTTTCCTGTAATCACCCAGGTCACTCCAGGCTAACCCCAGGTTGCCGAAAACTGTGGCCGTGCTAGGATCTGCTGTACCATGGCCATAGACACTCCTGTGTATTTGTAGTGCCTCTCTGTAGTAATCAATTGATTTTTGGTAGTCTCCCATCTTGAACCCAATATATCCAAGCCTTCCAAGCAAGTCCATTTTCTCCGTATCTATATGCTCAGCCTTCTTCAAGGCCTTAGTAAAGTAACTACTAGCCACCTGATATTTGCAGACTTCTTCGTACATCATTCCACATACTTTTGGAGAATTATCATAGAATTCTGAGAACGAATTGAGGTTTGTTTTCTTTTCAGATGATTCAGACAAAACCTTCTTCAGAGGGATTGAAGTATAGTAGTATCTGAAAAGCTGTTTTTCATTTTGTATGTAGAAAACTGGTTTCAGCATATTTGTCTGTGCTTCATCATTGGTCTGTAGGGATGATTCCTGTCCATGCTGTGCTGTTTCCATTGAGGCCAAAGCTGACAGGTTTTCCTTCTGTCCACCATTTGCCATGTAGGTTCTGAGCCTGAGTTCTGCTGAGATGCTGGTAAGCACTGTCAGATGGTGTGCATTGTTGGGGCTGATCACTTGTTGGTTTTCCATTTCTTCAATTGTCTCCCAAACTGTGGTAGGTATGATGCCTGAAGACAGTGCCAAGCAGTCCACTGCTACAGCTGGGAAGCGATAGAGGTCTTTCTTTACATCAATCAGCCTTGCTGTTATTGTTTTCTTATTGTTGATGCTTTCCGTATTTTCCTTCAGTGTCTCCTGTGCCAGTTGTTGAGCCATTTTACCCCCATCAGCTTGCAGTATCTTCCCTGTGATTTTCATGTACATGTTAATCAAATCCTGGTCCCCTGCTATCAGGCATGGGTTTCTCAAGATAGTGGCAAGGTGATATCCTTCCTTCAGGTATAGTGTGACATCCTTTTGTAGTTTGGAAACCATGTTTTGTGGGGTGCAGATGAGTTCACTGGGTGATTTGTTCTCTGTTCCCTGCCTGCCCAGTGGAGTCTTGCTTGCCTTTGGCATGGAGCCATCAAATGCAAACCCACGAGGTGTAACAGAATCATAGTACCAGTTGTCAAGTGGGTTCTCAGAGTAGAAGTCGTTGAGAGATTTTATTCCCAGTGCTGGGAGAATGGTTTCTCCCAGGTTGACCAACTTGAGGTGTAGATAGTGGGTGAGGTTACGGAAATACACAAGGCATTTTTCACTTTCTTCTTCTACCAAGATGGCAAACTCCAGGTCTGAGTATGGAGTTACCAGTCCTGTGGCCTGTGAACCCAAACCTATCAGAGCATACTTACAGGGAGGGGGACCCATTAACCCAATACACTCTTCTACAAGCAGGCTGATGAACTCCTTCCTTTGTTGTGCAGTTTTCTCAAACAACTGCCTGACAGCCTGAGCTCGTTTTGCCTCGATCTCTCTGACACATGGGTCGTCCTCATCATGTACATAGGGATCCAGCTGCTGGTCAATGGTTTCCATCTCCATCTGGTCCCGCATCTCCTTCAGCTGTTTCTTGTGTTTTTTTGTGTTATCTTGAGCTACACAGTGAACATCTAAGATACATTGGAGAAACAATTTGTCTACTTCTCTAATATCTGTTTCTATGTTACCATTGATTACTTTATCCTTTGATCTGGCTATTGCTGCATTGTAGAGTGCTGCTGCTTTGACAAAGTCTCCCCCGTCTCCTGTCTGCTGTCCTCGCTTACTGTAGACATCCCCCAACTTGCACAGGGGCTCCACCTCTCTCTGGTACTGATGGGCTGTGGGATCTGGCAAGAAAAACGATTATAATGTTTCACAATAATGTTACACAATGCCAAAAACTAGCGAATATAACTGCTACTGTAGATAAAACATGTTCATGTGAAAAGAATTCCACCAGAATCAAATGCTCCTTACATGTACCTCTCACATGTACCGTCTTGAGTGCAGCTGCAAAGTGCTGCTCTGCTGAGTCCAGGTCTGCCCTGGCAAGGGAGGAGTCTCCTTCCTTAAGGTAGTCTTGGTACAGTCTTAGAATAAAAGAAGTTGGGTTATTCTAGTATGTCATGTTGCAGTTCTGTGGTCACTTTTTTCTAGTTATCTAAATGTGTCGACTTGATGAAGTTTCTAGTAGATTTTTCCCACCTTGTATTGTTTGGCTGGAGATGTTGGTCCTGAGTGATGTCAGTTTTTTTGCCAGGCTGCTGCCCCATGTGTGGTCTTCCTCTGGTTGGTCTTGGTTTCTGCATAATTCAAGACACATTTTCAAGATTTGCATACATATACAATGTAGTTCACTGTTGCTTATGCCTGGGTGTGTGTGTGTGTCTACAATGTACAATGTATGTTTGGGAGTGTGTGTGTGTGTATGTGTGTCTTTGTGTGTGTGTGTGTGTGTCTTTGTGTGTACATGTGTGTGTGTGTATCTGAGTATTTGAGTATGTGTGTGTGTGAGAGAGAGTGTGTGTTTGTATATAATTACAACAAATATTACTGTATTAAAAAGAATGTACAAAATGTACAATGCAAAATGTATGTTGCTTTACGATTTTAGACATCACAAGGACCACTACAGTGAGGAACATTTTAAAAAATCTGACCTTTTTCACTGCTTCCTTGATCTTGTCCATGTATTTAATGCGATGTTCCAGAGTCAGTTTTGTCTCAGGAGCCCCACATGTTGTCAGGGCCTTGTTGTACATGGCAGCTGCCTTGGAGAACTGGGATACATCAGAGGTTGTCTTGCCTTTCTTGAGGTAGAAATCTCCAAGAGATTTTAGAACCTCAACTTCCAAGAACATGTCGCTGTTCCCAATTGCAGCCACTAACTTTTCTGTGTAAGTTTCCTCAACAGAGTGCCAGGGCTTTCCGACTCTTCTGTCCAGTTTGTCACAAATCTCTGCCACCCTTAAGACATTACTGTCAGCAGTACCCCAGTAGTCTGGTGACAGCCACCGGAAGTGTGGACTGTACCCCTGCAGCAGTTGTCTGGAGAGTTTCTCCATGTAGCCGATACGATGTTCCAGTGTTTCTCCCACGTCTGGATCTTTGCAGCGCAGTAAGGCAGCAGCATACAGGGCAGCAGCCTTGTCAAACTCTGCTGAATCTTTACTGAGCTTGGCTTTCTGGAGTTTGAGGTCTCCAAGACATTTCAAGACTTCTATTTCTATAAAGTCATCCTTTCCAAGAATGGCTTCTCTCAGAGCCCGTCCATACCCGACTTCTTGTCCATGTTGACTCTTGAGCCACAACTCCAAGTTCTGTAGCTTGTTTGCCACACTGGTCATCTTGATAGTTTACATTAAATTAAAGTTGACCTTTAATAAAAGGAGAGAACAATTTGTTATTCCATGACAAAATTTATCATACAAAGTGACATGCTGAGTGGGTATAAATGGAAATATGTCCCCAGGTAAATTATTGTGGAGCCAAATTGCGGGGAGAAAGTTGTGTTGTGAGTTAACAGAAGGATCATGTCTTTATTGGTTTTATTTAACTTGCAAGCTACAGCATGTAGGTAACAGAGAAGGAAATTACAAAAAAACTAGGATGTCTGATTTGTTGACAATGTGCCACGGTGTCAGTCGCTAGGGTAAATGTCCCGTTACTAGGGAAGTATTGGGAAGCCTCTGTAAACGTTTACGGGGGCTCAACTGAGGTTTACAATGTAACTTGTCTAAATCTCACCTGGATGTCTGAGACATGTCTAAATCTCACCTGGATGTCTGAGACATGTCTAAATCTCACCTGGATGTCTGAGACTCCACAGTTGTGAACCTGCCTGGGTAGAGACTTGTCTGTTCCTCCCTGTACTGGTGAGAGTTCCTGTACTAGTGAGAGTTCCTGTACTGGTGAGAGTTCCTGTACTGGTGAGAGTTCCTGTACTGGTGAGAGTTCCTGTACTAGTGAGAGTTCCTGTACTGGTGAGAGTTCCTGTACTGGTGAGAGTTCCTGTACTGGTGAGAGTTCCTGTACTGGTGAGAGTTCCTGTACTGGTGAGAGTTCCTGTACTGGTGAGAGTTCCTGTACTGGTGAGAGTTCCTGTACTAGTGAGAGTTCCTGTACTGGTGAGAGTCCCTGTACTGGTGAGAGTTCCTGTACTGGTGAGAGTTCCTGTACAGTGAGAGTTCCTGTACTGGTGAGAGTTCCTGTACTGGTGAGAGTTCCTGTACTGGTGAGAGTTCCTGTACTGGTGAGAGTCCCTGTACTGGTGAGAGTTCCTGTACTGGTGAGAGTTCCTGTACTGGTCAGAGTCCCTGTACTGGTGAGAGTTCTGGGTTTCCCCTCTGAATTTTCCTGCGCCACTGCCGGGACTTTCCATTAGGTCATACCTACATACGTCACCTGTTTGTCTTATGACTTACATTGTAGTTACTTATTAACTTAATGCTTACACCTTTGGCTACTGGGTCCGTGACATGTATAAAGCATAGTGCAGTTGTTCACCTGGATGTCTGAGACTTGTCTAGATCTCACCTGAATGGTGTCTTATGACTTACATTGTAGTTACTCATTAACTTGATGCTTACACCTTTGGCCACTGGGTCCGTGGCATGTTTAAAGCATGGATAGTTTTACATGCATAGCAGTTGTTCACAACAAAAGCTCATAACTAGCCTTCCATGTCCGAGTCTTGTCTAAATGGGGCCCTGTGATTACGAATTACACAAAAAATTTCACCGCCAATCACAAATTATGTTAAACCATGAGGCTTGAATTATGTTAATTTGGGGCAGCTGCCAACGAATTACATTGTATGAAGACTTGAACAGGTCTGATTATGCCTTACAAAATAGGCTATGCAGGACAGCCTAAATTCACCTACTTGGACCAATATATACTTACAAAAGAGAATGTATTGACAGGAAGGTAACATTGTTTAGCATACATTATGTCAATACACCATATACTGGTATGTCAATATTCCTGATGAATTCATTGGTGTTTTTTTTAAATTATAGACTTCTGCAACTGTCCAGCAATAAAGTTTCATTCATTCATTCATTCATTCAATCATTCATTCATTCATTCATTCTTCTTTTTCTTCGTCTTTATTCCTCCCTTGGGAGAGCATTAGAATGCACATATTTTACAAAGAGAAAACTTCACTGTTACGTAGAGGATGCCATGTCACCACGTGTTCCAACAATCCTCCTTTAAAAGAGACTAAAATTTATTCCTATTTTATACAGGTACAAATGTATTTTTGTGACTGCTTGGCTTGCACAATTGAATGTTATATATTAATCTAAATCTGTATATCAATGGTCAGGTGGTCTTTCTGTCTTCATCGTACAGGTATGCGCTTTGTAACTGCTTGGCTCTGATGCTTGAATGTTCTATGATCTAAATCTATCTCTTTCGCGTCGGTCTGTAACCATATCCGCAGCAGGTTTCCAAGGTGAACAGCCTCTAGTCGATAGAACTAGTCTAGTCTATAAAATATAATATTACATGTTTTTTTCATCTCATACTCTTACTTACATTCCTTTGGAGGCAGGTGAGGGAACCTACCAGGGGTTTTCCATCCCCCACCACGTCTAGTGTACCGTTATCGTATGCTGCACTTTAACTTTAAATTTCAATTCAACTTTAGATATCTTAATCCTGTCTGAAGTTTCTTTTCCAAATATGTTGTGATGGAAATTTTGGTGCAATTCAGTGACTACTGCAAGATAGATCTTTTATTCCAAATAAACTAAAAAAATGATAATGATGATGATGATAATGATAATAATGATGATGTTGATGATGATGATATACACACAAACTAAGGCAACACTGGTGGGGGAGGCTAAAAACAAGTCTGGCTAAATGGCATAAAGATTATAATAACTGATCTGTAAAACTTATCTAGAAAAAAGTTTCTACGTGTAGGAAGGTTTAGATTAAATTTCCCATGTCAAATGAAAAAAACATGATTGCCTCTATTTTATGATATCTTTATTTCTTGCAGAGCTGAATGTAGTCTGTAGATGTTTATTACAACTCTAACATAAGTGATTACACATATCTCAAACTGATTAAAGTGTATACTGTTCAAAATGTTGGTATGTTTTACAGCAAAGTGCAGTTTTACCAAATGACTAAATACAGAATGATGCAGATGCTTTTTCTGTGTGCTAAAACTAACTATACTAATGCTATTTTCTATAAAGTTTACAGAATATTAATTTTTTTTTTAGTTCAGGGATGAAGCTTCATTGTCTTCTTGCCATGATTTAGTTGTGTCGAAGTCTAGATATTTCTAGTGGTTCTTACATGTACACAACAGACACAAAATGAAAGTCTTTTCTGGTGGAATATGAAGAGATTCTCATCTGTTAACCATCGCTTCTGCGCCAAACATGGCAGATATTAATAACATAACTAGATTAGAATCTGATTCATCAATTTTTATCAATGGGTGGCTTTTGTCTTGGGGGAAAACCTGCCTTGCCATAGCTAAGCCTTCTTGGAAGAGACCAATGGCTTTGCTGTGGTCACCCAGGTGGTACCAGGCTTCTCCCAGGTTGGTGAGTGAGTAGACAATGTTAGGATGTGCTTTAGTCTGGCCATAGATACTCCTGCGCATCTGCAGTGCTTGTTCATGGTAGCTAACTGCTTTTCTGTAATCGCCCAGGTATCTCCAGGCTGACCCCAGGTTGTTGAGTGACATAGCAATGTCAGGATGTTCTGTATGCAGACCATAGGTACTCCTGAACATCTGCAGTGCCTGTTCATGGTAGTTGACTGCTTTCCTGTAATCACCCAGGTCATGCCAGGCTGACCCCAGGTTGTTGAGTGACATGGCAATGACATGATGCGTTTTTTCCTGACCATAGATACTCCTGTGCATCTGCAGTGCCTGTTCATAGTAACTGATTGCTTTTCTGTAGTCACCCAGGTTATACCAGGCTGTCCCCAGGTTGTTGAGTGACATGGCAATATTAGGATGTTCTGTATCCAGACCATAGGTAGTCCTACGCATCTGCAGTGCCTGTTCATAGTAGCTGATTGCTTTTCTGTAATCACCCATGTCACTCCAGGCTCCCCCCAGGTTGTTGAGTGAGGTGGCAATATTAGGATGTTCTGTATCCAGACCATAGATAGTCCTACGCATCTGCAGTGCCTGTTCATAGTAGCTGATTGCTTTTCTGTAATCACCCAGGTCACTCCAGGCTAACCCCAGGTTGTTGATTGAGGTCGCAATGTCAGGATGTTCTGTAGTCTGACCATAGATACTCCTTTTTATCTGCAGTGCCTGTTCATAGTAGCTGATTGCTTTTCTGTAATAACCCAGGTCACTCCAGGCTTCCCCCAGGTTGTTGAGTGAGGTTGCAATGTCAGGATGTTCTGTATCCAGACCATAGATAGTCCTGCGCATCTGCAGTGCCTGTTCATGGTAGCTGATTGCTTTTCTGTAATCACCCAGGTCACTCCAGGCTAACCCCAGGTAGTTGAGTGAGGCCGCAATGTCAGGATGTTCTGTATCCAGACCATAGATAGTCCTGCGCATCTGCAGTGCCTGTTCATTGTAGCTGACTGCTTTCCTGTCATCACCGAGGTCATGCCAGGCCATCCCCAGGTTGTTGAGTGAGGCCGCAATGTCAGGATGTTCTGTTCCCTGACCATAGATACTCCTGCGCATCTGCAGTGCCTGTTCATCATAGCTGATTGCTTTTCTGTAATCACCCAGGGAACTCCAGGCTGACCCCAGGTTGTTTAGTAACATGGCAATGTCAGGATGTTCTGTTCCCTGACCATAGATAGTCCTGCACATCTGCAGTGACTGTTCATAGTATCTGATTGCTTTTCTGTAATCACCCAGGTGGCGCCAGGCTCCCCCCAGGTTGTTGAGTGAGCAGGCAATGTCAGGATGTTCTGTACCCTGACCATAGATAGTCCTGCGCATCTGCAGTGCCTGTTCATGGTAGCTGATAGCTTTTCTGTAATCACCCAGGTTACCCCAGGCTGCCCCCAGGTTGTTGAGTAACATGGCAATGTTAGGATGTTCTGTACCCTGACCATAGATAGTCCTGCACATCTGCAGTGACTGTTCATAGTGACTGATTGCTTTTCTGTAATCACCCAGGTAGCGCCAGGCTGTTCCCAGGTTGTTGAATAACGGGGCTATGCCAGGATCTGCTGTACCCTGACCATAGATACGCCTGTATATTTGTAGTGCCTCTTTGGTGTAATTAAATGATTTCTGGTACTCTCCCATATTTATCCAAATAGATCCAAGCATTCCAAGCAAGACCATTTTCTCAGTATCTACATGCTCAGCCTTTTTCAATGCCTCAAGGAAGTAACTACTAGCTAAGCTATATTTGCAGACTTCGTTGTACATCATTCCACATACTTTTGGAGAATTATCATAGAATTCTGAGAACAAATTGAGGTTTGTTTTCTTTTCAGATGATTCAGACAAAACCTTCTTTAGTGGGATTGAAGTATAGTAGTATCTGAAAAGCTGTTTTTCATTTTGTAAGTAGAAAACTGGTTTCAGCATATATGTCTGTACTTCATCATTGGTCTGTGGGGATGATTTCTGTCCATGCTGTGCTGTTTCCATTGAGGTCAAAGCTGACAGGTTTTCCTTCTGTCCACCATTTGCCATGTAGGTTCTGAGCCTGAGTTCTGCTGAGATGCTGGTAAGCACTGTCAGGTGGTGTGCATTGTTGGGACTGGTCACTTGTTGGTTTTCCATTTCTTCTATTGTCTCCCAAACTGTGGTAGGTATGATGCCAGAAGACAGTGCCAAGCAGTCCACTGCTACAGCTGGGAAGCGATAGATTTCTTTCTTCACATCAATAAGCCTTGCTGTTATTGTTTTCTTATTGCTGATGCTTTCCATATTTTCCTTCAGTATCTCCTGTGCCAGGTGTTGAGCCATTTTACCCCCATCAGCTTGCAGTATTTTAACTGTGATGGCCATGTATGTGTCAATCAAATCCTGGTCCCCTGCTATTAGGCATGGGTTTCTCAAGATAGTGGAAAGGTGATATCCTTCCTTCAGGTATAGTGTGACATCCTTTTGTAGTTTGGAAACCATGTTTTGTGGGGTGCAGATGAGTTCACTGGGTGATTTGTTCTCTGTTCCCTGCCTGCCCAGTGGAGTCTTGCTTGCCTTTGGCATGGAGCCATCAAATGCAAACCCACGAGGTGTAACAGAGTCATAGTACCAGCTGTCAAGTGGGTTCTCAGAGTAGAAGTCATTGAGAGATTTTATTCCCAGTGCTGGGAGAATGGTTTCTCCCAGGTTGACCACCTTGAGGTGTAGATAGTGGGTGAGGTTGCGGAAATACACAAGACATTCCTTACTTTCTTCTTCTACCAAGATGGCAAACTCAAGGTCTGAGTATGGAGTTACCAGTCCTGTGGCCTGTGAACCCAAACCTATCAGGGCATACTTACAGGGAGGGGGACCAATTAACCCAATACACTCTTCTACAAGCAGGCTGATGAACTCCTTCCTTTGTTGTGCAATTTTCTCAAACAACTGCCTGACAGCCTGAGCTCGTTTTGCCTCTATCTCTCTGACACATGGGTCGTCCTCATCATGTACATAGGGATCCAGCTGCTGGTCAATGGTTTCCATCTCCAGCTTGATCTGGTCCCGCATCTCCTTCAGCTGTTTCTTGTGTTTTTCTGTGTCATCTTGGCTCACATTGCTATGCTTGTCTAAGATACATTTAAGAAACAACTTGTCTACTTCTCTGATAGCTATTTCTATGTTACAATTGAGGACTTGATCCTCTGACCTGGCTATTGCTGCATTGTAGAGTGCTGCTGCTTTGACAAAGTCTCCCCCGTCTCCTGTCTGCTGACCTCGCTTACTGTAGACATCCCCCAACTTGCACAGGGGCTCCACCTCTCTCTGGTACTGCTGGGCTGTGGGGTCTGGGGAGAGAAACAATGATGTTTACACAATACCAAAAAACAGTGAATCTAACTGTTACAGAAACGAATGTCCATGTAAAAAGAATTCTGGCATAATCAAATTCTCCTTACCTTTGACATGTACCGTCTTGAGTGCAGCTGCAAAGTGCTGCTCTGCTGAGTCCAGGTCTGTCCTGGCAAGGGAGGAGGCTCCTTCCTTAAGGTGGCTTGTGTAGGCTCTGAAAAAATGCAACTGTTACAGCACTTATCATAAGTTATTGAGACTTACATGAGATGAACATATTGTTGTATGTACTTTTTCTGCATTAAGTGACTCATAGAGTTTGCTTGTCCTCATATGTCAAGTTTCTAGTAATATCAATAAGTTTTCCCACCTAGTCCTGTCTTGATAGTCCTGAGGTGATGTGAGATGTTGGTCCTGAGTGTTCTCAGTTCTTGTGATGTTCCCAGACTGGTGCCTCATGTGTGGTCTTGTCTCTCTTGGTCTTGGTTCCTTTGATGATGGTTTCTGTATGATTTAAGCCACATTTGTCAATTATAGCTACAATGCGTTTCTTCAAGTACTACAATTACTAGTATTACATGTATATTGATTCTGTATGTCTGTGTCTTTGTATATAGCTTGATGTTTTAGCCTTTACCATTTTATGCAAATTCCTGCTACTGATAAGCATAAATGTCTAAACTACTTACCTTTTTCACTGCTTCCCTGGTTTTCTCCATGTATCTGATGCGATGTTCCAGAGTCAGTTTTGTCTCAGGATCCTCACATGTTGTCAGGGCCTTGTTGTACATGGCAGCTGCCTTGGAGAACTGGGATACATCAGAGCTTGTCTTGCCTTTCTTCAGGTAGAAATCTCCAAGGGATTTTAGAACCTCAACTTCCAAGAACATGTCGCTGTTCCCAATTGCAGCCACTAACTTTTCTGTGTAAGTTTCCTCAACAGAGTGCCAGGGCTTACCGACTCTTCTGTCCAA
Source organism: Branchiostoma floridae x Branchiostoma japonicum (assembly GCA_013266295.2). Classification (NCBI taxonomy): domain Eukaryota; kingdom Metazoa; phylum Chordata; class Leptocardii; order Amphioxiformes; family Branchiostomatidae; genus Branchiostoma; species Branchiostoma floridae x Branchiostoma japonicum. The sequence continues at coordinate 405,128 of CM023836.1, read as the reverse complement.
TTTGTCACAAATCTCTGCCACCCTTAAGACATTACTGTCAGCAGTACCCCAGTAGTCTGGTGACAGCCACCGGAAGTGTGGACTGTACCCCTGCAGCAGTTGTCTGGAGAGTTTCTCCATGTATCCGATACGATGTTCCAGTGTTTCTCCCACGTCTGGATCTTTGCAGTGCAGTAAGGCAGCAGCATACAGGGCAGCAGCCTTGTCAAACTCTGCTGAATCTTTACTGAGCTTGGCTTTCTGGAGTTTGAGGTCTCCAAGACATTTCAAGACTTCTATTTCTATAAAGTCATCCTTTCCAAGAATGGCTTCTCTCAGAGCCCGTCCATACCCGACTTCTTGTCCATGTTGACTCTTGAGGCACAACTCCAAGTTCTGTAGCTTGTTTGCCAGACTGGTCATCTTGATAGTTTACATTAAATTAAAGTTGACCTTTAATAAAATGAGAGAACAATTTGTTATTCCAGGACAAAATTTATGATACAAAGTGACATACTGAGTGGGTATAAATGGAAATATGTCCCCAGGTAAATTATTGTGGAGCCTAATTGCGGGGAGAAACTTGTGTTGTGAGTTAACAGAAGGATCATGTCTTTAGTGGTTGTATTTAACTTGCAAGCTACAGCATGTAGGTAACAGGGAAGGAAATTACAAAAAAACTAGGAATGTCTGATTTGTTGACAATGTGCCACGGTGTCAGTCGCTAGGGTAAATGTCCCTTTACTAGGGAAGTATCGGGTAGCCTCTGTAAACGTTTATGGAGGCTCAACTGAGGTTTAACATGTCTAAATCTCACCTGGATGTCTGAGACTTGTCTAAATCTCACCTGGATGTCTGAGACTTGTCTAAATCTCACCTGGATGTCTGACACTTGTCTAAATCTCACCTGGATGTCTGAGACTTGTCTAAATCTCACCTGGATGTCTGAGATTTGTCTAAATCTCACCTGGATGTCTGAGACATGTCTAAATCTCACCTGGATGTCTGACACTTGTCTAAATCTCACCTGGATGTCTGAGACATGTCTAAATCTCACCTGGATGTCTGACACTTGTCTAAATCTCACCTGGATGTCTGAGACTTGTCTAAATCTCACCTGGATGTCTGAGATTTGTCTAAATCTCACCTGGATGTCTGAGACATGTCTAAATCTCACCTGGATGTCTGACACTTGTCTAAATCTCACCTGGATGTCTGAGACATGTCTAAATCTCACCTGGATGTCTGAGACTTGTCTAAATCTCACCTGGATGTCTGAGACACGTCTAAATCTCACCTGGATGTCTGACACTTGTCTAAATCTCACCTGGATGTCTGAGACTTGTCTAAATCTCACCTGGATGTCTGAGACGTGTCTAAATCTCACCTGGATGTCTGAGACTTGTCTAAATCTCACCTAGATGTCTGAGACTTGTCTAAATCTCACCTGGATGTCTGAGACGTGTCTAAATCTCACCTGGATGTCTGAGACTTGTCTAAATCTCACCTAGATGTCTGAGACATGTCTAAATCTCACCTAGATGTCTGAGATATGTCTAAATCTCACCTGGATGTCTGAGACATGTCTAAATCTCACCTGGATGTCTGAGACATGTCTAAATCTCACCTGGATGGACACATGTCTAAATCTCTCTTGGGTTTCTGAGAAAATGAAAGTGAAACACTTGGGTGTCTGACTTTCACTTTCACGCAGATGTGTCTAAATCTCACCTGGATGTCTGACACTTGTCTAAATCTCACCTGGATGTCTGACACTTGTCTAAATCTCACCTGGATGTCTGAGACGTGTCTAAATCTTACCTGGATGTCGAGAGTTCCGTGTTTTTCCTAGTTGAGTAAGGGGATTGCCCATTACGTCATGCCTACGTCAATCGTTCATTCTTACACAAAAGGCAGCCTTGGGCTAAAAGGGTGTTCCCTCAGATATTACAGTACGGTTCACTGGGCACTTTGTGTGTCCCAAGTTTTTATACTGTAGGGCAGAGGGAACATGTACACTGTGTTTTCTCTCAGCAAATCTCAGTAACCCCCTTACCACTGGTTGTCAGTACAAACAACCTTGTTGTCGGACTCTTGTTTAAATAAAAATAGTATAAATCTCACCTGGATGTGTGGGACTTGTCTAAATCTTACCTGTGACTTTCTCAGTAAACTAAACTGCACTGCATTTTCCCCAACATGACAACCGTGTGCACTTCTGGCGTATTTCTTCAATCTATCTTGACCAGTGAGTTTCTCAGTAAGATACATGCACCTCATGTTTGAGCCTTTGGTATCAGTAAACAAAGCTAACTTAAGGTTTTTCCTCCCTTTCAGGACAACCGTGTTCACATCGGACCTAAGATGGAGATGAGAGTCGTGACCTTGGGTCTGGATGAGTCAGGGAAGACGGCCATCCTCTTCAAACTCAAGCAGGACGAGTTTATGCAGACCATACCTACCATAGGTTAGTACTGGTTAATCACTAACCTAACTACAGGTTAATCATTAACCAGTTAGTTAATCATTAACCTATCCTAACCTATCCTAACCATCCCTACCATTAGTACTGGCTGATCACTAACCTAACCTAACTTATTAACCTAACACAAGAAGGATGAGTTTATGCAGACCATCCCTACCATTGGTTAGTACTAGTTAATCAGTAATCTAACCTAACTTATCAACCTAACACAAGCAGGCTGAGTTTATGCAGACCATACCTTCCATCAATTAGTACTGGTTAATCACTAACCTAACCTAACTTATTAACCTAACAAAAGTAGGATGAGTTTATGCAGACCATACCTACCATCGTTTAGTACTGGTTAATCACTAACCTAACTACTGGTTAATCACTAACTTAACCTAACCTAACAAAAGTAGGATGAGTTCATGCAGACCATCCCTACCATTGGTTAGTACTGGTTAATCACTAACCAAGTCTTAACTAAGCAAGGCTAGGCTATTCGAATTGTTTAGTACAAAGCCTTTCTACAAGAACTTTTCATTGATATTTTTTTATTCCCCCAACTTTGTAGTTTTGTCCAGACTATTGCTTTATATCATGGAGTTTTTTTTTAACTCCACGCTTTATATGTATATGCGTGATGATAACAGATTAAGTGCATTGCTTTCAGTAATTCTTTGCTAAATTGCATTGCTGGTTGACAATTAAATGTAGTTCCTCTCAAAGTGCTTCATAGGAGACAGGGAGACAGCTCAGGAACAGCAACAAGTTCACTTTGCCTAAAGCTAGGACTCTACGCTTGAAAAAGTCATTTTTACATTGTGCAGTAAGACTTTACAATGACAGTGATAATGGTTGATATTGAAAACCCATGTCTGTCCTTTCCTGTTGTAGATTGAATGGTGTTTGTTCATATTTGTATATAGTGTGTTTCTGTTTACTTGCTTGTCTTGTTCTTTTTTTTAAAACCAATTGTTTGTAAAAATTGAACAGTCACACAATTCAGGGGTGCAACAGCATTCCCTGCTTTTGTATGATTTTGTCTGATTGAATAAATTGAAAATTGAAATAGCTTTTCAGGAAGATGTAATGTTTGCAAGACTTAGTGTACTAAGTTCTGATCTTCTTTTTCATTTGCAGGCTTCAATGTGGAAACAGTGGAATACAAGAACCTGAAGTTCACCATCTGGGACGTGGGGGGGAAACCCAAACTCCGACCACTGTGGAAACATTACTACCTCAATACGCAGGGTAAGTTTAGGGAAATCAAATGTTATCAACCTTTCTTCTGGATTATTTGATCACTCTAAGGTAACCGTTGTGGTTTGAATCCCTGACTATTTCAAAGTTCTAGTGCGTGCGTAGTCCAGTGGTTAGCAATCCTGCCTCTGGACTATGAGGTTGGGAGTTCGAGTCCCGGCTGTTGTCGCTCACCCGACATGCACGTTACTGGAGAGGGTCGCAGTCCTTAGGACGGGACGTTAAGCCGTGGTCTACTGTTCATTGTGCTTGTCGAAAAGAGCTAGGGGAATTTCCCCGGTACAATGAACCTGCAAATACTGTACATAGCGTCTGTCTTCTCTGTCACGACCAGTGGAAGAGTAGCTCTTCAGTGAGCTAAACTGGTTCGAGATCACTTTCTTTCTAAAGCCTGACATGCTCAGATGGTTTCAGTTTGATCAGGAAACATTGAGTGATACAATGTAGATTCACCCCTAGAACCTGACAAACAATCCACACTACAGTTTTAAAAAAGTTGGGGTGAAACTTTCAAGTTGATCAGCCTTTTGTTGTTACAGTAATATAACCAGCTGCCACAGACTGTGTACCTGTGAGGCTGGTGTATTTTGTTAAAGGATGGTTCTGCTGAGTTGAATAGTAAATATCTGCCATAGAAACATGTGCGCAGATAGCTTTGAAAGAACATCAAATAACAGGAGATGGAATGTTGAATAAAGATACATGTACTCAGTTTTTTGTCTTATATCACCCAAACTGCCTCTATTTAGTACAGGGATAAACTGATAACTGGTCTTCCTTAGGATTCAGGCTTGCATTTTTGTATACACAGATATCATCAGGTGCATGTAGCCATGTCATTTGTTTGTTTGTTTCCAGCGGTGATATTTGTGGTGGACAGTGTGGACTGTGCGCGGTTAGACGAGACATGTGTTACAGCTTGTTTGTTTATTTATTTGTTTCCAGCGGTGATATTTGTGGTGGACAGTGTGGACTGTGCGCGGTTAGACGAGGCGTACGATGAGCTTTCCAAACTGCTGGCTGAGAAAGAACTGAGGGAAGCTGTTCTGTTGGTCTTTGCCAACAAACAGGTCAGAACTGGGTTAATGATCCCAACACACTTACTGAAAAGAGTACGGTCCTAATCCCAGTGTGAGTGGTTCAAACCAATTTTATTTGTTGCTTCTCGGATTTGCCTCTTCATTTTTTTCTGATTTGCAAAAAAAAATAAAAAATTAATCAGGAAAAAAAATTCTTGTTCTAAATCAACTAAAAAATTCTCATATTTTGCCTCCAACAGCTGAAGAAAGTCCTTTCTTCATAGTTGCTATAGTTGTTACATCTACCAATGCAATGGTTTGATTAAAAGTTCAAAATTCATTGTTTAAATTTTAACCCAGTCTTTTGTGTTGACTTCGTGGCACCTATTCTAACATTTGGGGCTATAATAGGATGCCCAGGCCTGTTTTTATTTTTTATTTTTTTCGCCCTGTCGCTTCATATTTTTTCTGAAAAAATCCGAGAAGCAACTTGGTGTGGCCTTACAGCAGTGGTCTCAGGTTGGACATCTTGAAGAGGTGATAGTCACCTGTTATGTCAATCCTTCCACAATGTGTGGCTAATGCCCTGCCCTGTCTATAGAAAGGATCATAGAAACACTGATCTAACTTTTGCCTCAACAAGTTGTTTCGTTGGTTGTGGTACATTTCAAGTTGGAAAAATAGAAAGCAGATGTCATAGATTTAAAGCAGAGGGCAGGGAGGAAAACTGAACATGACTGTATTTATAATTACTGCATAAAACTGAGTGCACCAAGGCATAAACCTGCCCTCAGGCTTTGTTCACATAGCACGTCGGCAGAACGTACTGCGCCTGCGGAAAACCCTGATTTTTCACGTTTTTCGTTGGATGTTTGGTCAACGTTGCATCAAAATTTTGCCTGTTGCAGATGATGTCTTTTCCTATACAACATCTGAAAACTACAGACAGGCTGTCAACCTTATATGCTCTAATACAACCTTATATGAGACATTCTGCCAAAGTGCTATGCACAATGCATTACAGGTTTTGCGCAGGTGCAGTACGTTCTGACGATGTGCTTGTTTTTTTATGTTAAAGATACATCCTTACCATTGTCTATTTCTTTTCCCCCAGGACCTACCCAATGCCCTGCCTATAGAAGAGATCACAGACAGGCTCAGCCTACACAAGTTGTGCTGCGGCCGCTCGTGGCACATCCAGGCCTGCGACGCTCGGACCGGGATGGGACTTCACGACGGTCTGGACTGGCTGTCACACCAGCTGGTGGCAGCAGGGGTGCTAGACATTTCTTAAGTCTTTCTAGAAGTTTCTTAGGACTTCCTAGACATTTGTTAATGTCTTTCTAGACCAGGGTCAGCATTAATGGGACTACAAGATGGACTAGACTGGTTCTTACATCAGTTGGTGGCAGCAGGGGTGATAGACATTTCTTAAGTCTTTCTAGAAGTGTCTTAGGACTTTTAGAAGTTTAATTAAGGTCTTTCTGGACATTTCTTAATGTCTTTGTAGACATTTCTTAAGCCCAGGGTCAGTATCTATGGGACTACATGACGGACTAGACTGGTTCTCACACCAACTGGTAGCAGACATTTCTTTAGTCTTTCTAGACATTTAAGTTTTCTTAGCTAACTAGGAAACATCTGAGTGTGTAATCTCTTACATTGTTGTAGAGGTGGAAAAATAAGATTGCTTTAGATCCGTGAGAAACTGAAATGATAGCATATGTGATCCCATTATATACAATAATCACATACATATATCTGATTATCTGAGACATCAACAGCTTTGAGTGTCTATGGGAGTATAGACATGCTGGTAGGCTAGTGGGAAGGTTTTCTTGTTGTTGGTTTTTCGGTGAATGACCACAGCTCTGGTTGGGTTGGGTTTTCTGCCTAAGTTATTAGGCTACTGTTCAAATGTTGTATTTATAACATAAGGGAGGACAGCAGAACTGTGCTAGTAGAGAATCAAACTTGAGCAATAAGTAGTTACTGTAGTTGTTTAGGTCTCCTGGTATTAACAAAATAAGTATGGAGATGAAATGTGAAAACTTCAGTGTTAATTTGCTGGAAACGTTTTCCTTTCCTTGAGGCTCATTTTTTGTTATCCTTGAAAGATCCTTGATTATTCAGTACTGAATGTCTTCATTCAGTTGTTTTAATTACTAAGGAACAGAAATATGTAAAACTAGAAATAATAAATCAATGCCAATGCTCATAAAACCACTAGGTATTGTAAGACTGCAACATTGAAGAAAAAATGAAAAGAAATCTTATCAGGGCCTTCTCAAGATTGTCTTAAACACCTGGATACCTGAAGTGAGTTCACCTGGCAGTTCACTGAAGCTGCATTTAATTTAGTAGATTTCTTAAAATTCACCTTTTAGATGTAGCCATCTTAGATACTGGGTACAGGACAGATTTTTGAGATTACTTGTGGAAAAAAAGCAGATACTACATTGGCAAGACAGTATCCATTGGCCATAGGAGTAACCATTAGCCACTCTGTAACTATTAGCCACGGTGGCTAATGGCAACACGTCGGCAGAACGTACTGCACCTGCGCGAAACCCGTAATGTATTGTGCATAGCACTTTGGCAGAACGTCTCATATAAGGTTGTATTAGAGCATATAAGGTTGACAGTCTGTCTGTAGTTTTCAGATGTTGTATAGGAAAAGACATCGTCTGCAACAGGCAAAATTTTGATGCAACAATGTCCAAACATCCAATGAAAAATGTAAAAAATCAGGGTTTTGCGCAGGCGCAGTACGTTCTGCCGACATGCTGCTAATGGCTACTCCTCTGGCCAATGGATACTGTCTTGAGGAGTAGCCATTAGCCCCTGTGCCTAATTGTTACAGAGTGGCTACAATGGACACTCGTCTGGCCAATGGATACTGTCTTGCCACCGTAGGATCTCCTTCAGGAGATTAGAAAAGAAAAAGGATGTTTTTGAGGCTACAGAAAGGTGTGTACAATATGACAAATTAGGCCAAGTTTAAGTGTTTGGGAACAGTATTATCAATGCAAAAGACTCTGGCAATAATAACTAAGGTTAAGTATATACTTGTATCTCGACTTGAGAGATGTTAGAAGTGTATATACATAATTATGTATACATAGGTGTACGTACTATTATAGAAGAATTGTTATTTATGTTTCATTCAAGTTGAATGGTTTTGCTGGTTCCTCCTATTGAGGAGTTAGATGTAATGTTAGAACACACCAACTAGATTTGCAGATTCTTAAATGGCCCTGTTGTATCCAGAACCGTGCCTGTCTAGTTCTATGCCTGAATGGGTTAGGGTTAGGATCAGGCACGGTTCTGGATAGTCTCTATCGTACCCAGAACCGTGCCTGTCTAGTTCTGTGCCTGAATGGGTTAGGGTTAGGATCAGACACGGTTCTGGATAGTCTCTATCGTATCCAGAACCGTGCCTGTCTAGTTCTGTGCCTGAATGGGTTAGGGTTAGGATCAGACACGGTTCTGGATAGCCTCTATCGTATCCAGAACCGTGCCTATCTAGAATGTAGATTTGCCCCAGGCACGGTTTTGGATACGCGTGGACTTTCCAGGACTGTGTCTGAGCATGGTTCTGGAAAAAAAAAAACACGGGCCTGGATACAACAGGCCCAGTATAGTATATTGTGTTATAAGGTAGAATGAATCCAAAGTGGAATAGTAAAATATGGAAATATGCTACAGAATTCGGAGAGTTTTAGTTGTTACATATAAGTGTGACTTCATCTGGAACAACTCTTAACTGTGGCAATAAAGTAAATAAAGTTGTAATGGTTGATATCATTTCTTTGTTGAGTTATTGGTTTTGCTGTATACTTTACATTGATTAAATGGCCATAACAGGGTGCTCTGGAAGCGCCGACTAGTGACGGGTGATGGTACTTCAACTGCTGACCTCCATCCACCAACAACACCAACCAACCAGAAGTTTAATAGCAGCCCTTTTAGCAGCCAGTCCTATTGGCAAAAGTACCTAAGTAACGGGTTCCTTTCTCAGCACTCGTTGTACAGAGGTGAGGCGGCTTCCGGCCAAGATCTCCAGTGCCGAAGTTACGTCAACACTTGGTGTCCAGTGTCGGCGGCTTCAGCACTGGAAACTCCAAATTGGCAAACCAAACCTTGGCTTTAAAAGGGCATCAAGATGCTTCTATTGAACTCTAACACTCATATTTTTTAAATCATAGCGCCCGGGAAAAAAATTACAATCGGGCCAACAAGGTGATCGCCAGGCCAGGACTTTACGGCATTTTTCTTCACATTTTCACAGACATGCATGTAAACTCGGCCTACGATACTGTACTGTAGTGTACACCGACGTAAGCACTAGACGACAAGTGCGGAAATGATTTTTGAGCTCGGCTTCCGGCGCCGAGAGTCACCGAGCACTAGAAAATCCAGTGCGGAACCCGTTACTTAGGTACTTCTACACTTGCTGTCCAGTGCTGTGCAAACGGCCTTTGAGCGCTAGCACGGACAACAGGTGCGGAGTACTCCAACAGGTTGTGGCGCAACAACTGCCGAGCCCTCGTGACGATCTAGCCCTCCGAAGACACCCAGTTTATCCCCTATTTACTTCGCAACCCCCTCAAATGCAGCAATGAAAGGTATATGTATAATGAGATTAGGTTATTTTTGATGCAAATTAGGCAATAACGGCTCAGTATTCGTCGTAATACGCGATATCAATTGTTTATATGTATCACAATAGCCACTTCCGGTTGCCGGCGATTCGGCGCACGGTCTCGGCGACACCGTAAACCGGCCAAAAAATACAGGTAAAACTTTAACGTGCGGCTTTCCTTTTTAGTGGTATTTGTAGACAATGAAAAACGTATGATAGAACCGCTGAAATCTCACTGAAAATACCTAGCGTTTTCTAAAAATATTAACATCGATTACGAAGTAAAAATCGTAAACCCCAAGAGACCCTAATTTCGGGCTGTAAAAACCGGAAGTGCCCAAACAAGCCTATATCTGGCGAAAACGCAAAGGGGTTACACTTTGGGATTTGGGCGATTTGGGAACGGCCAGATTTAAGAGGCTCGTAAGGGGGTTTCAGGTTTTTACGGAATATTTCATATTATGACTTTGTGAAAGTATTTCCACGCCTAAAACTAATTGGGAATTGCCAGATTCAAAAGGCTCGTATGGGGGGTTTCAAGTTTTTACGGAATATTTCATATTATGACTTTGTGAAAGTGTTTACACGCCTAAAACCAATTTTAAACTGTATTTCCTTTTTCTACCTCTTAGGTTTAATTCTGTTTGTTAAAATACTAGTACCTTCATCACATTGGAACCGGCCACCGTGCCGAGCATGCTAGCGGCGGCGGGGTTATAATTCATCGGAACTGGACCGGAACAGGTGTTCGGGAAATATGCGTCCCCCAGGAAAATCGGTCCCGCGATGGGCTCTTATGGGGATTTTACTCCAGGTCTTTCTTGCTCTTGTTCTTGACCTTGAGGCTCACCCCGACTGCCTAATCATCACGAATTTATCGGGAAAGAACCATTCTAATCTTGCATCTGACAATTTTGAGACAAAGATTTCTAGAACGGCTGGTACGAGCGGCTGAATACGGAGCTTTTTTGGTCAATATTTCTGCCAATTTTAGTGTTCACGAAAGCATTAATCCTGAAAAACGGACCGTTTCTACGAAATAAAACTCGTATACCTCCTTTACATCAATTAAAATACTGTGTTGCAATATTTTCAATCCTTTTTATCTGTCCTTTCTCTCCTATTTCACTTATATTTATTTACAAATTGACAGTAACAGATATTCAGTCACTAACACAGTAAAGACTAGGAGTCCCAGATGTTGATGATTTAATGTTTTAATGTTTCAACAATGTAAGCAAAGCTAAGGGACTGATATTTTCCTTGTAAAGGAATAGTTTGGGACCTTACTTAAACTACTACTTATGAACTATCAGTTACAATGAAAGACTATACAAGTACATGGAATGCTATGAAAAAGATAGAAAAAAGATACAAAACATAGTTCCGTCTTTAATACTATATAATATATATACACAACTCTTTTTTAAATACATTATATCATCAAACTAGTCTTAAGCATTTCTGTTTTGTGCTGTTTCCTGATTGGTCAGATGAATGACACCTGTTTCCTCATTGGTCAGTTCTGCGGCACCTGATTGGTCAGGTGAGCAGCAGTTTTGTCTCCTGATTGGCGAGTAGTTTCCGGAGTGGTCAAATGAGAGGCACTTGTTTCCCAATTGGTCAGTTCAGCAGCAGCACTGCCTCCTGATTGGTCAGCTAAGCAGCACTTGTTTCCCAATTGGTCAGTTCAGCAGCTGTACTGTCTCCTGATTGGTCAAGTGAGCGGCACCTGTTTCCCAATTGGTCAGTTCAGCAGCAGTACTGTTTCCTGATTGGTCAAATGAGAGGCACTTGTTTCCCAATTGGTCAGTTCAGCAGCAGTACTCTCTCCTGATTGGTCAGGTGAGTGGCACTTGTTTCCCAATTGGTCAGTTTAGCAACAGTACTGTCTCCTGATTGGACAGGTGAGTGGCACCTGTCTCCTGATTGGTCAAGTCAGCGGCACGTGTTTCCTGATCTCCACAGTCCACTGCCCGATGCAGAAGAGCACTGCAGCTGTCTGAAGCGCCGCCAAGGGCCTGCCTGTGGTATTGCAGGTGCAAGACATGTGATTAGTTACAAAGAAGCATAATTAAATAGCCTCAAAACAAACCATTTTTTTCTCACATATTTGCGCAGATTGCCAGAATGCTAAAACTTTTTTGGAAAGAACGAAATGATGAGGTTGCAATTGTAGTTTTGCCCTGACGTGACTTCATGTTTTCTCTGAAAAAATCCAAGAACGAACAAATAACTTTGTGACTGACCTTGAGGAAAAACAAGAGTGTGCTTACCGAGAGTGTTAGACCTAAAGCACCTGCGCGAAACCCGTAATGTATTGTGCATAGCACTTTGGCAGAACGTCTCATATAAGGTTGTATTAGAGCATATAAGGTTGACAGTCTGTAGTTTTCAGATGTTGTATAGGAAAAGATATCGTCTGCAACAGGCAAACTTTTGATGCAACGTTGACCAAACATCCAACGAAAAACGTGAAAAATCAGGGTTTTGCGCAGGTGCAGTACGTTCTGCCGACGTGCTTTCTTACCGAGAGTGTAGACGTAGTGTGCGCCGACCTGAGGAGAGGTCAAGAACACCAGGTTGGAGATGATCAGCGCCTCGAACGGCCAGCTGTTCAGCAGCGTACGCAGTCGCCGCGATGATGCAGCACTCAGGTGCCTCACCTGGGATAAAACAAACAAACAAATAAACAAACAAATAAATAAACAAAGCAGGTGAGTGACTCAAAGACCAGCTGCTATGCTTATAAACAGCATCTGCAGTTGCTGTGATGATAACACACTCAGGTACCTCACCTGGGAAAAATAAACAAACAAACAAACAAATAAACAAAACAGATCAGTGCCTTGAACAGCCAGCTGTGCAGCAGAGTCCGCAGTTGCCATGACGATACTGCACAATAAAACAAACACAGCAAAGACATCAGATCTGCCTTTATGGCTCTAAATGATTTCATCTCCCCAAAGAAGTTAGGCAAAGTTGTAATAGATAAATATAAGAAATGAAAGATGATAACAGTGCTCACCTCCCATTCCCTAACCGTTGGCAGACGCATGAACCGTCTAGCGAGGGTCTCTAGCAGGACACCGAAGAACTGCAGCGCTGCCCAGACAAACAGGTTGTGAGAAGCACCGTGCCAGTAGTACACAAACACAAACGTTGCTGTGGAAAGTTATATTGAACAGTTATTCTTCGTCGTCTTCGGTGGTATGGGCACGTTAAGCGTGCCAGTAGCTGCATCAACACCATCACAGACTTACAGTTACCAGGCAACAGAGGTCGTGGTAGACCAAAGAAGACATGGATGGAGTGCATCCAAAATGACATCATAATGTGCGGACTGTCCAACATTGACCCACAGGACAGGGTCGCATGGAGACATGGAGTCCAGTCTAGCCAACTGCTGCCCACCCCTGAGTCAGGGAAGCCGACAGCAGAATAATCAAAGCCCAGAGATATATAATATATAGTTATTCAAATCATAATCTGATTATGAATATCCAGTAGTAAAGACCAATTATATTAGTACTCCTCAGTTTTGTAAACAAATTCATTTAGTTGACATTGTTTCAAGAATCCACGCAACAAATATGATTTTGGCACCAAACAAACAAACAAACATAAAAGTGTTTGTTTTTACCAATGGAAGCTGCAATTTGCCTGAGCAAGCCACTACGAGAGCCCCCTAGCGGCCAGTAAATGTATCGCACCAGCCACTTGTAAAGACCAGGATCAAACGATCTGGAAAAAGTTTAAACAATTATTACATAATATATGGTTATTATAGTAAACATGGAATCATGGAAACTTCCAAACCTAACAGATTTTATCATTCTTTCTTTATGTTTCTCTGTTAGTCATTCCTAATCATTATATTATTCTGGAACTTCAAAGTTTGTTACTCAACTCAGTTCATACATTGTCTGCCATGTTGATCAATAAACAATACAGGAAAAAGATATACAGCAAAACCACACCGCTCATCTGCTTGGAGATTGCATACCTCCACATGTCTGCAAACTGGTAGATGGTAGCGACACACTTGGGCTGTGGGGGGGAGGAGATGTCGTCAAGTCTCGCGAGAGTTGAGCCTAGCCCGTAGAACACCACATACTTCACATGGAAGAACTGAACCTGCGCATAAATCACGCCATCTGGAAGGCAGAGTTTTCATACATGTAATTATGTAGCAAGTGGCGGGACAGATTTGAAGGGGCTGGGCAGGGACATCTAGTCTGGCCAGAGTTGAGCCTAGCCTGAAGAACACCACGTACTTCACATGAAAGAACTGAACCTGCGCATAAATCACGCCATCTGGAATGCAGAGTTGTCATAATTATGTAGCAAGTGGCAGGACAGAGTTGCAGGGGCTGGGGTAGAGACGACATGCCGTCCAGTCTCGCGAGAGTTGAGCTATCTTAACTATCTTAAGATCTGTCTCGTTCATCTTGAACTCTGTGACAAGATCTGAAGATGGAGGCCTTCTCGAGTATGTCATGAGAAAACACACAAACAAACAAACAAACAAACTGGCACACAGTGTGTGGATGTAGAAATTGTGCAGGGAGAAATCCACACAGGAGGAAACACAGACAAACAAAAAAACAGACAAACAAACTCACACAAAGTGAAGACGGAGGCCTTCTCCAGCACGTCCATCCTGGCACACAGAGCGTGGATGTAGAAATAGTGCAGAGAGACCTCCAGGAAGAGGAACCAGAACGCCAGCCGCGCCAGGCCCCACAGCACCCTGGGAAGGTTCTGCAGCCCTGAGTTGTCCTGAGATGACCTCTGAGCAGACCATGTCAGTGATGTCATCAACATGTCAAGAACAGCATGGAAAAACAATGTAGATGTGCAATACCATATTTCCATGAAACTATCTATCTTTGTAACTAAGTTTTGTACTTAAAATGTGCAATATTGTACGATTGTTTTAAAAATTTGTACATTCACTGCAATTCAGTGACATTTTCACTGCGAAAGTATAAAAATACATCTTGAATCTAGATCTCAATCACTCACAATGTGACCTGACAATAACAAACTTAAGGTCTTGTCAAAATACAAGTATCAGTTAACAGGTGGTTTTCATAATTAATCGCTAAAAAATTTAGTAGAAGAACTAAACTTTCCATACAAGATTTGTACAACAATAGAACATTGACTGTAATGTGCATCTGTCCTTCTTGCATGGTGGACCATTCAGCATTTTAGTTTGCTTAAATTGATGATGAAGAAACTGAATTTTCATTTTTTTCTTTTGCTGTAGGTGATATAGGTATTAGCTGAGGGTTAAAGGTTAGGGACTAGAGGTAATTGAAGGTTAAAGGTTACCTGCTGCCTGAAGCTGCTGTAGTTGATGATGGGTCCAGAAAGTGAGGTCAGGGGTTAGAGGTTATTGGAGGTTAAAGGTTAGAGGTTATTAGAGGTTAAAGGTTACCTGTTGCCTGAAGCTGCTGTAGTTGATGATGGGTCCAAAAGTGAGGTCAGGGGTTAGAGGTTAGTGGAGGTTAAAGGTTAGAGGTTATAAGAGGTTAAAGGTTACCTGCTGCCTGAAGCTGCTGTAGTTGATGATGGGTCCCGAGGTCAGCAGTGGCCAGTAGAAGTTGTAGGCTAGTAAGTCCAGCAGCCCGTAACCGGCTGGAGAGGAACAGAATAATTCTGAGTAACAGTTTACCTCCTTCAATTGAATCAGACAATTGTGTTTTGTTTGGCCTAGCCTGGGAAAGTCACCTGATGTTCACATAGTGCGGACCTAGGAAAGTCACATGATCTATACGTACCCGGGTTCTGTTCCGTCTCCCAGCTGTACTCCATGGCGAAGCTGATCTCCCGCAGACACGACAAGGTCAAGGTCACCATGTAGATCGTGTACTTGAAGTAGGTCACAAGGTCGTACTGTACAAGAGAATCGATGAAAAACAACAAATGAAAGACAAAGATGGAGAGAAAGAAGGAGAGAGGGCAAGGGAGAAAGAAAGAAAATGAGTACATGTACTTACATGCAGCACGTCGGCAGAACGTACTGCGCCTACGCAAAACCCTGATTTTTCACGTTTTTCGTTGGATGTTTGGTCAACGTTGCATCAAAATTTTGCCTGTTGCAGACCATATCTTTTCCCACACAACATCTGAAAACTACAGACAGGCTGTCAACCTTATATGCTCTAATATAACCTTATATGAGACGTTCTGCCAAACTGCTATGCACAATACATTACGGGTTTCGCGCAGGCGCAGTACGTTCTGCCAACGTGCTAATTGTACTACAGAATTGGCTCAATCAAAAAGGAGAGAGAGAGAGGGCAAGGGAGAGGGCAAGGGAGAGAGAGAAAATGTCAGTTCTTACATGCCAGGTGCTTCCCGGCTCCATGAAGATGGTTGCCATGACGACGATCATGAACCCCCAGACCAGGGCTGGTCTCCTGAGGCGGGAAAGGACAAAGGTCACGACGGCTTGGAGCAGCACGACGCCGGTCGGTATCCAGCCCAGACACACGACCAGGCTCGAGACTCCATATAAGGCATACACCGGGAACTTTGCCTGTAGTGGGGTGGGCATAATTAGAGATGGCAGACTTCACCTCCTTCGCATAGGTCTGACAGACACACAAAGACATTTCTGTATCTGTATAGCCGGTATAACCATCATTCAGTGTCATACAAGAGCTTCGGAGGCACGCGGCGCGGCGGCAGATGGCCATAAAACACCAAACAACCTGTCACACCTAACCTTTACACATCTAATAACTGCAAGCATTGTTTATAACTACCTAGTGACGATGCCCCTACTGTACTTGGTGGCAGCGAGTTCCACTCTACGATAGTTCTAGGAAAAAAAGAGTTTTTGAACCCCTTAATTCTTGGTTGATAGACTGGTACTTGACTAGTTCTCACCTTAGGCAGCAGTTTTCCTGTAACTGCCCCCAGGACCACCTGGCCCAGGTAATACAGGGGGAAGCTTGTGTGCATTCGCTTCACCCACTCCCTCCACTCATTGTCATGGACGTCCTGCGGAAAAACAAACAAACAAACAAATAAACACACTAAAACCAGACACAGAACACGTTAAAGGTTTAATTGATGATGATAATCATGTGTATTCATAGTGTAGTTGCACTGGAGTACTAAAAACCTCCATGAAATGTGTTACTCTACCATTATATATACAGTACTGCATGCACAACATGTTGTACCAGGGATTCAGCACCAAGGACAGGTGCCATGGCTGATATAACAAATCGCTGCAGCGTCTTCATTTTTGGGCCAAACGACCTGAAATTTGGTAGGCAGGTAGAGAGGACAAATACCCCCGTTTTTTTTCTTCATTTTTTTAATACATGTAGCAGATGGCTGGACTCCAGGCTAGGGTACATACAAACAGTCCAACAGTTTTATACAGGACAAGACAAGAACAGAATTGTGTGTCAAAATAAAAAACCTGATATTTTTCCATCCTTACTTTTTTCCTGCCCAGGATGGTCCAACCCGTTGCCAGGTCTTCTGTGTTCAGTTGGTCCTTGTGTTCTGGGCAGACACAGAGGGGAATGGAAACTAACAATTAACTCTGATAAAGGAACGAACCTTTACATGTTTATCCAAATAAAAGTAGTAAATGCAGTGGAAAATGAAACACATTTTATTAGCCAGTGTTCTCACTATGAGACACACAGAAACAGATTATTTCAAACAGTTACCACAATTTTCCCATCCTTTCCTCTTTTCAAAGATCACCAAAAGACTATGTTTCTACTAAGATCACAAAACCCACTCATTATACAAAACGTGGGACTATTCATTATCCACTGCCTTCAAAGAAGAAGTCAAACCTCATAATACCAAACGTAGTAGTACAATGTAGAAGTATAAGTTTTTCTAGACAGTAGTTGTCTCTTTCCTATTATTGTATTTTACCATATAGTACCTTTTGACTTTGTGAAATGCAATTAGCCTTCGGGCATGACTTTGCAAATAAACTTCTATTAGTAAATTAGCATCGAACTACATACTACAACAGGAAGTCTTGCTTCAGTATCAAGGAAATTGCCATCTATTCATTTCAGGACCTAACCACCGAAATTTGTAACATTCGGGATAATGACTTTTAATTATGCTATTCGACCACAAACACCTCTGCACGCTTCCAAACAACACACTACTTTCTTTGAAAATGTAACAAGGTTCCCACAACACAACCTTCTGTGGCACCTTCTTGCCAAAGGTAAGAATGTTGGCAATGGAGCTAACTGTTATAACTTATAGAGAGTCCACATTTGAAGCACGACGGCAGAACGTACTGTGCCTGCGCTGCAGACAGGCTGTCAACCTTATATGCTCTAATACAACCTTATATGAGACGTTCTGCCAAAGTGCTATGCACAATACATTACGGGTTTCGCGCAGGTGCAGTACGTTCTGCCGACGTGCTCCAGTAACCACAGTTCCCTACCTTGGCAGAACCTGAGTGCGCAGTATAACATGTAGCCGAACAGACACACAGATATCCCCGCACACAGTCGGATCTCAGCCTTCGGGAGCGCCACGAAGCTTCCCGATCTCCGCTCGGGAGATTCCGCCGGGTTCGGCTCGGGAAAGTCCGCGCCGGGCTGCGTGGCAGGTGGTTGGTTCATTCCGCTAGAGGTCGCTTCCGACTGGTCTGCCCGCCTGTGGCGCAAGTCGGCCGGCTGGGCTCCGGTCGGGACAGACATCCGGCTTTTGTGTGGAGCTTATGAAGTGAATATCAATCAATCAATCACCCAATCAATCAATCAGTCAGTCAATGAAGCAATCAATTCACCAATCGGTCTATAATAACTTTCTTGCAAATTTGTGCCTGAGGGCTGATTGGAAATATATATCGCAAATGATAAAATAATATTAAGCAATAACAATAATAATAGACTGAACATAAAGTAGATTGAAAATCCTCAACTAATGCTACTTCTAATATAGTTATTCAACTCAAACAATCGTATGATTTCAAGTGAAAATATGCATGATGCATCAAAATGATAGAGAATAGAAAATGTGTAATGAGGAATAAACTGTTCTCCAACTACAAAAGAAATTGACTCACCAGAATTTTCAATTTTTTTAGAAATGTGGCATACACACAATAAATGAATTCATCGATCACAAAAGCACAGCGCCCGGTGAACTAAAGTGTTGTTTTTGATCATGAATAGTTTTCATGGTGGGAGAGTTCGGACAAAACCGGTCCCCTCGCCAGGTTTCGCGGTTCACTGAGTCTGAATACAGGCATGTACTAGTTATCCCAGCGCCTTTGGCTAAACAAAGTTCACCGGCTTCGCCCGACACACATCGCCGGCTGAGAAAACACTATATAGTCTCCACCAGACTAACAACGTAGGTTAAGCCTCTACCAGGCTTGAGAGCGCGACTGGAAATAGTAGAAATTGGCCAAATAGAGAGGCCTTGAGGGGCCGGCAAACTGTAAACTGGCTGACTAACTCCCTCGGCGTGTTATCTCTCTATTTGGCCAATTTCTAATATTTCCAGCCGCGCCCTCAAGCCTGGTAGAGGCTACGTGGGTTCAAAAACAGTCAAATTTAGCCAAATACGGAGAATAATTGGCCAGGGGAGTTTCGCCACCGTAGAGTTCATTTAGTAAGGGGAAAAGGAAACCCTAACGGTGGAACCACTCCCCTGGCCAGTCGGATCCTATTTTTGATGAATTCTACTATCCTAACCCCTTTTAAGGAAGGCCTGGTGGAGGCTAGGCTAACACACTGAAGCTACGGTCTGCGTGAAAAATCAACTTTGTCTGGTGTAGACTCAACAACCAACGACGTAAAATTTCTGCTTTTGAGCAACAGAATAATACATGCATTATATTTAAGTTCATTAATGCATGCACCTGGAAAACTTCTATATGACTCTGTGTTGTTTAACCGGTATAGCCGCTTTCCTGCGTAACACACCAGCACCAAACGATAAGCAACACCTATAGACTTAGCGACTCCTGATTTCGGGCCAATATTATAATAATATACTATAAACTTGGATACTATAAACTTGGATATCTAACAAGGTTTCTTTTAAAGTATCGAATATGAAGAGGCCTCGACGATAACCGATTCTAAAAGCTGAACCGGTATAACCGCTTTCCGGTGTAACACAACAGCTGCGAAAGTTTCCAACACCGAAACTTGCATAAATACATTAAACTACAAGGTTTCTTTTAAAGTATAGTGTATGAAGAAGCCCCTACTGTATTTGACGATAACAGATTCCAAAAGCTTTACAACCGGTATAACCGCTTTCCAGCGTAACACACCAGTAGCGAACTGTCAGTTGCCACACCGAAACTTGCATAATTTATATAATAACCTACAACTTTTAGTACAAGGTTTCTTCCTAAGTATTGAGAGTATGAAGAGGCCCTTTCTGTATAAATTGACGATAACAGATTCCACTACTTTACAGAAGTGACTGAAAAAAGGCTGTTAGACGAAAATATAGCAGATGGTAACGTTGAATGGCCCAGTGTAGTGAACGTCAGAAAGTCTGGTTTAATCGTGTTATAGAGTTGAAACAACTACAGCGGGAGAGTTTGAAGCCTTTGGGAGTGAGTAAAGGTAATACCTTTACTCACTCCCAAAGGCTTCAAACTCTCCCGCTGTAGTTGTTAGTTCTGTAACTAATATTAACACGTGGAACTCAGACGTGTTACCTGTACAGTTCTCACCTGTTGGAAATCTAATGGAGATCAAATAAACACAAACACAAACCTGTTCGTCTCACCTGAGTAGAACCCGGAAGTGTCTAACCTGCAGCGGCGGTGACCTCTGACCTCTCGGCTTATCGGAAAATCTCCGCGGAGAGCCATCCTGGCCTGTTGTCCCTCCTCCGCCCGTTAGGGGGCGCCTTAAATAAACCACACGAACCCTAAGGAGGATGCAGGCACGCTGTTCCAGGAAGAAATGGGCCAAAATAAGAAGAAATATTTTCTACAGCAGTTAGAGGGACCCTCTATACCAACATACTGGTTTGGACAATATGTACTTTTTGTTATTATCATTAATTATTATTGTTATTGGTTAGTTACTGTTATTTTTCTTTATTATCATTGCCATTATGATTATTTATTGTATCCAAATTCTACTGTTTGTATGTGACTGTTGTGTTTTTGTTGTGTAAAACAGGGCCTCATTGAAACGAAGTGCAATCACTTAATGGGCCACCCTGTATAAAAATGACGGAAAATAAATAAATAAATAAAACTTTAACGCTCTAGGGCCAACTGCACCTCACTTGGCCGGGTGTTAACTTCCAACTTAATTCCAACCAACTTCGCAGAAGTGTCATTATAGTGGCCTTTCTCGATTTTGCAATTAAAAAATTCGACAGTGTAAAATGATAAAAATTCGACAGTGTTAAATAATAGTTACTTCGTAAGAACAGTAAGTAGTAAATCAGATTCTCCAGCAAATAATTCACAATGTTTTGGCCAATCTCTACTCTATATTCAGGCCCTGAAGGAAACATTTGTCATGATGGACACCACATTTAGGTGGCCCCAAGGCCTAACATTATTTTCCCATTGATCAAAGCGTTAAGAATCCTGTTTATAAGCTGCCGGTATGTCACCCTGGGTCAGGCGGTACGGACAGGTTGGGCTGTGTGGATAGCCTGGGTGCCAGCCTCCTTTGTTACCTCCGGCTTGCTATGTACCACGGAGTAACAAGTGAATGGGAGAGAGTTGGCGGTGCCTACAGAGGATGACACCCAGACTAGCACGGTACCTTGTACCTTGGTCCCTTAACCGATGTTTCAGCACTAGGGACAGGGACAGTTTGCCATTTCTTCCGCTTCTCGCTTTCCTCGTTACGCTCGTGTTGTACCCTGAACCGTGTTCAGACACGGTCCTGGATACGATAACACCCAGCTGCAGTGCTACCGTATTGATGGATCGGGAAAAAACATCGCCCCCCTGCCCTGCCACCAGATCCCCTACTAATTAACCCCTGCTTTCCCCCATCAATATTCCCGCGTCAGTCGATATCCCATCTCGGGCTCTCTGTAAATATTAATAGTTGTTAATAACGGCCGAACATAGAGGCGGGACCCGGGGGAGGGGAAAATCATTAGCGGGGAGTCATCATGTCATGTTGTATCCAGAACCGTGCTTTATCCAGAGTCATGCTCAGGCACGGTTCTGGATAGCCCACGCGTATCCAGAACCGTGCCTGGGGCAAATCTACGTTCTTGAATACATAGAGACTATCCAGAACCGTGCCTGATCCTAACGCTAACCCATTCAGGTATAGAACTAGATAGGCACAGTTCTGAGTACGATAGAGACTATCCAGAACCGTGCCTGATCCAAACCCTAACCCATTCAGGCATGGATCTAGATAAGCATGGTTCTGGATGCAATGGGGGGAAGTGAAAACCATTAGCGTGGTGTGTCCATGTCATTTACCTATTAAACCTTCACGTAGAGTAAAATTCATGTCTGTTATAGTAATAACTTTATTGCACAAAAATTTATTCATCTATCTGTGATTACGTTAATGAAGGCTAGACATCCAGATACATGGGCAATTCAAACTCTACTACTGCATGAAATACATAGATTGCTTCCGGATGTTTGAAGTTAAGATAGTCTCAAAGCACGCTGTTGTTATACAACAGAAGATGCTATACGTTAGAAAACCTTGTTGGTATGACTGCGTCTGATATAGAAACTGCTCTGATCGTGTCTATAGTTGAAATCCGCTCTGTTATTCCACCAGACGCCGGTACAAACATATAACTCCACTGGACGGGAAAAGTGAAGTCTGAGAGACATGTAGTAAAACTTAAGAAACACTGCCGTATTGTTATACTTGATATAGAAACTGTTCTGATTGTGTCTAAATAGAAACCCGTTCTGTTATCCCACCTGACTCCGGTACAAATAACCGAGGACGGAAAGTCGATGGAGTCGCCGTTCCCTGAAATTGCGTCGTTACCTCCGAGTTCGGAACTCATCAAACTGCGCCAGGGGCCGATAGCACGGGCCAGACCTACAGGAGAACCTTTTAGTTATTAAGGAAATATTTGCTCCCACTATAACCTTCTTCAAAACCAGCATCCGGACCTCACTTGGAGATCAATACACCGTGAATGCTGACCCTGACCTCCAAATGTAATTAGCATTTTTAACAGTGCTCTTTAGTTAAGCCTTTGTGTATTTATGTACAGATAATCGTGTAGATGTAATGAGTTGATGACTTTGATTTTAATGTCCTGTCCGTATGTTATGTAGCTTCTTGTCCTTATTCCAGGGTCAGCCCTTTAAAATAGTCTCGTAACTAGTTGGGCAACCCTGGCTGTGTGTTGTACAGCTGAACTAATAGAATGAATAAAAATAAAAGGAAATATTGTAAGAAACACAGAATAACAGCCTTTCATCTCCTAGCAGATCTTTTGGTTTCTGCAAGACAGTGTCAAATTGGCAGGGCAGTATCATTGGCAGGGCAGTACCCAATACGCCACCGAAGGCTGGCAAAAAACCCATACCGGTACAAAAAAGAAAGCCCGATAAAAACACATAAAACACGTCAAAAGGCCGAAGCCTAAACCTCTGCTTGGAGAGTAGCTTTCATTGACTTTCCGCGAGGCGTAATTTGGTGGGAATCGATGAGCAAGTCGAACCTGCTGCCCCCAACAGAGAAAACTGATTTCACCATTAAACACAACCCTGACCCAGCGTGTGGCGTCTGATTGGAACGTTTAACGTGATCAGATGGGCTGTACATTTCCTCCCACGCACCTAGTCCAGCCTTTCAAACAAACATCCCTTATTTTAACATTTAACACAATCATACGCTGCTGTGCGGTGTCTGGTTGTAACGTTTAGGCCGTAAAACCTGATATTTTGGATTATTATCCGTGAACGCATCGATTTAGTCTGTTTTTAACTTGAAAGAAAAAATGGTTCATTGTGGACAAACGATTTGAGTTTATAGGTAGCCTGACTACATCACACTTCTAGCAGCCCTTCCACTGGTCAGGCCTCTAGCCTGGCTACATCACACTTCTAGCAGCTCTTCCACTGGTCAGGCCTCTAGCCTGGCTACATCACACTTCTAGCAGCCCTTCCACTGGTCAGGCCTCTAGCCTGACTACATCACACTTCTAGCAGCCCTTCCACTGGTCAGGCCTCTAGCCTGGCTACATCACACTTCTAGCAGCTCTTCCACTGGTCAGGCCCCTAGCCTGACTACATCACACTTCTAGCAGCTCTTCCACTGGTCAGGCCCCTAGCCTGACTACATCACACTTCTAGCAGCCCTTCCACTGGTCAGGCCTCTAGCCTGGCTACATCACACTTCTAGCAGCTCTTCCACTGGTCAGGCCCCTAGCCTGACTACATCACACTTCTAGCAGCTCTTCCACTGGTCAGGCCCCTAGCCTGACTACATCACACTTCTAGCAGCCCTTCCACTGGTCAGGCCTCTAGCCTGGCTACATCACACTTCTAGCAGCTCTTCCACTGGTCAGGCCCCTAGCCTGACTACATCACACTTCTAGCAGCCCTTCCACTGGTCAGGCCTCTAGCCTGGCTACATCACACTTCTAGCAGCTCTTCCACTGGTCAGGCCCCTAGCCTGACTACATCACACTTCTAGCAGCTCTTCCACTGGTCAGGCCCCTAGCCTGACTACATCACACTTCTAGCAGCCCTTCCACTGGTCAGGCCTCTAGCCTGGCTACATCACACTTCTAGCAGCTCTTCCACTGGTCAGGCCCCTAGCCTGACTACATCACACTTCTAGCAGCCCTTCCACTGGTCAGGCCCCTAGCCTGACTACATCACGCTTCTAGCAGCCCTTCCACTGGTCAGGCCCCTAGCCTGACTACATCACGCTTCTAGCAGTCCTTCCACTGGCCAGGTCACTAGGGAGGAGGCCCAATCAGTCCCAGGCAGCGAGAGATTGTACAACACAGGCTTAGTTTGTAGGAACGCAGCATAAAACTTCATGTGACTTCTTCTCAGCGCTAAATGTCAAACCCTTCATATCTGAATACCAGCGGGGCGACTTTCCCCGGCAGATTTACTAGTAATGCCGAGGCGTTTTGATTAATTCCGAATTTAATAGAATCCCACCATGGTCCATAGAATGTCACCGGGCTCTTAATTACCTGATACTTTGTATCTTTTAATAACCCGGCGCTTTAATTACCTTGTATCTCTTAATTAACGACTCATATAAACCCCGCAGCGCGCTATGAGAGTCTATTATGATGTACCGCACCGTGGCATTAAGACTCTAATGTCGCTGCGTTTCTAACAGCACTGTATCTCTTCATTATGGGATAATGAAATCCCAGCAGCGCACAATCAGCATATATTATAATTTACGGTGTGGAGTTATTATAATTCTGATGCTGCTGTGCTCTTTAACAACCTTGTATCTCTTTATCAACGGGTCATAAAACACCCCGCAGTGCAGCACGTCAGTAGAACGTACTGCACCTGCGTGAAACCCGTAATGTATTGTGCATAACACTTCGGCAGAACGTCTCATATAAGGTTGTATTAGAGCATATAAGGTTGACAGCCTGTCTGTAGTTTTCAGATGTTGTATAGGAAAAGATATCGTCTGCAACAGGCAAGATTTTGATGCAACGTTGACCAAACATCCAACGAAAAACGTGAAAAATCAGGGTTTTGCCGACGTGCTTATCTATCATAGTTTACGGTTGGCTGTTGTTATAAGTGGTTGGCATTTATAAAGAGTGGGGAATGTAGTAATCAGGGCCTCTCCTGGGTACACCCCCCCTGTGTGTGGA
Source organism: Branchiostoma floridae x Branchiostoma japonicum (assembly GCA_013266295.2). Taxonomy (NCBI): domain Eukaryota; kingdom Metazoa; phylum Chordata; class Leptocardii; order Amphioxiformes; family Branchiostomatidae; genus Branchiostoma; species Branchiostoma floridae x Branchiostoma japonicum. The sequence continues at coordinate 379,945 of CM023836.1, read as the reverse complement.
CAGCAGACCCCCCCCCCCCAGCTAGATGATGTCATGGCCGCTGCTACTCGTGTTACAAGACACAGGAGTGCAGCTGTGTGTTACGCTGTAAGTTTGCACCGATATTTCAGCACTAGGGACAGGGACAGTTTGCAATGCTTTCAGCTTGTCGCATTCCTCTTTACGCTTGCGTTGTACCCAGAACCGTGCCTGGGGCAAATCTACGTTCTTGGAAACGCAGAGACTATCCAGAACTGTACCTGATCCTAACCCATTCAAACATAGAACTAGATAGACACGGTTCTGGATACAACAAGGGGTTATGGATTGTAGAATCATCGTAGAATTCCGCAAAAATTGGCCAGGAAAGTGAGCCATTATAAGGGTAACATTTCTTAGATTAGTTAAAGGTGGGCAAATGCAAGTTCCCCTTGCAAATCATTCTAATAACGTTGCTGGTTGGTCTCGAAAACTTATCTACAAATTTCGAGTTGTTCTTCAAAATGGACCACGTAAAAACAGCTCACAGATCTGAGCGTGATCTACTGGTGAAAACCAAATGAAATGAAATGAAATGAAATAAAAATGAATGAAACCCGTGAACACATGAATCTTTTCAGTAAGAAAGTCAAGTCGTGGCAAACGTTGTTGAGGTGAGAACTGACCTGGACCACTATGTTGTCATGGTTACCGTTGCCCTGTTAACCGTTGCCCCGGGAGACGGTCGCTAGGTCGTGACCCGGTTGTTAGGCCGGTATTAGCGGCTGAGCGGCTGAGAGGGTTTCATAAATCTGTACTTAAGAAAAGAGATGAAAGGTACCACTATAAAAAGATTTTGATTGACGCACGGTTGCCTGGGTAACGGCGTGACGTCAGGTGTGACGTGTGTGACGTCAGGATGGGTGTGAATGGCTGTTATCTATCATCTCCAGGTTGTGAGTATATTGTATATGCCATGTAAAATAAACCCGTGAAAAGTGCGGCAGCCTGCGTCAGAGGACAAATCCGCTACGAACGTATTGCTCGCAATTTGCAAATAAACTCCAAGCAGACACCACCGTAACTTTCTTTCTTGCTCGATGGCGGGGCTGATATAAGTGCGATGTAACTTTCTTCACATAGCAACGATACAAGTCACACTGTGGATCACGGAGTCCCAGACAGCAGATTTAGCAGCCGCTATGCACCACACACTACAAAACATATTCTATATACAACACTAACCGCACAGCAGTCACTCCCCACATCTGTTTGGACACTAAATGCAAAGCTTTAACTCCGCACATCTGCTTGGACGCGAGCCCTCCGGACCATAAAATAAAGCTTGTTGCCCTGAGTGTTCTATCCGTTCAGCCATGACGGGTGATATCCAGAGTAATGGCGCCGTTACCATGGAGACGTGACACGTCGGTTTGTTACCGGCCGTTTTGGTGATGACGTCATGACGGCGGGGATGGGAGGGTTTACCTGGCGTTAGGTGTTTACCTGTTCGCACCTGCGGATACCTGGAGGACAGGTAGAGCAGGAGGTTGGCCAGGTGTGGAGAGATCGCCAGGTGAGTTTACCTGCATGTACCTGGGGTTTCTTACATGATGATGTAAGCACGTTTGGAATGGGATTGCTCACCTGATGTTCACCTGTGTAGATCGGCAGGTGTGACAGGTAAGGGATCACCAGGTGTTAGGCGTAGGCTTACCTGTCTAGACCGGCAGGTAGAGCAGGACCAGGTGTGCATGGAAGAGCAGGCTAACCAGGTGAGTTTACCTGTCTAGACTAGGAGGGCAGGTAGATCAGGAGCCTAGTCAGGTGAGGAAAGGGATAACCAGGTGGACTTACCTGTCTACACCTGAGGCTGCCTCCGGGGCAGGTAGAGCAGAAGCGTAGCCAGGTGTGGAGGAAGGGATAACCAGGTGTGTTTACCTGTGGTTGACCTGCCTATACCTGGAGGGGCAGATAGGAAACGCTTTCTTTCTGAATTACCATAACGTTTTGATATTATAACAGTTTATAGAGAAATACTAGTGTAGCTAAATGTTTGGCTTATTTTGTCATTACAGCATTAGACAAGAGACGGGAACATAACAGAAATATCCACTAGTACTAGTGTGTAATGTTTGAGTAGTGTGTAATGTTTCAGTACCAAGGTAGACATGATATTATACCAGTTTATAGACGTGCTAACAGAAATATCCACTAGTGTATACAGTGTTCAGTACCAAGGACAGGCCTGTTCACATTTAAACGTAGCACACTAGTCCATAGCTACAGCTATATAGCCAGGCAGACCTAATATTATAACAGTTTATAGACGCGGGTTACAGATGACTAGGCAGACCTCCATGTGGCCGTGTGGTTTTATTGGCAATTTTGAGGCCGCAATAACAGTCTGGCAAAACGTGGACGTTAAAAAATGGAGTCTAATATCATAACAGAACGTTTATTAAAGTTATTTGCGAATACCAAGGTTTACCTCCATGTGGTTATCTCAAATACATGTAAGCACGGAATTCATCCCGGACAAATGCGAACATTTGAGAATGACAGTAAGAGAAGAACATTTTTATTTTAGTTCTTAACAGAACGTTTATAAAAGCGATTTGGAGATGACAAGGTATATCTGTATGATGTCTGGTTGTATTGAAAATTACTAGCTAAACAAGCAAATTTGTAATGACAAAGGAGAATTTTTGGGACTGAAAGTATTTATTTTATTTCTCACCTCACCATCACCCCGTATTCCCCCGTGGGGCCCTTTCCGTCACATATTTGACACGGGTGAACTCTGAAACAATACAGGACAAACAGATACAGCCGTCATCAGTCACACAACATAGACAGAACATACAGAATACGGGCATAGACAACCAGGCAAATTGTTAAATATAGGCCTACTGATTAATTTCTGTTATGTTTTCTTGCGACTAAATAGCCTCCGAGTTCTGATATGATTGAATGAACTTAATTGCTGGAAGATTGTACACGGTACAATGTATGGCAACACCTTGCTGCCACCAAGTACAGTAGGGGCATCGTCACTAGATAGTTTTAAACAATGTCTAGAGTTAGACGTTCAAAGGTTAGGTGTAACATGTCGTTCGGTGTAATGTAGCCAGCTGCCGCCGCGCCGCGTGCCTGCGAAGCTGGTGTGTTACGCCAAACGGCGGTTATACCGGCTATACAGATACAGATACAGAAAACTGAGAAAGCAATGAATATAATAATACTAGAGCATATTCTAAAAACTAACTACTTGTATGTATTTTTCCCCGGCTGGCTCTTTGCAATAGCTCTCCTAGCTAGTTAAGCAGCCCAAGCTATTTGCTGAACCAGTAAATAGATAAATAAATAAACTATGACTACAGGAATATGGAAGTAAATGGCGTATTTACAGTACATCCTCTTTTGTAAAGCGCTACATATATTTTTTCCTAAGTACGTAGATATGTAGTCGGGACATGACATAATTAGATTGCAAATGTCTGTGTTTGATATTGCTACTCCAAACAAAGACAGGGCAAATATGTACAATCATCACCATCCATACAACATAATCAGAAAATACAGAATATGCAAGTGTGCATGATTCAAAATCTACAGTGAACTTATACAGTGTGGTTGATTCATGTCATATTTTCTCGCGAAGAAATATCCTCCGAGTTATGATATTGCTGCTATTCATTTCACATATTTTGCCATTATGAAGCGGAACGTATCAGAAATCGACGTACAAAAAATAGATTTCATTTCCAGAATCCATATTTGTTCAGACCTATGTCGTGCGTCTATATTGCGTTCTCAAAATTGTCACAAAACCTCCTTACCATAACGGCGCGTCAGTCCGCCTAGTCATGTATGGACGACCAGTTTATGGTATCAGATCCCATCTCTAAATGTCAACGGCTGATTTCGTACTTGTTGAGGCCCCAAAATTGTCCAGACAACACATGAAGTGTGAAGAACCTCTATGGACGACCTGTTTTTATATTAGACAGTTATGGCAATCATATGCAAATGCCGGACTTATTTGGGTTCCCGATTGTCGATATTGCTGTATATATATGGTCACGTATAAACGAACTGTTTTTTGACATTAGATTCAATCTCCAAATATCAACGGCTGATTCCGTACTTGTTGCAGCCCCCAAAATTGTCTAGACAACACACGAAGTGTGAAGGAACTCTATGGACGACCTGTTCCCATATCAGACAGTCATGACTAATGCCGACCTTATTTGGGCTCCCGATTGTTGATATTTCCATATATGGTGCACCTAGTCATGTATGGGCGACCTTTTTTGACATTAGATTCCATTTCCAAATGTCGGCGTCTGATTCCGTACTTGTTGCGGGCCCAAAATTGTACACATGACGAATAAAGCTCTGCACAGTAAAGGCCATCTATACAGTACCAGCCGGAATGGCACTCTAGTTATGGGAAGCCGTGGATTCATAATTCGTAAAGGGATTTGCATACTATGAAGATCCGTTTACGTCGAATCACGCGAGGTCTTTATTTCCACTTTAGTCACTTTATACGGCTTCTTAAAACAAAGCAGTTATGGACAAGACCTATCTATCTACCACCGTACAAACATGGCTCTAGCGTGTCCAGGACACGAGATATCAAAACCGGAATGTCTGGGACAGTACCAAGGAAAAACTGTAGGGGGTTCAAAATCTAGCCATTTCTTTGATAGGTCAAGACCTACCCACCTACCAAATTTCATGGCAATCCATCCATAGCTTTTTGAGTTATCGTGCTAAACCACATACGTACATACATACATACATACAAATAAACGTTACCAAAGACATAACTTTCTAAGCGAAGGTACATTTAATAACGGCCCACTTGTGTATGATTGAAGGTAACAGTCACGAATGGAGGGAGGAGGCGGGACTGAGCTCGTCTGTCATACACAATAACGCCCCGGGAGGGAATTTATCCACACAAACTAGGTAACATTTGCAAAATAAAAGCATAACGTTTACCTTCACATAGTCTAGCCTAACAAACTACTGCTCTGTTTATTCTTACTCAAACACAATCATATATATATGGCGACCAGCCCCTCCCACACTTGCTACATAATTCAACACCACAGGGTGTCTGCTACAGCACCAGTTACCATGGTGACAGCTGCCTGGTCCAGGTCATTGACCTTTCTGGTTAGATAAGAAGAAGAAGAAGAAAAAACAGAGCAAAAGCAATATGTTTTCCTGAGGTTAACATAATAACCTCATTCACGCTGATCTGCTATTTCAATAGCTGCTATTTGAAAGGGAAAACCACACAGTTTATGAAAGAAAAGCTGTGTTATTCAAGCTCTAACTCTTCAGCAATATCGCGCCTTGAAAAGTAAATCTAACCACACAAATCATCCCTTCACACTCAGCTTCTCTCAACAAGCAGCCTTTACAGCACGCCCAAAGGGAAACACACGGTTTATGAAAGAAACGCTGCGTTATTCCGGCTATCCATCTCCGGTTATAACGTGCCGTGTAGGAGTTTTAAGCTCACAAATCACCTTCCAAAGCACGCAGGATCCACTGTTTGTGTGCTAAAGCCACCGTGAAACGCTAGGATGGTATCTCTCTCTCTATGGCAAATACCATATGTTCATACCTATATGTTCAAAAACTCATTTTTTCCTAGAACAATCGTAGAGTGGAACTCGCTGCCACCAAGTACAGTAGGGGCATCGTCACTAGATAGCTTTAAACATTGTTTAGAGTTAGACGTTCAAAATTTAGGTGTAACATGTCGTTCGGTGTAATGTAGCCAGCTGCCGCCGCGCCACGTGCCTGCGAAGCTGGTGTGTTATGCCGAAAGGGCGGTTATACCGGCTATACAGATACAGGTACAGATACCACATCAAAGGCAAATGTCACCTTCATATCATTAATGATAAATTAATTAAGACCTTTATTGTATTTGCCCCTCTGGGCTAAGCACACGTCACATGTTAACAACCATATCCAATGTCTATAGATGTAAATATAAACGTCTAGTATACACAGGTACGTCCGACTTTATGTTACAACATAGTTGAGCTCTAACCTCATAAATGATGTAAGAAAGACGACGTCGCGTAAAAATAGAAACATGAAATACGACATAATCACACCATCTATCATTCTGGAGCTCAGGCGTCTTAATGCTGCAGCAAATTCTGATCCCAGACACTGCCGATTTTTACATTTGCATGTCTCTCTTCCTTAAGTATTTGCTATGCTGAACCCCGACAGTCCCGAATGTCATTCCCCTGTCCGCGGTGTTTCCCCTCCCAAGACTCCCGTATTACAGCGCGTTAGGAGGGCTGGAAGCGCTGTTTGACATTTCGGATGGGACTTGTTGTCCTTTATGGCAGCGTAACTCAAGGGGAGTTTAGCGGAGACTGTGGAACTGGGAATGGTGCCAACAGTTCATGCCGTGACAGTGCCTATCGTATCCAGAATTTAGCCTATTTTGTATCTAGTTCTGTGTCTGAATGGGTTAGGATCAGATACGGTTCTGGATAGTCTCTATTGTATCCAGAACCGTGCCTATCTAGTTCTATGTCTGAATGGGTTAGGGTTAGGATCATGCACGGTTCTGGATAGTCTCCGCCTATCCAAGAACGTAGATTTGCCCTAGGCACGATTCTGGATACGAATGGACTATCCAGAACAGTGCCTGATCATGGTTCTGGATAAAGCACGGTTCTGGATACAACACTTATTACATCCCGTTAGGAGGGCGGGAAGCGCTGTTTGACATTTCGGATGGGACTTCATGTCCTTTATGGACGCGTAACTCAAGGGGAGTTTATAGATAGGCTCTGGGCAGGGCGCCAACATTACACGACGTGATAGCGGCTGACTTTGACTTTGACTGCGCAGTCCTGGCACTGTTTAACTTTGGCTGTTGGTAAAAACTGCAGTTGTATCCAGAACTGTTGTATCCAAAGCCATGCTTTAAAATGGTTGTAGCTAGAACCATGATTTATCCAGAACTGTTGTATCCAGAACCGTGATTTATCCAGAACTGTTGTATCCAGAACCGTGCTTAATCCAGAGCAGTTGTATCTATAACCGTGATTTATCCAGAACCATGCTTAGGCACGGTTCTGATAGTCCACGCGTATCCAGAACCGTGCCTGGGGCAAATCTATGTTCTTGAATACGCGGAGACTATCCAGAACCGTGCCTGATCCTATGTGACAGCTTTTACCAACAGGCATTACATTCCACCATGTCCAGTCCCCCCCAGGCCATATAAAACAACAGAAATTGGCCGAAGAGGGTATTACTAATTAAAATAATTTGCCAGCATTAACCCGCTAGAGAAAGTCAGGCAAATAACTCATCGTATTTGTCCGATATCTTCTATTCCCCGAGCTCCCTCAGTAGCCTGGAGGCTAGTACGTTATTATAGCATTACCGTGCACGCGCTGCCACCGGAATAGGGTATCGGAAAAAAAGGGATGAACGAAAGTTGGAAAATCCATAGTCGGATCAAACCGTTCATGTTCCGCAGGTCTTTAATTTCCTATCGTTCTAAGCTGGTGTGTTACAGCGAAGGGTGGTTATAATTAACGGCTATACAGAACAGATACAAACCATCTCCTACTCTGAACCTGTAAATACGTGTATAAACAAATCAACCACTTTAACTGCTAATGTCCAATCGCGTAAAATGTCGCTACACAGGGTCGCCACATAAGCTGGTAAAACTATACACGAAACTGTTAGAACAATACAAAGGTAACATTTGCAAAGCAAATGCATTATGTTTATCTTCATATGTTCTAGACTAAGTCTAACAAACTATTGATCTGTTTATCCTTACTCAAGCGCATCCATATATATATGGTGACCAGCCTCTCCAACTCTGTCCTGACACTTACTACATAATGTAACCCAACATGTCAGCCCCTCCTACTCTGTCCTGCCACTTGCTACATAATGTAACCCAACATGTCAGCCCCTGCAACTGTCCTGTCACTTGCTACATAATGTAACCCACATGTCAGCCTCTCCAACTCTGTCCTGCCACTTGCTACATAATGTAACCCAACATGTCAGCCTCTCCAACTCTGTCCTGCCACTTGCTACATAATGTAACCCAACATGTCAGCCCCTGCAACTGTCCTGCCACTTGCTACATGATGTAATCCAACACCACAGGGTGTCTGCTACAGCACCAGTTACCATGGTGACAGACGTCTGGGCCAGGTTATACATGTACATTATAATATAAAGCTACATGTAGTAAGTATACGCAACTGCTAATGTCCAGGCGTCAGTAGTCCCCTGTGTTACAAGAGTTATAACACAGTCTCGCCCACAAGTTGGTAAAACTGGACATAAAACTGTTATAAGGATTGTAAGCAAAAAAGGACCTAACAATAACCCATAGCCAGTCCTGTAGCTGTTGATGTCCCAATGCCAACAGTTCCAGCACATAACCCGGTAAAATTGGACACAAAACTATAATTACAACATAAAGCTAGTGATAAAGTACTATTGTACAAGCTGCCGGCTTAGAGAACAAGCATTGAACGTGTTTCCACGTAGTGAAGCATAGTTACAGACAGGTCCCGTTCCACTCCATGCAGAGCATAGGGGTGGTGCCCATCTCCATTTCTGTAGCCCTTGGGCCACACAGTTGTGCAATCACTACAGCAGGGGGCTAGCCCACTGGTAGTGTTGTGTGTTTGACCTTCCCATACTCTTTCTAATAGATGCTGAGTGCCAAGTAGAGAAAGCAGTACTGTATGTACCAGTTTTAAAGTCTTTGGTATGACCCGGCCGGGGTTTGAACTCACTACCTCCAGGTTACAAAGCGGGCACGCTTCCCGATTGAGCTATTGCACTGGTATTACAGACAGGACATGGATGATAATGTTCCAGCAGTCCCATGTGCTACAAGAGTCATTACAGCGTCTCGTAACACCAGCCGGTAGAACTGGGTTAATGTTTCTCCATTTGGAACCGGCCGGCTGATGGTCCCTCTGGTCTCATACATCCGCACTTTGCTGTCAGGTCGTAATAGGTGAAACACCGCTCTTAACCATAAGGCTATCATAAAACAGGTTTGAGCTGTAATTTCCAACACGAGAATTGGACTGACATTGATTTTTGACTAATAAACTCCAGTCTTTGTTAAGGAATGTCTTCAGTTTTTGTCAACAACTATTTCCTTGACAAAGACTGGAGTTGAGCAGTCAAAAATTTGGTGAAGCCCCATTCTTGTGTTGGAAATTACAGTTCAAAAGTGTTCCATAATGACTTCTACCAACACAGATAAACTTTCAAGTTCACATACAAGGCTATGTTGAAGCGACTTGCAACACATGAAAATAAGTCTCACAGACATTTCTCCGTTTGTAACGGGCTAGACTACATATGATCTCGTAAAATAAAGTCCCTCTGGTTGACACTGGGGCGAGTGACGTCCTGTCTGCCGTCTACCTGAGTGTAAATTTAGGCACTAGTTCCTTACCTCTGTGGTTACAACTACTCAGTCCGGTCTAAAGTTGATTTCCCAGCGTGTTTTAGAGTCAGTGTTTGATCTTGTGTTTGATCATGTGTGTGTCTGTCGTCAGTTCTCCCTGTATGAGAGGTTCGGACGTCCTAATGTAATGGCAGGCACCATGCATGTAGTTAATGCTGTCATTTGATGCGTCTGTACCAGGCAAAAGGTCACGTTATTACGGGTTTGCTGACGCAGCACGTTTTTTTATTGACACATTGCGGCGGAGCGAGTTGACGCTCTTATATGCGAACCCAGGGAAGTAGAAACACACAGCTCAGACGGTCCCAGGTTAGTGAAATGTGTTGTATGCAGACCCATGTCCTGGTACGGTCCACGCGTATCCAGAACCGTGCCAGGGGCAAATCTACGTTCTTGGATACGCGGAGACTATCCAGAACCGTGCCTGATCCTTACCCTAACCCATTCAGGCAATGCAGGGAATGCAACAGTGCATGACAAGTGGCAGCCAGGCAGCAGCGAGGCTGGTAGTGGCTACCATTGAAACATAATACATAATACAAAGCATATCAACAGACAAGACGCCAAAATTCAATATTATGCAATAGCATTCACGTTTGATTTCCGTTGTTTCAGGTGAGAACCAACTGATGTGCGTGCCAACGAGCCGAGACGGAACTCTCGCAGGTCATGGCAGCACGTTACCATGGCAGCACGTCACCATGGCAACCCGCCCGGCCGTCTGGACGGGAATATTAGCCTGATTGCGTTCGGCCCTTGGGAGGAAGCGGCCACGCGCGAGGCGGCGAGGGGAGACTATGATCGATAGGCAGGAGCGTGACAGGATTCTAGGCCGGCGAGGCGTACTACAGGCTCCGCTTCAGCAGCCAACATCTCCACAGGAACAACACCGTGTTCTACTCTCAGCTGCCGTCTACGCCTCAGCAGTACGGTCTTACCACTCTCCAAGCAGAGGTTGACTGGGAAGATCGTGGACTTCTTCTATGTATCGTAATCTAACAGCCGACCCAATTAACGGTGGCCTATTGGATACTTTCTATCTTGCCTGCCAAAACATCTGCTTGAAGAATTGATCTACTCAGGAACAACTCTGTGTTTTACCCTCAGCTGCAGCTGCCGAGCAGGACTCCCTCAGAGGCAGCCCGTATCGCCTTCTGAGCAGAAATGCAGAGAATCTTTACGGATATGACGCCGTACTGAGTGGGTACATTCTGGGCTGCATCTTTTCTCTGCAAGGAGACGCTTTTCGAAGAGGATTTCCTGGAGAGTGGCACAGAGTTATGGTTTCAGCACGGAAAGAAGGACTCAAGTCCAGGGATTTTGAAGGAAAATTCCCAGAAACAAACATTGAAGCAGGATTCCTGTAGCAGCAGACCCGTGTCCTGATCTCAGTGGGGGCGAAGATGACTTCAAATTCGTGTTAGTGAGCAGACAAAAGGTTCGGTTACCAGAAGAGCAGCCATGCGGGTCTGATTGATGCCGCTTCAGGTAAGCTGGTGAACATCTGCAGGGAGAACGGGACAGTCTGTCGTACAAGCTGCTTCCGTCTTGGACAAACGGTTGAACATTAAACGCGTTTCTGTGTCACCTGCCGGACGGACGTAAGGTACCAGAAGTGCAGCTACGTGCGGTTGATTAAGGAATCAAGAGGAATAGTGGGACTGATTGATGCCGCATTAGGTAAGCTGGTGAACATATGCAGGGAGAACGGGACAGTCTGTCGTACAAGCTGCTTCCGTGTTGGACAAACTGTCAAAGACTGAGCGCGTTTCTGTGTCACCTACCGGACGGACGTAAGGTTACCAGAAGTGCAGCTACGTGCGGTTGGTTGAAGCTACTTCGGGATCTAGAGGACTTTAAAGTGAGGATAGTGGTAAATGCTGTTGTACAGGCTGTCGGCATGTAGAACAAACATTGATCGTGTTTACGCGTAGGAAAGCATTGTTAGCAACAGGACAACACAGGAAAGCACCGAGCTGTCGTAGTCAGGATCAAGAGGAGCTTGTGGGCAAACTACTTCAGCAAAGGATTGTGGAAGACGTCATGTTGTTTGAACAGTTCTGATTCGTGCGTTTGCATCGTTACAGACAGGACATCGTCAGACGCTCCATCTTTTAGTCAGAACCAAGAGGAGCTCGTTTGCGAACTATTTCAACAAGGGATTGGGAAGACGTTACATTATTTGCACGGTGCTGATTCACGCGTTTGTGAACACTATCGTACAAGCTACTCGTAGAAAAATAAACATTGAGCGTGTTTCCGCTTAGTAAAACGTCGTTACGGATAGGAAATCAAGACGGGTTCGCGTGCGAATCACTTCAGTAAAGGGATCAAGAAGACGTTACGTGGTTTGCATAGTTCTGATTCCCGCGTTGTTAGTGAACACTGCTACTACAGAACATCAGTACTACAGAACATCAACAGCATGGATCGAATCATGGACCAGGTGGCGTTCAACGACTCCATGACGACCAACCCGGTGTTCTACAACGTTCCCACGGGAACCGTCTGTCCAGAAGGGTACAACCTGACCGGTAACCATGGCAACGGGACTTTCTGTGCACCTGCGGGATATCCCATACCTGTGGATCCTAACGCCTTCATATACATCATAGGTAAGGAACTGCCGTTTATATACTTGTGAGGGTACATTTTCCTTCTAAGATAGTTATTACTCTGCAGCTGCTATTGCCAGAACGAACCGTGCCTATCTATTTCCGTGCCTGAATGGGTTAGGGTTAGGATCAAGCACGGTTCTGGATAGTCTCCACGTATCCAAGAACGTAGATTTGCCCCAGGCACGGTTCTGGATACGCGTGTACCATCCAGGACCGTGTCTGAGCATGGTTCTGGATAAAGCACGGTTCTGGATACAACATCAACCTTGTTTTTCTTCTCTAGATATCTGTTTCCCCACGTGCTACATGTACTATGGTATGGCATACGCCTTGCACTATTGTCTATGTTATACCTCCATTCATTACCTTTGAACAGATGCGCGCATGAAAGCTACCAGCGTGTCCAATAAAAATTACACACTGCGATGTTTATCCCTGGTATCGATGGGGACCCATAACGTCATTTACAGGGTAACCCATTACAGCTGATTGTCTAAGTCTTCATTTCATGCTAAAAGGCGAATTGAAATGTGCGGAAATACACGATATAAAATCCCACCAGTCTCTGCTATACACATGAGCCAGGAATAGAGTTTTGTGGGGAGCGTTCGTTAAGGAATAATGCTGGTTTATTGATCTGATTCGCGGATAAAACGCGCTGCCCTTAAAGGCCCAGGAGAACATGTTATGTTTCAGGTTTCAGTCCTGAAAAAACTGGGGTCATTAGGTAGGGATTCTCTTTTTTTTCTTTCTTTTTAGAATTAGGCTGAAGTGATGCGACAGAAATGTTGTTGTTTCAGTCCTGAAAAAAAATAGCGTCGGTAGGTAGGAATTCTTTTTTTTTTCTCTCTCTTTTTTTCCTTTTAGATTTATGCTGAAGTGATCCAAGAAATATAGTTTAACAATGTAAAACTGAATCGCCTCAGGATCAGGACTGACTCCAGGAGCCGCCCTTCTATTGCTTGTTGGGAAGGGACTGATATTCCAGCCGATTTAGTCAATGAAAATTTGCTTCTAAAAATCATTGAAAAAGCGTTTCAAAGCGTTTGAAATTCAAATATCGGATTGTAAGTTTGATGGACTTTAATACTAGCTGTCTACCCCCAAAAAAGGCTAGCAGGGTCGGCGGAGGTTTGCTAGGGTTGGTAGGGAAACCAGAAACTATACATGGTTTTTCTTAGGCCTAATGTAACCCCACTCTTCACACGCTGGTAAAGTCTCCGAGGTGATAACTTGTAAAGAAATGATGTTCGATGAGGACCTTCATGGGTTCTTACTAGTCTCTACCAGACTAACTGCGCGGGCTATAATAGGGAGAATATTTGCCAGGGGAGTTTGGCCGCCTTGAGGTTGACTGGCCGCGCTGGGGGAAAACTAACCCTCCCGCAGACCGACTCTACTGGCCAGCTATTCCCTTCTTTTGCCAAATTCTACGATCCGTACCCCCGTAGGAAGGCCTGGTGGAGGCTACGATCCGTACCCCCGTAGGAAGGCCTGGTGGAGGCTAGGTTCTTACGTGTCCAGAGGGTACAGAATAATGTTTCTCCCATCGATCTCACGTTCAAACAAAGTGCGGAGACCTCCCACCCGATCCTAGTGTTCCCGCGTCCGTGCGTGTGCATGTACTATGAAGCATGGGTCGAAAGGTCTAGGATTTTCTGCAAAATCGAAGTCTTCGGTGAAATGGTAAGAGGTCGAACGGGTGAATGATATTGTAGATAAGAGGATGAAAAGACATAAGAAGCACATTGATGGCTCCTTTGAAGTCTAACTGTACTGTCCGTTTTGTGTTCCAATTGGGCTGACATTCTGTGACGTTGGTGGGCGGATAAAGTAATTTTTTGGCTTGTCTATCTGGCTGTGAATGTTTGTGAGATTCCCAATACTATGCGATGCAGCATTGCCATGCATCTTCAGTATTTCTGAGTGTTGTATGATATTGGAAGGGCCACAAAGAAGTCTGCCATCTCTGATTGCGCTGTGCTCCCTTCATTCCAGTGTTGCTGATATTTTATATTGTTCTCCCCTAGTTGAACTGATATTCTACCAGCCTCAGAACTATTAGAGTGTGGTGCTTGTGTTTTAACTCTACACCTATTCCAGTTGTTCTGATATTCTACGCGTGGCGGTGGCACTTGTATTGTAACGCTACTTACTTACATGTTGTACTTACTCTACTACTACTACTACTACTACTACTACTACTACTACTACTACTACTACTACTACTACTACTACTACTGCTACTACTACTGCTACAACAACAACAACAACAACTACTACTACTACTTACTAACTCTCCTCCTCTCCGTCTCTCCTCCAGTTGTTCTGATATTCTACGCGTCCAGCCTCCTCCTGCTCCTGGTCCAGTACATCAAGTCTGAGCGGGAGGACCTGCAGATGGAGAATTATTACGACAGCTTCGTGAAGAGGGAGATGCTCCGGGACCGGACCTGTCGGGACTTCACGCGCGAGAGGAGAGAGGTCAGAACGTCAGGGGTGTACGCCTTCGACGTACCTGTCTGAAGGTGGGACAGTCTTGAGAGCTGATTTTGTACCCATGGAAAGGTGTGAAAGTTTTAAGAACTGCATTTGTACCTGTGTAAAGATGCAACAGTCTTCAGAGCTGCTAAGGTACCTTTGTGAAGGTGTAAAAGTCTTAAAAATGCTTTTGTACCTTTAGGAAGATGTGGAATTCTTTTGCACCTGTATAAAGTTACGGCAGTGTTAAAAATCGTTTTTGTACCTGTTGAAGGTGGAACAGACTTAAGAGCTGCTCTGGTACCTTTGTGAAGGTGTAAAAGTCTTTAAAATGCTTGTGTACCTTTAGGAAGGTGTGGAATCGGTTTGCACCTGTATAAAGTTGCGCCAGTCTTACAAAACCTTTTTGCACCTGTTGAAGGTGGGACAGTCTTAAGAACTGCTTTGGTACCTTTGTGAAGGTGTAAAAGTCTTGAGAACTGCTTTTGTACCTGTGGAAAGGTGCGACAGTCTTAAAAGTCACTTTTGCAGCTGTTTGAAGGTATGGTACGAGCTGCTTTGGTACCTGTGTGTGACAGACGTAGGAACTGTTTACTGTTTTGTACCTGTAAAAAGGTATGAAAGTTAATGAAACTGTACAGCCACAATTATCCATCTCAACCTCTGATTGGTATAACAGTTCATCACTTTTGACCGAAGGTAGCAGCATGTACGCTCAGTAGTTTGTGAAATCGTGCTCAGCACAGTAAAGGTTAGCGTTATTAATAAACGCGTGGTCAGAAGGCGAATCAAATGTCAGTTTGCATGGTGTAAATATTCAGTCACGATTCAATCCATGTTCAAAATCGTCCTATGTAAACATTCAGTCACGACTGTATATATGTTTAAAGTCGTCCGATGTAAAGATTCAGTCACGACTGTATATAATGTTCAAAGTCGACCTATGTTTGGACCAATTCACATCGTATTGATCCCCTTAGACGCTATCAACTGTAGCCAAAATTGAATTGCTTGGAAAACTTTCCTAAGAGTCACCCTAAGCTTTCTCACATTGGAAAGACGCAGTAGTCCGTATACAGTAGTACCTTTTGTATCGAGTTGCAAATCTGGACACAATAACCCATTTGGGACCAATAACAATGTTGTAAAAATGCGAAATGTGAGGGGAAAACCGATTCAATATTGTTCCCATCGGTTATGGAATTGTTGACTGTAACCGTGACGTTTCCGGGCGTTATCAGAACTTGTAGTCTCTGAGCGACACTCATGTACAGACTGTAGGGCCACCCGGTAGTTTGGGAATTGTAAATAAAGAAGTGGATTAGCAAGAAGTACACTTCTGTCTTTTTTTTACAAGTTTAGAATGTTTTCCCCAAACAGTATACTAGATATAAGGTTGGCTTTTGGAACCAGATCTACTTGATGCTGTCTGCGACATGAATAGTTACCTCCCTAACTAATTCCTATAAATGGCTAGACGAATCACTGTAATTGGTTGAAGGATTGAGCACAATGTATTTGCATGTTTTAAATTGAGAATGTTTTCCCCATACAGTATACTGGGTATAAGGCTAGGTGTAGGCTGGAAACCAGACCTGCCCTCTGCTGTCTGCGACATGAATTGTTACCTTCCTAATTAACTCCTATAAAAAGCTAGACCAATTACTGCAAACAGTTGATTGAAGGATGGAGCACCATGTATTTGTATTGATCTGACTTGCACTGAAGCACATTGTTTATATACGGAGACTAACCAGAACCGTGCCTGATCCTAACCCTAACCCATTCAGGCATACAGCTAGATAGGCACGGTTCTGGGTACGATAGCTTCCAACCGATCAATGTATCACCAACAGGTCCATGTATCAGCCTGTCTGATATCGTATGTATGATATTGACGGTCAGCAAGTTTTCTATTTTATTTCTTGTGTAGAAGTATCCAAAGCTTTAACCAGTAGGATTTGTAGCAGCCCAAAGCCCGTTAGAATGGCAAACGCGTCCTTACAACAGTCATAAACTATAGGCTTCCAACAGGCCCGTATATCAGCATGTCTAATATTGTATGTATGATATTGACATTCTGCAAATTCTCTATTTTTCTTATGTAAAAGCTTTAACCAGTAGGATTTTTGGCAGCCAAAGCCCGTTAGAATGGCAAATGCGTCCTTCAACAGTCATAAACCAGCAGGCCCGTCTATCAGCGTGTCTGATACCGTATGTATACGATATTGGCATTCAGCAGAACACGCCTGACCTCACAGTCACCCCAGCAAGCCGTGACGGTGAAACAGTTGTAACAGTGGGGTTCAAGCGCCACCAACTGACCAGCCCAACTGGTCCTGGACCTTTTGGCCTAGCGGTTATGGCGATGACGGGTTTGGCGCGGGTTCGATTCCCGGCATCCTGGGAGCCAGTTTCAAAGGGGTTTTCCTGTTTCTACTCGCCTCTTGCGTTTCACTGGTTCCCACACTGGCCCTGTGTGTTGGCAATGTGTGCCGCACAGGGATGTCGAACTCGGAGATTCGAGGACGAATCTTGAAAGAAAAGGGGGAGTTGTAACAGTGGGGTTCAAGCGCCACCAACACCAAGCGGTTATGGTGATGACTTGTGGGCTGGCTGCCCGGGTTTGGCGCGGGTTCGATGAACCCCACTGTTACACATTGTTTCCTTATATAGCAAACTGCACTATGAGTAACGGATTATCAACGGCTCACCAGACATGAGCATAACATGGTAAACTTGGTATTTTCATTTTCAGGAGATCCATAACTACGCGTATCCAGTACCTAGCTTGCTTTGCACCGATATTTCAGCCCTAGGGACAGGGACAGTTTGGCATTCTTTCTTTCCGCTTGTCGCTTTCCGCTCATGTTGTATTTAGTACCGTGCCTGGGGCAAACCTACGTTCTTGGATACGTGGAGACTATCCAGAACCGTGCCTGATCCTAACCCTAACCCATTCAGGCATAGAACTAGATAGGCACAGTTCTGGGTACGATAGAGACTATCCAGAACCGTGCCTGATCCTAACCCTAACCCATTCAGGCATAGAGCTAGATAGGCACGGTTCTGGGTACAATAGAGACTATCCAGAACCGTACCTGGGGCAAATCTACGTTCGTGGATACGCGGAGACTATCCAGAACCGTACCTGGGGCAAATCTACGTTCTTGGATACGCGGAGACTATCCAGAACCGTACCTGGGGCAAATCTACGTTCTTGGATACGCGGAGACTATCCAGAACCGTGCTTGATCCTAACGCTAACACATTCAGGCACAGTAATAGACAGGCACGGTTATGGATGTGATACACACATACGATGCGCTGTAAGGTTAACGATCGGATGGATCACGCAGAGCTCCATCCACTTCCGCATTAATTCTTAATCCCCCCATTTCCACCGGGCAGGCTCGTATAGCTGCACCAATGGCTCTTGGCCCTCAGGCAGTTTTATCAAGATTCAGCAAGAGGTCTTGATGAAAACAGAGGGCTGTTGTATTCAGTCCTATCTATGCTTTATCCAGAACCATTGCCACCGTAGGATCTGCTTGGAGATAACTATCAGACAGTAATCTCCAAGCAGATCCTACGGTGGCAAGGCAGTATTAATTGGCCAGGGCAGTTTCCATTTTTTTGGGTGTCTAATGGAAATTTCTCCGGCCAATGGATACTGCCTTGCCACCGTAGGATCTGCTTGGAGATTACTCAGACGGTTCTGTCAAGAATCAGGAAAAGGTCAAAATGAAAACAGAGGGCTGGGAGGAAAACTTAACTCTGACTATAGTCACTCCAGATGGCTGAGGTTTGCTGGGCACTGCCGCAGAAACAGCAGAGAGGTAGTGTCACATTTAGTACTAAGGGAACCAACACATGGAAAAGGTTTCCTGGGAGTCAGCCAGTTACTAACATAGAGGTGTTGAAGAGGGATACCAGGATACCTGTGTGTACCAATTGCAAGGTACAGACTTTCAGCTTAGTTTTCACGTTGATCTTCCAGTTCAACATTATACTTTACAGTTTCTTGAAGTTCTTCTTCATCTATCTATAATTTACAACGTTGCATCAAAATTCTGCCTGTTGCAGACGATATCTTTTCCTATACAACATCTGAAAACTACAGACAGGCTGTCAACCTTATATGCTCTAATACAACCTTATATGAGACGTTCTGCCAAAGTGCTATGCACAATACATTACGGGTTTCGCGCATGTGCAGTACGTTCTGCTGACGTGCTAGAGAGCTGCACTTTCTATAAGGTCCACATCGTACTCCCTATTCAGGCTCGTCAGGCTGGGTAATCTGGGCACGAGATGCAGGTCACGCCCTCTGTCAGACATGGATGAATGCTTCCGCGAATTGAGGTAAACAAACCTCGATGGTTCCCGGAATTGACGTCTATAAACCTTTACGGTTCGGGGAATTGATGTCTACACGCATTTGAAATGCTTAGGAGAAGTTAAAAGTCTTAGATGTTGCAAAAGAGGGTCGGCCTTGGATTTTAGCTCAAGCTTTCCTGTTTTTCAATGACTCGTAATACCGCCCAATGAGGTTAATTCCCTGTAAAACCTCCTTGTTCAGCCGTACCAACAAGTGGCGGGAAGATAATCAGGTACGGAGATGGGGGTCACGCCCTGAGTGAGACATGGATGGATGCTTTCCCGAATCGATGTGAACACAATCCCCAAATGGTTCCGGGAATAGATTCCTACAATCCTCGACGGTTCCCAGAATTGATGTCTATAAACCTTTATGGTTGCTGGAAGTGATGTCTACAAATCTCTCATCTCATTGATAACAATGGGAAGGAGAATTTAAGATCCTTCAGCATTCTTTACATCGTCTTGAACTAAGGCGTCTTGAGAAGCTGAAGCTTTCTTATAGTCAAGTTTCACGCCACTCAGGTTAACGACGAGTCGTCGTAAAGATAATGAAGGTACAGAAATGGAGGTCACGCCCCCTGTAAGGCGTGAATAGATGGTTACGGGAATAGATGGTTCCGGGAATGGATGTTTACAGACCTTGTTATGTGAGACTCTGGTCAGGCCATACAGGCGGTGGGAGGCAAATTGGCTTCATATTTGTGGGTAATATTGAGCCCAGGGAATGACTTACACAAGCCTGGGTGCCATCCTAGATCTAAATATTTTAGGCAGCGAGTATGGCGGCCCCGGTATGGAAATAGGATGGCACCCAGGCTAGACTTACACGTGGTTCAATCACTTTATTCCATGTCTGTGTCGATGCTATAGCAAGATCTATAACGACAGCAATTTGCTCCCGTTTTAAGTTCTAACGTAAAGTACAACAGCAACGTCTGTAGGAAGTTAAAACCGTTCTTCGCATCAACAAATCGATAGTACCGACGTTCAGACGTGATTTCCTGTCACACCAATTTGTTCCAATTTGATGATGAAGTAAAAAGATCTGCCTGATGTTCCGGCAGCTTGTAGCCACAGTAGACGTGCTTGTAATTACCTGTTGGTGGTGCGCGAGCCTGTCAGATCGTTAGTTCGATTACGCAGAGCCCGAAATGATTGCGGGAGGCCGCTCTTTTATTAGCTCTGCTGACCATCCGGCTTTTCCACGATTGTACGCGGCCTGGTTCTGATCAGCGGGGAGCCCGGATGTGCCAGTGCCCGGATGTAACAGTGCCCGGATGTGCCAGTGCCCGGATGTACCAGTTAGGCCACTCCAATTCAATTTGCTGGTTCTCAGCTAAAGCCAAAGCTACCAGCCAGCCAGAAGACACTGGGTTTAAACCACAAATTTGGAAACCAGCGATGTAGCTAGAGCTCGTTTTGTGACCTTTGTTTGTAGATTTTGTCTGTAAAAATAATCCAGTTCCCTTTTCAGCCTTCTCGGTGCCCTCGGTGTAGGTAAAAGTGGTTGATTGCCCTGACCAGCGCACTTTAAGTGCAATTTAAAGGATTTATAGGATTTGGAAATCAGTGATGGAGTGATAAAGGTCATTTTGTGAACTTAAGATCATAGAGTTTTCTGTAAAAAATACCCAGTTCATTTTGCAGCCCTCCCAGTCCCGTTAACGCAGAAAAAAGTGCTTGATTGCCCTGACCAACGTACATTAAATACACCTCACTGTGTTTATCACAAATGGGGTTTGGAAACCAACGATGTAGATCGTGTTGTGAACTTATCACAGATTTATTTTCTGTGTAAAAACAATCCAGTTCATTTCATTCATTTTTCCTTATTATTTGTTTATCCAGGGTGAGCATATCGCCGTGTTGGCGTTTTTCAAAGCTCCCTGCTCAAAACATACATACATAATAAAATAAAAGGAAAGGTATAGACTCACTTAGGTACAATCAGAGACGTAATGATAACAAACATAAACAAACTTAATAATAATAATACTAATAAAGCACAGAAACAAGCTAATTGAATATGGAAAATAATATAAATAATATTGATAAAGGAACGGAATTTGCATATCAATGTTTATGAACAAAAAGCAAAATTAACAACAAAGAAATCATATTAACTTTGTTCACTTTGAAGCCCTCCCAGTCCCTTAGTGCAGGTAATTCGGTAACAGGTCGGCGTGTTGGCTGCACTGTTCCGGGAACACGCGCCGAACTGTTCCGGTAATTAGGTAATTACTGCGGCTCGGATGATGAGTATTGACTTTTGTGATTGGTCGTTCTTCTGCGTCCTGCGCGTCTGTTCTGATGTAACCCGACACCGCGCAGAACAACATCAGGAATTAGCACAACCGTCCCCGATTTGTCGCTGCCTATAAATATCGATTCGCAAACAAAGGAATGAATAAGAGCCCCTATTATAAATGTTGTGCTCCAATGGGTTAAGCACAGGTCGTCAGGAACTAGTGCTTGATATGCACAGAAAATAAACATGCATAAACTAGATCGCGAGACTAGGTCACTCCGTGATCAAGATGTACAGTTGACATCGAAAATTTGGAGGTACGTGTTTTTAACTTTAAAAACAGTCACAGATTGAAGAATGTTCTATGAACCAACATGCATAAAGTATTTGTAGCACTAAATAAAGTTGCAAATCTTCAGCATGTTGAAGATAGGTACCTCAACCGAAAGAGGAAGTCAAGGTACGGGTTCGCTTTCTTCATAGTGGATATTAAAGAACAATTAAGGATTTCTACGGAAGGTTGGTTTAAGCTCAAGTTTATTTCATAGTTTCATTAGACGTAAATCCTTCGATGTAATTAATAATAAACATTACGAGCTTGGCAGTCGCGCTTTATTATCGTTAATATGTCGTGTGCCGTGGCCCATTTTATGGTTTTATTATTGTCATACATCTGTCCCAGAATTTCAACCCCAAACCTTCAAATCAAATGTTGGTATGGTGCAGTCAGAAAATTTTCCAATCTTCCATCCCAACATCTGCTTGGAGCTTACTAGATTTCCCAATAATTCCCACCGTGTTCTACTGGTTAAATATAAGCCAATAATGACCACCTTTTGTGCCGTTAATTGTACATCCGTTAGCCTGATATCGGCGCCGGGGGACCGGGAACGGTGCTTGATGGCGTCCCTGAGGTGGTTCTTACAGAGCAGGCCGTAAACTTCATCTACTGTAGACCATTAAACAACGAGATGTAATGTCCCGCCGTGCATCTACTGGAACCATTGAACAACGTCAAACTGTCAGAATGGGGTTAGACTAAGTGAGATCAGGTATTGGGGGTGTTACGCTTCTGGTAAAAACATGTAAATGTAGTACGTACCCCTTTTTTTGGCTGCTAATTGATACAATGCATGGAAAGTGCCTTATATGCCTTAGAAGTAATTCTAAGGATCAACCTCTAGTATAGTTACATTTCCAAACGATTTTTCAAGTGCCTCGACTTCCTCAGAATCCGCATTTAATTTTTGTAAGTATAAAACCAATCAAATTATGACACAGTGGGGACATCTAGCGGATGTTGGGATTTCTACAGCAGCTGACCCCATTCTCCTGCATTGCAACAATGTCTATGGTCGATAGGGCGGGGCTTTTGAGCTCTTCAATAAGGGGTGACCCCGCGTGCTTGGCTGAATTTCAGGGGGCATCGCAGGCTCACGCCTTCTCTCTCGTCACTAATCGCCGAATGACCAAAGGGTTGTTGTGTTTAAACTGTGCACCGATCCTTCAGCACTAGGGACAGGGACTATCAACCATTCAACATTCATGCTTATTGAAAAGAGTATTCGTTATACCTCCATACTTTAAATAACCAAACACACGTATTAATAAGAGTAGGGGTGCTTGGCAACATTCTTGTGGACACTCCAGGCATTGCCGTCTCTCAAATCACTGAATGACGAACTACTAACAGCGCATTGCGTTGAAACTATGCACCGAACATTTAGCACCAGGGACAGGGACTACCAACCATTCTTCCCCACTTTAAAAAACCCAACACATGCGTCAATATGAGTAGAGGTACTTGGCAACATTCTTGATGACACTCCAGGCATTGCCGTCTCTCCTCACTGACCAATGATCAATGATGCAAAGCTGCTGGACATACGTCATCTGTATTAGAGCCAGCGGCAGGATTAGGGCGAAACAGATCGAGATTAGCAGGTGATAATCCCGTGCGTGGGAGATTAATGTCAGGATTAAAAGTTCTTACACCTAAGCTGATCTCCCTACACAGAACACTCCACTTACAGCACAAGATGGACGCCATGACCAGGCAACTGTATACAGCTGACGTGCGATATACAAAATAATTGAATTGAATGTCTTTACTTCAGGTATTTCACCCATAGAAAACAACGGTACAGACATAGAAACACAAACTATACATACAGCATCTTATATACATTAAAAAAAAGAGTTTCTGTACTGACAATCTGACCTCAGCAGACATTGTATTATGCTATTGTTGGTGTTGTTTGGCCTATGAATAAAGGAGTAGCATAACTTTCTGCGTCTGGCATCAAAAGTGTCAGTAGCTTGGAGAACAAACATAGTACTTGCACTGCACCATCTTGGAAACTTAAAAAACTTAAAAAAAATAAGCTCACTTACGCTTTTCTTTCTTTATTCAACTTGCGACAGAAAGACACGTACGTGGAGCACATAGACAGCAAATTGAGCTGATACTGGGCTCCACACATTACAGACATTACATACAACAATTAGATACAGGAAAACGTTACACGAGATATATACAAATTAGCTGTCATTAAAACAGTGGCGTTTTGAAAGACTACTGCCCAAAGGGTCAACAGGTGCTTTTTGCTCGCCCTCTTATGCCTGCGTCACATTGTCGACGAACTTCGGCCGTATTTGTTGATCGTCGAAAGGTCGCCCGATTTTAGATCGACCGAGGATCGCGCGTATTTTTGGCTTGAAAAGCGTCCCCGTCACATGGAGCGAGGCTCGGGCGGTCGCTTGGGAATACATCTATGACCTCAAAAATCGGGCGACTAGTCGCTGATGTTAAGAACACGTTTCTCGTGTCAGCGAGCTTCGACCGACTCCTAAAAATCGCCGGCGATCCCTAAAATTCGCGCGATGCTCGACGAAACATCGGGCGTACTACTGCCGTAAATGTCGTTTAGAGCTCGCCGACTCGTCGGCCGATCGATTTTCGCACAATGTGACGGCCCCTTTAAAAGCAGCGAGGCTGTGGGCGTCTCTGACTGACTGAGGTAGTTGGTTCTAGAGTGATGTTGTGCTTACACCTCACACTCACGCTTTTACACTGATTAATGTCCTGCCGATGTTGAGGGGGTTGAAAGACCTTGGAATGATGAATGGTAAGTGTCAGCAGGGCCGGGTCGATTAAACACGGGAAATTCTTACAGAGTACAGGAACACATCTCAGCCGGAGGACGGGAGGACGGGAGGTTGCTCACGCGTGCACGGGAATGTGTAGGTGATGCCGCCGCCATAGGATAGCCGGGTCGTTGGCAAATAATTATCTTTTGTGTAAAATAATATCCAGGACACCATCGGGCTTGACTTGGAGTCAAGAAAGTTCTGGTCTGCGCGGTTGTTCATAGACATAGAACCGATTCCTACGCGACTGAAGACGTCGTGACCGGTTCTTTCGTGAACATTTCCCCGAGAAAGAAAAGAATGGATGTACAATCGCTCCATGGCTCCATGGCAACGGACTCCTTGGCGACGGACTCCCCATCAGCTGATTTCTATGACGTGTTTAACGAGACGTTGTGCCCAGAGGGGTACAACCTGACGGGGAACGGGACGTTCTGCGCACGCCCACCGATGGGAGCCTCCGTACTGGCAGACTCGACCGTCCTCCTCTACATCATCGGTTTGTTTGTTTGTTTGTTTTCACATGACAATCAAAACAACGTCCTTACATTATCTTGGGTGTATATGGGAACTAGCCTTACGTTTGTGATTCTTGATTCGGTCTCTCATTTGCATAGAAATACACATTCTGGCCTCACATGCCTTATCAGATGCTACCTGTGTTAAAGCCACTTGTGAATGGCGTGCCTACTAACGTAGACCTGCATATGTACGGTACATTATAGCGCCTCTCCTAGCGTTTATATTGTATGTATAGAGTGTTGGCACTCACGTGACTGTATCGTAAACATTGTCCGCCATATTGGAAGGTTACACCTTCAAGTTTCCAGGTGAATTTGAACTGGTCCATGTGAAAATGGTCTCATCAGTACACGTTATACACACACATTCGTAGGTCTGGCTCTAGTCTTACAAACATCTACTTCTATGTGTCATTTTGCTTACAGTGTCACATACTAGTATTTCCCTTATAAGGTATGCTGACGTTTCACGTCCTTCCCTTATAAGGTATACTGACGTTTCACGTCCTTCCCTTATATGGCACGCTGACGTTACACATACTTCCCTTATAAGGTAAGGTACGCTGACGTCACACATCCTTTCCTTATAAGGTTTGCTGACTTTTTACGGCTGCAGCCTGCTCTTCCTGCTGCTGCTCTTCGCCAAGTCTGAGCAGGAGGACATCGAGCTGGAGAGCTACTTCGAGATCTACATCGAGAGGGAACAACTGAGGGACGGGATGGCCAGGGGATTAGTACGGGGGGAGAGGGCGCTACGGACCGCCGGAGTATCTGGGACGGCCCGGGGTTCGGTACGGGGCGAGAGGGAACAGCTGAGGGACGGGATGGCTAGGGGTTTGGTACGGGGGGAGAGGGCAGCCAGGCCCGCAGAGCTGCCAGGGATGGCCCGGGGTTTGGTACGGGGGGAGAGGGAACAGCTAAGGGACGGGATGGCAAGGGGATTGGTTCGGTGGGAGAATACAAGAAGGCCCGCAGAGGTGCCCGGGATAACCCGGGGTTTGGTATGGGGTGAGAGGGCGGTTAGGCCCGCCGGGATTAACGGGATGGCCAGGGGATTAGTTCGGGGGGAGAGGGCGGTTAGGCCCGACAAGTTCACCGGGATGGCTCGGGGTTCGGTACGGGGCGAGAGAGCGGTCAGGTCCGCCGAGGTTACCGGGATGGCCCGGGGTTTCGTACTGGGGGAGCTCGAGAGGGCAGGTAGGCCGGCCGAGCTAATCGGGATGGCCCGTGGTTTGGTACGGGGCAAGAGTGCGGTCAGGCCCGACAAGTTCACCGGGACGGCCAGGGGTTCGGTACGGCGGGAGAATGCAGGAAGGCCCGCCGGGGTGCCCGGGACGGTACGGGGTTTGGTACGGGGTGGCATCGTTGGGTGCACGGGACGGACGGAGGTTACATACGGGATGAGACGGAACTCGAGCCCGCTGAAGTACCCGGGATACCCCCGGTCCCACCCTGCGACTTTAGAATCTTCAGGACTGAAGGATGATCCAACGATTGTGTAGTGTGGACAGCAATCTCCTTTGAGTTTCTGACAAGCATGTATCCAAGTGTAAACCAGCCAAATAAACAAGATGTAACAATCTGAAGTATTGTAAAGATTTAGATATTGTTTTGTCCACACGTCACACCATTCCACCTGATTACACAGGCCGGCTTGAGAGACCGACAGGCCGTCCGACCGGTTTTACCCCCCCCCCCCCCGTGGTGACCTTTCACGGCTGTGACGTAACGCCCTGTCATATTCTTTGTACGACATTTTTGAGACAGCAATTTGAGGACATTCTTGAGACATTCGTGGAAGTGTTATTCAAAATTCTAGTGTCTTGTGACAGAAAAGATTACCGTACGCCCTTGCCATTGTTGCCAACGTTCGGTTCTGTCATGGCGTCTTTGACAATCCTACCACAAAGCTGAAGAGGTCATTCGACGTTTGTGACCTCGACGTAAGGTACATTTTAGAAATCTTTTCAAAGATATTAAGGTGAGATCGCAAAGAATAGGCCCAAACTGATGACGTCGGTAGGGCCCATGGCGTGCCTTGGAGAGTCAACATGTAAGGTCACAAAGGTGAAGGTCATCAAGATGGCGGCTAGAAACATATAGAACATTCTGTGTGGTGGAACCGACCTCTACGTCATTATGCTAAATGTACGGTATGATACTGGTCTTATTGATCAGATATGTTAGACTATGTTGTAAAATATTGTAAAATGAAACTGGTCGCTGTACTTGTCTTTTAATAACTTGGAAAACAAAGCTACATTCCTGGGATAACAAGTGTGTCCAACATGGCTCGGGTGGTCTGGCGTAAGTCCTTACTGTACCTGCTGCTGTATTGCGTCATCTCAACGGCTGTACTGCTCACCTTGTGGACAGGGTATGAGGGGATCAGACAGGTGAGATCAAGTCTTTCTGTCTAAGCTGCACGGGGGATAAGGTGTACAGTTAAGGTGTGTGTGTCTGTAGAATGTGAGGTACAGTATTAGATATATGTTTGATCATCATTGGTACATCTACTAATTTTCTAAGCAAGGCTTGTCATAGGCTCAAAGAATACTTTATTTGTGTGCCAACAAGGCAACGGTGAAAGAGTAGATCATCCACTTAGTGTATCTTTGTATTTTGATGTCTATCTTCAAGTTGGTAAAATGTCATACAACACATTAACGTTACAGATACAGTGTAGGCAGCATGTCGATGCCTCAGATATGTTCTGCATACTGACAATGCTTCCCACACACATGTAGCCACCTCATAGCGAGAGGGGTGCAAAACAGTCAGGACGTAACCAGGGGCAACATGACGTCAGCGGGAAGGTGTTGGAGGGAATCCCCCGTAATGACGTCATTCATGACGTCAGAGGGAAGGTGTTGGAGGGGATTCCCCGGTTTGACCGGATGAAGGACTTCGCCTGGTCTCACAAGGACAACAAGTGGGTCCGGACGGCGGAGGGGAATAAACACCCCCTAACAGGTGCGTTATTGGGGAATAAATACTCCCTAACAGGTGCGTTATTGGGGAATAAATACTCCCTAACAGGTGCGTTATTGGGGAATAAATACATCCTAACAGGTGCGTTATTGGGGAATAAATACTTCCTAACAGGTGCGTTATTGGTGAATAAACACTCCCTACCAGGTGCGTTATTGGTGAATAAACACCAACTATAGGTGCGTTATTGTGAATAAATACTCCCTAACAGGTGCGTTATTGGTGAATAAATACTCCCTAACAGGTGCGTTATTGGGGAATAAATACTTCCTAACAGGTGCGTTATTGGTGAATAAACACTCCCTACCAGGTGCGTTATTGGTGAATAAACACCAACTATAGGTGCGTTATTGTGAATAAATACTCCCTAACAGGTGCGTTATTGGTGAATAAACACTCCCTAACAGGTGCGTTATTGGTGAATAAACACCAACTATAGGTGCGTTATTGTGAATAAATACTCCCTAACAGGTGCGTTATTGGTGAATAAACACTCCCTAACAGGTGCGTTATTGGTGAATAAACACCAACTATAGGTGCGTTATTGTGAATAAATACTCCCTAACAGGTGCGTTATTGTGAATAAATACTCCCTAACAGGTGCGTTATTGGTGAATAAACACTCCCTAACAGGTGCGTTATTAGTAAATAAACACCCCTCAACAGGTTCGTTATTGGTGCATGGCAACGGGTATTCTATGGTTTGTTTGCTGGGTTCTTAGGAGTACAGTTTTGAGTCTTGTTATTTGCTGTATTCAAGGATATGAAGAAGTTTGGGTCATTGCTGTCTGTATGTCACAGGTTTGTTTCACACATTGGTCAGTACATAGGTGCTGGTAACGGTTTACATTAGAAACACCTGCACAACTCCAATTCTACCTGCACTAACAGGTGCTAGTACGAGATCCCCCCTTTATTTCCCCAGGTGACATAGGTGATCACCAGAACGGCGTTGTTGACATCGAAGCGCTGGAGTTGGACGAGCTCTCCAACAGATCCCAGAACGTCCCCCCTCCCCCACCAGAACCTTCCGTCCCGTCCAGAACCGAGCTTCTCCGGCGCGCCGCCGCCTGGCCAACCCCGGACAGGGTGGACTACGAGGTTCCGACGGACCCGGCCAAGTCCTGGTTCTCCATCCACGAACCGGGCAGACCGTACCGAGTCGGGGACACTGTCCAGGTTTGTGCAGCTGTACCGCTTAATCTCGCACGGAGGCGCTTTTATCATTCACGTAAATCGTACACGTACGTAGGCCGATATCGTGTCTGGAAACGTGCCTATCTAGCTAGTTCTATGCCTGAGTGGGTTAGGGTAACACTAATAGGATCAGGCTCGGTTCTGGATAGTCTCCGCGTATCCAAGAACGTAGATTTACCCAAGACACGGTTCTGGATACGCGTGGACTATGAGAACTGTGCCTGAGCATGGTCTGGATAAAGCACGTTTCTGGATACAACAGCCGATACGTCCTTCGAAAGGCTTATGATTGGGACCGGTCTTATAACTGGGCTGACTGTTTTCTAAACCACTGAGTGTTTCCTAAACAACCTAAGCAACTGACCATACTATTGCCAACAATGATATCCTTGATGTTAGTCATCACAATCTTTGCACGGAGTTACCTTACAGCAAGCTATTGACATGAAGTCCTGACGAAATTGATCTCCATTTTCAGGTGAAAATCCAGGCAGTTGATAAAAAGGGACAGAAGAAGTCATTCGGAGGAGACTTTTGGCGAGCGAAGATACAAACGCTGGAAAATAGGTATCATTTTTTTCAAACCATCTCCTACAGTTTTGGTGGGAACGATTTTGTCATCAGTAGCATATAGGAATTTGTCGGGTCTGATATTGAATTGAAACTATCGCAGATTTACCTAAAAAAACGCAAGGTTTAAGCATCCAACATGGCGGACAATGTTTACGTCATAGTCACGTGAGTGCAAAACGTGACGTGTTTGTTGCAGGACGTCAGCAGTGGGGAGCGTGGAGGATCACGGGAACGGCACGTACACGGCCAGCCTGAAGCTGCTGTGGCCGGGAGAGGTGGCCGTGTCGGTAAGCAACGCCGACTGGCGGTTCTCTGCAGTACAACACCTTTCTGAATACCCTTTACCAGCAGACAGGACCAATATTATCCTTATATATTGCTTAATAATGTCAAGTGTGGAAACGCAAACACTCTTTTGTCCAGTTTACATAATTGATACCACAAATATCATTTACCCATAAGCTTCCTTACACGAACTTTACAACGACTTCAAGATCAGTAGTTTAGAACAAGTCATGTTAACTAGTATTTATGTTTACCGAAGGAAAACAAATTGTTTTTGCTGCGTTTCTTCTTCCTCTTCCTCCACTTCTCCAAACAGTGACCTCTGACCTGGTCAATGACCTGAACCAGACTGTCTGTTACCATGGTAACTGGTGTTGGGTTACATCATGTTGCAACTTTATAGCAGGAGGGATTTAGACTCCTGTCTGACCACATATATGAATGTGATTGAGCAAGGAGGTTCACCTCCTTGGTTTGAGTACGAATTAACAGAGCAGACCATATGCGAAGGTAAACATTTATATGCATTTGCTTTGCAAATGTTACCTTTCTAGTCTTAGATTGTGTTGGTGCATTCAAGCGAAGCTATTTCCGTGCTACCCTCTTCTCTCCCGTAGATCATGCTGGTACATCCGAGCGAGGCTGTGTCCGTGCTCCGGAGGTTGAGGAGTGACTTCCCTCTCCTCCTCCTCCTCCTCCTGCTCCTCCTCCTCCTCCAGAGTAACTCTCCTCTCCTCTCCCGTAGATCATGCTGGTACATCCAAGCGAAGCTGTCTCCGTTCTCCGGAGGTTGAGGAGTGACTTCCCTCTCCTCCTCCTCCTCCTCCTCCTCCTCCTCCTCCTCCTCCTCCTCCTCCTCCTCCTCCTCCTCCTCCTCCTCCTCCTCCTCCTCCGGAGTAACTCCCATCTCCTCTCCCGTAGATCATGCTGGTGCATCCGAGCGAAGCTGTGTCCGTGCTCCGGAGGTTGAGGAGTGACTTGCCCCTCCTCCTCCGCTTCCGGAGCAAGTTCCGGTCAGGTGATGACGAGCAGGAGGTCACGTGCAACCTCAAGATGGACCAATCGGCGCACAGCATATGCGACTACTCTAACCAGCAACATGGTATGATCTTCATACGTACATATCCATATACAACTATATAATTTTTTCCTAGAACAATTGTAGAGAGGAACTCGCTGCCACCAAGTACAGTAGGGGCATCGTCACCAGATAGTTTAAACAATGTCTACAGTAAGACGTTCAAAGGTTAGGTGTAACAGGTTGTTCGGTGTAATGTAGCCAGCTGCCGCCGCGCCGCGTGCCTGCGAAGCTGGTGTGTTACGCCAAAGGGTTGTTATACCGGCTATACAGATATAGATACAGATATCCCTAAATTTTGTATGCCAAATGGTTACTAGACTTAAAAATTGAAATAGTTTGGAGAAGAAAGTTTTCTTAAACCTTGACTTGACCTATTAGCGCAGGGCCAAACCTTTTTTTTCATTGAAGATCTTTAAAATCTTCGGAAAATAGTATTAGCAATCGCACACATTAATATTCCGGCGGGAATATTGACATAAACATTTCAGGAACTTTTATACTAAAGTTATAGGATAGTTATCGTGGGGTCGTGTGACGCAACGACAGAGTATTCGACTCGGTACCAAGAGGTCCCGGGTTCGAGTCCTGACATGCCACCGACCTTGTGCCCTTGGGAAAGGCGCTTTACACGACTTTCCCCACTTGACTCAGGTGTAAATGAGTATCATGTGTTAGGTGTGCACGCTACCAGCATACTTGCTGCCTAGTGCACACTTTGTATTGTCATGTTACAATTTCTGAATAAAACATTCCAGAAACGTTGACACTAACATGCTAGGAACTTTTACACTAAAGTTCTAGGAAAGGAAAATTCACACTTACATGTATGTCTAATCTTACAGGAATTTTGACACTAACACTCCATAAACATTGTCACTAACATCCCAGGAAAGTTTACTTACCCTTCCTTCCAGGGATCTCGTGGTTCTGTGAGAAGCCGCCCAACATGAGCTGCGCCGACAGGGTGTCTCACGTCTTCTTACCCAGAAACTAACATTCCAGGAACTTTGACACAAACATTCCAGGAATATTGACACATTCCAGGAACATTGACACATTCCAGGAACATTGACACATTCCAGGAACATTGACACATTCCTGGAACGTTTACTGACCTTCCCTTCCAGGAATCTCGTGGTTCTG
Source organism: Branchiostoma floridae x Branchiostoma japonicum (assembly GCA_013266295.2). Lineage (NCBI taxonomy): Eukaryota > Metazoa > Chordata > Leptocardii > Amphioxiformes > Branchiostomatidae > Branchiostoma > Branchiostoma floridae x Branchiostoma japonicum. The sequence continues at coordinate 347,796 of CM023836.1, read as the reverse complement.
TGAGAAGCCGCCCAACATGAGCTGCGCCGACAGGGTGTCTCACGTCTTCTTACCCAGAAACTTCCCCAACGTCACCGAGGAGGAAGCTCGCCTGCTGGATGAAAAGTGTGTTTTCTTAGTACAAATTTATTGCAAAATAATATATTATTTATTAATATTGCAAAAGTAGCTATTTCTTACATCCGTGAATAGTTTCATCAGGTTGGTAAGAATAAAGAGACTCTTTCTACACAACCAAGTGTTTTATTCAGCCGACGTTTCGGTGACCGTCTGTCACCTTCCTCAGGGCAATTCTGACTGGTTCACATTGCACTGCAGAATAGGTGTCACTACTAGAGATGCGTTCCCAAACGTATTTACATATCTACAAGAACGTCGGCTGAATAAAACACTTGGTTGTGTAGAAAGAGTCTCTTTATTCATTTAGCTATTTCTTAGTACAGTAGGGGCATTTTCACTAGATAGCTTTAAACAACGCTTACGGTAAGATGTGCAAAGGTTAGGTGTGACAGGTCGTTCAGTGTACTATAACCAGCTGCCGCCGCGCCGCATGCCTGCGAAAGTGTTGTGTTATACCGGCTATACAGATACAGATACATTACGCTGATATGTAGTAGTTGAGTGTGTAGTCCAGTGGTTAGCGCCCTGTCTATGGACAAAACAGGTCGAATCTCGGCTGTTCTAGTTCACTCTTTAGGCAAAGGTTTCATGGGACGATCGTAACCTCAGTAGGAGATGAATTAGGCAATTTAGAAAAAAACTTAAACTGCATGACGTTTTCTTCATTTTTTTGTCCTCAGTGGCCCGTTTTACAAGAAAACCATCAAAGTGAACCCAGAAGGTCTAGACAGAATCATCGTCCAAGACATCGGTAAGACAAGTTTCAATGGTTTATCAACATTCTAGAATCCTTGCTAGCTAATCTATCTATTAATTAATTAATTAATTAATTAATTTATCTATTTATTTATTTCTGTTTTCCTTAGTCAGTGTAGACAAGCTCAGTGACATTGCACTGCTGTACAGTGGTGCCCTGAATGATATTAGAAACTACGACAAAATAAATTCTTCTAAGAAATAAAAACAAAAATATCAGATTTTACATCTTTTCCTACAGAGCGGAAGGACATAGAGACTTGTGTGCAGACCCGCCAGCTTCCCAGAGTGCTTTGCGCGGCCCAGATTCCGGGAAGACCCCACTGTAGACCCGGGACCCCCCTACAGACCCCGGCTGGGTTCTACATACAGGAATACTACATCTCCACCATGTGTGAGAACCAACAGTACAGCGGGCCCGAGGAATGGATGAAGTAAGCTGGGTCAGCGTTAGGGGTGGGTTAGACCCTTCTCTAGACCCAGGGGTGGGTTAGGTTAGACCCCCTGTAGACCCAGGACCCCGGCTGGGTTCTACATACAGGATTACTACATCTCCACCATGTGTGAGAACCAACAGTACAGCGGGCCCGAGGAATGGATGAAGTAAGCTGGGTCAGCGTTAGGGGTGGGTTAGACCCTTCTCTAGACCCAGGGGTGGGTTAGGTTAGACCCCCTGTAGACCCAGGACCCCGGCTGGGTTCTACATACAGGATTACTACATCTCCACCATGTGTGAGAACCAACAGTACAGCGGGCCTGCGGAGTGGTTGAAGTAAGCTGGGTCAGCGTTAGGGGTCGGTTAGACCCTTCTCTAGACCCAGGGTTAGGGGTAGGTTAGACCCCCTGTAGACCCGGGATCCCGGCTGGGTTCTACATACAGGACGTCTACATGTCCACCATGTGTGAGAACCAGCAGTACAGCGGGCCTGCGGACTGGATGAAGTAAGCTGGGTCAGCGTTAGGGGTGGGTTCGGTCCGTATAGACCCGGGACCTCTCTGTACACCCGGGACCCCCCCCCCCCATACATACACTCACACTAGTACTTAGCTGGGTTAGAGTTAGGGTTAGCTTGGACACTACATCTTCTACACCACTACAGACTACTTAACAAAGAACTAGTACTTTGTCAACTGCTATTAGTTTCTTGTATTGCATGGTAGTATTGTTGCTTTCAACACTTAGTTCTGTCATTCAGTTTTCTGTATTTGTATTGTATTCTTTGACAGACCTTGAAATCTACCATGTTTACATATTAAGTGAACAGGAATCTTTAAATATTTCTTCCAAGACTAGCATAGCTTCTTTTTGAATGTATTCAAAGAACCTGTCTTGGACCTTACTAAGTATATATATATTCCAACCCCTCCCTTGAAGGTGCCTTGCCGGCAAGACGGTTCAGATCCTGGGAGACTCCACAGCTCGGCAGCTGTTCTACTTCCTCAAGGCGAACCTGCCTGTACAGGACATGACACCGAAGCACGTCCCGCCAAAATTCGGACCGCTGCATCTCAGGCATCAACAGGTAGGGCACCCGTCTGCTTATCTAACTCTGAACCTCTCCAAAATCTCTCCCTAACCCTATCCCCTACCCCATAACCATCCCTGTACAGGACCAAACGGCAAAGCACGTCCAGCCAAAATTCGGTCCGCTAGATCTCAGGCATCAACAGGTAGGTCACCCGTCTGCTTCTCTAACCCTGAACCTCTTCTAAATCTAACCCTACCCCATAACCCTAACCTATCCCCTTATACCTTTATGTACCTACAGACAAACGTCAACATCAAGTTCAACTTCCACAGCCACCCGGCCCGAACCTTCAGCTGGGTCAACGTCACGGACATGGTGGACGAGGTGGACCTCATCGACAGGCAAATATGTTCTTATTTATTTATCATTTTAGCTGTATTCATGATGACCGTGTTAGCTTAAAGGAGGCTAAGCCTTTCAAGCGTGACATCCTTTATCCTGATCTTTGTTGCAGTTTATATAGTTCTTTACTCTCTGTTTTCTGTTAAAATAAATAAAACTTGTGTGTATGTCTACCAGTAGGTAAAGTGGTATACCTTTCGGTCTATGTATTGCACCAACCAATTTTAAAGTGTTAGATGTTTTAGAACTTTGACTCGCCATACAAAATCACTTTTTAATGTGTTAGATGTTTTGATGAAGGTTAGATATCCAGGTAATGAGATACACAAGGAAATTGCTTGAGTAACAATTTCCTTGTGTTAGATGTTTTAGAATCTCTGACATGTTGTGCAAAACTGCAATTCAGCCTTGCGCTGCAATGTTTTTTTATCAATAAACCATCGCTAATACTAAAACAAACAAACAAACAAACAAACAAACAAAACCAGGCTATCTGGCGGGCAGGACGCAGTTCTGGTGCTGTCCATCTGGTCACACTTCGTGCAGACGTACCTGGGTTTGTACGCTGACCGCATGCTTTCATTCACTCATCCATTCACTCACTCACTCACTCACTCACTCACTCACTCACTCATCCATTCATTCATCCATCCAACAGCCTATCTGGCGGAAGTGACGCAGTTCTTGTGCTGTCCATCTGGTCACACTTCGTACAGACGTACCTGGGTGCGTACGCTGACCGCATGTTGGCTGTCCGCCATGCTGTGGAGCGTCTGCTGACCAGGAGTCCAAGCACTCTGGTGGTGCTGAAGTCTGCCAACACCCGATGGAACCCCGTCATCACCACAAGCGACTGGTAATGTGATAGAAACATTTTTTTTTAACTAAAAAGGTAACATTTGAAAGCAATTGCATAATTGAAGAGGAGATTGGTCTGCGGGACGGGGAACTTCTGGCTGCCATGCGTGACAGAAACGCGTGGAGTGACATTGTGAATGGCACCTCGTTGTAAGAGGATGAACTGAACTGAACTGCATAGTGTATACCTTCACATGGTCTAGCCTAACAAACTACTGCTTTGTTTATTCCTAGTAGTACTTAAACACATTCATATAACTTTATATGGCGACCAGCTCCCTAACTCTGTCCTGCAACTTGCTACATGATGTAATCCAACACCACAGCTGGACCAGGTGCAGAGGGAAGTGTGACGTCATCACCAGGTCAAAGGTGGCTGGAAGTGTGTATCGTCCCCCGTCTCTGTTTAACGAAAGGTTCCTCACCTTGTTGTCAGGTACGGTTGGCAGCTGGACTAGGTGCAGACGTAACCACCGGGGTTAAAGTTGACTGGAGGTGTGTAACGCCCCCCGTCTCGGGTTAACGAAGGTTCCTCACCTTGTTGTCAGGTACGGTTGGCAGCTGGACCAGATGCAGAGACAGGTGTTCCGGGACGTCCCCGTGGCCTGGTTGGACGCCTGGGACATGACCTCAGCCTGGGAAGGTCAGGACAACATCCATCCCGCCAAACCAGTGGTCCTGCAGGAGATACAGATGTTAATGTCTTATATATGCCATCAGTAGCTCATTTGCATACTCGGGACAACTTAAATGAAGCCGTTACCAGTAGTTCTGCAGGAGATACAGATGTCAATGTCCTATATCTGCCAATGAAACCTCAGAGTTTTGCCTTGGGAAGAAGCCTAATAAATCTCTGTTTCTTAGTCATTGCAAAGAGGTTAAAAATTTAGCTACTTGGTCATTGTATATATTTTTAAAAAATTTAACATAGCTGCCCAGAACATGTGGCGAAATCTAGCAAAAATGTAAAGACAGAAGACAAAATGTATGTTGTAAATTCATAATCTGTAGGTCATTGGATCAACGAATCGATCTTTAATAGTGATCGTAATAACATAAGACTGGGGTGCATACATCTTGTTTACTGGGGTGTAAACAATATCAATAAAAGCCATTTTAAGTATACAAGGTCATCTTGAATCGACTGAAGAAGCGACGTGTTTCAGTTGGAAATGAAGTTTGTACAGTCATAAAGCTGTGATTGCTACGATGGTTTTCTTCAGAATATCCGAAAATTGACGAGCCAGATATAGCTCACGACATAAAAGTATAGAATAAAACGTTAATACACTGAAGCGGGTGTTCTGTCCTGATTACTCATTTCCTACAGAAGCTGCTCAAGTTGTCAGGAACCATTCTTAAAATCCAGCAGACCCTTGCCCACACCAAGGACTGTCGTCCTTTGATCAACACAAACCCACGTTTGACCAGAGGGGAGTGACAAGGCCGTCGGTGACACGTCAAAGGCATGCCGCGATCACGTGAACCACGCATGACGGCGTGTGTCGTCACGACCAATGAGCATCAACTACTATCTACTTCTGCAGGCTGACATATGTACAGGGATCGTGGGTTTTCAAGGTTTTGTTGTCAAAAAACGAAACAATTCTTATTTAAGGAACAGCTAGAAAATCAGCAGAGCACACCCATGTCCGTTTTTGTAAATAATGCAAACGTCAGAAATGACTTTTGGTTTGATAAAACGTAGGCGTACCAATGGTTTCCAGTGACTTATGTTACTTAGATTTATTGAAACGACCTTTGAAGGGTTCTATGAATCGTACAGAAAACGTGGGAGATGAAAAGTGGATGTTTTCGGTTCTGATGGCGCCACAGAAGATACAGACAGTCGTCAGAAGGAGTTTGTTTGGAATAGACCAAAGCCTTGCCAGACCACCAGAACCTCCGTCTTGTCTTAAAAAAAACGATCTCAAGAATTCTTCAAGAACTCCTAACTTCACGTCTATGGGGTAACCTACATGCCCTAAGGCACAGACACATACGCCTTACGATCTGTTTGTCGTAGCGTTCCTAGAAAGGTTATGACAGAAACTATGTCCACAATGATCTACGGCAACATTTTTTGCATGAAGACAGATGAATATTGCACAGCACATCCGAAAATACCATCAGTATTTTTATTCTTTGTCGTAGTGGAAAATGACAAAAATTATTTAAAAAAACACCCTCAGTTCGCTGACGCATCTTGTTGTACAATGGATATGACAGATTCTGATTTGAGGAATAGTTTTCCTGAAAACCTCTGGAAAACGATAAATACTTCTTAACCTATGTTTATGTTTATTAGGATCTCCATTAGTAAAAAAAACCCAGTTAATTACTAGTCTTCCTGGAGTCCTTGTAGGTCCTTGTGGTTATAACAGTCCAACAAAGTATTGATTTTTTTAAAGTTGGTTTCCTGAAAAGGTTTTGTTTATCTGCATGTCATTGACCCCAAACACGAGCCTGTTGGAAACACCTACGTCATCAGTCCCCCTGGTGTCAGCAGCAGGGTTAGGACGTGCTAATCCTCCGTGTTGAAGGGATTAGCAGATTTATGGTGGGATTAAGAGCAAACAGGGCTAATGGGCTTACAACTCTGACGTCATGTAAAAGCAGAAGCATATATCAGATGCAAACACCCCCCTCCCCCATGGTGAAGTTGTGGCTATCTCTGTTCCACAGAAAGTCTTCAACGTCCTCAAAAATCCTGACCACTAATCTCCTAGCAGACTATACGGTGGCTACAAGACTGTATCAGATATATAGGCAAGACAGTATCAAATTAGCAAGACAGTATAAAATTGATAGGGCAGTATCAAATATTAGACAAGACAGTATCAAACTGGCAAGACAGTATCAAACTGGCAAGACAGTATCAAACTGGCAAGACAGTATCAAACTGGCAAGACAGTATACAGTATATCAAATGGCAGTGAAGTAGCTAATACGTCAACGTTTGGCTGGTGAAAGAAAAAAATACTGGTACAAAAAACAAAGCCTGATAAAAACGCCTAAAAAGGCGTCAAATATAAGCCGGAGCCTAAACCTCTGCTTGTAGAGTAAACCTGTTGACTGTGGCTATCTTTGCACCACTCCTGTCCACTCCCACGCCTGCGCAGACACCGTTTAATTTCCTGACGTCACGCTGACAAATCCCGGCTCACTCCGGACTCCATGAGAGACGCACAGTTGTGATATCGCCTGTCTGTGGGCTGGAGAAGCTTTGACAGACTCGCGTCTCGGACTTAAGGATGAAAAGCCTGGATTGGGAACCTTTTCTTCAGGAAATGGCAACAGATTCCTATATAATTGTGTTGTTGCTGCTATCCCTACATGTGTAGTGCTGGAAATAGCGCCATTAGTGGTGACGACATGGAAGGACTTGTTGCCAGTGTTTGATAAACTCTCTTGTATATCAAAGCGATGCCAAAGGCTTTGTTACAAACATACAAACATTAAAAAAAAACTTATGAGCATTGTCTTAAAATACCAGGGCCGGCGACCGTGTTATTAATGATGCCGAGTACAGCATGACAAAACCTGACAACAGTAATGAATCAGAGCTCTGGTGGTCGACCACCAGTGGTCACTGGTGTATCCAGAACCGAATGCTCAGGCACAGTCCTGGATATTCCACGCGTATCCAGAACCGTGCCTGGGGCAAATCTACGTTCTTGGAAACGCGGAGACTATCCAGAACCGTGCCTGATCCTAACCCTAACCCATTCAGGCATAGAACACGGTTCTGGATCTGTTGTTCACCAATGTTGATATCCGAGCCTATTAGTAAGTAGGTTAACGATGTTCCTATCGACAGCCAGACTGATGAAGCGCGCGCCTCCTCGATCAGAAATAGGAGCTGCCGCGGTCTGGTTTCAGCTGGCTTTATCACGTATTGACCGCTGACCCAGTCTGGCTAGGCTAGATTCACCTGTCCAGATACACCTGTGCAGATACACCTGTTCATATACACCTGTGCAAATCCACCTGTACAGATACACTTTTAAATACACCTGTGTGGATACATCTGTCCAGATACACCTGTCTAGATACAATGTGTTCTATACCTGAATGGGTTAGGGTTAGGATCAGGCACGGTTCTGGATAGTCATAGTCTCCGCGATTTGCTCCAGGCACGGTTCTGGATACGTGTGGACTATCCAATACCGGGGCATGGTTTTAGATAAAGCACGGTTCTGAATACAGCAGGAAGAACGTTCTGTAGTTGCCAAACTCTCTGCTGCTATCTGTACTGGTCGCTTCTTCCTGATGACGAAACTCTTTAAACAAATGCCGCTAATCTGTATAACCCAGCCTCTCCATGATGCCTGCGGCGTCATCAGCAGGTGTCCCGCGGAACTTGGCCCGGAAACGGCGCTCTGACACGCAGGGGCCAATACTACAAACTTAATCTGCAAGCAGATCCACTTCTGTGGCAAATGGTAACTGTCTGGCCAATTGGATACTGTCTTTGCAGCCACAATAAGATCTGCTTGCAATTGGAGATTACTACAAACTAACACTGCACGAAAATTTAGATTTACCAATGGCAGTAAATGCCAGTTAAGTCGGGTAATGTTTACTTTGTAAACGGTACCTGACTTTACAATGGTAGTAAATAAAGTCAAGTCCGGTAGTTTTATTTACAACCATTGTTAAATCCGAAATTACCGGACTTAACTTTTATCTACTACCATTGTCAAGTCCAGTGCTGTTTACAAAGTAAACTGACGAAAGGTAGTGGATGCTACCTGAAACGTCTGACCGTTTCCAAAATCATATCCAGTTGCTTGAGTAACTGTTTCTTGGCGTGGAGTCATTTGAGTTGAGTGGGTCGAAAGGGAGTATGATTTCAAGATGTCAGCAGTTTTCCCCTTTTTTTGTGTGTGATTATGTAGTTCTATCGAGTGGTCTGCGTGTTTCCGGAGATAAAAGCGGCAGAAAACACGGCAGATCCTCCGTGTGTTGTGAGATTACCGTTGATGGAGTCTCGGGGTTAGGTCTACATTACGGGCTTAGCCGGACTCACGGAGAGGCTTCGTCACCTGGTCCCGCGGGGAATGACGGGATCGACACCCTCCTCACGCTGTGATTGGTCCGCGCGGAGGTGTGGGGAGCGGAAGCCTCGGAAACAGTCTTTTCGGAGGGTGCTCGTTTGCAGGTGGATATAGCTTAGGGAACAGGCTTCTCGGAGGGCGATCACGTGCAGGTAGTAATAGCCTGAAGAACAGGCTTCTCGGAGGGTGATCTTTTGCAGGTGGTTGTAGCCTGGGAACAGGCTCCTCGGAGGGCGATCTTTTGCTAGTGGATGTAGCCTGGGGAACAGACTGCCTTCTCAGGTGCTAACGGAGCCCTGCTGAGGTGTAGGTCAGGAACAGGTAGCCTGGGGAACAGTCTCCTCGGAGGGTGATCTTTTGCAGGTGGTTGTAGCCTATGGAACAGGCTCCTCGAAGGGCGTATGTTTGTAGGTGGCCCTAGCCTCGGGAACAGACTCCCTCTTTAGGGCCTGATGGAGCCAGCTGAGGTGTGGTTCAGAAACAGGTAGCCTCGGGAACAGTCTCCTCGGAGGGTGCTAGTTTGCTAGTGGCGGTAACCTGGGGAACAGGCGCCGCTGAGGACGCTCTTTTGCAAATGATGTTCATACCGTGATGCCTGATTGCTACCATGATCTGAAGGTTTCATTCAGTTTCCAGCAATGTTTTCCGTCCACGTAGCCTGTGGACAAATCTTACAAATATACACACCGTCTAACCAAATGTCTTTATGTGGTCCTGCTAAGAATGACTTCCCCCTTTTATCTTACCAAGCAAAGTAGGCTTCGTAGTCAAATACATCTGCATTGTAGAAACTGTAACCCTTGATCAGAACATGGTAGCGATCAGAGAAAAAAAACAACTAGTACATCATCGGCAATGTAATGCGAAAACGCCTACAGAGACTAATCTATCAGGATTACACGTACGGCGGGGGTGATTTGTCTAGAAGCGCCGCCTCCCGGCCGTATAAATACTGCAGGGCACGGCTGGCACACAAACGTCGCGTCAGCAGCAGGGCCGTGACGTTATCAGCAGAAGGTGGGCGGAAGACTCGTGCTTTCTTTAAGACACAGCTAACGGCATATAAGACGACAGTTTCAAACCAGTCTAAGTTACTCCTGCAAGAAAGAACTCGTAAGAAGACAGCTCGGCTGTAGACGGTGACTACACCTCCACAGAAACGACACAAAGAGGAAAAGCGACGCTACCCAGCCCTACTCCAGCAGTATGTCGGTGTCTAAGGTAATGCTGTGTGGCGCGGCGTGCCTGCTGGCCGTACTGTGTCTGGCAGCGGTCGGCAGCGGTCTACAGGAACAGGACATGGAGGCCTACATGCAGAGGACACGCAGAGGTGAGGCAATGGCTATCTCTTCTGTTTGTTTGTTTGTTTGTTTGTTTGTTTGTTTGTTTGTTTGTTTCAACAAACCTGATGGTAGAAATGAAAGATAGGAAGAGATGGAGAACAGTCATTGGAGCCGAGGGAATCTCTACTTAGCGAGTGAGTGAGTTTGTTTCACATAACTGGTGTTGTATCCAGAGCGGTGCTTTATCCAGAGCTATGCTCAGGCACGCGTAAGGTTCTGGATAGTCCACGCGTATCCAGAACCATGCCTGGGGCAAATCTACGTTCTTGGATACGCGGAGACTATCCAGAAACGTGCCTGATCCTAACCCTAACCCATTCAGGCATAGAACTAGATAGGCACGGTTCTGGGTACGATAACCGGTAAACCAGCTCAAGGTGTAACGCACCAGTTTGTACAGAAATAAGCTGTGTAAGCCGGGCCGATAGGTTTGATCCCAGTTCACCGTCGGACCCCTTGCCTAGTTTTATGGAGAACACACAGAAAAGCCACATCCTCTGTTAGCTTTAGTCTGCTTTCTTTTGAGATATGTTATTCCCTCTAGCTGTAAATTATCAGTCTCTCACGGGTTAGTGTTGACCTGAATTTGAGAAGACTCTGCTGAGACGTTGCGAGAGTAACCAACGGTGAAACTACGCTGCACACATGGTGTGGGAAGATACGAAGTTTATCCTGAAGTGTTGCCGTGCAGCCGTCTGCTGCTAAGCTTATAGGCTTCACTAGTACTAGTCTCGTTGCCTTCAGAAGGTCAAGGTAAGAAAGTCTATAGTAGCTCCTACAGTACTTCAAATTCTTATCGAGAAATTTCATGACGAATTTCTAAGTATTTTGCCATACACGGTGATGCAGACTCCTTGGTTAGGTTAGTTTTTGCTGTATCTGCGAGCTAAAATATCTCTTCCAGCTTCAGACCCTTTTCCCTTCACAGGCTAGGTGTAAGCGTTCACTTAGGCTTGACAAGAGCTTTAGAAGTTCCAATAACAAACGTTAATGAAAGCAGAACATCACTTTCCAGACTTTAATTTTACAAAATTAATAGTCGACTAGCGCAAACGACTTTTAAAGACTAGTATAGGCACCCTGGCCGATCATCTCCCAACCTTATTCACAACTACCTCCCAAGCTTGGTCTGGATAAGGTCGGCAGGCAATTGGCTGTGTGTGAGGCCTAAGCCATAGCTTGGGGCAGTTCTGGACAGCGATGGTACTATGGGCAGTGCCTTGGGCGGTACAACGGAAAACTGTTCATTAAGATAACCCAGAATTGGCAGCCACCCTGCAGCGATCGATCACAGCAGTAACCTGAAGAGTTAGCGCCCATTGTTCCCTCCAACTCTAACATCTGGAGTTGGGTTTCAGGTCAGCCATGCAAGACACTCCCGGGTGACTAACGCCATTCATGGACAGGTTCTGCTCTAAAAACCCGATTTCTTGTCGGCGAAATATATCGCATATCGCTATCACTGAAGCACACTGTTTGTAACCCATGAAAGAAGCGCCGTCACAATGGCAATTGCCGTTCAATCATCATCATTGCACAATTTCGAATGGCCATGGCTAACACACAAATTTTCCCCATTTCACGTCTTTTCATAAGTTGCAAAACATGTGAGATGTTGTGTACAAGATACAAGGCAATTCATCTTCCTAACCAATCTTCGACAGCGAAAACAAGGCAAGACGAAGATGTCAGGCAAGTTCCAATCAACTGGTCAATAATACACACCATTATCAAACCTTCCTCGTTGCACGTCTTTTCTCCCAAACAAATTGTCCATGATATATCAACAAAGATGCTCCGTATGTGCCTGAACATCTCATGGGAGCAAAAACTCACCAACGAGCAGCTATATCAGGACTTGCCTGCAGTTACGGAAAAAAAAATCAAAACTCGCAGGATGAAACTGGCCGCACACTGCGTCAGACATCCTGATACTGTAGCTTCCAAATTGGTCCTTTGGGAGCCTACAAGAGGCAAAAGAAACCGGGGAAGACCCAAGATATCCTACATTGACAACCTCAAGTCAGATGCAGGCCTTACTGAGGTGGGGGAGCTCCGGTCCCTGATGATAGACAGAGAGGGATGGCGTGTGCTTTCTGGATTGGTTCGAGCGGGAGCTCGACCAAAGTAAAGTAAAGTAATATCAACTGTAGATATGTGTGTCGCAGGCATTCACCAAAACCTACAAGGCATTTCCAGCTCAGTCTGATGAGCAGTACAGCAGGTACCATTGAAATTCTCGCTCAGTTAGAATGAATGAACGAATGATATTCCTTTACATGTACGTCGACGAAGGTTAGACATCCAGGTAATAAGATACACAAGAAAACAGTTAGTACTCAAGCAACTGGATAGAATCTGGAAACTGTCAGACGTTTCAAGTAGCATCCACTACTTTCCAGTCACTATCCAGTGACTAACGGAATCTGTAGTAGAATTATCCAAACATTTATGAATTGACAGTTCCATTACGTTCATAAGCTGTGGCCTAACGCCTTTTACTGCAAACACCCCCGTCATTCATTCACTGATGTCTTCACTTACGTAGTTTCCATCACACTTTTTGCACCTTTTCAATCCACCCCAGTATGGTTTCTCAAGGAGAATACCCCCCCTGGTCCTCCCCAAGTATAACATATGAACCATGGACAATGCCGTATCCCCCGGCGCCATGTTCACTAACACTAGCCATGATGGCGGATCAACTTCTCATATGTTCTTACATTAGCAGTGACAGAGTCCAGATCCACGGCTCTATACACGGTTATTACACAGGATGGAGGGACTTAAGTTCACCTGTTTCACATCAAACATCTTAGATTTCCTCCTCAGTAAGACATTCGTTCTCCAAGACGATAAACACACAGAGAGATTACGTCTGATCCAAGCTGTGTCCCTGATAAGAAGTCCTCATTCTCTGATGAATACCAGCAAACCCCGTTTGAACACTTTACATAGTCCTGACGGAACTTTAGTTGAACGCCCTGTAACTTATAAACAAGATTGTGTAAATAGTAAGAAACGTAGGACAGCAAACGGAAAACAGTCACCTGTATATGTTTAGAATGCGATTAGATCGTATGAATTCATTCGTCGTTTCATTAAATTGTACTAGCTAGATTTTAGTTTGTAGCATTTTTACGCGACGTTTCGAATAAACTTTTGGAGCAGATATGCGGACTGAGGTGTGCCAGGTCGCTGGATGTAAAATGACTTTTTTTCTGTGCTATTTGCCAAGACCTCAGCTTAGCAGCTGTGCTGAAAAAACGTTCGCTATACAGAACGCTGACGAGTGGTGCTGATGTGGGCGTTAACTTTACGTTTGAAGTTCTGGTATTCACAATGTCCTGTGGGAGGCAGTTCTACAACTTTCCGTGAACATGTGCATCCGATGTGCATATGTTACACCTCATGGCGGTTCTACCAGCTCAATTAACTCTGATATAGTTCCTTCCCGCATCAGGTGACGCATAGGGCGGCGCTCATTTCCGTTTCAATAGCCCTGGGCCACACAGCAGTGCAATCACTACAGCAGGGGGCTAGTCCACTGGCAGTGGTGTGTGTTTAACTCCCATACACTTTCCCCAATGCTGAGTGCTAAGCAGAGAAAGCAGTATGTACCATTTTTAAAGTCTTTCGTATGACTTGGCCGGGGATCGAACTCACGACCTACCGAATACAGGGCGAGCACTCTAGTACCCACTTGGCCATTGTGCCAGTTTTTAGATTGTATCTAATTATTCCCCAACAGGGCCCGGCATAGCAGTTAGATCTATATACGGCTAATGAAGCTGATCCACTGCTCAAGCAACTGGCCCAGTTTTGCACGGTTTAGTAGCACAGAGGTTCATTTGGGTATCATCAATATCTCAAGGCTCATGATCAGGACATCCGATGGGGAAGAGGTCGATATACAGAAGGAAATTACAAAGTAATCTGAAGACTTTCTGCTAGAGTCTTTGTTCGCCCTGTAGCGCCTGTAGCTAATTATGCATTTTTTTCTGATGAAATTACAGTTGTCATCTATTTATTTGTGCACGTTATAGCAACTACGATGAAAAACATCTCAAGCTTAAGGCCCAGGACATCCGATGAGGAAGAGGTCGATATACAGAAGGAATTACAAAACAATCTGAAGACTTGCTCAATTTCTGTTTCAGACTCTGTTCGCCCGTTGGCATTGCTGAGTATGCATTTTTGCTGGTGTCATCACAGTTGTCTTCTATCTATTTGTGCACGTCATGGCTATCATGATATAATACCAATAATGATCAGAACAGAATACCAACAATCAGCAGACAAGTTTATGAAGACAAATTTTAACAGGTTCTTTTTGTTGTTTTTTCCAGCTTATTTCTCAAAGAAAGACGGCAGTGACTCCGTCAGCGTCTCAGGTAAGCACAACTTTCCCTTTCAAACGTCTTCTGTGCAAATCTTGATCTAATGAGCAGACCAGCTACATGCGGCATGAGTGTGCATGGGAGCAAACGCTCTGAATTAGACCCCCCAAAAAAACTATTTGATGTCTTTTTGAACACTTGAAATAGTTTGACTCTCGTTTGAATTCAATGCAAGTAAGTCACCATAACACTCAATAGCTAGTGCGTTTGAAGTGCTTCCCAAAAGCTTCGACAGCCACCAACAAAACATTACTTTCAAAATGTGACATGTCAAACGCTCGATATTGAGTCAGTTGACATCGTCAGACCTTCAAAGCTTTGCACACAGCTTGGATTTCCAAGGGAACATTCAGCCAGAGCAGTCGACACGCACTGAAGATCAATTCGTGTATTGATGTACCCTACGTATCTATCTACACAGTAAGGAAGGACAGTATCCAAATGGCCTGTGACGTTTCTGCACCGCCGATTACATTTATCTACACAAGAAAAAACCTGGTACAACTTCAAAGCTTGCTGACAAAACTGCCAACTTCCGTTTGTACCACCTTCGTATTAGTCAGCGCCGATCCAGTCAGTAGAACTACATCACTGGTTCCGGCTGGTTAACTTCTTCATAAAGGAGCTTGTACGCAAGGCTCAATCACACCCACACAACATCCACTTATACCACCCACAGTGTGAGTCACGGTGGGCATTACAGAACCCCCTAACAGACCCTCCTGCCTACTAACTGTCCACAATGAGGTGCAACAGAGATTACAGAACCCCCTGATAGACCCTCCTGCTTACTCACTGCCCACACTGAAGAATAGGAGATCCAGAGATGAGTGAAAAATATTGCCAATGTTCCAAAAGTTTGGCGTCTGTTTTTGACGTGTCTTCTCGCAACTGTGCATAGTCCCAAGGAGGTTTAAAGCTATTTAGACCTCTTTGATGGTCCTAACAAGATAGAACAAAACGAAACAAGTCAATAAGCTGCCCTCCTCAGGTTGATTCAGCTCTGCCAAATGTAGTCTCCGCGTCCTGTTTGTATTTTATTGAAAACATAAGTACCTCGAACACAGGTGCTTCCACTGATAGGAATCCCCTTCCTTATATCTTTGTGTGGATTCTTTTTCCCTTTGTTCATCTAAGACGGATACCTAATTCCTTAACGAGGCGGCGAGCTTAGAGCCTTATCAGCCAACAATTTTTGAATGCCAAAACATTTCTCTGGTCTCATCAAACAAACCATACATACTACAGTATCGTTCGTCAAATTTCTTTTGTTTCTGGCACAAAGAAATATAAAGAATGGCCTACATTTTAGCCAAACTAACAATGTTATCATCGCAGTTCATTCCCCGGCCTCACACATATCACCCAGCACGACTCGTACTTCTGCCCTAGCCGCTTGTACTGCAGCTGAGACTGTTTTGTTCAGACCGGCCGAGGTAGATTCTGGTCTTCCACAGCCTTAACGCGAATCCATTGTGAACCAGGCAGGAAATTTGTTGATAAGAGCTGCTGGTCAGGCGCAGTAATTTCCGCCTCTCCCTGCCCGTTGTTATCCGTGAAACCATGAATACATCAGGGCCTTCCTGCTCCATAGCAGGCAGATAATAGCCCGGCAGGTGGGCTGGCACCTGTTGTTCGCAGGTAGGGAGCGTGCGAGCCTTTTGGTAACGCGGCAGTTTGTGGCGTTATCTTCGCGCGGCAGCTGACGGGGTGGATTCGCGCAGGAAGAGA
The DNA here is from genome assembly GCA_013266295.2 of Branchiostoma floridae x Branchiostoma japonicum. Taxonomy (NCBI): domain Eukaryota; kingdom Metazoa; phylum Chordata; class Leptocardii; order Amphioxiformes; family Branchiostomatidae; genus Branchiostoma; species Branchiostoma floridae x Branchiostoma japonicum. Next base: position 331,657 of record CM023836.1, on the reverse strand, counting down.
GGGGTGAACCGGGCGGGGAGAGAGATGGCTAAACATGCGGAGGCCGCCTAGCCTCTACCAGGCTTCGGGAAGCGGGTTGAAGGCCAAATAGACAGATAACATGCCAGTGGAGTTGGTCCGGTAAAGGCAGTACAATTTGCCGCTGTCTAGCCTCTACCAGGCTTCAAGGGCGACTGGAAAGAGTAGAAATCGGCCAAATAGGCACTGTCAGATAACATGCCAGGGGAGTTGGTCCGCTAAAGGGGTCCTCTTTCCTACTTCATATCTGTCTTCAAGAAGTACTTTCCACAACGGGTCGTTTCGTCAATCCTCATTCATTGATTTTTGATTGTAGTGTTTTAAAAGCTTCAATAAAACACCTTCGAAAAGTGTACGTTTGGGGTTCCTGAAAAGCCGTGGCCATATTTCATAGCAGTAGCTCTAATATTTCACATATTTCTCTGTTGGCTTCTCGGTGACTTCCTCTATTTATATATCGTACTTGCCATTTCCTGTTCCCACTATCCCTCCTTTTCTTGCTTTCACTTCTTTTCCTCTTTCCTTGCTTCTTAATCTTCCCGTTTTCATTTTTAACGATGGGAGGTTTCCGAAAATTCCCTGAATGGTTGAAATACGTCCAGGGATTTCTGCTCACGGCCACCACTGGCTAGAAAATGGCACGCCAAGTCTTAAACCCTGTCCATCCCGTCTTAAGCCCCGGCTAAGACGTCTTATTTCGGTAATAGCGACTTAATGAACTAAGATGAACGCCGGTTGTCACAGGGGGATCTACTGACAGATGGAGCGGTGCTGTTGTATTGACCAGGCGGCTACTGTAGTTGATAAAGATGTCCAGTATCGGGAGCAACGGTAAAGCACTGATCCTGCTGTCACTACATCATGTTTGTATCTGTATAGCCGGTATAACCGCCCTTTCACGTAACACACCAGCTTCTGTATCTTTATAGCCGGTACAACCGTCCTTTGGCGTAACACACCAGCTTTGCAGGCACGCGGCGCGGTGGTAGTCGCATGCCTTCCAATATCATGTTGGCAGGCCATGTGTGTGTGTGGGGGGGGGGGGAGGAAGTACTGTAGTGAAGATGTCGACAAACAATTACTTGGTTTGTGTTCATGGCATTTACATGAAACTTAGGGTGCGAATAGCCTACAAGTCGGCCGTTATTGGCTAATTGTTGGTGACGGTCGGTGACCCGCCAGCAGCCATCTGATTGGTCCCCGCTAGAACTTAGACGCGAACCACATGGCAAGCCGCATTGCATTCCCAGCAATCAAAAAAGGATCATTCAGTATAGTTTGTAAAACGAATGTTTTAGAATGATTTACCTTTAAAAGGCAATAAGAGACTGCAGACTGCACCCCCTTGATGGCAAGCGCCCTCAGGCAGAAGTTAGACAAACTGCACTGCAAACACAGAGAGAGATATAGATAGAGAGAGAGAGAGAGAGAGAGAGAGAGAGAGAGAGAGAGAGAGACGAAAACATAAGCCAAAAACAATAATTAATAATTGTTCTTCTGATGCAGACTGGTACCTGTTCCTTCATTGTTGTTTGTTTGTTTGTTTGTTTGTTTGTTTAGACTGCCTGTCGGTGTGTGAGCTGGAGTACCAGACCTGTAGCTGATAATTGTTGTTGTTTGTTTGTTTGTTTGTTTATCTAGACTGCCTGTCGGTGTGTGAGCTGCAGTACCAGACCTGTAACGAGTCCTGCGTCCACAACCCCGGCTGATGATTGTTGTTGTTTGTTTGTTTGTTTATTTAGACTGCCTGTCGGTGTGTGAGCTGCAGTACCAGACCTGTAGCTGATAATTGTTGTTGTTTGTTTGTTTATTTAGACTGCCTGTCGGTGTGCGAGCTGCAGTACCAGACCTGTAGCTGACAATTGTTGTTGTTGTTTGTTTGTTTGTTTGTTTGTTTGTTTGTTTAGACTGCCTGTCGGTGTGTGAGCTGCAGTACCAGACCTGTAACGAGTCCTGCGCCCAGAACCCCAGCTGTCCGCTCCTCGGCTGCCTCTTCAAGAAACACTACTGCAACAAGAACTGCTACGCCAGGGTCAGCCGCAGGGGGGCGCTCCAAGACGACGTGCTTGTCCACTTTGACTGACGAGGCCTCTGATACCGTAACTTTAAAATAACTACACAGATAGTGCAAGTTACCTAAGCCTTGTATATGTAGGCGGGGAAGTGTTTTTCTTTTGTTGTTGGTGTGATGACTGTATTTGTGGAGGACAAGAAGTTAAATAAACTATATCTGGGTAAAGAAACATACCAAGAAGCGTGACAGTAGACAAAAGCAACCCTAGGTTTTGGGGAGTTCCATTCAGGGAAAAGGGGTGAACCGTCCAGGGAAAAGGGGTGAACCGTCCAGTCATACTCTACATCACAGCTGGTTACAACCAAGCTCACTGCCAACCAACCAGCCAGCCAGACAAAAGATTTGTTGTTAATCATACACTAGATATCGCAAGTGTTAAATATGGTGAAGTTTTCCAAATATGGTAATGTTCTCCATATATGGTAGATATTTCCATATATGGTAAATATTTCCATATATGGACAAGTTTTCCATATATGGTATTTTCCATATATGGTAAGTTTTCCATATATGGTAAAGTTTTCCATATATGGTAAATTTTTCCATACATGGTAGTTTACCATATATGGTAAAGTTTTCCATATATGGTAAGGTTTTCCATATACGTTAAAGTTTTCCACACATGGTAAAGTTTTCCACCTAGTAAAACATCTCAGTAACAACAAACTGTACTACTTACCCCTACAGGCATTCAGTAAGTTTTTTTGACAAAACGACCTTGTACTGAGAGAAATAACAGGTGACTACATGATGATGTAAGATTGACAGTTCATGTGTGTTGGTAGAAGTCACTGTCAAACAGGTTTGTACTGTAATTCCCAACACAAGAAATTGGACGTACCCAAATTTTTGACTGCACAACTTCAGCCACTTGTTATTACCAGGACTGTTTATTTGAAAGAAAGAAATAAACACAGAAATCATAACATACCCTTTCCCTTTGCTTCTCACTTCTTTCAGTATAATGTTTATTCTTTATTTCAGGCCAATTTTAATAATGATATACTAGTTACTTTATTTAGAAATCTTGGGTTAAAAAGTTCATGACATTCCAACAGCATTATTAAAAACTTGGAGTCTGTAAAAACTATGCCAACCAATTAAGCATTCATCATTTAAAGGACCACTATTATCATCTTAGAAAAGTAAAATTAAAGTAAGATTGTTATTAGCTTGTTTATGTCATTAAGACCTGATCAACAATCACAGCATGCTAAAACATGACACATCATTTGTTAACTCACTGCCCTGAGACACCTACACTACTATAGTACCAGACCCTGAAGAGTTGGAATCCACTGAATGACATGGTTCGTAAGTTATAACTTATCTCTTGTTTTACCTGCAAATGATATATCCACCTAATATGTAACATTGTGCGTGTTTCTCCTAAAAAATAATTTGTTATAAGAGATGCCAGAATACCTGCAGAATACCTACCTGTTGAAGGCTATGCAAGACAGATGCTTCTGGGATTAGTGGTTTAAGTGACAGAGGAAATATGGCACTCGATAAGCCAAGTCAACTCATAAGTTGTTATAACATTATCTACCTCTTCCTCAGACATATCACTGGTCATATATTATCACCCATATTCTACAATTTAGTTACATTTTACCTGACAATTCGTGAGTTCATTATCAGTATAATCCTCCAGTAAGTTGAGTATTTACGTTATTTACCTATTGTTTAGCTCAGGTACAGGGCCCATATTAAAAGTACAGCAAGTACACAGATACAAAAAGATCTACGACTAAACTAAATTATGCCTTCCCTGAGTCCATTTGTGCGTAAAGTTTTCCATATATGGTAAAGTTTTCCATATATGGTAAAGTTTTCCATATATGGTTAAGTTTTCCATATATGGTTAAGTTTTCCATATATGGTAAAGTTTTCCATATATGGTAAAGTTTTCCATATATGGTTAAGTTTTCCATATATGGTTAAGTTTTCCATATATGGTAAAGTTTTCCATATATGGTAAAGTTTTCCATATATGGTTAAGTTTTCCATATATGGTTAAGTTTTCCATATATGGTCAAGTTTTCCATATATGGTCAAGTTCTTACAATGATATTTTACAGAATCTTTATACTTTTATCCATTATGTTTCTTACATGTAAGATGGTCTGACATTATCTTTTCCTTTTTTACATTTTATGAAATATTTGTTTGCATTATGTTTATTTTCAATTGTGGTATTTACATGTTTTTGTTAGTTGATGTGATCGTCATCGTATTCCATGACTTCGTAAGTTGTCGGCTGATCGTGACACTGCACAACTCTATGAAGCAAAGAACAAACAAATAAACAAACAAACAAGCAAAGAGTGAAAAAAGAAAGTAGTTTGAAAAACATTAAAAAAACATTGCACAAGTCAAAGACAGAGGACATCTTGGCACTGTCATGTATTTGACTTTGAGCAACCTTGGAGAATTCTGAGGCCATAATTTAATTTCTTGGTTCCCAGATCAGCTAAACTGGAAGATCAACATGAAAACAGAGTCTGAGAGTTACAATTTGTGTTAATTTGTATGCCTTGGTACACACAGTTCCAGGGACTGGACCAGAGTGAATTATATAATATTACTCAGATTCAAGTTTTCCTCCCAGCTGCAGCCCTCTGTTTTCATCTTGATCTCTTGCTAAATTTCTAGTAACGTCTGAGAAAAAAAGAAACTAGAAAGGTAACATTTGCAAAGCAAATGCATAATGTTTACCTTCACATGGTCTAGCCTAACAAACTACTGCTCTATTTATTCTCACTCAAACAAATTCATATATATGGTGTCCATCCCCTCCAACTCTGGCTTGCAACATAATGTAACCCAACACCACAGGGTGCCTGCTACAGCACCAGTTACCATGGTGACAGACGTCTGGTCCAGGTCATTGACATTATTTGTTTGGAGAAGAAGAAGAAAAGAAAGAAGAAACTAAGTAAAAACAAATTGTTTTCCTTCTGCAAAGGTAAACATAATAAAACAAGCTGTTGTGGCTTGAAAATTTGAAAAAAAAAAGTCTCACCCGATGAGCGCAGCCTGGATGACCAGCGTGCCAGCGTAGCAGAGGAACACCAGTCCCGGGAAGAGGAACACGGTCGCGCCGAACACGGAGTTCCACATCGGGGTGAAAATCACGCCGGCCAGGCTCTCGAGGCACGCAATCAGAGCAAACAGGCTGCCTGGGGAGGAGACAGGGAGAAACAATCCAGAACTTCACACAAAATCTTGGAACTTTCTGCATAAAGTACAGTATATTAGGCATCCTCAATAGATAGCTTAAACACAGTGCCCAGAGTTTTGCATAGCTTAGAGATGAAAGGTTGTTTAGAGTACCTAGTACCAGCTCAGAAAAGAACAAGAAATAGTCATGCCTTCAAGTACCAGAGCTATCAACCAAGGATTGACGTGTTCAAAAACTCATTTTTTCCTAGAACTATCGTAGAGTGGAACTCGCTGCCACCAAGTACAGTAGGGGCATCGTCACTAGATAGTTGTAAACAATGTCTAGAGTTAGACGTTCAAAGGTTAGGTGTAACAGGTCGTTCAGTGTAATAGAACTAATAACTGCGTGCCACACAGAGATTCAAGTTTATACCAGCTGAACAGGACAAAGTCAAGTCAAGTATTTTTACTGCTCACCCTGTTGAGTTTGCGGCACCATTTTGGACATGACTGCCTTCATGAGAGGGGCTGGCATGGTCTGTATACAGGCAGCCGCTGACGCTGGAAAATACACATTCGTCAAATAGAATCATGAAAGTTCATCTGTGTTGGCAGTTACATAACAGTTTTATAACAGTTTTATTAAGGAAATCAGTCTTGCAGCATACAACACGCTGAATTGTGCTGATTTTACATATGACATGGGAACATCAACATTTGAAATAAAACATAAACAACACTCGATCAACAGTGTACAAAATACAAAATGGGCTCAGAGTGACAAGGGCATCCTCAAACCCTACTTCTTCTGAATAGATTTGTTGTACAGGCGTCTGGCCTGGTAGAGGAAAGAATTTTTTAGTTGTTTAAAGTTAAAAGTTTTCCTCCACTTCAATGAAGCCATGTGACAGTCTCACTACTGGGTCATTCTACTGAGGAAGACCAGAGGTGCTGGTCGAAAGCTAGGTGAGAAATTACCCCTTTGTGTTGGAGCAAAAGTTTTAACTTTAAACACACAAATAGAATCTTTAGCTTGAAAGTTCATCTGTGTTGTCATTCTGAATCCAGTTTGAACTGTAATTTCTAACACAAAAGATATTTGAGAGGTATTTGTAATGTGTAGTCACCAATTCCTTAACAAAGACTCGAGTTTGTTTAAAAAAGAAACTGAAGAAACAATATTGTCTGTTCGTGCTGACCTGCGTAAAAAGCTGCATCGCGGTTCGGAGTGTAGACGGCTAACGCCTGGATGACGAACCCTGCAGCTCCAGACAGAAAACCAACCTGTGGTAACAGAACAAGACATAAACGCAAAGAAATCACTGGTCAGTTGCAACTACATGTGTACCAGTAAATAAATATAGAATACAACACGGTGTATTCCGTATTGCCCGAGGTATCGGCCCGACCGCGATTTGACTCGCGAGAGGGCCGAGACCGAGGGCGATGCGGAATACACTGTGTTGTATTATATTTATATCATACCCACCCTAGAAAACACGTCTTTCAAGGCGAAATGATCATGAGCGAAAATTTGGTGTCCCTAAACAAAAAAACTGCAACAACATCAATTCCAATGTCCGAATCCTGTATTCGAATTTTCGAAAGCGACGCACACGGTTAGGGCGAAACGCGCTCTAATCGTTCTATGGAAGCCCGTTCATAAACCCAGTCGTACAGTAAAGTACGACCGGGTCGGGAACACTGCATCGCCGCCCGGGTATGATATAAAACAGGGTAAATAAAACTAATAAACAAACAAACGTACATGAATCACACCGTACGACGACAGGCATTTCCCCAGTAGTTTTATCCCGACGACTCCGGTCACGAAACCGAAGCAGACCGCCGCGTAGAAATACCCGAGGAGGTCCGACGTCCAGCAGTACGGCGGCGCGATCACGGTCAGCGTGATGATCCCCGAAGACGTTATGTAGATCCCAGAGTTCAGGAAGAAGACGAACAGGATCACACCGAGCCTCCACTGTCCTGTCTTAAAGGAGTGTCTGACCTAGTACCAGCCCAGAAAAGAACAAGAAATATTAGTCATTATTAGAATGAAAGCTCATCTGTGTTGGTAGATTCCATAATGGTAAAGTTTAGCTTTGATCCAACACAAAAAACGTCATCAGCGAGTGGATCATTCATCTGACGAAGGTTGACGAGTTCGACCGAAAATTTATGGTGAGTTCCTTCTTTGTGTTGGATTAAAGCTAAACTCTACCACTAAGAAAAAGTCATGCCTTCAAGTACCAGAGTTATCAACCAAGGATTGATGTGTTCAAAAGCTCATTTTTTCCTAGAACTATCGTAGAGTGGAACTCGCTGCCACCCAGTACAGTAGGGGCATTGTCACTAGATAGCTTTAAACATTGTTTAGAGTTAGACGTTCAAAGGTTAGGTGTAACAGGTCGTTCGGTGTAATGTAGCCAGCTGCCGCCGCGCCGCAGTGTGTTAGGCCGAAGGGCGGTTATACCGGCTATACAGATACAGATACAGACCAGGTATACCATCCCCGAGACGCTGGCTAAGGAGCACGTCTTCTGGCCGCGACGTCTCGGGCAGGTCTCCTTGATGCCGAACGCGGCGTACAGCAGGGAGAATGCACACAGCCCGACAGCGAACCAGAACGGCTCCTGGAACCCGAGGGGAACGCCCAGGATGCTCAGCCACAGGTTACCTGTCAGCACACCTGCTACAGCTGCAACACCTGTATAAACAACAACACCTGTATAAACAACACCACCTGTACAAACAACAACATCTGTATAAACAACAACAATAACATCTGTATAAACAACAACAATAACAATACCTATACAAACAACAACAACAACACCTGTACAAACAACACCACAGGTTACCTGTTTTTTTATTTATTCATTTCAGCTGAAGACACAGCCAAGGCTGCCCAACTAGCATGGGGCTATTATTAAGGGCTAACCTTTAGGCCAGTCACTGTAGAATTTGCACCATCGCACACCGGGGCATGGCCCTACTCTTTTTTGAAGGGTGTGGTGGGTTCTTTATCGTGTGTGGAGTGTGGCTCTCCCCAAACACGGGACCTCCATTTAACGTCCTATCCGAGGGACGTCCCTAACCGAAGCTAGGTACTCATTTCCACCTGAGTGAAGTGAGGAAAGTCGTGTCAAGTGCCTTTCCCAAGGGCACAAGATCAAGGTGACATGGCAGGGTTCGAACTCGGGACCTCTTGGTTCCGAGCCCAACACTCTGCCACTAGGCCACACGACCCCACAAGTTACAGGTTACCTGTAAGGACACCTGCCACACCTGCAACACTACAGGTCACATCTGCACCAGCTTTATCCAGAACCATGCTCAGGCACAGTTTGGATAGTCAACGCCTATCCAGAACCGTGCCTGGAGCAAAACTACGTTCTTGGACAGGCGGAGACTATCCAGAACCGTGCTTGATCCTAACCCTAACCCATTAAGGCACAGAACTAGACAGGCACGGTTCTGGATACGATACCTACCCAGACAACTCTCCAGAATAGCCATGCGGAAGGCGCGGGCATTCCCGGATTCCGTGATGTCGGTGAGGTAGGAGAAACAGCCGCTGTACAGCGTGGTCGAACTTCCCAGCATGCCGTACAGGAGAGTCCCTGGGGGGGGGGGGGCAAAATGGAGGTAATCTCAAGGTCATTCTATTGTTGCACATCATATTTAGTTTTGTTAATGTTGTTTTTAAGTGGACCATAAACAAGAACAAGTGAGAGATGGATTGACAATGTGAGTTTGGACCTACATGTACATGTACACCACCTCAACCTACATAACGTCAACCCAGGTGTAAAATGGGTACCTGACTTCGGTTGGGGAGGTAAAAAGCAGTGGAAGGAGAGGGATGGGCTCTGCCTTCCAATACCGTGCCCTAGACACAGTGGATTAACAACCCACTGTCCCTGGAGCCTGAAAAAGGCTATGGTACTTCATTAAGGTTTACCTCTTTTGTTCTAGAAAGCACCAATTATGTGTAACTACTTACTCACCAGGCAGGAGGCCTGCAAGAGGCAGGTTCAGATATACCACAAGGGCAGAACAAACCGACCTGGAAAAAAATGGAAAAATTCATCCAATTAAACCATGATTGGTCTCTAAAGTATTTCATCTGTCAAATATGTTTAAATATATGCGGTATATTGTAGAGAAAATATGGGGTCGTGTGGCGCAACGACAGAGTACTCGACTCGGAACCAAGAGGTCCCAGGTTCGAGTCCTGACATGCCACCGACCTTGTGCCCTTGGGAAAGGCACTTTACAGGACTTTCCTCACTTCACTCAGGTGTAAAATGAGTATCATGTGTTAGGTGTGCACGCTATCAGCATACTTGCTGCCTAGTACACACTTTGTATTGTCATGTCAAAATTTCTAAATAAATAAACAAATAAAATGACCGTAGACTCACATGGCCAGAGCGCCGGCTACGGGTGTGACGATGGCGACCTTGCGGCCGACCTTGTCGGACATGGGACCCAAGATGGCAGCGATAAGAAGCGAGGGGAGGGAGGAACACAGCTGCAGGTAGGTCAGCCATTGGGATGCCTCTGCCTGCTGTTCCTTTCCTGACTAACATAAACAGATAAACAAACAACCCATAATTAACAACTAGAAAGGTAACATTTGCATACCAAGTGTATAATCTTTACCTTCACATGGTCTAGCCTAACAAACTACTGCTCTGTTTATTCTTACTCAAACACATTCATATGTAATAATAATAATGGTGATCAGCCACTCCAACTCTGGCTTGCAACATAATGTAACCCAACACCACAATGTGTCTGCTACAGCACCAGTTACCATGGTGACAGATGTCTGGTCCAGGTCATTGACCTTAATTGTTTGGAGAAGAAGAAGAGGAAGAAGAAACTGAGCAAAAGCAATATGTTTTCCTTCTGCGAAGGTAAACATAATAAGGCCAGAAGAAGGTTACAGCTGACAGACTATTGAGATGTGGGCAGGTATGGAGACAGAAACTCCTACTTTTTGTGCTTATACCCCCCTCTCCCTGCTGTTGTGGTCCCCACATGTGGATGAGCTCTGTGCCAGAACCATGCCGTTCACGCCTTCCCCCTCCCCCCTCTCCTTACTCCCCTACCTACCGGATCAGAGCTGTTATAGTCTCCACATGTTGATGAGTTGTGAGCCTGAGCCGTGCCGTTCCCCAGACTGTAGTAGATGTACTGCTGCTGGAGAGGGTTGGACATGAAGATCCCGATACCCTACATGCACAACACAAGCAAACAAACAAACTATCATACAGGTAGCACTGTTTCTCCTCTAGATCAAAACAACATTCCAAAGTGTTACAGAGATACCTACAGACACAACACAAGCAAACAAACAAACAAACTATCATACAGGTATCACTGTTTCTCCTGTAGATGACATGAAATCATTCCAAAATGTTATAACATTACACACAATATGAAAATCTAGTTCAGAATCTGTTCTTTCTTTCTTGTCAAGGTCAAGGTTACAGAGTAAACTGGGTTCTGTTTGACGCACCACGAACAGCAGGATGGGTTCCACCGTCACCGGGCAGTACGGCACGACCTTCACAGGCCCAAGGTCATCCAGCAGCGGGGTGGAGCTGCTGACCTTGTCTCTTCTGGAGGCCATCTTGGATTCTGTGAAGTCACCTAGAGGTCACCTGTATTCTACAGTAGAAGATAAACAAGGTTTAATGAATGAATAACAAAAATTAAGTTCCTGACACTTCATCCCTAGTTTTTGCAATGAAATAACCCAAATTCAAGACAGATTGTAAATACAATACCAAAGATAACGTTAATATTGTTAGACACACACAAAATTGTTATTGGTTAGATTATCTACTTTATGTAAGAAATAATGATGACGATAAATCTAATCTAACTGGTCACACAGCTAACAGCAAAAGCAAAGCAATTGAGAATTCTATGCTCTTCTCTAATCATACCCAAGTCTTTTTCTTCCTTTCAAAGTTTAATCTATCCTGTAAAATTGAAATCTTTGAGAAAGGAGAAATGCTGATAAGATTTTTATCACTCATGTCAAATGGGAAGTTTTCTGCAGACCACAGGTCTACATGTATATAATGTGAAAATGTAAATATTGATTCAGTCAAGGAGCTTCTATCAACAGGAGAGCCGTCATAATTAGCCGCCCGCTGGGCGCCTTTGTTGATAGAAGCTCCTTGATTCAGTTGACCTAAAAGATTTCAACCCACCCCTCTTTGCAAACTACTGTACATGTACAGCCCCTCAGCACACATTGTACTGCACGTGTTGTGTGGCTTCCATGGACCTTTGGAACAGCCTGACCTACTTTTGTGGAGATGAGTTGATAGTGTGTACACATACCGGTGTGTACAAGTCTGTACGCAGGCGTGGTGACCGTCATGCCTCGTGTAACACAACACGAGTTTCCGCAGTTAACCTACATAGAAGTTCACTGAACTTTGTGAAGAAAATATACCATTATAATACAGGTAGTTTCTTTGTATCCAACGTATTGTTCCGTCCTCATAGCTTAGCACTTTGTAGTTGACACAACAATTTCTCACATCCATAGATTCTTTGATCTATTTAGTAATACCCTGGGAATCAAACTGGTGAAGCCAGCAAAGTTTGGTTCCCAGGGTAATTATTTAATAACAACTACTGGCATGCCGTAAAATTATCTCCTCCTAAATGTTAGTATACACCAAATCATGATTCAAAATTATATAATCTTTTAACAGTCGATAACTGTCAAGACTCACATGTGTAAGTGTAGCCACTGAGCTAGACAACCTAAATGGTTACCAGGATTTGTGCAAACATAATATGTAGGCCTACCTGTTGCTTTTTTTATAGCAACAAAACCCTGGCAAATAAGTTAATTTATTCTGTATGATAAAGTTTAACATTTTGGCACAGCTCTCACTATTGCTTTTCAACCTGAAAAACTACGAAACATCCAAAAAGGTTGTAGAAAGCGAGTTTTACCTGTGTCCGTGCCGCCTCGATACTGCTTATGTAAAGAAGAGCATCGTATGTTATCAGCTGATGCACTTTGACCCCCTTGACCCCCCTGACCTACTGACCTACATTTCATTCCACTGCGCAGTTGCCCCCCTCCCCACCTGAAAGACGGTTCGAATCGTCCAAATTCCATTTGCTGGGAGAAATTGTGACGAAGAACCCACTGTACCTGATGCACAGCTAAACATTAAGGTTCAAGAAGTTGACAAAAGGTGTAAGTAACAGGTTTGACCTTCTTTCTGGGCAGGAAACGACCTTCAAGCGACCGCAGGCGTCACAGTTTCTGGACAAGGTCACCAAATTTGTAGAAGTAATCGCCATTGTTTGTCTAGCCTTTAGGACGGTAACTGGCTGGTGGAGTGTTGCTTTGTGGCTAGGTCAGCGAATGCTGAGGGGTAGAGACTCAATATAAAGTCATATCATGACAATATTATGACACTTATGATATCTACACGGTTGTTGAACTTCTATGTGCTGAAGTTGATGCCTTTAGTAGAAGCGCCACCTACCGACATTCAGGCAAACTTGCTACCCGTAGCCGGTTACGTCAGCGGGCTGTACCAAATGCCAAGATCTCTGCAAAAAAAAATGGATGCGAGTTTTCAACTATTACGGTCCTTACTGATTGTACACAACATAATTTGCTTCTTTTTACTTTACATGTTGTTGAATAAGGTCATAAGAAGTGTAGGTAAAGAATATTTCGCAACGTTGAGACCCCCACTCATTTTCCCGCCATTTTGGTACGGCCCTCGGTTTTTCCCGCCATGCATTTCTGTCAGCAAAACGTTTGCAACTACAGACGACGTAAGTATGAACTGTTGTAACATTGGTCGTAAAGCAAAGCCAGGGAGGATTTAACTATTAACTGGCGTCAACAGCGCTGATGCCTACATTTATTTGCTGTTCTGTGTTGACAACAAACAATTGCAGGTTTTACTTAGGTCTGCCTAGTAGTTTGCTATTTACACCAGCACATACTAGTAACGTTACATGTAGTACAAACAATGTCAATGCTGTGCCCATTTCGAAGGTAGAGGGCATTATAGTCTAGATTCTATTTACATGAATCAATGTTGCATGATTGAAAGTCTTAAATGAACAAGTCCTGAGCTAGAGCCTCGCAGCTCAGTAAATTGTCTACAGAACGGGTATGATATATGTAACAGGTTGTTCAGTGTTATATAACCAGCTGCTGCTGTAGTGCCTGTGAAGCTGGTGTGTTATGCCGAAGACCGATTATACCGGCTATACAGATACAGATACAGATACAGATACAGAAGCTGGTGTGTTACGCCGAAGGGCGGTTATACCGGCTATACAGATACAGAAGCTGGTGTGTTACGCCAAAGGGCGGTTATACCGGCTATACAGATACAGAAGCTGGTGTGTTACGCCGAAGGGCAGTTATACCAGCTATACAGATACAGAAGTTGGTGTGTTACGCCGAAGGGCGGTTATACCGGCTATACAGATACGCACAGATACAGATATGAGATACAAAAGCTGGTGTGTTACGCTTGCTTCAATTTGCTACATGCTGTTTATAGCACGCTGAAATAATGCACGGGTATATCAACACAATGCGGACAGCACAGTGTTGCAAAACATTAACGTTATGTGTTTAATTTGATGTTTATTTGATTATTTGAATTTACCGTCGCGTACACACTCAATGCATTCCAAGTGCCCATGGACACAGTGCGTGTGTCCGAAACAGGTTTAAACACAATCACAGCAGCATTAGTAAGTCCATCTCATCAGATGTCTTAATTAATGGCCACTCGATCAGCTATGCAACAATAACCTCCCGTCGCCTCGTGCATACAGACCGGGGGATTTGGGTTGCAGTCATTTGGATTCTCCAGGGCGTTCTTCATTAGTGGTATCCATTTTGCAGAATGGACCCGGAAAGCAGCTGATTTCTGATTTATTATCGCTTATTATCATAAGTTTGTAAATCAGAACTGGGTCCCCTCGGAACACAACTTGTCAAAGTTGAATATGGCTACCCAGTTATTTTCTAACAACTGAAATGTGCCTTACTTTTAACTGTTTATTATTGCTTCTATGTTACATGTATTAGGTGTGCACGCTATAAGCATACTCGCTGCATAGTGCACACTTCGTATTGTCAAAGTTGAACATGACCACCCAGTTATTTGAATATCTCTTGAATAGATATTTTCAAACAACTGAAATGTGCCTCAATTTTAACTGTTTATTATTGCTTCTATGTTACATGTAATATATATGTATTTGGTGTGCACGCTAGCAGCATACTCGCTGCATAGTACACACCCACATATTGTTGTGTCACAATTTTGAATAAAAAATAAAAATGTGCAGATTCACAGGTAGCAGTTTGCACTCAAACCACTCATCACAGGTAAGACTGTCATAAAATTCCTTGGTTAGGAAGTTATACGCGGGGGCACCATGTACTGCTATAAACTGATACCGTGTAATTTCACAGGTTATACCACAGATGTAATCATATACAAGTAGCTTGCTGAGGATTCTGACGTATTTCTGATGTATTTGTTCATATACGTTCATAGCGACCTCAGACCGCTCTCATGTCATGAATTGTTTTAAACAATTTAGCGATGTCACCTTTGAAAATGACTCAACCGGACTTGCGCTTTTGAATACCTTTAATTTGTACATATTTTCAAGTGTATGTTTATTTTCTTTATTGTATGTATTTATTTAGTGGTGGTGTCAAAATAAGTTCTCAACTTGAGTGTGCCACCACTAGGTCCTGTATTCTGTTTGTGTGCATGATTAATAAAAAAAATGACTCAAGTGTATAGTTTCTCCAGAAGAAGTAGACATGGTACATGTACTTGTCTGTTAATCACAAACAGTAAGAAAAATAGGTTCCACAACCCAGTTGTTGACTTGTATCGGCCCCAGTACTCCCCGCAGTTAGTGAGATCATTTCTGAAAGTTCCCACCAACACTGTCCCGGCGGACTTCACTCTAAATTACGCTTCCGCACGTGTTAATCTTGTCGATAATCCGGGTCGTGTTATAATCCCTTCTTAATCCCTGCCGATGCCTTCCTGTTAATCTCCAAGCAGATCTTTTGGCGGCTACATTAGACAGTATCAAACTGGCAACACAGTATCAAATTTACAAGACAGTGTCAAATTGTCAATACTGTATCAAATTGGCAGGGCAGTACCCAATACACTACCGTTTGGCTGGCGAAAAAATACCGGTACAAGAACAGAAAAACTCTGCCTGCTTGGAGAGTAAGAGAATTACTGGTTGTGTATAAGAGAATCCCAATAGCCTAAACCTCTGCTTGGAGTGTGACAGGCTGAATAAAAGTTCTAAACAGGAACTATGCGGCTCTAGATGTCTTACTGAGGGACGACTGCGTGTGCGAGATGTCGGTTAGCTTGAGGAATGAATCCACTCTACTATATCCTAAATCTCTGCTTGGAGAGTCTTCTTGCCAGTCCAGGGGCTGCAGACCCTCTCGCTCACCGGGATGCTGTCTGTATGGGTATAACCGCCCTTCGGCTTTGCAGGCACGCGGCGCGGCGGCAGCTAGCTATATTACACCCAACGACCTGTTACACGCAATCGTTGCAAAGCTTTCTAGTGATGATGCCCCAACCGTAATGGTTGTGTGTAAGAGAATCCCGGCCCTATATCCTAAACCTCTGATTGGAGAGATAGCTTCTTGCCAGTCCAGGGGCTGCAGACCCACTGCTCATCGGGATGCCGGGCGGGTGAGAAGGTGTTGGAGTCCCGCCTGGTACGGCGGTAATGGTCCCACCCGGGCCGCGCGCTGATTGGTCCCGCGGCGCCTCTCCTCCCTTTCATCCTCCGCCTCCTCATCTCCGCGTGACGTCACGGCTTGACATGCCCGCCGCGCGACCAGATTCTCAAGTCGGTCGGGACGCGGTAGGAATGAAGTTTTCAGGCCGTGGCTGTGCGCTTACAGAGTTTCAGAAACGGCAATCTGAACTTCATTGTGCTGCCCACCAGATTCTGAAGTTGGCCGAGACGCGACAAGAATGAAGTTTCCGTGGCTGTCCGGTCGCAGAGTTTGAGAAACGATAACACGAACTTTAAATTTAGTCTAGTGCTGCCCACACAGATTCTCAAGTCGGTCGGGACGCGGAAGGGATTAATAAGTTTTCCGTGGGTGTCCGCTTGCAGAGCACGGTTTCAGGAAACCTAAACTTTAGTCTGTTGCTACACACACAGATTCTCGAGTTGGTCGGGACGCGGCAGGAATGACGTTTTCCGTGGCTGTCCGCTCCCAGAGTTTCAGAAACGGCAATCTGAACTCCAGTCTGTTGCCCACCAGATTCTCAAGTTGGTCGGGACGCGGAAGGAATGAAGTTTTCCGTGGCTGTCCGCTTGCAGTGCGCGGTTTCAGCAAACCTAAACTTTAGTCTGTTGCTACACACACAGATTCTCGAGTTGGTCGGGGCGCGGCAAGAATGAAGTTTACCGTGGCTGTCCGCTTGCAGAGTTTCAGAAACGGCAACCTAAACTTTAGTCTGCTGCTGTCCCCCAGATTCTCAAGTTGGTCGGGGACACGGCAAGAATGAAGTTTTACGTGGCTGTTCGCTTGCAGAGCACGGTTTCAGGAAACCTAAACTTTAGTCCGTTGCTGCACACACAGATTCTCAAGTTGGTCGGGATGCGACAAGAATGCAGTTTTCCGTGGGTGTTCGCTTGCAGAGCACGGTTTCAGGAAACCTAAACTTTAGTCTGTTGCTACACACACAGATACTCGAGTTGGTCGGGGACGCGGAAGGAATGAAGTTTTACGTGGCTGTCCGCTTGCAGAGCACGGTTTCAGGATCGGAAACCTAAACTTTGGTCTGTTGCTGCACACACAGATTCTCGAGTTGGTCGGGATGCGACAGGAATGACGTTTTCCGTGACCCTGAAACTCAACTGTTGTATATATCCAGGACTATGCTTTATCCAGAACCTTTCTCAGACACGGTTCTGGCTACCTGGTCCAAATCTAATATTAAAATATCCAAAAGTATCCAAAGTTGAAGTGAGATGAGATGATCAGGCAATTTACCGCCTGTGACGTGGATGTTATAAGTAGAACCCTAAACCCTAACCCTACAACACTGCAACAGACAATCACATGTATTGTACTGTTACTACGTTTTGTATTATACTCTTTTGTTTAATAAAGCCCTTTAAAAAGTTGATAAAATTCGT
Organism: Branchiostoma floridae x Branchiostoma japonicum; assembly: GCA_013266295.2. Lineage (NCBI taxonomy): Eukaryota > Metazoa > Chordata > Leptocardii > Amphioxiformes > Branchiostomatidae > Branchiostoma > Branchiostoma floridae x Branchiostoma japonicum. Next base: position 314,154 of record CM023836.1, on the reverse strand, counting down.
AATAGCAGCGTGCGAAGTCCAGTGGTTAGCGATCCTGCCTCTGGACTAAGAGGTTGGGAGTTCGAATCCCGGCTGTTGTCGCTAATCTGACATGCACACTACTGTTAAGGGTCACAGTCCTTAGGACGGGACGTTAAGCTGTGGTCCACTGTCACTGTTCATTGTGCTTGTCGAAAAGAGCTAGGGGAATTTCCCCGGTGCAATGAACATGTAAATACTGTACATAGCGTCTGTCTTCTCTGTCACGACCAGTGGAAGATTAGCTCTTCAGTGAGCTCAACTGGTTCGAGATCACTTTCACTTTTTTTTAATCCGTCCCCGGCACGTCCGTGTGCATGAGATGATCAGGTAGTTTTCCGCCTGTGCCGTGCCGTGTTTCTCATGTCGCCTGTTTGTTTCCCCGCCGCTTATTTTCCGGGTCACGCGCGCGGGGTAATTCGCGTAATGGTGCTTCAATCAATCCCCAATCTGCCTGCCGAATGGAACGTATCAGAGCCTTAATTGCGGAGTGGTTTCCCGGGAACATCCAATTCTGTCGGTGATCTGTCACAGGCGACTGGGCGGGCTGAGAACAAGCAGAACTCCGCCTGACAAGGCGCTTTGATAGATGGAGATGAAATGTGACTCGGCGCAGTTTTTAGCTCACTGGAAATCCATTCGTTCACTGCCTATTGTATCCAGAACTGTGCCTACATGTATCTAGTTCTGTACCTGAATAGGTTAGGGTTAAGATTAGGCACGGTTCTGGACAGTCTCCACGTATCCGAGAAGGTAGATAGATGGAAATGAAATGTGGCTCGGCGCAGTTTTTAGCTCACCGGAAAGCCATTCGTTCACTGCCTATTGTATCCAGAACCGTACCTATCTAATTCTATACTTGGTAATATAGTGGTTGGGGTTAAGATTAGGCACAGTTCTGGATAGACTCCGCGTGTCCAAGAAGGTAGATTTGCCCCAGGCATGTTTCTTGCTATCCAAAGCCGTGCCTGATCATGGTTCTGGATAAAGCACGGTTCTGGATACAACACTGACGCGACGCGTTATAAGAAGGTTAGATAAAATGTACAGTATGTACTGGCACAATGTACCGTAGCCTAGTGATCCTTTCCGACAAGTACAATGAACAGTTGTCAACGGCTTCACGTCTATCTAAGCACTGTAACCCTTCTATCGTACCCAGAACCGTGCCTATCTAGTTCTATGCCTGAATGGGTAATAGGGTTAGGATCAGGCACGGTTCTGGATAGTCTCCGCGTATCCAAGAACGTAGATTTGCCCCAGGCACGGTTCTCGATACGCGTGGACCATCTAGAACCGTTCCTGGATACAACACCTTTCCAGTGGCCTTAATGTCAAGCGAACAGCCGGGATTCGAACTCCCGACCCTCAGGTCCAGAACCAGGGTTACTCACCACTAATCCCCTCTAATTTGCCCGTATAGAAACAGACTTAAGTCATTTGTGAAAGAAATCAAATCAAAGATGTACTCAACACAAAGTACGTAGGTGTTGTCAATCTTAGAATGGATAGAAAATGAAATGACTCCTTTTTAGGTGTGGTTGTGAGAAAGGTGTTTTGTAAAACCGCATGGGGAGCCTCGGCTACCACGCCCATGAGCCACCGCGCGCGAGATGACAACATCGGCGATGAATCTTTTCATACGTCATCGCCAGCAACGGTCACGTGACAGATCGATCTTCGATACTTTAATAATTCTTAATCTCAGCTGTGGATTTCCAGATACAGACGTCACATGTCACCTCATTTGTACTGCTTAGGAAATATCTTTACTAACATAACCTCAATTCTGCTGTAATAATTCACATCTATGTACAAACGCTGAACATGCATTAGATAGTAGCTGTTCGGACCAGTCAGTATAACGTTAGTTGGTTGAGCGTGACTGAGAAATAAAAGATTACATGTCAAGGCCTAGTCACGTACAACGTACGATCGCAAATAGGGCATTTTTTTATTATTGGGATAGTCGTGCATGTGTCCTGCAGAATTCAGTTGTCATGTTACGGACAAGGCTGTCTTATATAGTTGTCATCGGTTGTTTCTGTCACAGTCAGCTTGAAACTTCTACGGTATCAAAATCGTACCACGAACTACTGAGAATGTGACCGTGCCTGACCCTAACCCTAACCCATTCAGACACAGAACTAGACAGGCACGGTTCTGGATACGATAGAGACTATCCAGAACCGTGCCTGATCCTAACCCTAAGCCATTCAGACACAGAACTAGACAGGCACGGTTCTGGATACGATAGAGACTATCCAGAACCGTGCCTGATCCTAACCCTAAGCCATTCAGACACAGAACTAGACAGGCACGGTTCTGGATACGATAGAGACTATCGAGAACCGTGCCTGATCCTAACCCTAACCCATTCAGACACAGAACTAGACAGGCTGGGTACGATAGACCATACTTGCTATCTGCCATTACAAAGGAACGCCATTCAGTCCGCCAAGGTGAAGTGAGTTCCGCCCGTGACAGCAGAGGTCGGCCGCCCTGCTGACTAATGCTCCTGTTTGTTGTCATGATCACAACTTGATTAGAGATGATGTACAGTCGTGCCTGCAGGGCACTCAGTGGGACCCAGGATTATGTGCCGTCTTTTCATGGGATCTTCGTCCTTCCACATGACATGGGTAGAGCTATCGTGGTGTAGCTCGTACGTACGTTCTCAGTCTCAAGCTTGCCATAGAAAAGGAACAAAACTGTGGTGTTCACAGGGGGTGTAAGAATCTCTTTTGATATCATCAATCTCCTTAAGAACTTTCGGGTATGAGTGGGTATTTTTGTGGCTTACGTGTAATTTTATTCCGCAGGGTGTTAATACATGACTCCCAGGGCGCCGAAAGGCTAGCCTGTGTAGGCCCTGGTTTCCAGGCTAGCCTGTATAGGCACTGCCTTTCGTTCGGTTATTCGTTTATTTCGATACCCTTTAGTCTAATGTCTACTCTTCCAGGGTTCAGAAACAATTTTCCAGGCTAGCCTGTGTAGGCCCTGGTTTCCAGACTAACGCCAGCCTGTGCCTCCTCCTTCCACCGGTTCACCCTGCAGCCCCCCAGGCTGGTGTTCTGTGTAGTCCTTGCAGCAGAGGGGCTAGCCTGTGAAGACCCTGGGAACAGCCTGGTTTCCAGGCTAACGCCAGCCGGTAACTTCCCTCTCCACCGGTCCGCCTTGTAGTAGAGGAGCTAGCCTGTGTAGACCCAGTTTCCAGACTAACGCCAGGCATGTAGCCGAGAAGCTAGCCTGTAAAGGCCCTGGTTTCTAGGTTAACGCTACCCTTGGCGCCGAGAAGCTTAGCCTGTGTAGCCCCTATGGGCTGTGTAGCCCCTGGCTAACGCTACCCCCGGCGCCGAGAAGCTAGCCTGTACAGGCCCTGGGAACAGCCCGGTTTCCAGGCTAACGCCAGCAGGTGCCTCCACACCCCACCGGTCCACCTTGTAGCCGAGAAGCTAGCCTGTGTAGGCCCTGGTTTCCAGACTAACGCTAAGCCCGTGCCTCCTCCATCCACCACAGTCCACCCTGTAGCCCTGCTGTAGCCCCGCGGCCCCGCGGTCGATCCGGGTCAGTTCCCCGCCACCCCGCCCGTAACCCTACCGGTCAGGTGCCGACCCCTGCACGGGCCGCCAGCCGCGCGCGCCCGAGGCTGATCGATGTTCCTCCCGCTCTAATCCCGCGCCTTCCCCGAAGAACCATCCGTCAAACGGACCTATTAAAGTCTAGCCTGGGTACCAAACCTTTGGCCCCGGCCTTTACCACGCACAGGCGAGCTAGTTACGCCACGGACCTATCTCCAGCTGGTTTCCCTGTATCCGCTGACTTCCTGTATTACGCTCAGTCTTCTGTTGCCGCCGACCCAAAGACTTAAAAAACCCCGTCAAACGGACTTGCGCCTAACCTGGTAACCAGACCGCCGTGAGCTCAGCGCTATCCCTTCGGCGCCGAGAGCGTTTGGGGCCGCCAACCAGGCCTCAATTACCGCGCTTCGGAGGGGTTTTAAGTCTTTGGGTCGGCGGCAACAGAAGACTGAGCGTAATACAGGAAGTCAGCGGAACCAGGGAAACCAGCTGGAGATAGGTCCGTGACATAACTCGCCTGTGCTTGGTAAAGGCCGGGGCCGAAAAATTACCGCCAAGACGACCAAAGGTTTCGTACCCAGGCTACGCCGAGCCATCCGTCAAACGGACTTGCGCCGGGCATTAACGTCAATTTGGCCGACTTACGGCAGCGGCTGATTTACGGCAAATGCACGGCTCATCTGCCGTCCCCCCAGGCGGGAAAATTGACGACGATTACCGACAAACTCGTTTCCCAATAAGGCGGATCTGCCTGACAAATGAGGGTAAATACTTTTTCCGATACTCTCCTTCAATTCAGCAAGCCGGCTTCTAGATAGCCTCCTGTGCAGACTTTCGAGGGGGTGGGCGTTTTAATACTGAGTTTTGTAGAAAGGCGTTCTTTTGCCGGGCATCGTATGACATCGTACAACCAACCAGCACGTCAGCAGAACGTACTGCACCTGCGCGAAACCCGTAATGTGTTGTGCATAGCACTTTGGCAGAACGTCTCATATAAGGTTGTATTAGAGCATATAAGGTTGACAGCCTGTCTGTAGTTTTCAGATGTTCTATAGGAAAAGGTATCGTCTGCAACAGGCAAAATTTTGATGCAACGTTGACCAAACATCTAACGAAAAACGTGAAAAATCAGGTTTGCGTTCTGCCGACGTGCTGCTTCTAGATAGCCTCCTGTGCAGGCCTTCCAGCGAGTGGGCGTTTTAATACTGGGTTCTGTAGAAACGCGTTCTTTTGCCGGCCTTCGTACAACCAACCGGCCACACGTAGGACAAACCTTTAGCTTCTGAACCATTTGATTATAATTAGCCAGACTAGCAAGAAATAGGAGACTGTGGAATGCTAGACTGAATAAGATAAAGTGATATATTTTAAGGCATGTAGCATAGACCTTGCAGGTCTGTTGAAAACATACATACATACCTAGCTTCTACCAGGCTTCGGGAAGCGGCTAGAAAGAGTAGAAATCGGCCAAATAGACAGATGACATGTCAGGGGAGTTGGTCCGCTAAGAGAACTGACTCCCCTGGCGTGTTATCTGTCTATTTGGCCGATTTCTACTCTTTCCAGCCGCTTCCCGAAGCCTGGTAGAGGCTAGTTTGTCCTACGGTGGCCGGTTGGTTGTACGATGGCCGGCAAAAGAACGCGTACCTAGAAAACCCAGTATTAAAACGCCCAACCACTCAAAAGCATGCACAGGAGGCTAACTTCTTAGACTCTACCAGGCTTCAAGAGGCGGCTGTAAAGAGTAGAAATTGGCCCAATAGACAGATAACAGGGGAGTTGGACGAACACAGGGAGTCAACTTGAATTTGATCCGTCTATATGGCCAATTTCTACTCTTTCCAGCCGCCTTCCGAAGCCTGGTAGAGACTATAGGGCACAAAATTTTCTATCAGAATATCAGAATTCAGAATTTTCTATATTCTATCAGGCACAGAAGCCGCCTCCCGAAGCCTGGTAGAGGCTATAGCTTCTATCAGGCACAGAAGCCTGCGCATCGTCACGGGTTTTCACTAGCCTCTACCAGGCTTCAGAAAGCGGCAAACTGTTCTCTCTCGCGGACCAATTCCCCTGGCGTGCTATCTGTCTATTTTGGCCGATTTCTACTCTTCCAGCCGCTTTCCGAAGCCTGGTAGAGGCTAGGTTTTCACGGACTGTAGCGAATACAGCGAACAACGCCGCTAACGGAGCGAGACTAAGTTTGCCACTCCGCCCTTTGTGCGATTTATTCCCGACACTAAGTAGATTTCACGCTCCATTGTCTGCTGACAGGATTATGACAGGAGACCACTCAGGACCCCACGGTCACGTGCGCAGCGCCTTTGTCCGATTGGACGCGGTCAATAACACACGTTAGAGGCTGGGAAGGGAACATGCGAGCCGACTCGGGTTAATAATGACCCATAAAACACAGGGTGTCAACTTGGATTTGACTTGTTACAAATCATGTTGCTGAGGGTTAGCCGTTCTTGCCTTAAAGGCATCCAATGTAGTTTATAGGGCTTGGAAACGAGATTTTTTTCAAAGTCAATATTTTAGTCACTTATCTACATACTGAGTTAAAACAACACCATCCCAATGTAAATCGACATTCATGGAGCAAAAATGCCCCAAATTCTGACGAAAAACGGTTACTTGAAGGACCCTAGGACCAAAAAATAATGACCTCATCTTGGGGCTGGTATGAAATACTGCTTCAAATGTGGGACAGTATGTGTCAATATCATACATATTGCCTTCTTCAGAATATTGCCAGTTTATCCACCATGAAATTGCACTGGATACCTTTAACTCTACAAGTACAGAGAAATCATTTCTTTACACAAGGAATTGTTACCCAAGCAACTGCACAGATTTTGATCATGGCTTTCCTTGTTAGACTTAATCATTGGCTTCGCAAGAATTCTACAATTCACAGTGGTTTCTTGAATATTGAAAGGAACTAAAATTTCAGTCATTTGGTTCAAGGACGAACCTCCACAATCTCAAGACATCTATGCACCTGTCTCTTAATAGCTAATCATTTAGAACTTTGGCACTAAAACAGCGGCCATTTTGTTTTTGGCCTTCGATGTTATTAGAGGTCATTTGCCAGACTGTTAGGTTTAAAGACAAGCAGGTTATGTATCCTCGTTTAGCCCTTTTTGCCTCTAGTTTTATCATCGTTTCCATCATTTTACTTCTCAGAACTTCCACAAAAACTCTCACGTTTCATAAAAAAACCCGTAACCTGTGGGTCATAGGTCAACCACCTGAAACTTGGCGTGCGGGGCGCAAAACTACCCAAATGGCGCTCCGTCATTTAGGCGGCAATTTCAGCCGCACTAAGCGGCATATAATGCGTAACCTCGTGTCTCTCACTCTGACCCTGAGATATTTCACATGCAGTGTTGAAAGCCGTTATGATTTTTGCCGGGGTACTTAGTGTTGACCATAGGAAAAACGACTTGTAGTAACAATCGCGACGCGTGGCCGTTAGAGTTCGGTAAGTGCGCTGTTGGTACTCCAGGAATGCAGAGTGCAGCTTTTGTCGTCTGGAGGCTAACAGCTAGGGTACAAATCAGCAACCTCCAGGTCTGGTGAACTGGGTACTTCTGCAAAGCCATCAAAAGACACGTTTTAGCGTTTCTCCATTTCTTGTACGCTTTGATTTTTGCTTGTTCGAACAGCCACATTGGTCCAAGCAGTGACTATGAGAAAGAATACCACCTGTCTAGCTCTGGTGATGTACAAGGGAATTTTAGTCGCTTGAAATTTTCAGAGTGAATCATGTACTTTTCCTTCGCTAAAATCCGCGACTTTTTGAGCGAATAGGCTTAGGAAGGGTCAAATGTGCCTGGAAGGTTGCAGTCTTCTACTAGACCGCCCCCTTGATCTAGGTCGGATGCTGCGCATCTTGAATCAGTTTCCACCGGCTGTTGAACCAAATACTGAGTAAGCGCAGATTAAGTTTTGTTAAGCAGGCGTGTAAGGGGCGTTCTGGAAACCCGGGGGGCAAAGGCTCTGATTTAGCTGCGGTCGTTCACATCAGCTCTGACATGAACTTGTCTCTCCTTTCCTCTGTAACAGTAGGGTTCGCGCGCCACCAACTGACAACCCTTGGCCTGGCGGTTAGGGCGTGGGGATCGTGAGCTGGCTGCCACCCCGGGAGCCAGGTTTGTGTTACTACTCGCCTCTTGTTTCACATCAGAGTTGATGCCATTAATGATATCACATCAGTACTGACATTGAGGTATTTGAACTGCACTTGTCGCTCTCCTTTCCTCAGAGTAGATACCCTGAATGATATTCTCCTGGTTCCTCCAGCCGGATGTCAGGTGGTGATACATCATAATTCTGTTTGCAAAGATCTTTTTACAGCACACAGTCATGGGTGTTGCCAAAAATTACTGACAATTATGTCCATTTTGGCTGAAAAGAGAGAGACATAGATAGTGAAAGGCCGAGTTATAAACAAGCAGTCTATTCTGCTTACAGGACATCCCGATGTGTCAGACAGGAGGTGCAGATGACCAGAATCACCCCTGGGTTTGTAAGGTGAGTCTGTACTGATTACAACACTCTTCCATCCAGATCAACTTGTTTACATGTTCGTTTGTCTTCCTGTTGTAGAACAGTCTCACAGAGTGCTGGTAACGTTTGCATGAATGTCTATGGCAATCACTCGAGATCATTATTTGCAATCTGATACAGATTCATGTACAGATACAGAATCATGTACAGATATACAGATACAGATTTTCCGAGTATGATGACCGTGTCAGTCCCTACACCTGAGTGAGGAGGTTTGACACGGTGGCCTTCGCGTGGATTTGTTTAAGGTGGATAACAGGTTGCGAATCGGAGACCCACACACTTGGGCATCCGTGTGTATGTAACATACCTCCAGCTTGTCTCAGAGCAATGGTTTGGCAATTATGAGGTCTAAGGATCTTGTTCTGATATCATGAGTGTATATTGTATATGTCATAATGATATTAATGGCATACCAGCTGCATACTGGATGAGCACCTGTTGTTATATTAGATCACGTATTTTTTTCACGAACCGCCCATGCTCTCTTTCCTTCGTCACCGGTAGGATTTTAAAGGATGGAAACAACAGACGACTTTCCAAAGTACAGGGTAAATGGATTATTATTTAGGATACATAACGTTTAGAAACCCATTTCATAATAGCCTGAAGCTGCAATGTGTACTGGTTGAGTAAGTGTTGTTAGATAGCATCAACCCTTCTCTCACGAACCACCCATGCTCTCTATCCTTCGTCACTAGTAGACTAGGGTTTGAACGGTTGGAAAAAACAACAGTCAACTTTCCAAAGTACAGGGTAAATGGATTATTATTTAGGATACATAACGTTTAGAAACTCATGTCATAGTAGCCTAAAGCTGTGATGTGTACTGGATGAGTAGCTGTTGTTATATAGCATCAACCCTTCTCTCACGAACCTCCTTCGTCACAAGTAGGGTTTTGTAACGGCTGGAAACAACAGACGACTTTCCAAAGGACACGATAAATGGATTATTAGGATTCATGATAAGGTTTAGAAACCCGGCATATAATTACAACGGAAGATATAATCACCTATAACGGAGTAATATACATGCATAGCCAAGTTGTGTAAGATCTGTCGGGTGCGTAACGTTCAAAGGAGGCTCTTGTAGATGCCATTTCTTATATTATGCCTTGTTTCTAGTGCAACCTTCTGAGAATACATACATAAGATATAATCACCTATAACGGAGTAATATACTTGCATAGCCAAGTTGTGTAAGATGTGCCGAGTAGGCAAGGTTCAAAGGATGCTCTTGTATGTAGACGCCATTTCTTATGTCTTGTTTTTAGTAGATCTCTCGGGTACGTAACGTTCAAAGCAGGTTCTTGTATGAAGACGCCATTTCTTATGCCATGTTTCTAGTGAAACCTTCTGAGGATCCCGTTAAGGCCACGCCAATTTAATTTGTTGCTTCTCGGATTCGCCTTTTTTTTCTGATTTGCAAAAAAAAATCCGGTTCTGTATCAACTCAAAACTGCTCATATTTTGCCTCCAACAGTTGAGGAAAGTCCTTTTCTTCCTAGTTGTTACAGTTGTTACATCTACCAATGCAGTGGTTTGATTAAAAGTTCAAAATTCACTGTTTGAATTTTAACCTAGTCTTTTGTATTGACTTCATGGCACCTATTCTAGTATTTGGGGCTATAATAGGATGCCCGGGTCTGTTTTTATTTTTATTTTTTTTCACCCTGTCGAAGAACAAGGTCCCGTGCTCTTGTCAGAGTCATAGGGGTGGTGCCCATTTCCATTTCTGTAGCCCTTGGGCGACACACAGTTGTGCAAGGCACTACAGCAGGGGGCTGGTCCGCTGGTAGCGCTGTGTGTTTGACCTTCCCACACTCTTTCTCATATGTGTGCTAAGCAGAGAAAGAAATGTGTACCATTTTTAAAGTCTTTGGTATGACCCGGCCGGGGTTTGAACTCACGACCTCCCGGTTACAAAGCGAGCACTCTACCAATTGAGCTATTGCACCGGTACGGTGAAAAAATCCGAGAAGCAACAAATAAAATTGGCGTGGCCGAAGGATGCTAAAATTTTCCCGAGCACGCAGCAACAGTTGTCTCAAACAGATTAATCATCAGTCTGCCCGGGTAATACATCACTGATTGTAGTCATGATTACAGAACAGCAGTTCGCCGACAGCTCACGCCTAATTACACATGATTACAACTGCTATCCAGCGCGAGATGATCTACGGGCAGACGGCCAGGCTAATTTGGAGCGCAGGAAATCTGGAAATGCCGGCTTCGCTTTGATGTGATTAGCCTTACTGGGGAAAATGAGGTATCAGGTAGTCGGACCAGCGGCTCTCATTACCGGGTAGGAAACACGAATTAGGGCAGCGGGATTTCATGTTAGCATGCAGGTGTAAAACGCAATTAGGGGGTTCTGGGAAACATCAGGCTTCGTGAAAGGGAGGCAAAAATGAATGAAATTCTGAATTACAAGAGATTGAGGGAAGGAGAGAGAACGTACAGGATGAGGAAACACGAATTAGGAATGTGGAATGTCATGTTATCATGCAGGTGTAAAACGCAATTAGGGGGCTCCGGGAAATATCAGGGAGGCAGAAATGAATGCAATCAGAGGATTGAAGGAAGGGGAGATTGAGGGAAGGAGAGATTGAGGGAAGGAGAGAGTGTGTACAGGATGAGGAAACATTAGGAATGTGGGATGCCATGTTCATGCAGGTGTAAAACGCAATTAGGGGGATCTGGGAAATATCAGGCTTCGTAGAAGACAAGCAGAAATGAATAAAATCAGAGGATTGAGGGAACGGGAGATTGGTGGAAGGATGAGGAAACACGAATCAGGACCATAATGACTTCTATAAACACAGATGAACTTTCAATACAAATTAGAATTGTTGGATGTGACGTTAGCATGAAGGTGTAATAACGCAATTAGGGGGCTCTGTGAACTATCAGGCTATCAAACTGGTGGAGGTAGAGGGAAGAAGGGGGGGAATGGTGGAAGGGAATCGGTAAAGAAAGAAAGACTGAGGATGGACACTTCTTCCTGAATACAGGAAGGAAATGTGAGAATAGTAGGAGGAAAAATATAGAAGGAAATCTTATCAGGGAAGGGAAAAGAAACCATAACTAGAATTGACGGTTCAACAGGTCTGATTATAAACGCCATCAGTTTCAGAGGAAACATCCAGACAACCAAACCTTCAGTACTAAGGACAGTCCCCAACATGTTTAACCGTTCTTCTGTTTGTGTATTTCTGTACTGGTTTGACTGTGAAAGACAAAGGGCTGGCTCTGTGAGGGAAACAAACAATACAGGACTGGTTATTTTAGCACAAAGCCATCTTAACATGTTTAACCGTACTGTCAGTACTAAGGACACCCCAACATGTCTGTTTATTTGATCATTTGAATTTTCCATGTGTTTAATACAATAGATGGGGAGGCAAAACAGGCGATGAAGAGCTCCTTTACAAGTTGTTTCCCCCGTATAACCATAGTTTCAGCACCAAGGACATTCTCGATACACATTTTTAACAATACTTTCTGTTACTGTAGCGAAATGTATGCTGCTAGGAACGGCTAGAAAGCTACCTCTGTTGCCCAACACTTCACTCGACCTATCAATTGGTGGTGATGTAGTGGAACAGGTATCTCAAACAGTATTACTAGGTTTACACATTGATCCAACTCTAGCTTTGAAGTTACAGGTCAAACATCTCGCCTCGAAGCTAGCTGGAAATCTTGCATATGTCAGAAAGCTGCTTAGAAGAGTCTGCCCTGTCCTGTCTAGACCTGGCACACAGGGAATGACGACAGTTATGATCAGCACTAAGGACACCCCCAGCACGTTTAACCCTACTTTCAGCACTAAGGACACCCCCAGCATATTTAACCCTACTTTGATCATTGCCCTGTCCTGTTTCCTGTCTAGACCCGGCACACAGGGATGATGACAGTCCTGATCAGTGCGGCCATTAGCGTGCTGCCGTATCAGCCTGCAAATCGCCATGTCTGTCCGCCTGCTCAGATAGCGCTAATTACCCAGAAAAACAGCCTGACCAACAGCCGGCCTTCCTATGAACGATAATAGAGCCACTTGTGTCACGAGTTTAAACTGTAATTTCCAACACAAGAAATTGGACCTACCCAAATTTTCGGCTGTACAACTCCAGTCTTTGTCAAAGAATGAGCAATCCACCGCTTCCTTGACAAAGACTGGAGTTGTACAGTCAAAAATTTTGGTAGGTCCAATTCCTTGTGTTGGAAATTACAGTTTAAAGTCGTGAAATAATGACTTCTACCAACACAGATGAACTTTCAAGATAGATCCACTTGTTGTGCAGATTCTACTTTTAGAGCGTTCGTTCTACGCGGTTATAAAGACATCTGATGTTTCCTCTTTTTTTCGTGTAAACTACCATTTCAGACATCATAGGCCTGACCACTTTATTCTAGTATCCTCGCTTTTGCACGCTTTGCCTTAGCAGGGCTCCTTCCGTACTGTTGTGGAAGCGTTTGAGGCGTGTTCATTTCTTAACTACCATTTCAGACATTACAGAAATGTCTTAGTGGTTATGGAAGCGTTTAAGGCGTGTTTATTTCTTAAAGTAACTGCCATTTCAGACACCATAGGCCTGACAAGTTCAGTCTAGTAGCGTCGTTTTTGTAACGTTCATTCTACACGCTTCAGCGTAGTAAGGCTACTTCTGCAGGGTTATGGAGACGTTTAAGTCGTGTTTATTTCTTAACTGTCATTTCAGACATTACAGACCTGACAAGTTCATTCTAACAGCGTCGCTTTTGTAACGTTCATGATACACGCTTCGCCTTAGCAGGGTTCCTTCTGTACTATTGTGGAAGCATTTGCGGCTTGTTCGTTTCTTAACTGGCATTTCAGACATTACAGTTCATTCTAACAGCGTCGGTTTTGTAACGTTAATGATACACGCTTCACTTAGGCAGGGTTTGTACGATTATGGAAGCGTTTGGAGTCTCTTTCTTTCCAGTTCAGTTTTGGCAAGACTCGTTCTGTATGGTTATTGTGGCATTTGAGTCTTCTTCTTTCTTGTTCAAGTCTAAACTGCCGTTTTAAACATCACAGAGCCGGCGGAAAAGGAGTCAATGGCCTCCAGCATGGCTCTTAACGCCGTTACTGCATAGATGAGAGGCTGTTACACACTGTTTTTCGTAGAATTATCCTAGAGTGGAACTCGCTGCCACCAAGTACAGTAGAGGCATCGTCACTAGATAGTTTTAAACATTGTTTAGAGTTAGACGTTCAAAGGTTAGGTGTAACAGGTCGTTTGGTGTAATGTAGCCAGCTGCCGCCGCGCCGCGTGCCTGCGATACTGGTGTAACGCTGAAGGGCTATACCGGCTATACAGATACAGAAGCTGGTGTGTTACGCCGAAGGGCGGTTATACCGGCTATACAGATACAGATAAAGATACACAGGAATAGCTCAGGTTCTAACATAGAGTTCATATTGTCCTGTCCTTGTTTGTTACTACCTATCCTTACACTGGCGCACACAGGCTGTTTTTTCTTCATTTATCTATTTATCGTTTATTCCAGGCACGCAGTCCATATCTTAACAACATTTAGATAGCAGATTTAGATTTAGATTTAGATAGGAAATACCTACAGATACATATAAAAGATAGCATATCAGTCAGACTATTTTTAAACTAGATCTACTTGATGTTGCTCGACGTTACTGAGTGTGAAAACGGCAGAGTGGGGTATCTGTTTTACCGTGCAGGTGTTTGACGTAAGTATGCAATTAACAGATATGTAGGATTGCTTTCGTCTGCAAGATTCTAAAGTATCAACCACAGATCTTACATATGTACGGTGGGTACTTCTACCTGTTCCACAAGAGAACAAAACCCTAATGGCGTTATTATAAGCTACTCGAAGTTAGTATTTTAGTTAACTGCGCATCACCCGTCGGCGTGACTGTTATCTTTATAGCTGTGCACATCATAATTCTGTACCTGGGAGAACATCATGTAGAGTTCAGTGTGCTGTACATGTAAAGTAACAGAGCTTTCAACCAAGGACTGAAGTGTTCAAAAATTAATTTTTTCCTAGAACTATCGTAGAGTGGAACTCGCTGCCACCAAGTACAGTAGGGGCATCGTCATTAGATAGTTTTGAACAATGTTTAGAGTTAGACGTTCAAAGGTTAGGTGTAACAGGTCGTTCGGTGTAATGTAGCCAGCTGCCGCCGCGCCGCGTGCCTGCGAAGCTGGTGTGTTACGTCAAAGGGCGGTTATACCGGCTATACAGATACAGAAGCTGGTGTGTTACGCCGAAGGTCGGTTATACCGGCTATACAGATACAGATACAGAATCTGGTGTGTTACGCCGAAGGGCGGTTATACCGGCTATACAGATACAGATACAGAAGCTGGTGTGTTACGCCGAAGGGCGGTTATACCGGCTATACAGATACAGAAGCTGGTGTGTTACGCCGAAGGGCGGTTATACCGGCTATACAGATACAGAAGCTGGTGTGTTACGCCGAAGGGCGGTTATACCGGCTATACAGATACAGAAGCTGGTGTGTTACGCCGAAGGGCGGTTATACCGGCTATACAGATACAGAAAAAGATACAGAATGTAGTAGCCGTAAATTCTATTCCTTTCCCTTTGAACTGTTCATAAATTGTTCCCCTTCAATCTAAAACGGGAAACGATGCCATCAACTCCCGACTGAGAAGGGAAAAAGATTATCCTCCTTTTGTGATAATTCTGAACAGAAGGAAGCAAGAAAACCCATCAGGCTCCCTGGAGCAGCTTCTGGGCGCTATTGTGCGAAATGACGGCGGAATTGAAACATTTTCCGGGAGCCTAACAAGCATTTTGCACCCTCTGGGATAAGCGCAGCAATGTGCCATGTGCACATAATAAAAACGGTTGAAACATTTTCCGGAAATCGAAACATTTTTCGGAAATTGAAACATTTTCCGGGAAAGGCAGGTCTCTATTAAGGCCGTATTGCCGGCTTGTTTCCTCGCGGGAAGCGGCGAAACGCTTTAGAGCCGGTTTGATGGAGCCGTTATTATCAGATGGGGGGAACGAAAACTGCCGAGCTGATCAGGAAGATAACGCCGGCCGCAACAAGTGAAAGTAGAAATAAAGATCACTCTCGCTTTCATCAATTTCTAAGAAAACATCCTGGTTGTGATCCGATCGTTTTGATGAGTCAGCAGATTGCATGGCGGGATGTTAGAACAAAGGTCAAAGGTCGCATCGAGCATCAATACGTCAGAGATGAGAGACGGTGGCAGTGTTTCTTATCTCCAGGTATCAAAGGAGCACGCGAAACGTCTTAAAATGGAGGGTTTTACTCAAGGAACGTTCCTGATAGTGATAAGGAGAAATCTGAGACGAATGGTGCCCTTGGGAACGTCGGAAGGTCACGGAAGACGTTTGACCTTCAAGATATCCATGAATCACGGGTTTAACGGAGATGTAACCTGATACGCGATGTTTGTGATGAACACGGTAATAAACTGTTAATGTCTCAAATATCAGATTTCACAAAAATGGTAGTTTCAGGCTAGAGCCACATGTAGCCACTCCAAGTGGTTTTAGCTTTATTTAATTTCGTCAAACACAATTAGCAAAACACGTAAGAATTGGCCATGAAAAGCCTTGACTAGAAAGAAGATTCCTTTTGCGACAATTCACCGGTAGTTTCGGTTTTATGGCTCTACTGGAAAGCTGATAACATCTTCTTTTTCCAACACACGCATCTCAGAAGACCCGTATCTAAAGCTGCGATCCCGGCGTCCGCGTACAGCGAGCTTTTATAGCGTCGTTATGAACATGTCTGTCCCCCGAACACTAACCGGTACGCACGGACTATCCCAGGGATTCTGGTAGTTTATGAGCGGGTTTCTGTGTCGGGTGATAAGGAAAGTTTTCCATTTCCTGCAGGACAATAACAACAACCGTTAGAGTTCTTTTCTCTCGGAGATTCAGATACTGGCTAAGCATGGATTAACATCTGTATCTGTATCTGTATCTGTATAGCCGGTATAACCACCCTTGGTGTAACACACCAGCTTCGCAGGCACGCGGCGCCCCGGCTGCTGGCTACATTACACCGAACGACCTGTTACACCTAACCTTTAAACGTCTAACTCTAAACATTGTTTAAAACTATCTAGTGACGATGCCCCTACTGTACTGGGTGGCAGCGAGTTCCACTCTGCGATAGTTCTAGGAAAAAATTAGTTTTTGAACACCTCAAACCTTGGTTAAAGGTGGTTAGGGTTGTTGACTTAGAATCTAAAGGTCCTGGGTTCGAATCCCTAACACGCTCCAATGGGAAAGGCACTTTATACTTATTTCCTCACTCGACTCAGGTGGAAAAATACATAGTTTGGGCTTGGGACGTTTGAGTTGAGCTAGCTGGTTCAAACAAGCATTTTGCACCCTCCAGGATAAGCGCAACAATGTGCCATGTACACATAATACAAACGGTAAGAGATCTCAGAATAACAACGTCTTCATGGATACACTCTTTCATTCTTCTGGACGGTATAGGATTATCTGCTGACGCTAAATCTTTTCGGTAGTTTTAGAAATAGAACATAGAAAAGTGCTTAGAGTCATCACGTGGTTTTGAGTCAGGTGAGTCCTAGTGCGACTGGGAACGAGGCACGAGAAATTGACGTTATGACAGTCACGTGACGCCCTGGGAACGAGACAGAAGGACTCGTGCTTAAATCTCGCCGTCAGCTCCACGCGACAAGCGCGCTTAACTGCCTAACGCCCTCCTGATCCGCCTTAATCCGCCCTAATCCGCCCTTATCCGCCTTAATCCCCAACACATCTGCGGAGGCCCCGCCTGATTGTCGGGGATTAGCGGCAACTGACAAGCGCAAGTTTCCCATCAGCGCGGACGACATTTGTCATCACTGCTGGCGACAGAGGTGCCTGTCGTACCCAGAACTGTGCCTATCTGGTTCTGTGTCTGAATGGGTTAGGGTTAGGATCAGGCACGGTTCTGGATAGTCTCTATCGTATCCAGAACGGTGCCTATCTAGGTCTATGCCAGAATGGGTTAGGATTTGGATCAGGCACGGTTCTGGATAGTCTCTATCGTATCCAGAACCGTGCCTATCTAGTTCTATGCCTGAATGGGTTAGGGTTAGGATCAGGCACGGTTCTGGATAGTCTCTATCGTACCCAGAATTCTACTGATAGAAAGAAGCTTTCGTGAAAGAATACAAAATCAAGCCCGTATGGCTCGTACTGGAATGTGGCATCGAACATACCGCAAACTTGCTTGGCTGTAAAAACGTGTTATGAAAAGGTGCACAAATCTGACTTGGACTCTATTAGAACTGGCTTCGCTGATGTTTAAGACTAGATGGAAACCTACCGCAGCTGCTGCCATGGGTTCAGTACCAAGGACAGACATGCACGTCAGTCTATCTGCAGTAGATTTGATTTGATTTGATTTAAACTTCGGGTTGGACGGAAAGTATCATTCAGCATTTCAGCTGTATATAGATATTAATAAGTACTTTTGATTTGTCTAGTTTGTCGTTAAGAATAACAAGGGGAGTCTACGACTTTCTCTGTCAATATTACCATGGAAGCAAGATTTGCAAGTTACATTATAATAACTAACACTCGGCTAATGGTGCAGTCTGGTTTGTCTGGTGTGACCTGCAAAGTAATGATTACAATTTCAGTTTTGTTGGGAATTCATAAAATGCCTCATTCTTCATAACTATAGACCCCGAAATTTGGTTTGGTTTGGTTGCTAAGGATCTCCATTAGTGTGTCAATTCACACTATTCTTCCTGGAGTCCTGGTGATGATGTAAATCACCATGTGGCTTATACGAGACGGGGTCGCCAGGCCTCCGCCCGGGTGATTTGAAGTGAATCACCAACTGCCACCAACACCGGGGCATGCCCCTACTCTTTTTAGAAAGGTGTGGTGGGTTCTTTATCGTGCGTGAGGTGTGGCTCTCCCCAAACACGGGACCTCCATTTAACGTCCTATCCGAGGGACGTCACTAACTGAAGCTAGGGACTAATTTACACCTTGAAAATTTGAGTTGCGCCCCTTGTTTTTGGTGAGGCCGAGAAC
This sequence comes from Branchiostoma floridae x Branchiostoma japonicum, assembly GCA_013266295.2. Classification (NCBI taxonomy): domain Eukaryota; kingdom Metazoa; phylum Chordata; class Leptocardii; order Amphioxiformes; family Branchiostomatidae; genus Branchiostoma; species Branchiostoma floridae x Branchiostoma japonicum. The sequence goes on along the minus strand of CM023836.1, from coordinate 295,903 downwards.
TTATGGAACGCCCCCCGTACATCTGATGTGCGTAGCTGCCTCCATTCCCGCCCCTTGTCTGTCCCCTCGCGTGTTCCATCGGACGTTCCTTTGTACGGCACGCCGCCTGCTTCCTGGCGTCTGATCCTGCATAACTCCCGCATTAATTATACATACAGACAACACTGCACCGCGCATCTGCAGGGACCGCACCGGATTTTCTTATATTCATTATAATTGTATTACGTGTATTTTGCATTTTGATATGTTAACTTTATTTTCGGTCTTGTATTTATAGCAGATTTTTTATCTTCATGTTTGTATAACGTCTGTACTTGTGGGTCATCTGTTACCAGTTTCGACTGCCTTGATGACCTGTGTATTCATATGTTTTTCAGTTTGATTCAACCCATGTTCCCCTACTTCATACACCTAAGCAGTACAGACAAATTTATATTTCTAATGAGCTTAGACAAACCTTCAATTATGAAACATATCTGTTCTTACCTTTTTACCATTACTAAGAAACGAGAAGAAATCGAATGTACTTAGTTGTAGTTACTTAACAATGTATATATGTAACGTTATCTGTATTTTATTCTTTTGTCGTGACCTGTACTAAACCCAGTGGGTATGTGTGTACAATAAAGGTCTTCATTCATTCATTCATTCAAATATTTTAAAAGTAAAGTAAAAAGATTACCCCGCGATTGTTGTCGGCAGAAGAAAGCCGTAGTCCCGAGGAGCTACCCGGTGTCTCCCCGGTGCCCCTGGAGGCCAGTCTGTTGTGTACATTTCCGGAACTGCGCCTTAATTGAGGCAAAACTACAATAGGAGTTCCTGATGTTAAGGGTAAATAACCCATCCCTAAGGTCGATACACGTGAGTGGAAGGCCTGTAGTTAAAAGATTCTGATTCAAATGGTCGTGATGACTTGGGGGGGGGGGGTACTGTCTGTGTGTCTGGGGGGGGGGGGGGGTACACTATGTGTCCGGTTGTGGGGGTACTGTGAGAGGGGGTACTAAGAGAATCAGGTTGTGGAGATAGTGAGGTGCACTTGTCAATGAACTTGAGTTATCAAAATCGCCTTTTGCCAGACGTTTCTAGCCTCTACCAGGCTTCGGGAGGCACATGTAAAGGCTAAATATACAGATAACACGCCAGGGGAGTTGGTCCGCGAGAGAGTACATTTTGCCGTAGTCTCTTAGCCTCCACCAGACCTTCCTACGGGGGTACAAATCGTAGAATTCGGCAAAAGAAGGGAATAGCTGGCCAATAGAGTCGGTCCGCGGGAGGGTTAGTTTCCCCCCTCCGAAGTCAATCCACAAGGCGGCCAAACTCCCCTGGCAAATATCTCCCTATTATAGCCCGCGCAGTTAGTCTGGTAGAGACTAGTAGTCTCTCGCGGACCAACTCCCTAGGCATGTTATCTGTCTATTTGGCCAATTTCTACTCTTTCCAGCCGCTTCCCGAAGCCTGGTAGAGGCTACAAAGTTCCATGTTAGTTCAGATTTGATGCTATTAGTTATAAGCATTGGTTGTGACAGGCTCACAATTAAGCCTGTTATCTCACCAATCAGCAAGTGTAGTGCTTTCAACAATGAAACAGGAAATGATATTTCATACGAACTGAATTCAAAGCTCAATACAATTCAAGTTATCATTAGATAGGTGGACGTTTCAGGCCCACCATATATTCATCTGATTACATCATATGCGTATTTACAGCCAAAACAACGACCGGTAATAACCGATAAATATGAAATACGCGATGATAAAATCGTCTTGCCCTGTTTAAATTTATTTTCAGAAGTAGACTTTGGTTACTTATTGTTGCCACAGCTGCAGTGACCCACTGTGCTTGGCTGAAAATGCGAGCAACCTTGCACTACTACTGACTACTTTAAAAACAAACAAGAAAGCTTTTTTAAAAAGCTGGCCATAGGCCGCCAAAATGGGAATAGCTGGTTCGGTGGCATGGGTGTGCACTATTAATGACTTGCTCACCTTGCTCGAATTGTAGCAATGTTAAAAAGAGTGAATTTAGATGCACTTTGCTTATAACATTAGCTTGGTATTGCGTAACGTGCGGTTAGACATTGCGCAACTTCTTGTGACCCATCCACCATGGTGACACCGGGCATGGCGGCCTATGGTAAAAAACACAATGTTTACCTAAGTTGACTGTTTTACCTTTAGCTAATTCATAAAATGAAGTTATTTCCAGACTTCCTCCCCCGTAATAACAAATCTCTCGTGTTTACAGGCTTGTTTACAACAACATCACCAGGAAATCAGTCGCTTATGACGAGAGGATAACTTCATTAACAGTAACACAGGCGAGACTGTTATCCTGTACGTGCGCGCATGGCTCCCACGGGAGGGCGCGCGGCGCACAGAACAGCCCCCGCGGGAGGCGCGCGGCACGTGGAACAGCTCCCAATGGGACGCGCGATTCTGTGCCGACAACAAAAGTCCCCCACTGGGGACGCATAACGCAATAAACCCACGATTGTAAACGTCTCTGCCTGATTGTGTGCGGAAAGTAAAGAGATTAGAAAGAAACACGGATTTCCGCCAGTAATGTAATAGGGGACCCGCTAAGGTCGGTAAAACAGAGCGGTGTTGTCATGATGACGTGTCCCGTCTGGAAATGCCTGCCAGTAAAACAGTTGGAACAACTACAACTTAGGCTTGGAGACTGTCAAGTTCAGAACCGTGCCTATCTAGTTCTATGCCTGAATGGGTTAGGGTTAGGATCAGGCACGGTGTCTTGCGACTCACGTCAAATGGGCTTATAAGACACCAACATAAACAACATAGATACAATCCAACTTGAAATGTCATAAAAATTATTCAGCACGAAACCGTCTCCTCGTTTTTACGAGAAGACTAGCGGCTTCTTAAGTATGCCCAAGGCGTTGCTTTTTCTCCTTATTGTACAGCTTCTTATAATTGTCTTGAAAGGACCATGCGTGAGGAGGAATTGTTCCTATTTGTGTATGAGACAGTACTTTGTAATTTTCTTTACACAGTTAAACGCAACCACGAGACTACATTACAAACCCGCAGTCTGGATAAATCATAAAATAATTGTGATTTTCTTGAAAAGACCAAATATGCAGAGAAATTATTCCTATTTCTGTATGAGAAGCATTTTTACACAGTTAAACCAATATTATAGCATAGTACGCCTGGATACAGCGCAGAGATGCTCAGTTAATATGAGATATGTGGAGATAAGTAAGGTGCAAACTACAAATTGTGAATTTCTGTACACAGTTCATTACAGCACCGTACGTTTGTATAAAGCTTAGATGATCCGCTAATGTTATATATGTGGAGGTACATGTAAGTAGTACGGAGATATATGTAAGTGCGCAAACTACAAATTGTGAATTTTTTTACACAGTTAAAACATGAGACTTCAATACAACTCAGTAAGTATGGATAAAGCATAGATGATCCGTTAATGTACTATATGTGGAGATAAGTAGTGTACAAACTGCGCAGTTGAACCTGTGATCCTATCTATTACAGCAGCGTCATTACAGTAATGAGAGCACGGCTGCGTTTGTCGCTGTTGTTAACTTCTGATCCCTACAATGTACAGGCTTATCAACCCTGATTTCTTCATAATTATCGGAGTGGAACGTTTCGGTGATGGGAGCTTATACATGTACATGGAAAACAAGCACTTCGAATTTTAAACAGTTGGCCTGATTGACGTATTTATCAAAAGTGTCGTCACAATTATCAGACGGTATCTTTGACATTGACCTTGTTGCCCGCTGACGCAGAGTTCTGTCAACTTTGATTGGTTTATAATTATGAAGAAAAATGTTTTAGTGATGAACTGGAGACAGGCACGACAGGTTCGTAGTTCAGTAATTCTGCGGACTATAAAAAAGTGTCGCTAGAATAATCAGTAGGCGGTTGCCTATGTTTCTGTTCAAGCAGAGGTGTAGGCTTCGGTTTATTTTTGAAGTCTTTTTATACATTTTTATATGGCTTTCTTTCTTGTACTGGGATCCGTTTTTTACCAGCCAGACGGTGGCAAATAATAGATACTGTCTTGCCAATTTGATACTGCCTTGCAGCCACCAAAAGATCTGCTTGAAGATTAGCCTATGTCAGTGCTGTTCATTAGTTAATCCTGATGTTATAGAGACTTGTGAACTTTGATGTTTCATAATTGTTAATAAAAACGTTTCAACGATAAAATGGCGACAGGCTTTATAAATTATACATATGACACAAGTCATTTGCAGTCAACATAGTTAAACTGGCGGTCCTATTCAGCAAGAGTGTCGTTACAATTATCAGACCATATTTTTATATGAACCTTTCAACCCAACAGTAGAGGCTGGTGAAGTTTGATTTGTTCGTCATAGTGAATAAAAATTATGAAATGAAACTAAACGTTAACTGCCAACACTATAAAGAATATTGGGACTTACCCCAAATTTTCGGTTGACTCCATCAACCTTATTCACGGAATGGACCCGTCTACTCTTAAAACGTGACGTCAGAGACACGTGACCGTAGTAGCGGGTCATACGTGCCAGATAACTTGTGTCTCCCCCCGTCTCTGTTCAGGGTAGGTCTGTGAGCTCTTATGTAGACCGCCTGAACAGAGACGGGGGGAGACACAAGTTATCTGGCACGTATGACCAGTGTCATCAGTGAAACATTTTTATTCACTCAGTATCTTTAGAAGGGGTTAAAATCCTTGATGCTGAATCGGACTTCTTTGCAAGAGGAGTGAATAAAAATGTTTCACTGATGACATGCCGACACACTCGACAGTTTCACGTTTCTACTGACTAAAAAGTGTCGTTAGAAAAATCAGAACACGGCTGTCTCTGTCAGTGCTGTTGATACTATAGAGGTTTGTGAAGTTTGATTTGTCGAAAATTGTCAATTCAAACGTTTCTGTCATGGGATGAAGAGTAGAGGCTTGCGGACTTCGATTTGTTCTAGGAAAAAAAGAGTTTTTGAACACCTCAATCCTTGGTTGATAACTCTGGTACTTAAAGGCATGACTATTTCTTGTTCTTTTCTGAGCTGGTATTAGGTACTTGGTAGCTGGTACATCCACCAGTTTATTGGTCATTTTGTACATCATGTATAGTCTGGACATTTTTCGCATTTCTGTGATGAGATGAAGAGTAGAGGCCTGCGGGCTTTGATTTGTTCATAATTGTGAATAAAAACGTTTCAGTGATGAGATGCCGACAGACGAACCGACTAAAAAGTGCCGTTAGCTAGTTAGAAAAAGGAAAACACGACTGTCTCTGTGAGTGCTGTTGATTCTCTAGAGGATTGCGGGCTTTGATTTGTTCATAATTGTGAATACAAACGTTTCTGTGATGAGATGCCGACAGACGAGACAGCCTCTATCAGGGCTGCTGATGCTATAGAGGTTTGTGAAGTCTGATGTTTTCTTAATTGCGAATATCGAAACGTTTCAGTGACGAGATGAAGATTTAATTGTGAATATAAAAACGTTTCTGTGATGACATGCCTACAGACGAGACAGGTCCCATCCCGGTAATTCGTGCTGAATCCCGTCTGCAGCTCGGAGTGAACCAGGTTATACGAAGGCCCACAACGACACTGCCATACACCTCTTCCACAAGTATATAGCCCTTGGAAGCGCGGTGTTGTGTCCCGAACCGTGCCTGTCCCATTCTGTGCCTGTGCGGGCACAGAACGGGACACAGCCTGACTGTCCAGAACCGTGCCCGGAAGTGCTGTCAATCATAGTGATTGGCGGGACCATAGCATAATTATTCACGCCCAAGACTCTATGTAAGGTTATATGGAGACATGGAGACGGTTAGATATTATATTGCGAATACAGTTCTTGATACAACGCAACACGTAGACGGTAGTATACTAGTACCCAATTAGAAAGTAGATTGACCCGAGCACAGTACTGGAATCGGAAACAACACTGTGCTTATATCCACCAAGCCCACGCACGGATCTGGATAGTCTGACGCCTATCTACGACAGACTAGAGCAAATCAACTTCTAGACAAAGTGTTTGTCCAGAACCATGCTTTAGGTAAAAAACAGAGTGCCTTGTATCATTCTGCAACAAAATGAAAAGGTTCTATTACATTCCTTACCCGGGCACGTGCCCGAACACGTGCCCAGGCACAGTTTGGGACACAACCATCGCGTGTCCCAAACTGTGCTCTGTTCCCAGGCACGGTTTGGGGCACTCGGCGCGTGTCCCAAATCGTGCCTGGGGACAGAGCACAGTTTGGGACACGCGATGGTTGTGTCCCAAACTGTGCCTGGGCACGTGTTCGGGCACGTGCCCGGGTAAGGAATGTAATAGAACCTTTTCATTTTGTTGCAGAATGATACAAGGCACTCTGTTTTTGACACTAAATGTAAGTCTAAATCATATAATATCATCGTGAAATGTAAACTGTACTTTACAGAGCAAGAATCACACCGATTCTTTCTTATTCTTATCCTGGCGAAAAACAAAGATGGCGTGCTAAACAGCTAAACAACACCACGAGACGGCTCCTCCCTCAAAACACTAAGCTCCGCCCCCAAAGCACGGAATGGGACAAGGCCCTTATGTGTCCAGAACTGTGCGCGGTCAGGCACGGTTCGGGACAGTCCCCGCGTGTCCCAGAATGTAGATTTGCCCCAGGCACGGTTTGGGACACTCGCCGAGTGTCCCAGAGCATGCTTTGGGACAAGCACGGTTTGGGACACAACACGCGGTGTGGAACGGCCGCGGAAGAGCGCTATGGCAGGTATAGCCCTTGGAAGCGCGGTGTGGAAGGGGCGCGGAAGAGCGGTATGGAAGGTATAGCCCTTGGAAACGCGGTGTGGAAGGGCTGTGGAAGAGGTGTATGGCAGTGTCGTTGTGGGCCTTCGTAGAACCAGGTTACGTCTGCTGGCGGCGTGCGGCGCTCTGCTACAATCACGAGTTAAGCCTGGCGGCGGCTGATCAGGCTTTTAGCGATTCTGTTCATTTAAAACCTACGTCATCAGAATGCAGCATAGAATCAAAGTCAAGGATAAATTTCAACTCTAGTATCTGCTTTGAGACAGGAAAATCTCACATTCCTTCTCGTCCATTTTCCCATTCTTGCGCTCTCTCGGTTTGTATCTTTGTTTAAAAACTAAGAATCCAACATGGAGTCAAACTCAAAGTCAAGGATAAATCTTAACTCTAGTATCTGACTTGAGACAGGAAAAATCTCACATTCCTTCTTGTTAATTTTCCCTGTTCACCTTTGTATGTTTCTTGCCAGGACAGAATACTGTAGAACTAAATGCCACTACTTTTAACTGCTAGTTACTGACAAACAGTAGTAGATGCTATATACATGCTACTTGAAACGTCTGACAGTTTTCAAAATCTATCCAGTTATCAAAATCTATCTGTCTCCTGGTATATCCCATTACCTTGATGTCTAACCTTCATCGACTAAAATGTCGTTATAAGGATCAAGAGGGATCTGACAAGACGACACAAGGAAAATGCACATTCAACAGGAAACAACAAAGACACCTTGACAGGAAGCGGGCGCTTTATAATCACATTGGGAAACTCCAGAAGGACGCAGAGTTTAAGACGCGACCAGAAGCCGTCCCGATCCGTACGGGATAATTGGTTATCGCGAGAACCCGCGTGGCGCAGGTGGGGTCAAAGGGCAGGGAATTAGATCTACTGACCCCAGTAGGAAGACAAGTTCGAGACAGAAAACATTCTGCAAAGAAATGTACTTATGAACATTTGGGATAATTGGCAACTTGGAAAAATAAGGAGCTTGTCTCACAAACTAGGGGCAAGGTCGGGGTAGGAAATTATATTAGCCAGGATCATATTGAGAAAGAGTTCAAAACAGAAAGAAACATCACGACTGAATGTCTGTATGTATGTATGAGGACAAAAGAAGAATTTTAAAAGTAATTTCATTACTGCGTTTCTTCAAGAAGCTAGGGGCAAGGTTGGGATCAGGCGATCTGATTCGTCCTGAGAAACGGTTGAAGACACAATAACATTACGACTTTATGGACACAAAAGAAGAATTAATAACTTATTTATTACTGCGTTTCTTAAAGAAGCCTCTTGCACGCTAAGGAACGGTCGTCAAGATGTCTGACTCCTTAAACGCACTTAAGACAAGAAAACCTGGTTAAGATTCCTCCCAGATTGTTGACAACAAACTGCCTCCCCGCCCTCGGCACACTGACGCCGACAGCAGACACAAGCCTCACCGTAATTACTTTTGGCACGAGGAAAGCTTTCTGGGTCTTCGGTCCTGATTTGATTGGGGGAGCCGAGCGGAGACACGACAGACTGGCTTTGTGTGGACTCTCAGTGGAGCAGGAACAAAGCCGAGGACTTGGAAAACTCACAAATGCGTGATTATAATAATTATTATATAAGTAGGAGTACAAACTTTCAGGAAATGTTGATGTATGTGTGTGATGTAACTATTTCGGTTGTGTATCAGCCAACTCATAAACAGAGTGATGTGACAATATAAGGCATCGCTGTGGCATTTCGCTGCGTTTTAGAAAAAGAAAAAAAAATCGTGTCTGATCCTAACCCTAACCCATTCAGGCATAGAACTAGATAGGCACGGTTCTGGATACGATAGTCTCCAGGATATTATGACAGTTCCTCATAAACTGCTGACTTCCTTCCAAGTTCCCAGTTTGAGAAGGGACCTGTTAGTCCCCAGTTCCATGTACACAAACATGAATCCGCCCTAATTAAACTACAAGTTTCCAGTTTGACGTAGTGACACTGTTACAGTATCCAGGCGTGCTTTTGTTGTTCCTTATTATAAACTGCTGACTTCCTTCCAAGTTCTCACTTTGAGAAGGGACCTGTTAGCGCTACCGGCCGTCCCCACTTCCCTCCCCCTGTCCGTACACATTTCTCCGGCCTAATTAAACTACAAGTTCCCAGTTTGAGAAGGGACCTGTTAGCGCTACGATAGTCTCCAGGATATTATAACAGTTCCTTAAAAACTGCTGACTTCCTTCCAAGTTCTTACTTTGAGAAGGGACCCTGTTAGTCCCCAGTTCCACGTACACAAACATGAATTCGCCCTAATTAAACTACAAGTTCCCAGTTTGACACATTTACAGTATCCAGGCGTGCTTTTCTTGTTATAAACTGCTGACTTCCTTACAAGTTCTCAGTTTGAGAAGGGACCTGTTAGCGATACCAGCCGTCCCCACTTCCCTCGACCTGTCCGTACACATTACTCGGGCCTAATTAAACTACAAGTTTCCAGTTTGAGAAGGGACCCTGTTAGCGCTACGATAGTCTCCAGGATATTATAACAGTTCCTTAAAAACTGCTGACTTCCTTCCAAGTTCTTACTTTGAGAAGCGCTACCGGCCGTCCCCCACTTCCCTCGCTCTGTCCGTACACATTACTCTGTTCGCCTGGGACGCATTACAAACCCTCTCATGCTGACCCCGCGTTTTAACCCCTTTTGTCGGGGTGCGCCTAACGAGGCAGTTAGCGAGGTAAAGACCAGAAAATGGCCACCCGCGCGAGCCGCGGAGTGACCCATCCCTCTTTACACCGCACACGCACTCAACCTGATGGATCCACGCCGCGCGGTACGGCGCCACCTTCAAAGCAGTTTCGGACGATTTGGAACCACTTTGCCATGGCAACGGTTCCCTGGTGACGGGCGGTTTTTGGCGGGAGATGGGCAAGGGTTGTTTAATGAGTCGGACGACACTTGGGTTTCCATTTTCTGCTGTAGCAGAACAGAATAAAAATGGACTGACAGGACTAGGAGGTTTTTATGAACTCAGACAGAATGGGAAGCGATTTTGGCTCGGGCACTACTCTGTAAACTGTTGACTTCGGCATTTTTATAGAATAGGATCTGTTTTACTACATGGATTATGTAGAGTTGTTTTATACTGCGAATTATGCGCAATATTGGATGGTATCATGACATATAAAGACCATATTTCGTGCTATATAAAAAGATATGTTATGACCCAGATATGGCCTAGAATATGGTGAACGTAGCACAGTCATTTTGGTAATGGGGTACGGCTTGACTGAAACGGTCTCGAACAATTTTTCGTGTACTACTTTCTAGCTGAAGTTAGAAATGGTTATGGTGGGGATTGTTTAAAAAGCGTCAGTCAGAAGTTTTTGTAGATCCGATTTCTTGCATTGGAAATATCAGTTCAACCTTGACTCAGAAGGTTCTTACAAATTGTGCAGACAAAACATTGCCAGATTTGCTTTCAATTTCATCAAACATAAACAGACACGCGAACATATGCGCGCACACACACACACACACACACACACACACACACACACACACACACACATACAAATACACACACACGCACACACACACACACACACACACATAAACACACAAACACACATAAACACACAAACACACATAAACACACCCACATACACACACACACAAACACACACACACACACAAACGCACACACACACACATACACACACACGTAAACACACACATGCACACACACACACACACACACACACACAAACACACGCACATATACGCACGTGCATACACACACGCATAAATCTGTCCTACAGACCCAGTCCTCTCCCGGATCGTAAATACAAAGGTTAGCTGAAGGTTAATGAGAACGGCATGATACAAATCACAGTCTCGCTCGGTCTCGTGAGACCCCGGCCTACATGGAACCCCCAGCTCATATTTCACACTCATTACTCTCGTAGGGGATCAGAAACACAGTCCCTAAGGAGTACTTTAAAACAACTTATATTTATTTATAGATTTATTGGAATTACATCATACGCCATAGCAACTCAATAGCGACCTAGTTAGCACAACTCACTGAAAAAAATCGCAAAATTAGCAGCAACCTAGAAAAATTGTAACAAACAGTAACACTTATTGCTGCCCTTCATCTTTTGATTTAGGCAAGGATTTTCAATTCCTTTTTTCATCTTCAGAGCGTACCTTCCCCTTCCTTTTGACGATAATGGAATATTCCACATTGAGGTCACAGAATGTAGAGAGATTTGGCGACTGTGTTAGATACAGCATTTCGACATAACGCGACTACTTCACGACTAGACACGACTAGACACGACTAAACACGGTTAAGGTTTAGGTCAAGGATGTCCATGGAGTGATTTGAACTCTTGGCTTTGTCATCCAGAATCAGAATTGCCAACCACTAAAGCACGGCGCTCTGAAAGTCGGGTGCGTCTCTCAAACACTATTAGGAATGCCGAGACATAACTAAACAGTGCTTACGTGTATATGCTATATTTTCGACCTCTGAATTGTATTTGTACAATGTGTTTACAGTGTGTTTTCTGAGCAATGGAAGATTAGTTCCAGAACTACCTCAATAAACTTAACTCAAAAGAAGTACGCCCCACCCCTATTCAGTCAGTGGACTGCTCCAGTGATGACGTAATGGATACGACAAGGGCGTTGTCCTGAGTCTACTTAGTCATGGGAAACTGTTGCACGACAAGATTTCCTCTTCATGTAGTCAAGAGTTGCATCCAGAACCGTGCCTATCTAGTTCTATGCCTGAATGGGTTAGGGTTAGGATCAGGCACGGTTCTGGATAGTCTCTATCGTACCCAGAACTGTGCCTATCTAGTTCTATGCCTGAATGGGTTAGGGTTAGGATCAGGCACGGTTCTGGATAGTCTCCACGTATCCAAGAACGTAGATTCGCCCCAGGCACAGTTCTGAATACAACATGAGCGGAAAGCCACAAGCGACAAGAATGTCAAACTGTCCCTGTCCCTAGTGCTGAAACATCCGTAGTGCTAAAGCTAAAGCGTAACACGTGCCTGAGCACAGTTCTGGATAGAGCACGGTTCTGGATACAACAGGCCTTTTTTTTAAATCTTCCATTTGCTTGATTAACTGTTTTAATGTGTAAATAGATAAGTACATTTCTAACTGCCGGTTTTCTAATGTCCTGATGATTAGTAAGATATTCTTACATTTCCACCACAAAATCTATCCAGTTGCTAAAGTAACAGTTTTTTCATGTGTAAATAAAGAAATAAATAAGTACATTTATGCCATGCTGGGGTTGTCACATGTCATTACGTATTCAAATTTCCTATTATATAATAAAAGTACATTTCTAACAGCGGGTTATCCCTCAGGACGTCCTGATTAGTAAGATATTCGTAAATTTCCACCACAAAATCTATCCAGTTGCTTGAGTAACAGTTTTTTCATGTGTAAATAAAAGTGTGTGGGTCTCAGATTCGCAACCTGTTATCCACCTTAAACAAATCCACGCGAAGGCCACCGTGTCAAACCTCCTCACTCAGGTGTAGGGACTGACACGGTCATCATACTCGGGAAATCTGTATCTGTATATCTGTACATGAATCTGTACCTGTACCTGTACATGAATCTGTATACGTATCTGTATATGATTGCAAATAAAGATCTCGAGTGATTGCCAAGAAGAAGAAGAAGAAGAAGAAATCAATAAATAAGTACATTTCTAACTGTGGGTTTTCCCTCAGGACGTCCTGATTAGTAAGATATTCGTACATTCCCACCCCGTGCGGCGCTCCCAATTTGCTCCGGCGGGCTGGACGCTCCTGGTGTGAGCGGCGCATCAGCGTGCAGCTCACGGGCGGCTAAGCGGGCTCTTAGCGTTCCCCTCACGGCCGCTTCCCGAGCTAACGGCGCCGCAGGTTCGCCGGCACGCGCCGCGCACGCGAGATACATGCCTGGCTATTCCCGGGAGGGCTTGGATTGCGAAGATACTGATTTTGCATGCTAGTGGGCCGGGGACTACAGGCGCCGCTGCCTTGGCTCGTTACTGACCGGGAAACATAGCCTCGGAGCCAGACCAGCGGAGGCTCCCCGTTATCTCTGCGGTGCTGGGACTACTGTAGCCCGGCAGCCAGTTATCTCGGATTGCGAAGATACTCATTTGGCATGCTAGTGGGCCGGGGACTGCAGGCGCCGCTGCCTTGGCTCATTACTGACCGGGAATATACATTGTAGCCTGGCACCCAGATCACTGTAGGCTCCTTGGTATCTCCTAGCCTGGCAACCAGACCACCGTAGGCTCCCCGGTATCTCCACGGCTAGGAGAATTCTAGCTTCTCTGTTGTAATCAAACGCGTGCAATCAATAAATAGCAAATATTCTTAACCTTAAGAAAGGAAAAAAACAACAAGAAAAACAACAGCCCACTGGGGCCCTTGTGTAGCTTGTAGTTGTCTAAATGCGATTTCCACTCGTCAGATTCTATTCACATCACTGTCGCCTATTTGCTTTATTCCCCATTCTTTGCAGCATCACAGATAAAAAAGATAGAAAACAACAAAAAACAACCCCAGTGCCCCCTTATGTAGCCTTCAGCTGTCCAAACCCGATTACCAGCCGTCCTCTTCCATTTGTTTCGCCGTCAGTTATTTGTTTTATTCTCCCCGCCGCGGTGGCGCAGGCGCGCTGGTCTGGCGAGTGGCCATTCCTCTTGCCGGTTATCTCTGTCGGCACAGAGCGGACTGTGAGTCCATCAAACAACCAGACAGGCTTCATGCCGAGTTATAAAACTCGCCTGATTTCAGCCGTAGCGGGTCGTAAAACAGAGAGAGTGGAGAGAGAGAGCGGCTTTCAACCGCAGCGGGGAAATGTGTGAGGAGTCTGGGACACGGACTGCCTCTGTTTGTGCGTGTGTCTGTGCGTGTGCGTGTCTGTGCGTGCACTCATGTGGAGTAGGCAAGCCCAAACCGTTGCCATAACACAAGGTAACATCAGAACAACACAGCGATGGTATGCTGACCGATCCATGACGTTGGCCCACCGTGATTGAGAGCAGTACCGACGTCTGTCCTAGTGTTCACAGCGCCAGATCTGGGCAGGACAATTCCAGCCGTCCCGGTTAGATCGTGGTGTACAGGCTGGACCAAACAACTGCCAACGGCAAAAATACTCGAGGCGGTGCCGGAAGGCTAGTCAGTACCGTGGAAAGTGACCCCTCCAGCGATTCAGTACCAAGGACAGGACCTCCCTTCTGCTACTTAGTATCATGACAGTACCCACCCTGCGCACAGAATGGCCCTGGAGTCAGGCTAAAGTGTTCTCTACAGTGCTGGGAGCCAGGCTACAGTGTCCTAAATTACCTGGGAGCCAGACTACAGTGCTGACAGCCAGGCTTCAGTGCTGGGAGCCATGCTATATAGTATCCTACAGTGCCTGGGAGCAAGACTACAGTGCTGACAGCCAGGCTACAGTGCCTGGGAGCCAGGCTACAGTGTCCTCTACGCTATCTCAGTGGTCCGTGGGGTGTGATGTAGATCCATCAGTACCAAGGACAGTACCATCAATACCAAGGACAGTACCATCAGCAGTAACAAGGAAAGTACCAGCAGTACCAAGGACAGTACCCGACTCCTCGCGCAGATTCACCGTACCCCTGGAGATCTAGACCCACCCCGCGGCGGCTAGGCTGGAGTGTCCCCGGGCGTACCCCAACCATGCCTCCCGGCAAAGTCAGACTGCAGCGTCCCCGACCGTACCCTTGCCACACGCCCGACGGGACTAGACTGCAGCGTCCCCGACCGTACCCTTGCCACACGCCCGGCGGGGCTAGGCTGGAGCGTCCCCGCCCACCCTGTCTGTGCGGCCCGGTAGGGCTACGCTGGACTTTCCCCGCCCGCCGCCTCTGTGTCACCCCGTGGGACTACTCTAGAGCGTCCCCGACCGTCCTCTATCCTTCCCGGCGGAGCTACGCTCAAGTGTCCCCGCCGCCCCCCTCTGCGCGGCCCGGTGGATCCAGGCTGGAGCCGGTCCAGGATGGATGAGGAGGATGCTGCGGACGTGCTGCTCTTCCTCCTCCCTGGAGACGTACACATCACGTCACAAGCGCCAAACTCGCAAACCCGCGCTACGCTCCATCTATATTCATGACACCGAGCACCAATTTATCTGCCATTTGCATCTTAATATGACTTTTTGCCGATTAAATGGTCGGTGGATTCATTATTGGACGGGGTATAAATGCAGGGAGCGAGCCCCGGACTCGCCCCATTTCCGACAGGCGAGCAGGGGAGGATGCACGGGTCCGCACGGACTTGTACCGAGAGGCTGGCTGACGCTCGGCGGGGAGGGTGCGCACCCTCCCCCGTACACTTGGCGTGGGATTTACGGTGTATGGTGATCCTGCGGAGACGTGTAGCATATGCGCCATCCATCCATCCAGGAAGGTGACTCCAGGCTGTCTTTCCTTCGGATCAGGCCGCTTCACGTTGACGCCGTATCTCCTACATGCATCTTGGCGGTTCCCGTGCTGTAGCAACGCGGCACTACACCAGGGACACACGCAGGGCCGAGTCGCCAGCCTTCCCGGGACGCTACGGGCCTCCCTCCGCTTCACACGTTCAGGTAAGCCGCTAGATCCAGTCCGCCTAATCCCCGAGCTAATCCCCCATTGATCACCGGGCGGTGCCAGCATAGCCCGCGGCATGGAAGCCCAGGGTGACCCGGCAAATATCGCCCGGCCGCCCGCTTGTCCAAGGGCACCGCGGCGAACACACTGCAACCTAACTCCTACTACCTGTATCACAGTTCTAAGAACTGACGGGGAGGGGGTCTGTTTAGGGGGGTCTTGCTCTGTTTAGGGGGATCCTGGTGAAACATTGACAAGGTAGGGGGATACTAAGACTAAGACAGATGGTAGTTTCCTTGTAGCCATGCAAGGGAGGGGACGTATAATCTCTCTCCAAGCAGATGCAGGGAGAGAGCGTTGCAACGTTTTTCTTGTTGCCACGGATAAGCACAACTTTCACCAGCCAGGAAATTATATAATTTTCACTCCGAACATCTGCTTGGAGGTCAGGATATAACTCCCAACCGTGTCTAGTGTGTTTGTTTTTCTTATGTAAACAAGGGCGTGTCAGTGGCGTGTTTAGGGAATCATAATGGGCAGAAAATAACAGGGAAATTTACCAGTATAGAAGCAGTTTCTGTGTCTGTTCGTGACTGTTAAATGTAGCTGGAAGTCGTGAGCTTGCCTGCGTTTTGTTCTGACATTCAGTCGCCATTCCTACAACCACCAGTATGGTTTGATGCATCATGTCTTATCGGCGGTGCCTGTTTTATCGTGAAGTGAATGATTCTTGCTCATGTTCATTCTCATAAGGGAAACTGCGTCAGAAGCTCTACTCAACTTACAGATTTAAAACAAAACTGCCACACAGATGCGCAAAGACAGCTCAGACAGACATCACAAGAAACCCTGGCGCTTAACCACTAGCGATGGTCTGAATTATTAAAACCTACATCGCTGCCTCTTCCCTCTTGTGTAAATCAAGCTGAGCGCTGTACAGTTTGCACGCAGGACTTAGATAGGTATTGCAGAGGCAGTGATGTTCGTTCCCATGCCAAAAGGCGACGGGAGACACTGAACAAAACAATTGGCATCTCAGGCCGAGGAACCAATGCCATACGGTCTATGCTTTGCCCTGTGTGATACAGATATAGTTCGTTTTTTCCTAGAATTATCATAGAGCGGAACTCGCTGTCACCAAGTACAGTAAGGGCATCGTCACTAGATACTAAACAACTCTTGCAGTCAGATGTGCAAAGGTTAGGTGTGATAGGTTGTTCAGTGTAATATAAGCGAAGCTGGTGTGTTACGCCGAAGGGCGGTTGTCCCGGCTATACAGATACAGATGCTGGTGTGTTACGCCGAAGGGCGATTATACCGGCTATACAGATACAGATACAGAAGCTGGTGTGTTACGCCGAAGGGCGGTTATACCGGCTGTACAGATACAGATACAGAAGCTGGTGTGTTACGCCGAAGGGCGGTTATACAGATACAGACACAGTTCGTTACCCTTTAGGCACCCATCTCACATGTAAGCCGTTATTTAGTGATGCGCCCTTGGCTACGGGGGCAGCCTGGCTTGTATCTCAACCCAGTCAATAACATACATCAACTACGGGCCTGATCACATTCGTGTACGCGCTTCGTAGATCGCAAACTACAGGCATTTTTGGAATAGTCGTGCATTTGCCGTACAAAATTCAGCTCTCCTGTTACGGAAAAGGCTGTCTTAGATCCTTGTCAGCGGTTGGTTCTGTCACAGCCTGCTTCAAAATGTACGTTTTATGTTGTTAAAAAAAACACGTCAAAACGACCCGTGAGTAGCAGCGTCAACACGCCCTCCCGAGTGCTTAGCAGGAGTGTAGACACGTAGAGCAGGCTTTTCAAGTCATCGAACATCGAACACCGAACATCGAAGCCATCGAACACCGAACATCGAAGCCATCGAACCCGAACATCGAATTCCGACAGCGACAACACGCCCTCCCGAGTGCTTAGCACGAGTGTAGACACGTAGAGCAGGCTTCTCTGCCGGGATAAGCTGATTACGGAGATAATCAGGACAGACCGTTGACCGATAGACGCTCCCCTGGCGTCTCCAGCTTACCGTAAGCCCGGCTGAAACGCTGCAAAGCCCCGGGGAGTGCGCACAGGTCGGCCCGTGTCAGAGGGATCTCCCCTCTCCACCGCCAGCGGCGTTTGGAGATGGGGATCTAGATCAGATTCAGATTTTATTCCCAATGTCATAGCAGGTACAATATAAAATCAATACCTGAAATGCGTCATTGCTTACAAAGCCGCCTTTAAAAACCAGGGATAAAATTCATGATACATGATAAAATAGAATTCTAAAAAATCACAGTAGGTAAGAGTTGGTAATATCAAACACTATTTACAAAATGTTTCTGGTGTGAGCAGCAGACACGTACATATATCAGCGTGTGTTACAGGTCAGCTCAAACAAACCTATCTCAGTGCTAGCATTACAAGGAAATTAAGGAGAAGTTTTAGCACTGTGGTCCACCCACTATGTCCACACACTATGTCCACATGGGCCACCTGAGAATCTCCGCTTCCCGCCAGCGGCGTTCGCAGATGGGAATCTCGATCAATTCCGAGCCGCTGATTTTTTTTCTCTATCGATCGGTAGGAGGAAGGACGGGTTTCTATCTGCGGAGTTTAAAGTGCCTGGAAATTCTGCCGCTTTTACCGACTGTAATGATTAATGTACAAGTCTGGGACGGTAGACCTTTCCAGAAGCTGGCAAATCGGTGAGAAACAGCAGCCGGGATTCAAACTTTCGACCCTCTGAGCAGCAACAACCGGCAGTCGAACTTTCGACCTTCTTAGCGAGAACAGTCGGGATTCGAACTCCCGACCTTCTGAGCAACAAGAGCCGGGAATCGAACTTTCGACCTTTTCCAGAAGCTAACCGAATGTACGGGATTCGAACTCACAACGACCTTGTTCAAAATGGAAGACGTGCAGACGGGATTCGAACCCTGGACCCTCTGGTTCAGATGCCAAAAGCACAGCAATTCCGAGACGCCGAGATGAGACCTCCTACTCTGGTCTCCAGAGGCAAAAAGGAGGACTGGACGTCCATGTACAACTCTTAAGAAGCTCATTGAGTCTGAAACGGGTCTGCAAGGATTGGAACTTCTGTCCGTAATATCTGACAGACCTTACTGGAGACAAAACTTCACTAGCTGCACCTCATCAGAGGAAGATTGAAGAAGAAGAAGAAGAAGAAGAAGAAGAAAAGAAGAAGAGATGAGATCTAACATACGCACTGCTCGGTCACGGGTATTCTTGGGTTAATAATATACTTTTTCTATATTATTGCTTGAGAATACACGTGACTGAGTGTGTGTGAGACTCGACGGTCGACGGGAGACGTTCTTTCTCTTCGAAGTCATCGAACACCGAACCCAAACATCGAACATCGAATTCGAACATCGAACATCGAATTCGAACACCGAACATAGTTAACGTTCTATCCCCAACATTGCTACCCTCCTCCCCCCAGGAGACCCGCATTCTACTGTGTACTCAAGCGTCAGTAAGTCGACATGATAGCTATTACTTAATTCAAACATACACGCTACATTTAACGCTCCATTGCCGTCTGTACTCTTCCGTCCTTTGTTCCATCTTTTATGGTGTATGTTGTACAGTTTATTTCTGGTACTTGATGTAGTAGTACATACATCATTTGTCATGCTTTCTGTCGGTTTTAACGCCGATTTCTGTATTTGGTAACGTTAACCACGCATGGAGCGCAGTTTTAGTTTCCGAGAAAACTGAATTCACAATGAGTTCAGAGAACGGACTATTATTGGTCACAGCTGCGCACTAGGTTTGCTTGTGATTTCGCACGTTGAAAAGCCAATTTCACTCTGCCAGTTCCAATCGGCGTCTGCAGTTTTAAACTGGCTGATATGCCGGTTCTTTTACTACAGGGGGAGGTTGGGGCCTATCACTGACAATAAATACATATACAAATAAATACAAAATTGTGCCTATCCAATTCTATGCCTGAATGGGTTAGGGTTAGTATCAGACACGGTTCTGGATAGTCTCTATTGTATCCAGAACCGTTCCTATCTAGTTCTATGCCTGAAGGGGTTAGGGTTAGGATCAGGCACGGTTCTGGATAGTCTCTATCGTGTCCAGAACCGTGCCTATCTAGTTCTATGCCTGAATGGGTTTGGGTTAGTATCAGACACGGTTCTGGATAGTCTCTATTGTATCCAGAACCGTTCCTATCTAGTTCTATGCCTGAAGGGGTTAGGGTTAGGATCAGGCACGGTTCTGGATAGTCTCTATCGTACCCAGAACCGTGCCTATCTAGTTCTATGCCTGAATGGGTTTGGGTTAGGATCAGGCACGGTTCTGGATAGTCTCTATCGTACCCAGAACCGTGCCTATCCAGTTCTATACCTGAATGGGTTAGGGTTAGGATCAGGCACGGTTCTGGATAGTCTCTGTGTTCAAGAACGTAGATTTTCCCCAGGCACGGTTCTGGATACACTTGGACTACTGTATGACTGTATCGCCTTAGATCAGAATCTTATCATGAGTCAGTGTCTTGCGCGCTGTGAAGTCATGTCTTGAGTCAGATATGCTTAACAAGAACATTTGATTATAAAACGGCCAGTTACGGAGCAAGGCGATGACGTCATTGCGGTGTTGGAAGGTCTCTCATCCCTGCTTGGCATTTTAAGAAAATGATTTAAGTGGTATTTTTTCAGTGGCGCTTCAAATTAAGGCACTAGATTTGCTTTTTTTCTAATTTCTATCCAAGGCCTTTTCACTTATCTCATTTTTGTGCGCCGTTTGTTAGCAGCTTATCTTTTCTTACGCTAGCTGTTTACCATTCTAAAATCTCCATGGTTTCAATAACTTAAAGTTAAGAAACTATGACCTCCCAAAACAAAATATCCTTCTTATTGAAAGCAAAAGAAAGGAACGTTGCAATGAATTGATATGGTCGTCATAATTTAGTTTATTGTTTCAGAAAGTGTCACCATTTGCCAATGACTTTGATACCCGTTCGGTAGGGCCCGGATGTGTCGAACTGTGCACGTGATCGATCTCGCGAGAGTTCAATCTCGCGAGAGTTCAATCGCGAGTTCCTGAGTAGCTCGGACGTTTGGATGACCTTCCCTTTGCGATGTTCCGCAGCGGACGGAGCTTTTGTGTCGAATCAAATCCGCCGCCGACACACACACACACAGGAAACATTCCCCGCATAAAGGCTTTGCTTTACATTCGCGGCGGAATGGCGGACTTAAGAGCAATTCTGTCCACACTGGAATGGGGTTTTACTTACCGAACTCATTTCGCTACACTGTTTCATCTGGGCATTGAATTTCGCTCACTCACGATGCTGCTTGGCTACATACAAGCCGCGGAATCGGTTTGAACTAAAAACTACTTTTGTCAAATTGATTTTTTGCAAGTATGCAAGGTTTGTTCCAAAATATTAGTTTCTGAAATCATCAGAAATATCGTGGATATAAAACAACTGAGAAAATTTCGCCACCGTTCTTTCCTTCGTGGGCCAAGAGCATTACGATCTAATCTAATACTGTTCCGTTATTAGATATCTGTCAGCCTATATACGTTTATAATTCGGTTATAGAATGCACGGTGGTTATAGAATGCAAACCGTGCATTCTATTCAACCAGCTTTGGCCAAACGAGTTTGCTGTCCTTGTTGCATTTTATCTATTCTGCAGATGCAAATGTAACGTAACCATGAATATTATTTTATTTATTTTATTCACACATATTTTATGAGTATTGGGCAGGAAGCACAGTTGCTTATATGACGCCTTCTACTCAAGAACACAAATATAAAAACAAGAGTAAAACACAATGACAAAACACATACATAATTACCATGAATGTTACTCTCAGAGTCCTTTTGTTTTTCTATCTATTCATGTTAAATTCGAGCAATCATACACACGCCACGGTGCATATAAAACTAGCTCGCCTGCTTGTTCATTCTACTAAACCAGTTTGGGCCACATCACATGATTTTTCTCTTCTTATTGAATCCATCTATTGTGAAGATAAGGTAACCAGGAATATAACTCTTAGAGTCCTTTTGGTTTTATATTTATTGACGCGATCATTATTTCATTACTTCCACACACTTATGCTTATTTTAGTGTTGCCATCGAAACAAAGATAATACAAAAGCGAAATGACCCAAAAACAGACATGCAAAGCATAAGAATAAGTAAACTACGGTGAACCGCATGATAACTAAATAATATGACATGTAGGAAAATGAAAATGAAATATTGATTAAACTGGTAGGATAACAGAAAAAATGTTTACTCGATAACACAAAAAAATGTTTACTCGAATCTTTTGGGTTTTATTTTAAAAACAACTGAACACATTCTAAAAGTTTAAAGTTTACGCCTGCCTACGTTGTCTCGTCTGCTGCTGCAATTTTCCGAAATAACATTACCCCTCCCTGATTAACTGGTACAGGAAGCGGAACTGTCATCCGCGTCTCTTCCGACCTCCAAACACGCGCAGATAAAACTCAATTAAACACGGGCCACTCCCGCTTATCGGACGGGAATCCAATTAACTCGTGTTTACTGTTCTACTCTGAAGGCTGAGAGCGGCAACGCTGCAGAAATTACGCCCGCGTTTAAACACAATCGCGCATTATCTCCGAACAGAGCTTTTTTTTTTATTGGTTGCTGTTAGGGTTATTGTTTGCATGGCACTGCGGCCCTGCCATCATTTCATGATTTTGAGGAAGACTTGGTACCTATACAGATACAGTGCACTCTTCCCCTGAGTGTATAGTGAACGAGCCCTGGGGTCACAGAAAGTAGGGCATCCGGGGCAGAGAGGTCTTCCCAAAGCAGGGTCCCAAAGGTTTCCAGGAATGTGGGCATAGATGTGGGTCAGAGACATGCCTATGGACATTCCATTCCTGTGGACAAAATGCCTGTACGATTCCTAGAATTCTTGCGAATTGCACACAAGCTCCCGCTTATCGAACGGGAATCCAATTAACTCGTGTTTGCTGTTCCACTCTGCGCTCTGTGAGAGGCAACGCTGCAGAAATTACGCCCGAGTTTAAACACAATCGCGCGTAATCTCCGAACAGAGCTTTTTTTTATTGAAACATACAGTGACAAGACGTGGTGGCGACACACTCAAGTTACACTTATATCCATGTCGCCACCAGACAATACACAATACAAGCAAGCAAAGCACGATAAAAATACAGTGATTAATCGATGAACAAGTGAAATAAATATATAAATACTGACAGGATTAATCAAGATGTTACCAAAAGCGATTGG
Source organism: Branchiostoma floridae x Branchiostoma japonicum (assembly GCA_013266295.2). Lineage (NCBI taxonomy): Eukaryota > Metazoa > Chordata > Leptocardii > Amphioxiformes > Branchiostomatidae > Branchiostoma > Branchiostoma floridae x Branchiostoma japonicum. The sequence goes on along the minus strand of CM023836.1, from coordinate 273,203 downwards.
ATACTAACAAAAATGTCTGAACATGTAGTAGTATTTCACAGAGCTTCTGGTGGCTACAAGGCGGCATTAATATTTGATTGGCAAGACAGCATCCAATACACCACCGTTTGGCCGGTGCAAAAAATAGATGCCGGTATAAAAAAAAGAACGCCGATAAAATCACCCCAAAGACGCCAAAAATAAGCCGAAGCCTAAACCTCTGCTTGAAAAGCAAATCAAGTAGATGTATCATGACTGAAGCGGTGAAACTATTAAAAAAACGGACGGCATTAAATTGGCAAGACAGTATTCAATACGCAACCATTTGCAATTCGGCAAACGGTGGCGTATTGGTAAGAAAAGATACCGGTACAAGAAAAGAGAAAGCCGATAAAATCACCCCAAAAGACGCCAAAAATAAGCCGAAGCCTAAACCTCTGCTTTGAGAGTGAATTTAGCAGATATGATCGGGACTGAAGTGGTGAAAGTAGCAAATAGTACGGTGAAAGAAAGAGTGCAATACGTCATGGTGAAAATGAGTACCAAGCTTGGGTTAGGTTCAGGACAGAAACTGGAAGAAGGAAGGACGTTAAAATTCTATCTAAAGAAGGGCTTTCAAATTATTCGGCTTAAGTGTAAAGTCATGAAAAAATTGTAACACATACTGTCAAGCAGTGCAATTCAGTCCTTGGACTGCGAACGTGCTTTTAGTTCCTTTGAGGAAAAATAAACCAGTCTATCTATCTATCTAACTGTTCATAAACCTAACGCCAATTCAGCACGCTCCACGCTGTGCGCGAGTCGGGAGGTTCCCCCGTGTGTCATTACAGAAACAATCAGTTCTGAGCGCAGCCATCCGCAGGTCTGCATGGAGCTGTCCCTGGCTGTTATCTGTGCCATTATTTACTGCTATTCTCTACTAGACTCCAGTGGCCATGGTTTCCTGGAAAGTAATGGCAATTGGGCAAATAGTTAGTAAGTAGTATTCACACGTAGGAGTACGTATATACACTTTGCAACATACTCCTACATGTATGGTCAACTTTGGCAAACTACTAGTATTGCATTTAGACATTTTCAATGATTCCTAGTTTTTGAAGGAGGCAGAGCAAGTGTCAGAAGGAAGAGTTTTCCATGGTGACGTGGCTCTGTTGTTGTTCCACACCGTGTTATAATGTACAGTGCTTATGATAAGTACAGGTGCAATATCTGTGTCATCAGGTGCGTTAGCTCGCGAGGTGCATGATGGGAGAATAGCTAGCACCAGCTTGGTACTTCTTTTTCCTAACATTTGTAAGACTTTTACGTCATGAAGTCAATTTTAAAGACAACTTAAGGGTAGAAGAAGTATTAATGGCCGCGAAGATACGCTACTGCAGGCGGGTTCATGTATTTCTAAGATAGTTTGGTCAAGGTCAGGAAGGTCGGAGGTCACTGTTCCCAAGATGGCCGCCTCCTCGTCCCCTGGGAGTAAGTCCTCACTTTTCTTCTTTCTTCTGGCATTGATTGCAGCAACAGAGTTGCCACTGTCACCCTTAGATACTTGACGTTACAGTTACAGTTACAGTTACACTACATGAATCATACCTTAGTTACACAGCAGTTGTACAAGTTACAATGTAGCGTTATGCCACCTACTCAGGATAGGATCAGGCACGGTTTTCAACTGTCTTTGCGTATCCAACAACGTATATTTGCCCCAGGCACGGTTCTGGATAGTCTCCGTGAATCCAAGAACGACTAGGTTTGCCCCAGGCACGGTTCTGCAAATACGCGTGGACTATCGAGACCCGTGCCTGAGCATGGCTCTGGATAAAGCACGGTTCTAGGTACAACAGTACCTAGTGCTATGGTACAATAGCCGTGTGTGAGTCTGGTAGAGACTACGTCGATTGGGTTCCTCTACCGACTCCCTCCCAGCTCCGCTGTACCGTGTCTGGGGGTCCCGCATGTATAATAAACCTGTCGCTCTCCCCGCCCAGCCGGAAATGTTACATCAATAACCCCTCATTAACATTTTACACCCGCCTGAAATATTCATGCTGATTTGTTTGTAATGAGGTGGGGTTTATTAAGATACTACTTAGCCACTTACGAGACGGGACTTCCGGGATTGGAAACTACTCTGGGGTTGAGCTTTTTCTGGGTGTTTTAGGTTTAGATGTTTGTTTGTTTGTTTGTTTATTTGTTTGTTTGAATCCTTGTTTATTCATGAGAAGCTCAGATCAGCCTGCAGACCGTTTTTTTTATTTAGGTCACAAGGAGATTTAAACTTTCTCGAGGTCATGTCGGAGGAAGGCCGGGTCGGACAAAATATAACGAAGATTACATAATTAAAGTCATAACAATGATATAGACATAGAAACAGTAAGTGTTGCACTGACGAAGGTAGCAGCAGGACTTCCAATAGTGACTATGTACTGGTTGTGTACAAACAACGTTTGAACCCCCAACTTTGCCTGACAGAAGGACTGGCCATGTGGATACAGTTTTTTTTTGTATAAAAATGTGTACACCTTCCTTCAAACATTCGGTCCTGATTTTGAAACCCCGACTCAAAATTTTCCTGACAGAATCTCTCATCAGACCAGCTCCATTGGCCTTTACCAGGCTTCAGAAGTGGCTGATGAGAGTAGAAACGGTTGATCCGCTAAAGGAGTACGGTTTCTACTCTTTCCAGCCGCTTCTGAAGCCTGGTAGAGGCTACAGCTCTAGTATCCTCTGAAGCCTGGTCGAGGCTACAGCTCTAGTACTAGTATCGATCCTCATCTGAAGCCTGGTCGAGGCTCCAGCTCCATTATCCTCTCCTATCCCTGGTAAATCAGCAGAACGAACTGCCGCGAATAAAAAGCCGTTACTCGGGCAGAAATGGCTCGTAAACCCAATTAATGCGGGCCCGGCCCCATCAATCATTTTTCCCTAGAACTATCGTAGAGTGGAACTCGCTGCCACCAAGTACAGTAGGGGCATCGTCACTAGATAGCTTTAAACACTGTCTGGAGTTAGATGTTCAAAGGTTAGGTGTAACAGGTCGTTCGGTGTAATGTAGCCAGCTGCCGCCGAGCCGCGTGCCTGCGAAGCTGGTGTGTTACGCCAAAAGGCGGTTATACCGGCTATACAGATACAGATACAGATACAGAAGCTGGTGTGTTACGCAGAAGGGCAGTTATACCGGCTATACAGATACAGAAGCTGGTGTGTTACGCCGAAGGGCAGTTATACCGGCTATACAGATACAGAAGCTGGTGTGTTACGCCGAAGGGCAGTTATACCGGCTATACAGATACAGATACAGGAGCTGGTGTGTTACGTCGAAGGGCAGTTATACCGGCTATACAGGTACAGAAGCTGGTGTGTTACGCCGAAGGGCGGTTATACCGGCTATACAGATACAGACACAGAAGCTGGTGTGTTACGCCGAAGGGCGGTTATACCAGCTATACAGATACAGATACAGAAGCTGGTGTGTTATGCCGAAGGGCGGTTATACCGGCTATACACTCAGATACAGAAGCTGGTGTGTTACGCCGAAGGGCGGTTATACCGGCTATACAGATACAGATACAGAAGCTGGTGTGTTAGGCCTGGTCAAGGCTACACTTTAGTATCCTCTGAAGCCTGGTCGAGGCTACAGCTCCATTATCCTCTAAACCTGGTCGTAAACCCAATTAATGCGGGCCCGTCGCCATTACCGGAGCGGAGACCGGCGGCGCGCGGGGCGGGATCAGCCCTCTGCCGCCCGGGATGGCTCCCAGGGGACGGTCCGGCCGGTAATTGACATGGAGTGATTATTAATGTATGAGATCTGCACATGTTACTCCGTACGGGGTCAGACGGACGGATATCGTATCCCGAACCGTGCGTATCTAGTTCTATGCCTGAATGGGTTAGGGTTAGGACTAGGCAAGGTTCTGGATAGTCTCCGCGTATCCAAGAGCGTAGATTTGCCCCAGGCACGGTTCTGGATACAATGTTTCAGTCCCAGAACCGTGCCTATCTAGTTCTAAGCCAGAATGGGTTAGGGTTAGGATCAGGCACGGTTCTGGATAGTCTCCGCGTATCCAAGAACGTAGATTTGCCCCAGGGACGGTTCTGGATACGTGTGGACTATCCTGAACCGTGCCTGAGCGTGGTTCTGGATAAGTTCTGTATACAACAGTTGCTAATTGACATGTAGTGATTATTAATGTATGAGACCTGCCGATGTCACTTCGTACAGAGTCAGGCGGAGAAAACACAGGCACGGGGGCAGCTCGCTCTCAATGTCAGTATCGATTTTTGTACTAACTTTATATCTTTATCTTTACATTTGTTTCAATGTTCATGACTTATTTCAGAAATAATTTTTTAAATCTTATCAAACATGGTAAAACACTAAAATAAAAGCTAAGGATTCATTGGCATGGAGACTTGCTTTCAGTATTGGCTTTATTTCTGTCCTCATATGTTTTATTTCCTTTCTATATGATAGATTAGACTCGGCTCTTATCAAACATTATAAAACAATAAAAAAAAGCTCAGGACATACATGTAGTGCAATTGTTAGAGTACATGTACTGGCCATGTTCTACAGTAAAGGGGCAGGACTCGCTACGCTGTGCTATATACGAGTTGGTTAATTCTGAAACGGGTTTGAACTGAAATTTTGAACCGAACCTCACCAAAAAAATGGACGTACCCAAAGTTTCTACTGTCTTTACCAAGCACTGCCAATTTCCGAAAGACTTCTACCAATTTGAACTTTCAAGCTAAGGGTTGGCTAATTGTTAGGGCTGGCTCCGTTGTGTACGCGGGAAGACTCGTAAACACCCGCCAGTGACGTCACTGATGACGTCAGAAGCCTTATCTTGTTCCCCTCTGGCATATTCGATCCCAATGAGGGTTGGGAGGGGGGCGGGTAAAATTTACATTTTTATCTTTATTTTACACACAAACAGACATCCCATCCCCCTCCCGACCCTCTCAGGCCTGCCCTCGATTCAGTCTAAGTTATAAGGCCACACCAAGTATTTTTTTATGGATGACGTCCTCTGGAGACCCTAAATCTAATGCGAGAGCGCGAAAAAAAAACAAGAAGGGCCGAAAAAAATAAGACGCCTAGATTTGAAATATACTAAGGGACGACAAATGTTAGGACACAAATTGAATGAGAGAACAGTCAGTGTAACAACCAACAAGTCTTTTATTTGTCATGAAAACAGCAATAAATCAGTGGAGCAGCAGTTGTGTCTGAGTGTCCTGTTTCTTTCCTTTCATCACATCTTCTCTTTATCTTGCGATTTGCGGCACTGCCGTGACTCTTTGGTCATAGTTACAGGAAGCGGAATTTCTTTTTTCTTTTTTTCTGGGAACAGGCCAAAATCAATGCGCGCGCGGACGTCATCCATAAACATTACTTGGTGTGGCCTGATCCCCTAATGCACTGAGCGGAGTTGTTTCTGCTGATTGTGGGGCGCATTTACGTCACTCCGTGTTGAGATTCATACTCGCCATACGTCACTTCGAATTCGGTCGCCATCTTTTCGAACGTGACCTGTCACCCCGAGTTCTGAAGCAGCTGCCAGGGAGCGTTTACCTCAAAGTGACATGCAAAAAAAAAACAAGGAGAGAAAATAAGGCTTAAAAACAGTTTGAAATTACATTTTATACGTAATAAGTGATATTAGTGAGTTTTGATTTTAATCGTTATAATATCTTTACTTTTTGTGTGTACGGCACAGTGCAATTCAGTTCCCCTGAAAAGGGCTCCTGCAATACTGTACGTTTTAACCTAACAGTTCAATAAACCAGTCATATATATATATAAACTGTATGAAAACATCTAAGGATTGTAGCCTGCCCCCCCCCCCCCCCCCCACACACACGCTTGCCAAGTACGTTTTGACAGTCCTTCCGCGGCCTCCACTTTAGACGTTCGTCAGCCATGAATTTTTGATGACCGAATCCACAAGTGCTGCAGTTGTCTGTTATAATCATGTCTCCGCCCGCCTTCGGGTACAAGTATAGCCGGGATCCGGAAGCAACATACAGATAGCAGAAACTGTGATGTTCACTGTGTGTTGAATCCCATCCCAACTCTATAAAGAAAGGAAAGGAAAGGTCCCCGTTCCACTCCATGCGAAGCATAGGGGTGCTGCCCATCTCCATTTCTGTAGCCCTTGGGCCACACAGTTGTGCAATAACTACAGCAGGGGGCTGGTCCGCTGGAAGTGTTGTGTGTTTGACCTTCCCATACTCTTTCTCATATGTGCTGAGTGCTAAACAGAGAAAGAAGTGTGTACCATTTTTAAAGTCTTTGGTATGACCCGGCCGGGGTTTGAACTCACGACCTCCCGGTTACAAAGCGGGCACTCTTCCCGATTGAGCCTTTGCACCGGTAACTATAGAGACATACGGGTATATTTTCTTTCTTTACATTGGTCACATATGCCGTGCGATCGTCCTATGAACGTTAACTGAATGCATTCTTGTGATAGTCGTGCATGTGTCCTGCAAAATTTAGCTGTCTTGTTGCGGAAAAGGTTGTCTATTGTTTATAGTTTATTTGCACATTAAAACAAGACAAGTTAATTTGTAGTGAGCGATAGGAAGAATGTGCCGGAGAAACGAGAAACCTAAAAGGTCTATCTAGGGTTTCCCCTTTATCATAGATTGTAAATAAGATGAAATCTTAGATCGTAATATCGACGATTGGTTCTGTCCCAGCCTGCAGCTGCCTGCAAATTCTACGGCTTCAAATCTTACGGCGAACCACGGTGACCGCGTCGTAAACGTTACAAGGCTGTGGTCTCTTCCGTACTGACATTAGGGCCTGGATATTTACTACACGGGCACAGGAGAACTGTGCAGTAGATTATGTATGATCCCATCTGACACTGCATAGACATTACATCACAGACGTCCATGCTGCACTTATACGTGCGGAGGTACCCATTAGAACCTGGCCTGTTGATTTGGGTTAATCCTAACTTAATCCTATATGTGTTTGCACCTACGTCATAGACATAGATTTAATTCGTCCATTACTCGTAGGTTTGTTTTGTTGTTACCTCCGAGTACTAAGGTATTGTTTTGGGTGTGTTTATCTGTATGTTTGCTTGTGTTCGTATAGTACTGCTGCTGCATCACAATGAAGGCATTGGTGACTCGTGTTCCTTCAGCTGTTTGCTTTGCAATACTGTTTTTGTGGTTGTTCTTAAATATATAATCGATACATTCTTCGTCGTAAGCGGTTCATCAATACCTATATTTTAGAGAGAATCCTCCAAATCTGTTTTACACGAAAGCCCGCGATTCACTCATTCATTCATTCATTCATGCATGCATTCGCTCATTCATTTCCTCATTTATTCATTCATTCGTTCAGCGAAGTAAAAAACGTCCTCGAAATCGGCAAAACAATGTAACTACAAGTGATTTGTCACCGCTTGTTAGGCTCTTTCCAACCGAGTCCAGCTGTGACAGTCCCCGTAAAATACCCCCTCTCTGACTGAGTGTTAGTGTCCTGCTATGGTCCATCCTTCCATCATAACTAACCACCATCTTCTGATGTCCCCGGCATCTTGTGGGTTTCCTCCGCGCGAATTTACGGCGTCCTCAAATCGCATCAGCAAACGTGCCTTTTCCTGTTACCGCTCCGACAAGATTGGCTGTTATTTCCCGCCATTATGACTAGTGGACGGATTGATGGGTGCAGTAACCGCTGTTGGAACGCCCTTTGGAAGCTGTAGCTGATAACAGCCCCTGTGTGGATACATGTAGGTTCGGTTGGTGACCGCTAGTAACGCTAAGCAGGATGGATGTTTGTGTGTTGAGGGTCGCTCATGGGTCACTACTGGCTGTAGGAGACACCCTGTGGTGTTGGGTTACATGATGTTGCAAGTTGTAGGGGCTGGTCACCATATATATATGTAGCTGTAGCTGATAGCAATGATAGCAGTCCCTGTGTGGATAGGTTCGGCTGGCGACCGCCGGTAACTTTACTTTACTTTATTCTTTATTTCAGGAATCCACGGCCCATATAAAAGAAAACATACAAATATCAATACACATAATAACAGCAGTTAAAATATGACTATGAGTACAGACGGACCGAGGCATTGCGGAAGAACCTGTTGCGGAAGATTGCATTGGAGATTGGATGATGTCGTCATCACTTATTTATCTTCTTATTCCTATTTTCACCTGTTAGTTCTTAAGGATTACAAGCAATTTTAGCGTAAATTTAGTGTTAGCAACAGGTGGTCGGAAAAACAAGGAAAAGATAGTAAAGAAACAATGAGACATCAGCAACCGATCGCGTGTGTGAAACGACAAAATTATGGAAACACATGCTTCCCTCTCGAATACAATCCACAAGCTTTCAGAACAAACATTCACCGCCATCTTCTGTTTTTTTATATTTTATTCACATAGATTACCGAGCATTCGGCAGCAAGCACATTCGTGCTTATATAGCCCTCTGCTCAACAAGAGACATATAAAATACATCTTCTGTTCTGGCTTAGTTACGTAAATGTCGTACTTACCTAGCTCAGTACCTAGAAGTGGTCACCTATTGGCTTTGCACTGAGCAACACCGTTTTAAAATTACCAAACGTTACAGGTTTTCTTTATATCCTTATATGATAGCCAGGAAGTCTCCCTTGTTTCTTGCTGTTTTCCCGCATGTTGCACCCCCCCCCCCCCAGCTGGTGGTGGTTAATAGACCCGACCCGCCGATAATTACCGCTCAGGCTGCCACTGGTGCCTCCCGACCGCCTGCTGACTCACACTGCACATCATTACAGGACAAAATCAGCTTCCCAGAATTGCAGTTCAACATCCAGTGCTGGGGTTGAACGTCCGTACTGTCGGACCTTTCTTATACTGAGGTCACATTTCCAAACCGGGGCCCGGCCGGGCTGTTTCGATTAACCAAAAATCAACAATTTAATAAATATGAAAAATATACAACATTATTTTCCCAGAACTGCAGTTCAACATCCAGTGCTGGGGTTGAACGTCCGTACTGTCGGACTTTTCTTGGGGAGTGTCAGCCGCGTGCTCAAGACCCAGAATAGAGTCGTTCGGTGTAATGTAGCCAGCTGCCGCCGCGCCGCGTGCCTGCGAAGACACATCTTACTGGACAACATCGTTTCCCCAGAACTGGAATTCAACATCCGAGGCTGGGGTTGAACGTCCGTGCTGTCGGACCTTTCTTATGCTGAGGTCATTTCCAAACCGGGGCCCGGCCGGGCTGTTTCATTTGACGAAAAATCAACAATTTATATTTTTTTTAAAAATACACAAATAGTTCCCATTATTAAATTTGTCAACTTTTTTTGGCTTTGTTGTCTATCATACTTTTCGTTCCATAACACTGCCTGGCCGGGCCCCGGTTTGGAAATGTTACCTCAGCATTAGGGAGTGTCAGCCGCGTGCTCAAGACCCAGAATAGAGTCCATATCTGTTCCAGCGAAGCTAACGTTTGATGTTAACACTCATGAAGCTGTAAATTCGTAGAGTCCAAACTCGTGAACCGACAGCTCGCTGCCGTGCGTGACCCCAGTAGTCATAGGGCATGACCCCAGTGGTCAGAGGGTGTGACCCCGACCCACTCACGCGTGTTTTCTCACCCAGGATGTCAGAAAACCCGCTTTCCAGCTGAATGCACACGAATCCGTTTACTTCACACCAAGAGAGTGTAATACTCAGTTTTCGTCTGTCTCTTCTCTCTCTCACTCTCTCTCTCCCTCCTTCTCTTGCCTATGCTTTTGTTTTGTCTGTGTGACTGGAAGGGTCGCGAAGCATCATGGGTAAGGGGGTGAAGTCTGCCATCTCCGATTGCCTTGTCATTGTTTGTTACATCATAAGGCAATGGCGATGACTGTTTTAGGATTCACAACCTGAATTCTGAACATCTAGAATAGATGCATCAGCAGTTACTAGTAGTTAAAATTAACATTCAAACCTAAACACCCCACATCTTGACGTCCATAGTTATGTATGAATGCGTGTTTAAGTCTATAGATGTACAGTAACAGCGCTCATCATCATTAAAACTGTTTTAAGTCTGTTCAGCGGTTAAAAGCCTCTAATGGGGAAGAGATTGGGGGTAATGAACGTCAGGATCCTCCGGCCTACGGAAAGGCTCAGAGTTAATATAACACATCAGGGCCGGGATAACGGCTGGTTCTTCTGCACTAAACACTTCTTAGTGAGTCAGAGGGAGGGTGGAGATCACTGTGTGCATGCTGAATACTGGGGTGTGATCGGGCATTTGTTCTAGTTATACACCTGAATGGGTTAGGGTTAGGATCAGGCACGGTTCTGGATAGTCTCTGTCGTATCCAGAACCGTGCCCATCTAGTTCCATGCCTGAATGGGTTAGGGTTAGGATCAGGCACGGTTCTGGATGGTCTCTATCGTATCCAGAACCGTGCCCATCTAGTTCCATGCCTGAATGGGTTAGGGTTAGGATCAGGCACGGTTCTGGATAGTCTCCACGTATCCAAGAACGTAGATTTGCCCCAAGCACGGTTCTGGATACGCGTGGACTATCTAGAATCGTGCCTGATCGTAACGTTTACCCTAACAAATTCAGTCGTAGAATTAGAAGGTTCTGGATACAACACTACGAAGTGGGGTGTGGTCGAGTTTTCGATACAGTCCGGAATAATTAGATGAATTAGGAGATGAAATTGTATATTTTATTAGAATATAATTGAGTTGAGGCAATATTAATCGATTTTCAATGATATTACCCTCTTGCATTCGATATCAAAGTTTCTCAATGTTATCATATGATAATAATAATAATAGCCACAATAATGATAGTCATTTTTATAATATCAGTTTCCCCCAAAAAAACCTACTGATTGTAAATACCAACTCAAGTCAGACTTTGCAAGTCTGCAACATGGTATCATCAATTAAGATTTCCAAGTTTTCAGAGAAAACGTTCTGATGTTAAACCGATATTGAAGACTTCTCTGTCAACTTCACTAAGGAAGCGCTCGGAGCATTTTAAACATTCTAATCAGAACTCAGGAGTAACGACTGGTTTTTATCGGCCTGATTATAGCGTAATCTGCACATCCGTGCTAGGAGAGTTTAGAATACGATGAATAGCAACTATTCTGATAGGCATTCTCATCAGAATCCAGTCTGATAGGCATCGTCATTACAATTCAGAGTTATGACTATCTTTTTTTGTGAGGTTTTATCAAGTAACTAGAGCGTGAAGAATATAAAATAGTTAAGGCGAGGCGAGAAATAGGTGTGAGGATGTTGTAATACCAGTTTATGGTCTAATGTTATCTATAATACACCTACATTATGAACAGGCACTAATAATAGCAATGGAGAAGTGACGTTTTTGGGAATGAATGTGAGCTAAACTCGCTATTCAGGTTGTTGGGCGTTAGATATTTGCAGTTGATAAACCAGCCTAACTTACCATACATTTACAAATATATATAATCACTGTTGTGAACTCGGTCAGACTTTATCGTCCTAAGCTACGTTTAAGTCGCAGTTCAGTGTTCGATGGTGTTACATGTTCGCATTTGATAAACCAGCCTAACTTACCATAGAGACAAAAATGTACTCAGTGTTGTGAAATGCTCACATTTGATAAACTCGTCCTGAGCTGCAGTTTAACTCGTAGTTCAGTCCGTTGGATGTTAGATGTTCACATTAATAAACCAGCTTACCATAGAGGTACAAATGTACCCAGTGTTGTGAAATGCTCACATTTGATAAACCCGTTCAGTTCTCCCCGTTCCAAGCCGCTTACCGCCGTTCCTGACACGGAGGTCCCGACTCCGCGGCGGATCCAATTTGCCCGGGTGGTTGACTCTGAGATCGGTTCTTTCCGTCTCACCGCTTCCCTATTCACCCGGCTCCGCAAAATGGCGGGAATCTGTACCCTCCACGCAGAGGTTTAGGCTTCGGCTTAGTTTGACGTGTTTTTAGGCGTTTTTATCGGGCTTTCTTTTTTGTACTGGTATTTTTTTTTTACCAATCAAACTTCGCTGGTGTATCGAATACTGTCCTGTCAATGTGATACTGTCTTGTCAATGTGATGCTGTCTTGTCAATGTGATACTGTCTTGCTGAGTTGATACTGTCTCGCCAGTTTGATACCGTCTTGCAAGTTTGATACTGTCTTGTAGCCACCCAAAGATCTGCTTGGAGATTATGGAATTTGCAGGGTCTTATTCACAACCTTTCCCGGCAGGATTCGGGTGTTCTGTGAACGTTATCGGTGGTGTTTAGTGAAGGTCAGGTGCAGGAGCGCACATCCTGGATTAGACAGGATTCCGGTATCACTCGTAAGGAGCATGCAAACAAAATTCAAACTCTACTACTGGATAAAATACGAACATTATTAGCAACATTAGAAAACATTGTCTTCAACGCAAATACATATATTAGTTTCTTGGTTTGGTTTGCTTTATTTAGATAATATGAATAGATATAAATATAGATATAAATCTGAAAATATGGAAATGTTGGAGATAGAGAATATAACCTTTAGAGTCAATACTAAGATAAAGAAACATGGGTAACAGTTATAGTATTAGCATTTCGTTTTCAACGCAAGTATTAGTTTCAGGTTATAATGCTCTGATACACATGTACTCTAATAATCTGAAAATATTGAAATAAAGAGAGAAAGAGATTGAGAGAGAGAATCTAACCTCTAGATTCGATATTGAGATGAATAAACATGGGTAACAGTTACAGTATCAGTATTTCGTTTTCAGCGCAAGTATTAGTTTCAGGTTAGAACACTCTGATCCAAAATATAGAAATGTAGACAGAGAGAGAGTATGATCTTTAGATTCGATATTACGATGAAAAAAAACACATAGGTAACAGTTACAGTTCCAAGATCAAAGTGTTATGTCATTGACGAAACCAGCTTAAGTTGTAATCAGGTGCACGCATCGCCAGGAGCGAAGATAGCATCACTGACTCCTCAGTTGTGAGGAGACGAACAGAGACAAGATAAAGGTAATTTATACAGACTAGCGAAGACTGACACGGTTCAGAGGATGGACCGATAGGAGGTAGAGTTGGCATCACTGCTCTATGCTATTGACAACTAGTTCTCTCTATAGTTGTATTTAGGGGCTAATTTACACCAATGGCCCGTGTGTGGACCACATTGCTAAAACTTCTCCTTAATTCACTTGTAATGCTAGCACTGAGATAGGTTTGTTTGAGCTGACCTGTAACACACGCTGATGTATGTACGTGTCTGCTGCTCACACCAGAAACATTTTGTAAATAGTGTTTGATATTACCAACTCTTACCTACTGTGATTTTCAGAATTCTGTTTTATCATGTATCATTAATTTTATCCCTGGTTTTTAAAGGCGGCCTTGTAATTATAAGCAATGACGCATTTCAGGTATTGATTTTATATTGTACCAGCTATGTCATTGGGAATAAAATCTGAATCAGACTGTGAAACTTTCCTGCCATCAGTTCGCTAATCCTGGCACGGTATGCCAGGGCGCCTGCATGTGCGTGACTACAAATTGAAAAAGACAGTAGATTAGGCGCAGCGCGTCCATTTGTCATTGTGTTGACATCTCCAACAAATCAGTATTACTTCAGCCTCAGTAGATACATTAGCGTACAACGATGATCTTTCTTGTTCTCGTGATGTTAGAAGAGTAGTACTAGTTGCTCTAGCAACCACGCTGGCAGTCTTCCCCGAGCATTTCCAAAAGAGTCCACTGGAGATAATAACATTCATCTTCATTGGTGTTGAAATTCTTCTGCTTTTTCCTCGAAGAAGCACCCCTGCACCCTCTCATCTAGTTTTTTACATATCTAAATCTAAAATATCGCCATTGTTTTCGTGCTACGACGTTCAGCATCTCACCTATTGCCTCAGCTAGACTCGTGACAGATCATCGTTCTATATACCTGGACAGGCGATCCATTTGTCAATGTCTGGTCGCATCTGCTTCATACATAGCTATGGACAACCACAGGTGACCTACAATAACATATGGCAGGTCTGTCATTTGTAACTGTGTCGGCATCTTCAAGTCTATTGCCTCAGGACTCGCTATGACTGTAGACAGGATTCTTAATGCTTGTTTGTGTCAATGGGGAAAATTGTCATTGGCCAGGCGGTCTTCGTGTAGAGGTGGTCACTTGGACAAGTTCGACTGTATTTTTTTTATTGAAGAAAATATACAAAAAACAAGGACAAAGGGGGCTGGACTCAAGTTATACACTTATTTTAACAGCCCCACTTGATACTCAACTTTAAAAAAAATACAACCAATACAAATATATAAATAAGAAATTAAGAATAAAAGTGTATTACAGACTGTATGAGCTACGAGCGACCAACGGCCATTTATAAATTGCTCTGAGAATGTCTAGAGATCCATACTCCGTGTGTACACACTAACTCAGACGTCTAGTTATTTATTTACTTCATCTTTGGACAACTGGGTCACCCCTTCAGTTTATAAAAGCTGATTTCCAGGGGGGAAAGGCAGTATACTTCTTGCGCTCTACTTCTCATAGCAGATGCCATATTGTTGATGATTGTAAAAATAATACGCAATTTTTAATGTGATGTCCATATTTATTGACATATATTTAATGAGTATTGCGCAGGAAGCACAGTTGCTTATATATGACGCCTTCTACTCAAAAACACAAATATAAAAACAAGAGTAAAACATAATGACAAAATACATACATAATTATGATAATTACAAAGTGGGTAAAAAAAATGAGTACAAACAAGACAAGTTGGTGATCCATCAATTACGAGAATCTACCTGTACAGTAAATAAAGGTTTTACAGAAGATACGAAGATATTACAGTTTCTGTATTCTTTGGCTGTCTCTCCATACACCTGACGTCATCGGTAAGACTGAGTGCGCCCCTGAGCCATGTTTAACTTCAGCTTCTCTCCCTCCAAATCCTCACGTCGCCCGGGTAGAACTCGGGCCACCCAGGATTTAATTTTAGCCCGGAGATTCCCAGGGTTAAGCGGTCCTGACAAACCAGCGCGGCGTAAGTAGCTAAATACCCCCTAGATATGCAGCATAGAGAAATATAACTGACTGGTGCATTGAACTTCTAAAAGGTTACAGTTTTGCAGAAGCCACTGTCAGGGGTACTGAATCGCATTGCCACCAACAAGAAGTACCGTTTTTTAACTACTATATATATAAAAATCGTTACATCTAACAACCTTTAAGGACAAACATCGTGGGGTAAGTAGCGAAACATCCCCTAGATACATAGATAATGATTTGTCATTTTTAACAAAACTGAAACTGCGTGTAACTCGGAATGTTTGAATAACGATAGATATAACGAAGTTGAGTGTCCGTTGTTTTCCGAGAATGGAGCCAGTGCAATCAGCATCCTGACTTCAATCACATATTTTATTACCAAAGCCGGCATCTTTTATTGCAGGCGATGGAACCGTTCATAATTGGCGGAATGCTTCGGTAGATTTTCTGTACTAAAGACAGACAAGAGGTCGCAGAACGTTGTAACTAATCAGCGTGATTATATAATTAGGCAGGAGTAAAGCCCTTATACTGCTGAGGAATTTATAACAGTAATGATTGCTCACGGTATCCATAGCCGTGCTTTATCCAGAACCATGCTCAGGCACGGTTCTGGATAGTCCACGCGTGCCCAGAACCGTGCCTGGAGCAAATCTACGTTCTTGAATACGCGGAGAGTATCCAGAACCGTGCCTGATCCTAACCCTAACCCATTCAGATTGCCATAACGCAAGCACCCCCCCCCTAGCACGACCTGGATTTGGTCCTAACGCGGAGCTCCTATCTAGCACCCCCCCCCCCCCAAAGCACGACCTTTGTTTGGCTGTAACGCAGTGCCCCACTCCCCCCCCCCCATCACGACCTGTGTTTGCCCTCGAATACGCGGAGACTATCCAGAACCATGCCTAATCCTAACCCTGATCCTAAACCTAACCAATTCAGAACTAGATTACCATAACGCAATGCCCCCCCCCCAGCACGACCTTTCTTTGCCCCCCGCGGCGCTAATTGCACATGTGAGGGCAGGCGGCCTGAGTGAACCCTCCCTTGCCGCCCAATCAGGCCTGACCCCTTATTTCCTCTGTCCGCGCGCTAATTGGGCGTAAGCGGTGCTACTGAATTTGACCTTCGTGCGGAATGGCAACTCCGTTTGACCTTCGGACGGAAATTTGGCTACATTTTGAAGAATAGAACTGCGTCTGTATTTGACCTCGGGCCGGCATTAGGCAGCGTTTGACCTTAGAAAGGAAAGGTGATTCCGTTTGGCCTGAAGAAAAACGGAAATACGGCTGCGTATGACCTTCGCACGACTGAAATTGACCCTGTGACAGACTGCATTTGACCTTATGACAGAAAAGCGGCAGGGGATGAGCGGAAATGCGGCTCCTTTTGATGGAAACGCGGATGCATTTGACCTTCGTTCGGCAGCAGTTGACCTTATGACAGAATGCTGCTGCGTTTGATTTTAGAGCGGAAATTCGGTTCCATTTGACCTTACCACGAAAACAGCGTTTGACTCTAGCGTGAGCATTTTCTCCCGGCCCAGTGAACATGTTTCCACTACAATTCCTGCAGATAGATTTTAACCGGACGAACGTCCTGTTTTCCATGGCTGGGCTCCTGTTGTATATCCAGAACCGTGCTTTTTCCATAAACATGCTCAGGCACGGTTCTGGATGGGCCACGCGTATCCAGAACCGTAGCTTTGGCAAATCTACGTTCTTGAATATTCGGAGACTATCCAGAACCGTGCCTGATCCTGACCCTAACCCATCCAGGCATAGAACTAGATAGGCACAGTTCTGGATACGATGGAGACTATCCAGAACCGTGCCTGATCCTAACCCTAACCCATTCAGACATGGGGAACTAGATAGACAAGTTCTGTATACAACAGCTCAAGCATTCCTGCGTTCTTTGATGTCCTTTACCCGACATCACGCACGCCCGGTGCGCGTCTGTAATTTGTCCGCCCGTGTATTCCCGGAACTTCGTGTATTCCCGGAAACTCCGTGTATTCCCGGCGGAGCTCCACGCCAAATGCACATCGATCCCCGCGCGGCTCCCCTGGGAGAATGACTGGAGCAACATGTTGTTAACTCGCTCTCCCGGCGGCCGCCTGATGGACCGTATTTGTCCCGCTGCCAGGGCTTTGATCCGCGAGCCGAGACCGATGGCCGCTCTAACCCCGCCAGCCGTTTGGAACGAACCCGGCATGGCCGCCGCCGCTCGTGTTACAGATGGATCAATGGCCGCCGCTACTCGTGTTACAAGACGAATCGCACAGCTGCGTGCCGGGCTTTAACCCAGATTTAGGAGACACACGCAGCGGGGCCTCAGCACCAAGGACAGGGATAATCACTCACTCTGCCGCTTCTCGCTTTCCGCCATCACACTATTTTAGTAAAACCCTATTTCGGGCGTGCGTCAGGCTGTCAGCTGTAGAATATAACCTGCCATGCAGCCTATAACTATCCATAAAACTGCTGGTACTTCAGTAACAAGGACAAGGACACTTCGTCACTCTGTCCCTTCCCGCTTGCCTGCATCGTACCATTTCTATAACACCATATCCTGCCATGCAGCCTATTACTAGCTATAAAAGTGCTGGTTCTTCAGTAACAAGGACAAGGACACTTTCTGTCGCTTTCTGTCATACATTCGCAATAACTACCTGTTTCGCGTGTGTGGCATCTATAGAATGGATCGTGGCGTGTTTTTTTTACTCAAAACATTTCGAGACACGACATGGTGACGGCACACTCAAGTTTTTCAACTTATTTTGTGCCGCCACCAACACAGGATAAATACAAGACAATACTCATTTACACCTGAGTCAAGTGAGGAAATTCGTGTAAAGTGCCTTTCCCAAGGGCACAAGGTCGGTGGCATGTCAGGACTCGAACCCGGGACCTCTTGGTTCCGAGTCGAGTGCTCTGTCGTTGCGCCACACGACCCTACGTATTTCTTCTAGTTCCTTCTAAATGCTACTGATCCTTCAGCACCAGGGACAGGAACAATTTGCGAGTCAGTTCGCTTTTAGCAAGGCAACAGCAGCTTTTTTTAGGTTCGCGTGTGTCTCTATGATGCATCAAATTCCTTAGACAGAACGCACTCTCTGCAGCTAATTCGAATTGACGTAGCGGCGCTACACAGTCTGATATGGAGACAAACCCGGCTGCGACTGAGTTAGCGTGAAAGGAGTCGTCAATTCTTCTTGTGTCAAAACCACATATAAGATATAACATGCGCATCACCAACGATACATACGCATCAGAATACATACAGATATTGTAATTGTTACATGTAGAAATGCTCCTGTCGTGTCATTTATCTGAAACCAGCACCCTTTAACATAGCATATTTTCCTCCAGGCCTTTCCTGCGGTTATTCATGAATCTCAGACTCAGGTCGCGTCCGCTCCAATCGAGGCTGGTCTGTAAATTGTAGCCTGTTTTGTGTCAAGTGATGAGCCGCTACTTTGTAGCGTAATATTTAAGGGCCGCCTTTCATCTTTTATTGAGCCGCTGCCGGGATGGATTCTGAGGCTGGCCGCCCCTGGAGGCTTAACTACAGGCAGACATGCACCATAATTTACACCTTCGTATTGCTGTGTTTATTGCAGGGTACTGAAGCGGGCTGCTGAACAGGGATTGGTCCTTTTGAACTGATGCTGAGCAGCCATTGGTCAACCCGTAACGGTCTTTTTTGAACTTACACCTTCGTATCCCTGTGTTTATTGCAGGGTACTGAGGCAGGGAGCTACACGGGGCATCATGCCGAACAGGGATTGGTCCTTTTGAACTGCCGGCCGACTGATGCTGAGCAGCCATTGGTCAAGCCGTAACGGTTCTTTTTTGAACTCCGACCGTGAGTATGTTTCACTATTTTCTGTAGTTGAGCCGAAAGTTCATCGACCTTCAGGCTCAATTAGGACATGCATTGAATAAGACTGTGGTGAGACTATGGTATGATGAGTATGAACAACTAGCTTCAAATTTTCACTTTTTTAATCTAATAGAAAAGTATGAATATAGGGGAATGAAAACTTATATTTCGTCAATGTCACGTCTGAAATTGGCATAGATATCAATAATCATATTAGTAGTGAATCGCCTCTTCTTGACATTTACGTTGGCAGAGTTTGTACCAAACTGATCGATACAAATCATATACTAGGATGAAGCGACTTTGAAGTCAGGCTGTAGGAACTTAAAAGCAATGGCCAGTCCGGAACCAGAACTGCCATTCTCGCAAAACTTTATTACAGCGAAATCATTCCGCCTCTCTCCGCTCGGATTCTAATTGATTTTTCAATTTCCTTATTTCCGAAAGAATCGCCGGTTTAATCGTGCCGTGGCGCGGGAGCGATATTAGAAATGTCCGCTTCTTCCCGGCAAATCGTGTGTAGTCCAGTGGTTAGCGACCCTGCCTCTGGACTAAGAAGTTGGGAGTTCGAATCCCGGCTGTTGTCGCTCACCCGACATGCACGCTACTGTAAAGAGTAGCCTGTGCGCCACACATGGTTACACTTACAATTTTCAAACTTGATTGAGTTCTCTTCCTGACATTTGTAAGGAATAGTCCACAACTAATCTGTAGTGACAGCGCTGGGTTCGTACAAAGGCGGTAAGAGCAGTCATATGATTGATACGAAACTGTACACTGTGCACTGAAGCTAGGTATTTTCACTTCACAGTTTACGGATGCTAGATGCTACTGGTTCACTCTGCACTGTATTTGCATTAATGTTTTTAAAAAAAATGTATTCATGGGCCTTGCTCGTATCGGATGTTGAAAGTCCAAATTAATCATCATGATGATTCCAGATCATTCTAACGCCCCTTTGTTTTCGTTGCCTGCATTTCAGTTGCGTACAATCGGATGGTTACAGATTTTACATAACGTATACGTACGCCTATCAAGTAGTAATGTTTAAGTTTCAATGATTTCAGTAACCATGTCCACATTCTGTTGATGATTAAAATATTTTATTTTTGTTAGAAAAAAAAGAGCAGTGATATGATTGATACGAAAGCGCAGCAAACAAACTGCGTGACACAAATCGTAGCTGAGCGCCCAGAAGAGCAGACTCACTTTACGTCGTGGTTTATCGCATCCCGAATTCCCCAGGCTGTAGTTTCTAATTCGATAGATCGCCGGGAATGCTCGCCCGGATAATTCTGTAACCGTTCGCCGCTCGGCTGAAGTCATCCGAACGCAGTTACTATTGATTTTCGGAAGAGAAGCGAGATCTGAGGGGCTTAGGACGAGGAAAATCACTCTTGTGTTTCCCGTTTTTCTGTCCTGAAAAACTTCGGGTTGGTAGGGATTTTTTAAAAGTTTTTTTTTAAAGATTTTGGCTAAAATGATCAACAAATACAGTTTAACAGTGCATCAGGAGTGTCTCCAGGACCCATCTTTCCATTTGCTTGTGGAAAAATATTTCACTCGGTTTACTGAAGAAAAATTAAGTTTCAGAGTGTTTGAAATTCAGATGTCAGATTGAACATTTCATGGACTTGCCAGCGGTCCATCAAAATAGTCTAGGGTCGGTATGCTTTTGCTACGGTCGGTTGGGAAACCGGAAACGCAATATTTTCCCTCTAGGCCTTATACATGTAGCTGTTACCATATCAGTTTCCGGTGTCACCCAGATTTTGGGACGTCCTTGTGTCGAGTTTTTTTGACCGTTTTTCCGAAATTTTCGAAACACCACTACCAGTGGACTAGCCCCCTGCTGCAGTGATTGCACTGCTGTGTGGCCTAAGGGCTACTGAAACGGAGATGGGCGCCGCCCTACGCGTCACCTGATGCGGGAAGGCACTTTAACTTTAACTTTTCCGAAATTTGGATGTACTTGTGGTGAATTTAGGCACACCAACACAACATTTTTTCCACAAGGCCTAAGAGAGGCGAGATCTGAGGAGCTTACCGTAATGTCAGGAATTCCCGTGATGCACGAGTCTCTTCATACCCTCGCCTGACAACTCAATGCATAAAAATCAAACCGTTATTGATCTTGTAGCCCACACTGGGAAGCACAGCGGGCGTCCGGAGCCTCCAGCCCGCGTATTTATCCACAGTCGATTTAAAAAAAGTGAAAGTGATCTCGAACCAGTTTAGCTCACTGAAGAGCTACTCTTCCACTGGTCGTGACAGAGAAGACAGACGCCATGTACAGTATTTACAGGTTCATTGTACCAGGGAAATTCCCCTAGCCTTTTTCTACAAGCACACTGAACAGTGGACCACAGCTTGATGTTCCGTCCTAAGGAGTGCGACCCTCTCCAGTAGCGTGCATGTCGGGTGAACAACAACAGCTATGATTAGAAATGTTTACCAGTTTTATAATAAGACGCACCAACGTGTAGTTCAAAGGATCGCAACGTAATATGTTAGAAAAAAATCACAAAAACATCAACAAAGACGAAGTATTTGACGCTTATTTTAATCTCTAAAATTTAAACATCTTTAAAAGAAAAAAATCACAAAGACATCAACAAAGACGAAGTATTTGACGCCTTCTTTAATCTCTAAACTTTTAACCTTTTTCTTTTTTTTGTTACAATGAGTTTTTTCTGCTTCAATTTTGTCACATTAGCTTTGATTTCTTTCTTTCTTTCTTTATTTCTCTATTAAATTGCAACCGCAATACAGAGGCCACCCAGGCAGCAGTGCTGATGTTGGGTGCCTTAACATAACATACATAAAATAACACATATAGTATTTACATAATTAACCTAGGGACACCATTAATCATCAAACAAAGCTTTGATTTCCATATTCCTTTTAACAGGCTGTGTACATATAAGGCAAACGTTCTTGTTATGTTGCCCGACGGCCGTAGCAACAGCAGTAACTATTACCCCTACAGTAATTTAAATTCAGCAGAGATACCAGCTTGTCCGATTGACCTTTTCTATTCCTCCGCCATCTTGGACCTAATCCCACATCCGGGATCCTGCCGATACTCTCACTCCCGCGAGACTGCGCGAGAGTTGGCGCGGCGATCTGGAAGCGCTCACGTGAGACATCGCAGCCTGTCATCTCCGGCCGGAACTCTCCATCATGCTTATCGCCCTGTCAAGTTACGGGTCGTCATGGAGATGTTCGAACCGTGTAACTTGATACGTTGATTCTATTTTATTCTAATAAGAAGACAATTACGGACATACTGGTGGCGCAACTAGACATTTATACAAAAGAATAACACAAAGCTTGAATGAATATATTGCATCATTGTCCGGTGTGACAAGTTTGGGGTCATTAGAGATGTTCTATCTCGGGAACGGTGTAACTTGATACGTTGATTCTATTCTAATAAGGACACAATTACGGACATATATGCAGTTGTGGTAAACTAATGTTGACGCCACCACGAAACATTTATACAAAAGAATAAGCGAACGCAAAATAGATAAAAGAATTACATTGCATAATCTTTTGTTTCTCTGACAACTTACGGGTCATTAGAGAGATGTTCTATCTCTGAAACGGTGTAAATTGATACATTGATTTTTTTATTATTCAAATAAGAAGGCACAGTGGTGGCGAACTCACGTTGACTAAACTTACGTTGGTGCCACCACTAAACATATACTTAGTATACAAAAGACTCAGTGAGCACAAAATGGCTTAAACGAATACACAGCATCAGTCTGACAAGCTTTGGGTTATTGTAGAGATGTTCATTGTGTACAACGTTGTCAATTGATGCGTTTGTTTATTTATTTATTTATTTCAAATGCAAACAACACATTACACATACTTACAGGCAGCGAATGCTGATGTACGTAAGTCAACATACAGGACGACTGTAGCGCTACATATGTACACAGCTACACCATACCGGACAATAAGTAACGTTACATATATAAACAAGTGCAATAATTCTAAAATCAACCCAGCAGAAAAGTTTTGTTTTATCCCTTTAACTCCTATCCAGGAATCTTAAAGATCCAGGGATCTTAAAGATGATTTTGCAAGTCGTTCAGCGGTGGCAGAAGACGTCAGAAAATGCCCTTGACTTTGGAATGCAATATCTATTGACCGATAAGAGAAGAGGTCACGCACAAAAGAGCCATTCATAAAATACGAAACATAAAACATTTCCGAGCATCACAAAGAACATTTCGTCAAATCATCCAGGAAAGAACCTTTACTATGGGGAAAGCAAAGCCAGACGTAACGACCGATATGGGAGAGTTCACTCACAAAACATCAAAACATCAAACATTTCACTGGATCATAAGGAACATTTTGTCAAATCATTGCCTTGACTTTGGAGAAAGCAGGCGGGCAATATTAATTGGATATCAAAGAACATCATTCTAGAAGCAGCCTTGGCATTGCACAAAGTTGATGGTACATACAAGAGGCAACGTGCTCCGCATATCGTACCCAGAACCGTGCCTGTCTAGTTCTGTGCCTGACTGGGTTAGGGTTAGGATCAGGCACGGTTCTGGATAGTCTCTATTGTATCCAGAACCGTGCCTATCTAGTTCTGTGCCTGACTGGGTTAGGGTTAGGATCAGGAACGGTTCTGGATAGTCTCTATTGTATCCAGAACCGTGCCTATCTAGTTCTATGCCTGACTGGGTTAGGGTTAGGATCAGGCACGGTTCTGGATAGTCTCTATTGTATCCAGAACCGTGCCTATCTAGTTCTATGCCTGAATGGGTTAGGGTTCGGATCAGGCACGGTTCTGGATAGTCTCCACGTATCCAAGAACCTTGATTTGCCCCAGGCACGGTTCTGGATACGCGTGGACTATGCATGACCCGTGCCTGAGCATGTTTCTTGATAAAGCACGGTTCTGAATACAACCTTGGCATTGCTGAAAGTTGCTGGTACATTCAAGATGCAAACTGCCATAAATAATCGCAACGGAAGCGATGCGTACACAGATGCGTACACAGATGCGTACACGGATACCGTCTGTTTTATCATGGTGGCTTCGTGACAACGTTGGAAAGGCTTTTATCACAGACCTGCATAGAATACGATTTATTGCCAGCCTATTGCGATTGAATACATTTTCAACAGGCAATAAAGTACAATATGGGCATCGTCACTAGATAGTTTTAAACAATGTTGAGAGTTAGACGTTAGGTGTAATGTAGCCAGCTGCCGCCGCGCCGCGTGCCTGCAAAGCTGGTGTGTTACGCCGAAGGGCAGTTAAACCGGCTATACAGATACAGAAACTGGTGTGTTACTCCGAAGGGTGGTTATACCGGCTATACAGATACAGATACAGAAATGTGGCCTAAGCCTAACGAAAGGTAGCAAGGAGCCAGCTGCTGGCCTAGGCACGTAGGCAGGTAGGCTGTTCACGATATCAACGCTTGTCCAAAACCTGCCAGCTTTGACCTCCCGGCCTTGCCGTCAGTTCTAGCCATCGGCTGGCGTGTCAGCCTCGGCAGTCTGTCAACCCAGGCAATAAAGCACGAGTGAAAAGCGAGCAGCGGCGAGCTGAAACCTGATATGGCCGTGCGTGGTAACGGATGATGACATCCATCACATGTGCACATCCTCCCCTGTTACACCGCACAGACAGTAGAGTAGTAGGAGACACGGCCGGCCCAAATTGGAGCAGAAGATTCGATACAAATCAGATTCCGCTCTGAAAGACTGTCGTAGCGGTCTGTGCTTCGTGTATCCAGAACTGTGTTTTATCCAGAACTATGCTCAGGCACGGTTCTGGATAATCCACGCGAATCCAGAACCGTGGCTGGGACAAATCTACGTTCTTGGATACGCGGAGACTATCCTTAACCTAATAAATTAGGCATAGAACTAGATAAGCACGGTTCTGGATACAATACCTCCTCTCTCTATAAAAGTACATCTGGTTAGTTCTTCGCGTCAGTCTACGTCAGTTTCAATAATAAGTCACGCACACCTTGTTTGTCTTTACAATATCAATGCCGTCTTTTGCAGCGGGGTTACCCAGGGCTCTACAGAAATACCATCCCAGCTCTGCTTGTATGATAAATGGTACCATGGATGCCCTGTTTGATAAATGGCATTTTGGAACAGCTATCCTGCTCGCGTGGCGGCTCAGTCAAGCCGTCAGGTCTAATTGAAACATCGGATCTGACGGGGTGAACAAAAGGACGTGACTTTCCCGACTGGCATACGTCATCGGCAGCACGTCAGCAGAACTACTGCGCCTGCGCGAAACCCGTAATGTATTGTGCATAGCACTTCGACAGAACGTCTCTTTAAAGGTCGTATTCGCGTATTTAAAGATGACATCCTGTCTGTAGTGTTCAATTGTGTTGGAAAGATGTCGTCTGCAACAGGCAAAATTCTGATGCAACATTGACCAAACACCCAACGAAAATCGTGAGATATCCGGGTTTGGCGCAGGCGCAGTACGTTCTGCCAACGTGGTTCATCAGACATACCCCAACGTGACGTCACCAATCCCGACAGACATGGCGACGCCCCTCGTGACGTCACCAATCCCGACAGACATGGCGACGCCCCTCGTGACGTCACCAATCCGGACAGACATGGCGACGCCCCTCGTGACGTCACCAATCCCGACAGACATGGCGACGCCCCTCGTGACGTCACCAATCCCGACAGACATGGCGACGCCCCTCGTGACGTCACCAATCCCGACAGACATGGCGACGCCCTCTGCCAAACCGTCCCACGTTCTACACAAAGGCGATCCCAATCAATGGGGCAGACATGCCGAGATGTCTACCAGATAAGGACCAGTCCACTTTTGCCGGATGGGGGTGTGGGGTGGAGGAGATTCTTGGTGAATGAGTTCAGCAGGGGAACCTGAGATGACAAACTTACCATCTTAGTACCGATAATGCTTTGCGACTCTTCCAGTCCTACAGACACAAATAGCAGCACTGAGGATTGATGGCAATGCTGTCTTCGCAATCGCAGAAACACAGACACAAACACACATGCACACACACGCGCGCGCACACACACACACACACACACACACAAACACACACACACAAACACAAACACACACACACGCACTCACACAAACACACACAGGTACACCGACATACAAGCAAACGCGTTAACCGCGTTACTGTACTGCTGTAGCGTGACCAGACAGTAGCCAGAGTGACAGGCGGGCATCCCGCATGCGTGTAACGTGAGTATGAGCGGGATGTTAGCACGCACCGCCACCATGTATCAACCCTGTCCTGACGGCCGTACCGTATCCAGAACCGTGCCTATCTAGTTCTATGCCTGAATGGGTTAGGGGTAGGATCAGGCACGGTTCTGGATAGTCTCCGCGTATCCAAGAACGTAGATTTGCCCCAGGCACGGTTCTGGATAGGCGTTGACTATCAGGAACCGTGCCTGAGCATGGCTCTGGATAAAGCACGGTTCTGGATACAACAGTTTTTTGTAAACAGAGCATTGGAAAACAAAGCTGTATTTTCAGCACCAAGGACAGACACGCCCCTAATTCTAATGCATTTCTAACCACCAGCAACGTCTGCAATATGCCGCCCTGTTATGTTTAGTGTTTTTAGCATAACTTTGAGTTTGTATGGAATGTACCCAGGCAAGCCAACAGCCCTTGTCTTCGATCTGCCCTTCCAGCGGTCGAACAGATGAAGGCGTGAAAAGTCTCCTGACTGTAACCATGCTCAGGCACGGTTCTGGATAGTCCACTCGTATCCAGAACAGTGCCTGGGGCAAATCTACGTTCTTGGATACGTGGAGACTATCCAGACCCGTGTCTGTTCCTAACCCTAACCCATTCAGGCATAGGACTAGACAGGCACGGTTCTAGATACAATAGAGACTATCCAGAACCGTGCCTGATCCTAACCCTAACCCGTTCAGGCATAGAACTAGATAGGCACGGTTCTGAATGCGATAGAGACTATCTAGAACCGTGCCTGATCCTAACCCTAACCCATTCAGGCATAGAACTAGACAGGCACGGTTATGGATACCATATTTGTCTTTCCAAACATTTCACATGATGGCCCCGCCAGTTGAGTGTTTCTAAACTTTTCCCATGAAGCCCCGGGGCGGTGACTGGGACCTGCCTGGGTGACCTTCCTGCCCCAGTTGTCATTCCGTGACCTCTAATATACGTCTGTGGCGCCTGAAGATTCAATAAGACATCCCCTCAAGACATTCTGTCTCCTCTTAATTACCTGCGTGCTTTGTCTACAAGTCTCCACTCAAAACGTCGGAACTTTGGGGTAAACGCTACTCAGAATCAATTACGCGAGGAAACGTTATCTCGTAAATCCCCATGCGGAGCCTCGTGTCTCCAAAGTTAATTAGAAGTGACGGACTGTCGCGTCCAATCAGGATGAGACAATCCCGGACACGCAGGCGGCTTAACCATCACGTGATCCGCCCGCGTCCAATCAGGAGAAGACTTTCCTCGTCAGGCGGGCGGCGTGATCATCACGTGATCGGTGCGTGATCGGCCGGCTCCAAATGAGTTTCTAAACGATAAGAGAGAAGCTAATGACTCTGCGTCAACGTCAATCATTTCTGAACTATGTCGTGCATCTAATGAAGGCTCATCAGTTATTCCGGGCGGGGGAACTCTGTAAGTGCATTCAGCTGAAGGGTGGGGAGTGCGGGGCAACAGTATTGGTTATAATCGATTATTGTTTAGCCTCGCTATTAGACAAAGCCTCGAACTTTAGACTTTCGATAGGATTGGTCGAGTACTAGTGGACCTATTGTATCCAGAACCGTGCCTGTCTAGTTCTATGTCTGAGTGGGTTAGGGTTAGGATCAGGCACGGTTCTGGATAGTCTCTATTGTATCCAGAACCGTGCCTATCTAGTTCTATGCCTGAATGGGTTAGGGTTAGGATCAGGCACGGTTCTGGATAGTCTCCGCGTATCCAAGAACGTAGATTTGCCCCAGGCACGGTTCTGGATACGCGTGGACTATCCAGAGATGTGCCTGAGCATGACTCTGGATAAGGCACGGTTCTGGATACAACAGGACCGTCCGACACTTAACGGTCAGAATATGGACACCAGTATTCATGCTCTATTGCCTCCTGAGAGCTGAAGTCTCCCTCCCGCCCTCTGTTTCTCTCAGTTGGGTCGTATTGTCGCCATTCTGTCCAGAAAGAAGACCAAATTGGACAATTACGACGCAAACTGTGCTCCACGCCCCAGCCATTTGCAGCCGTAGTCGCTCACCAAAACTTGAAGCACTAAAAGTTCCATATCTAACATGCCCTTCGGATCTGTATTTCTGTCAGAATTGGAAAGAAAACCATCCGCAAAACCGTCCAGTTTCAACACATGATCCTCTCCTTTTGACGACTTTAGGATGAAATCTACCATCGGGATGAGGAAATGGGGTGTAAGCACCAGCGGGAGTCCTGCGATAGTTTCCCCGCTTTACCAGAACCGCTCGAGCGAGACGTTACACGGCATAACTACACGCGGGGGAGGCGTTTAGCACCCTCTCGGGGCTTCATTTAGCTAGTGTGACTGTACTCGCTTTTCAGTAACGGCCGTGTTGAGAAGCCTGGGTCACAGACTACCATTAGGGCTTCTTTTAGCTGGTGTAACTGTACTCGCTTTTCAGTATCGGCCACCTGGAAACGCCTGGGTCACAGGCTACCATTAGGGTTTCATTTAGCTCGTGTAACTGCCCTCGCTTTCCAGTAATGGCCACCGGGAAACGCCTGGATCACAGGCTACCCTCGGGGCTTCATTTAGCGCCATTAGCTGTTCTCGCTTTTCAGTAACGACCGTAGGGAAACGCCTGGATCACAGGCTACCCTTGGGGCTTCATTTAGCTCGTGTAACTGTACTCGCTTTTCCCTTACGACCGTGGGAAACGCCTGGGTCACAGGCTACCCTCGGGGCTTCATTTAGCTCGTGTAGCTGTCCTCCCTTTTCAGTAACCCCCACCGGGAAACGCCTGGATCACAGGCTACCATTGAGGCTTTATTTAGCACGAGAAGCTGTCCTCGCTTTCAAGTAATGGCCGTAGGGAGAAGCCTAAGTCACAGACTACCATTGGGGCTTAATTTAGTGCGAGTAGTGTTCTTCACCTCGCCGTTACTGTCGCCCTGAGAAGCCTGGGTCAGAGGCTACAGGCTTCCCAGGGCGGGAAAAGGCCGCCTGATGTGGCGTGGTGAGATCCCGCGAGAGGTTGTTTCTCCGTGCGAGATTTGGGCGGGATTTCGTCGCGCTTTGCTTTTGAGAATAGAAGTGTTGAAATGTCCTGCGTGTTTATGGCACTTACAAGATACCGAGCTTTAGTTACAATCGGCACATCATTAAAAGACCCCTTCTTTACCAGATCCGCACCTCTCTAAGGTGTTAAAGATGCCATTTTAACAACCAAACGGCATCATTCAATTGTTGGGTTCAATACTATTGGCCCTCAAGTCATTATTCGATGTGTAACTGTTGATGCTTCGCTAGATGGTAATACTCGACGTGTATTTCGAGTTCATTGTCCTTTTTCCGCATTTTTATTTTACGTTTGCAGGTCCTTTTGCAGTAGCCCATTCTAGTTTGGTAGTCCTGAATGCTACAGCGGGACCAATAAATACAGGAATTTAACAGAATGTGGGATTATGTACTAAAAATACCGGTATTTTGAGTTCATTGTCCTTTTTTCTGCTTCTATCCCCACGTTTCCAGCTCCTTTTGAAGTAGCCCAGGCTAGTTTGGTAGTCCTGAATGCTGCAGCGGGACCAATAAATACTGGAATTCAACAGAATGTGCAATCATGTGCTAGAAATTCCCGGTATTTCGAGTTCATTGTCCTTTTTCTGCATTTTGTTTTTTACGTTTACAAGTCCCTTTGCAACAACCAAATCTAGTTTGGCAGTCCTGAATACTGCAGCGGGACCACTAAATAGTGGAATGTGGGATTATGTACTAGGAATATCGGTATTTTGAGCTTAATGTCCTTCTTCTGCTTTTTTTATAAACTTTGCAGGTCCTTTTGCAAAAAGCACAGGCTAATTTGGTAGTCCTGAATCCTACAGCCGGCGTAATAAATATTGGAATTCCAGCGAATGCAGGATTATATACCAGAAATACGCGGCGTTCCGACCCGTCATAGCTGTAACTTCCGAGCGGTCGTTAATGGCGCCATTATTCAACTCTTTATCTCGGATATCATTCATTAAGAATAAGGCACGGCGCGCGTTCTTTAATATTGGAAACTTACCGATAAGGGGAGTCATATGGACCGGCAAGGCTGGCGGAATCATTCGGGAAGACAAAGGACAGAATTAAAGTCTCGCTGATAAGCCTGATGCGGAGGGAGGGAAAATCGGGGGGTTAGTGCGAACAGTGCGGTCACTGTTGTATCCAGAACTATGTTTGTCTAGTTCTATGCCTGAATGGGTTAGGGTTAGGCACGGTTCTGGATAGTCTCTGTCGTATCCAGAACCGTGCCTATCTAGTTCCATGCCTGAATGGGTTAGAGTTAGGATCAGGTACGGTTCTGGATAGTCTCTATCGTACCCAGAACCGTGCCTATCTAGTTGGGATCAGGCACGTTTCTAGATACTACACAATGTAGTAGTCTCCGCGTATCCAAGAACGTAGCTTTGCCCCAGGCACGGTTCTGGATACGCGTGGACTATCCAGAACCGTGCCTGAGCATGTAACACAGGTTAAACAGCACATAAATCAGTCTTCAACGTTC
This sequence comes from Branchiostoma floridae x Branchiostoma japonicum, assembly GCA_013266295.2. NCBI lineage: Eukaryota > Metazoa > Chordata > Leptocardii > Amphioxiformes > Branchiostomatidae > Branchiostoma > Branchiostoma floridae x Branchiostoma japonicum. Next base: position 242,519 of record CM023836.1, on the reverse strand, counting down.
CAGACTCGAGGACCCAACCCTTCTCTAGTATACGGCACTTTGTACTTTACTTAACTGCACATCAAATAAATCAAATCAAAAATAGTTTATTTCTCCATAGACATTGCAGCACTAGACTAAATTGTGAATTGATACTTTGGTTTTAAAACTTGTTACAAAGTTGTTACCATTACACTGAATGCCTCCTGTTGTTGTTACAATCTGTGGGAGTACAAAATGTATAACGACTCCTGTATGTTGAAGTGAACGGAAGCGCATTTCCCAGTTCTCACGTAGTCTCTACCAGACTAACTACGCTGGCTATAATACGGAGAATATTTGCCAGGGGAGTTTGGCCGCCTTGGGGTTGACTATGTACTGTCCGCGCTGCTTCGGAGGGAGGAAACTAACCCTCCCGCGGACTGACTCTACTGGCCAGCTAGCTATTCCCTTCTTTTGCCGAATTCTACGATCCGTACCCCCGTAGGAAGGCCTGGTGGAGTCTAGTTCTCACGTACGCGCTCGGCTACAGCCCTTTCCATCCGGGAACCTTATTAGCGCAGCAAGACAGTTCCTCAACTTGTCGTTCGCTGATCTGGGCGGAGATACACGCTCGGCTGAGTAATCAGGCTTTATTGGCAAAGTCCGTTTCACACCTCCCACGGGAGATCAATCCGCAGGAGGGCCGTTCGCCGCAAGCGCGGAACATTCTTCACCCCAAGCCGAGCGGAACTGCGGGAAAACAGCCGAAACGGTGCAGAAAAGGCTGTTTTGAGAGCGACGTCGTCGTGGCTGGACCGGAAAGAATGAGCCACAAAGGAAGGCTGTAACTCCCCGTGGTTGGGTCGCTTGCAGCGGTTCCTTTATCTCCGTCGGCACGTCCCGTTCTAGTCCGAGATAACCGCGCGGTTATTAAAACCGTAAATTTTCCCGAATTTCGCGCGCGTCGCCCTGAGTGCGTGAAGCTTTAATGGAGGCCGGGAATTATGGCGGCACAGAACTTTCATTTTGAAGACGAATTCGCGGAGTAACTGCGTACAAAGTACAGCAAATTAATGAGGGGAATTCAAACCTTTATTTGATATCGAATTAAGCCAAGCAACGCTCAATTTCTCATTTTGCACGAGTTGATTTTACTCTATGGATCGCCGGTATGTGACCGTTTTTAATATGGGGTCCTTATTTAAAAAAATATCAGCATTTTACCTACATGAGACTGTAAAATGGGTTAAAATATTCTGATTTTACTTTGTGAATATTGACTAAAACACCGATCTATGTGACCGTTTTTAAATTTGGGGGTCCTTAAAATAAATCCCAGCATTTCCCTACAGATAAAGACTGTAAAAATATTCTGATTTTCTTATTCTGGTCCAGTTAAACCTCTACAGGAGAGAGTAACGTAATCCAGGCGTGTCCTTGTAACGAGGCTGTGCCGTAAATTGTCAGTAGTTATCTCCACAAACCCGCATTCCCCACACCGCAACGGTAGGCTGTCAAGCTGAGTCGCCTACAGTCAAATTTTATACTATTTCTAGTGAGGATATAACAAAACTGAGTTTCGGACAAGGATCTACAACTGTTACAACGATTTTCCGTCATAAGACAGCTGAATTTTGTAGGACACATGCTCGACTGTCCCCAGAAATGCCCTTAAGTTCCTGATGTAAAACTGTCGAGTAACGGATGTGACTGTGTCTAACAAGGAGGAGTCTGTACGGTTGTATCCAGAACCATGCTCATGTACGGTTCTGGATAGTTCACGCGTATCCAGAACCGTGCCTGGGGCAAATCTACGTTCTTGGATACGCGGAGACTATCCAGAACCGTGCCTGATCCTAACCCTAACACATTCAGGGATAGAACTAGATAGGCACGGTTCTCGATACGATAGTTACTGTTTCGTTTCTCTGGATATGCATGAGTGTGCCGGGATGGGAGGTGGCCATGGGCTGTAGATTTGGTAATATGTTCTAGTTTTGCATGGCAGAAGATTTATAAACCTGTTCCAGCTACCGTCCCTGTTTATTAACGACGTCAATCTTAAACCTTTCGGTTTAAGAGTAATTAACGCCGCTTCGTCTTATGAACTGCACTAACTCACCTGGAAAATTACCTGTACAAGACAAGGACGATAACCGCGCCGGTGTGACTCTAAATCATCAGGCGCACCCAAAACAAATACCAGCTCACATCAACTGTAATAATTATGTTTACCTTCGCAGAGGGAAAACATATTGTTTTTGCTCCGTTTCTTCTCCTTCTTCCGTTCCAAACAAATAAGCTCAATGACCTGGGTCAGACGGCTGTCACTATGGTAACTTGTGCTGTAGCAGACACCCTGTGGTGTTGGATTACAGTATGTAGCAAGTGGCAGGACAGAGTTGGAGGGGCTGGTCACCACATATATGAATGTGTTAGAGTAAGAATAAACAGAGCAGTAGTCTGCTGGGCTAGACCATGTGAAGGTAAACATGTGGGGTTTTTTTGCAACTGTTACCTTTCTAGTTCTAATTTAATCATGTAAGTTCGGCCGCTTGCTTTCAGGGCCGAACAGTTCATCAGAACAAGGCGGTGTATCTTTAATGTTTATTCCTAGTTATAACACAATCCTTAATGTTTATCCCGTCATTCACGACAGTTTAACCTGTTATAATCTCACAGGTATCGTGTTTATATGTCCCCGGGCATTACCACCATTATCAACCCTCACGTGACTAGCTGATAGCCAATCAGATTCGGCGATGCCCCCAGGCGGAGCGATATATAAGTGGCCTAAGGAGGCGTGAAGAATCCCGTTAGGGAAGTGCTTAGGTTAAGATTAATGCGCGACATTACATAATCCGCCAGGCAATAATTTCGCATTAGTAGGTGCGTCATGCAGATTTTACTGCATCTGAAGGTAAGAATCGTCTCTAAAGTTGGAACTTATAACACGATTTCTACATTGAAGAAACTGGCAATACACCTATTACTATAACCAGTTGAAAAGACATGCTAAAATCAAAAGCAGACTTGCCCTGTGCTGAAAATGATAACATTTGTTTATTGATTCATCGTAAAATCCCAAGTACATGGCAGCGCCAAAGGGTGCTGAATTGTATACTTGCGTTAAAAATTACACAACACAAATGGATAAGTTTACAGCTAGGGACAATCACATGCCTAAGCTAAACAGGCAAGTTTAGGACCACAGGGAGATTAGCAAACAGTGTAATTTGAAGCTAACTGGGGATAAAATTAAACTCAAGTCGTGGATTGGTACTACCTGTTATATTGCATACTTTTCTTATTCTGTTTGTCATTTCTTTAATGTTTCATTCCATTTATTTCTTTTTTTCTTTTCTTATAAAGCCAAAGGAGAGTTGAGGACGTTATTGTTGAACTCAAAGGTGTGAAAACAGTAACTGTTGTCTTGTCTTCAAACGTTTTTCTTGTTTATTGATTATTTGCGAACCGGACCAGCAGCGTGGCGCAGAGGAAGCGTGCTGGGCCCATAACCCAGAGGTCGGTGGATCGAAACCACCCGCTGCTAGACTTTCTTCGCTTTTTTTCTCCTTTTCTTTCTTTCTCGTTTATATATAGACTGGTTTATTTGCAACACACACTTACCATTGCAGCCTTACATGGCTGAATTGGGGCATGATACACTTAAAATTCATCATTAATTGTTCAACAAGTCGACAATAAAAGGTAAAGCACTATTCTTAAACCTAGAAGTTCTGCAGCTGAACTGCGTGAAGTTGTCCTTTGTTCTTAGTTCTCTGCCATGTAGGCTTCCACGTTTAGGAGGCAGCCAACTAGAGAATGTGGGGGATTACGTTTCTCCTTCTCCGGTAAAGGTCGAATAACGCAATGGTTCAACTAAGTCATTTGTCAAAGTATAGAAGCAGGTTTTTTTTTCAAAATTAGGATTATCATAACATTCTTGGGAGATTTGCCCCAGGCACGGTTCTGGATACGCCTAGACTACACAGGACCGTGCCTGAGCATGGTCCTGGATAAAGCGCGGTCCTGGATAAAGCGCGGTCCTGGGTAAAGCACGTTTCTGGATAAAGCATATTCTGGATAAAGCACGGTTCTGGATAAAGCACGGTTCTGGATAAAGCACGGTTCTAGATAAAGCACGGTTCTGGATAAAGCACGTTTCTGGATAAAGCACGGTTCTGGATAAAGCACGGCTCTGGACAAAGCACGGTTCTGGAAAAAGCATGGCTCTGGATATAATAATCGTGTTCGGATTCCACCCATGTATGTAGGACAACCCGAAGTCTTCCTGCCACACGAGCGGAATTCCAAGCGCGGCAGTAAAAGCCCCCCCCCCCCCCCCGCCGCTAATGGAGCCGCTAAAAGCTTTTCTGAGGCTCCGCTCGGCGCTGGAACATGGCGACCGGCGTGTGGGCTGTTCTAGACTCGTGGGCAGGCATTCCAGCGGGTAGGGTTTGTTTTCTACCAGTGGCTAGAGGCGCTGGTTTCTTTTCGGGAAGGGCCTTGCTCTGGAGGAGAGCTAGGAGGGTGGATACAGCTCTCTCCTCGATCAAGGCCCTCCCCCCAAAAAAAACTATATTTATTGTATCCAGAAACTTTATTTATTGTATCCAGAAACTTTATTTATTGTATCAAGAACCGCACCTATCTAGTTCTATGCCTGAATGGGTTAGGATTAGGATCAGGCACGGTTCTGGATAGTCTCCGCGTATCCAAGAACGCAGATTTGCCCCAGGCACGGTTGTGGATACGCGTGAACCATCCATAACCGTGGTTCTGGATACAACAGAAACCACCGCTCTCTAGCCGCTCGTAGAAACCAAGGAGGTTACAGGTTGGAAACAAACGCTCCCCGCTAGGAGGCCTGAGCAGTAGGCTAGGCCGACCTGCATATCAACGCTCGGGCGAGCGCGTTTGATGTCTCCCGGAAGAAGTGTGCCATCTCCCGCAAGTGATGAGAGAGGGTGATTTCTGCGGTTTCGCTCTGAGATGCCCCAGATTTTGCACCTCCAGGCTTCTTGTACCTTGGTCCCTTAACCCAGGCCAGGGTCGTGGGGGCACTGCATGGTAGAGTGTCTGACCATCTGCCTCCATCCCTCTCGGCTGTGTGCTAGGGTTAGGGTTTCCACAAGGTTTTTGCCTGTCCATTCTTGGATGTTGTCGACCCATTTTTTCTTCTGCCTTCCCCTTTTTCTTGCTGGATTGATTTCGACAGTCCATGTGATCTCATTACATGTCCATACCATTTAAGTATATGCATCCAGGCTTCTATCTTTGTGTAAAATCTCCGCGTCGCCTTTCATTTTAAACCGGACTGAGAAACAGGCTTTAGCGCCGGCCCATCGCGCTAATTGCACCGTAATCGACTGACTGACATACATCTACAGCGAAGACAACAGCAGGATAACCAGGACCCAAATAGCGCAGTAATTTGCTGACTGACAAGGCTGTGAGTGTAAGTGGAACCAAAAGCCCACAGATAGCGCTCTAATCGACTGACTGACGCATTTCTACAACAAACACAACATCATTGTAACCAGGACCCATATTCCCCAAATAGCGACCTAATCGACTGACTGACATACATCTACATCGAAGACAACAGTAGGGTAATCAGGGCCCAAATAGCGCGGTAATTTGCTGACTGACAAGCGTGAGTGAAAGTAGAACCAAAAGCCCACTCTAATCGACTGACTGACACATTTCTACAACAAACACAACATCAGGGTAAGCAGGACACGTTTCTACAGGGATCGCCATAATCGACTGACTGACATATCTCTACAGCGGACACGACAGTAGGGTAACCAGGACGATAAATATCAGCGCTCTGCAGGCATTTCTTCCCCCTATTGTATCCAGAACCGTGCCTGTCTAGTTCTATGCCTGAATGGGTTAGGGTTAGGATCAGGCACAGTTCTGGATAGTCTCTATTGTATCCAGAACATTGCCTATCTAGTTCTATGCCAGAATAGGTTAGGGTTAGGATCAGGCACAGTTCTGGATAGTCTCTATTGTACACAGAACCGTGCCTATCTGGTTCTATGCCTGAATGGGTTAGGGTTAGGATCAGGCACGGTTCTGGATAGTCTCTATCGTATCCAGAACCGTGCCTGTCTAGTTCTGTGCCTGAATGGGTTAGGGTTAGGATCAGGCGCGGTTCTGGATAGTCTCCACTTATCTAAGAACGTAGATTTGCCCCAGGTATGGTTCTGGATACGTGTGGACCATCCAGAACCGTGCCTGATCATAGTTCTGGATAAAACACAGTTCTGGATAAGCGTGAACTGTCTAGAACCGTGCCTGAGCATAAGTTCTGGATTAATCCCTGTTCTGGATACAACACGAGCGTTAAGAGGAAAGCAACACGCAGACTGAACTTCAAAACTGCCCCTGTCCCTAGTGCTGAAACATCGGTGCAAGCTTACAGCTTTACAATGTCAAACAGCAGGCATTTCTTCCTCCGCCATTTTTCAGCGCGGAATCTGATTTGTATCGACTCCTCTGCTCCAATCTGGGCCGGTCATATCTCAGACTCCGCGGAATTGCCCCGGGGGCTAACCGTAACAGCTCTACGGAGACCGCCCGTCTAGGGGCTAACGTTAATAGCTCCGTAGAGACCCTCGGCTAAAAGCTTACTTGAACTACTCCGCAGATATTCCCGGGACGTTAGCATTGTGTAACACTAATTCAGACAAATAGACGCTCAGAATTGATCGCATCGATACGCTTCCAATTTTCCTCAGAGATTAAAACATTAACGTTTCTCTGCGGTCTTTCCTGTCGGTGACCTTGAGGGAACGGCTGACATTGCCCTTGTGAATGGAATGTTTGGATTTCCTTTTATATTTCGTATTTTTCGTTCGTTTAAAAGTGAACATTTTAGAGTCGCATCTTAAATTTTCGTGTGTTCTGTTATGTGTTCTAGCTGTGTGTGTCTCTGTCTGCCTCTCTCTCTCTCTATCCCCCTTCTCTCTCTCTCTCTCTCTCTCTCTCTCTCTCTCTCTCTCTCTCTCTCTCTCTTTGTTATTGAGAAATAAACGATTAGTCAGTTGGTGTCTCTCTTGTTTTGTCTGTTCAATTCGTTATTACAACATTTCCCCTCATCTCAATTCCAAAGGAGTTTTAAGGCTAATGTTTCGCCCCCAAAACACTTGAAACGTCGCTATAAGTGGCGTGTGCGGAAGGTAGGTCAGATTTGAGTGTTTTGTGTCAGGATATGATACAAACCCCTCGGGAGCCTCACGAACACGTACACCAGGTTGTCCTATAAACCCCACGGGATCCCCACGTACATGCCCATTAATCAGGGCCAGCCCTGGACACGATCCAGACCTTGTGTGACTGATGAGCACTTGCACCCTCCCCGGGGACCTGCACAGCCGGGTTGAAATATGGGCTGTCGGGCGGTGAAGCGCTGGGCGCCCCCGGAGGTCGGCTGACAGGGACGTGCAGATCAGCAGCAGATAAGAACCGTTCAGACGAGCACGTCGGCAGAACGTACTGCACCTGCACGAAACCCGTAATGTATTGTGCATAGCACTTTGGCAGAACGTCTTATATAAGGCTGTATTAGAGCATATAAGGTTGACAGCCTGTCTGTAGTTTTCAGATGTTGTATAGGAAAAGATATCGTCTGCAACAGGCAAAATGTTGATGCAACGTTGACCGAACATCCAACGAAAAACGTGAAAAATCAGGGTTGTGCTGTTAGAAGCCGTAGTGAAAAGAGCATTGATTCTCCGTGGCTCAAAAGCGTCCCGCTAACGACCGGAAATATATTGCAGGGGGGAATACCAGTGCACACTGACTATTATACAAGGAGAAAACGATGAAGAAATACCTAAAGCAGACAGAGATGCCAATAAACATCATTTATTACAAGATTTGCGACGAAATTCTATATTCGGACATAGAAGCAAAAAAATAGTACAAGGATTCAACATTTTGACGCCAGTATGCCGTTCTTAAACATGGTATATACCCAATATTTCTTTACCGCTTTCCCTGCAATATATTTCTGGCCGTTAGGAGGGCGCTTTTGATCCATTGAGTGTTGACACATTCTTTAATGTTAATTGCATGGAATTCGAGGACGCTATGAATATTTCATTTTCACAACAGTAAAGATCATGGAATACTATAATAAACTTGTATCATCCCTACATAAAACAGGTAGCTTTGGAATTGGTTCTTACTTTAGCATTTTCCTTTTCTTTTTATCATCTCATAGAAAACGTCACACTCTTGGCATACATACTTGTTTATTCTCATCATCGTTGTTTTCATTCTACAAATAAAGAAAACAGTTTGAAATTCGCAATTGAAGTAGAGGAGACTCTAGATCTGTTTAACCCATGTATACACAAGTAAAGAGAAACACAGCATCGTCCATACATTGCCTATGAACTTCAAGTTCAGGAACTTTAAGTTCTTCTGCTGAATTGCTGCCTAGTGCTCCATAGTGTATTGTTATTGTAATAACGTACTTTGACGCTTGTTTGAGATTTCCCGCCACAATTAGGCCCTTATCAGATTAAAACTTTCGACTAATCACAAAGCAAAACGTCACACCACCGCCCTCGCTTGATTGACAGAAAATAAAACGTGCCGCGAAATTCATTATGAGGCAAAAACAGTACAATTGCCTGTTTTCAAACATTCCAAACATTCAAAATGCTGATGATATTTTAGGCATTTTGAGTCACAATCTACCAACTTTTGTCGGATATTTCTCATTTAGATAATATCCTCAAATTTCTGAATTTTTTTTACACACGCAGCGTCAATATTTGTTAATCTGCAACTTTTTATTTTGATAACAACAAACAAATAATTGTTTGGAGTAGCCTCATCAGAAACAAACCCCGTGTTCAAAGCGTGTGAACGGACAGAACAGACCCACCGGCGCCATTTTTTGTAATTTCAGTCCAACATTAGAATGTTGAAAATCGTCACAACCAAGGGCCAAGGAGCAGAACCTCTTCAAGACGGTTTGTTCTAAGTCTTTCTCCACAAGAAGAGGTGATATGTTAGGCTATAAAAGTCTAGAACTGGCCTGGAAGTTGTAAGAGTTTTGAGACCGTGTGCGACTCGGCTTGTTGCAGAGTTTTGGAGGCGTGGCTCAGTTTTCCCACAGATTTGGAAAGTTCTGAACAACGAGAGATTCTCTAAGTTCCAACATGGCGAGGTTTGTGCGGGTGTTTGTTTTGTCTCTCCTTGTTTTGGCCACTTCTCAAGCCATGTCTAAGACACACGCAAGACGGGCAGAAAGCTTGGAGAAAGGCGAAAGAACTCTGTCGAGGTTGGTAGCTGCTGGCACCGTACGGAACACGAGTTACCCTCGGGGAGAGGCGAGGGCATCACCGAAGAGTGTTGGCGAGCGTGTCGGTGTAAAGCCGGGGACAGAGTTAGTACAGCTACGGGCTCAGCGTGAAGCTTCCTGCGGGCGAGCCCGTTGCCTGCGGGGTGGTACCGGGAGGCACCCGAGGTGTCCTCGGCGCAAGTCGCGCCCCGGCCCGCCGGTGGTTCACTTGTACATGCGGTACCTGACGTGGCGGAGCAACTGGCAGCCGGGAGGGAAGAGATGGCGTGAACAGGCGCTTAGGAACTCTACAGTGTACCAAGTTCTCCCGTGGAAAGGTGAGGAAATAAACTTTACTTAAGCAAGGAGGTTACAAAAGAAAACATTTCTTATGCTAGGGACGCATTTCCAAACCGGGGCCGGTCTGGTAGATTGCAGGAACGAAAAGTATGATATAAAAGGCAACAAAACACACTAAACTTTGAAAATGAGCATAATTGGTGTATATTCTTGATAGGCATTTTAAAGAAATTTTCGTTCATTCACACAAAATTGTGTTTGGAAATATGACCCTATATATGTAGTATTAAGATATGTCCATTGTTTACAAAATCAAGGCTTGTTTAACACTAACAAAATGTACCTTAATTTGATGCCTTTTTCACACTTTTGCATTTGTTTTATAAACTAGCACCAACACGTCAAACTTTCAAGTTCAATATTATGGCTTTTCAGACATCCTTGGGAGCAAATTAAGCAAGATTGTTGTTAACCGACTGTTCGCCAAATATTTCTTCCCTTACACGTGTCAGACGTTTGCCAAAATAGTCAGGTTTATAAAGTTATGTACAACTTCAATGTACTCTTAATTTCCTGACAGCCTTTGATGAACAAGTCTGAAGATATGAGAGTTTAAAAAGAGGATTTTGTTTATTTATTTATTTATTTATTTATTTTAAATTAAGTCTTGAAGCAAAATTTGAAACGAAGGAAGTCTGATGTAACTGTGTGAGTACCTGAATTCATTCTAATCCATTCATATCTGAAATATTTGATAAACAGTTACCATGTTTTTTGTTAGACACTGGTATGTATTATGAGGGTTATCTTTTATTCTGTTTACATTTTAGAACAGGAATACTTTTTTTTGCCATGATGTAGATCAAATGTCAAAATTCCTGGGCCACATATTTTAATCTGTCATTTTCCATCCATGTTTACAAAACTACTGCTTGTTTAGTAATGTTTACACATACAAAAGGAACCTTGGCTTATAAAGTTGATGGACAAGTTTGATTAATGATCAACAGTAATCAAGAGTCTTTAGAACGAGTCTTTGAAATTAATTCTTGAAGCAACTCTTGAAGAAGACAAGTTCATAAGTCTTAAGTAAGTTTTATTTTCTTTCTTAGTTAGTAACTTTGTAAATGATATTTCTGTGTGAGAAAATGGGTCCATTCTAAACCATTAACCCTCCCAGTGTCATAGACCGGTTTTAAAGCCTTGTTCTAGTATTCCCAGACCAGTGTATGAAATACGTTTTTTTGAGCCAGGTTGCCCAGTGGCAACCCAGGATGAAAGCTAGGTTGCCCATCAAAATTCCAGGTTGCCCTGAATCTAAACTCTTCTACATTATGATTAACTTTGTTAGTATGCAATGTGAATTTATACATTTCTGACACAGAGTTGTTTCCCCTTACCTGAAGTTATGAGCTCTTCCATGGGAACTTCTCAATAAACAGTTCCCAATGGAAGAAAGGGGCATCCTTACCACAAAATTTAGGTAGTGCACTGGGCTACCTGGGTGTAGAAATAGGTTGCACCAGCAATAGTATTTCACACGCTGCAGACAATTTAAGGGTTAATATCTGAAATATTCACCATGCTCTATTTTCCTCTCACAGTCAACTGGAGAAGAGGTGTGGGGAACTTCAAGTTCAAGGTCGACTGTCACGTATCCAAGGACAATGTCGTCCGTGAGTCTGAGCTGGTTCTGACCTTCAGCACGACCTTCCAGTCCGCCGTGAGGAAGGGCGTTCTCCAGCCGCCGTATCAGCTGGTTCTGCTGAAGGTCGTACAGAGGTCAGGGGTCAGGACACATCGCCACCTCACTACCAAGGTCAGTTTTACCACCAAAGTCAACCCATGCTTAACTTGTCCCTGCTGCTTAACCCTGTAAGCAGTGCGAACTTTGTGCCAAATGGCTACCTTAGCAGGCTGAAGGTTAACCTTCTCCCTGCTGCCTAACCCTGTAACCTCTACAGATTACTGATTCTCGTTGTACTTTTGATTCTAGTTCTCCTTGTTATGTTGTGATTGACGGGGTTTGTCATTTTCCGTATTCTCATTATTTTTTCTTGTGACCATGGACTATCGTTTCATGATTTTATGTTTCAGTTTTGTTGTTACAAATGTGTGTTTTATATTTTGTATACGTGCCGTGCAAAATTTGCGAGAGAAGTCCTGCTGATTTTCTGCTCTTTCGGAGGTGAGTCGTATATGGTGGTGCTGGATCAGGTTTCCAATTCAGATTTTGACATGCACTTTGGCTCACCAAAGCATTTCTATAACATTGTCTGATTTCCCCCGCTTTCAGACGGTGTTCGGCAACGAGACGGCTCCGTGGGTGATCTTCAACATCTCCCGCCTGGTCCAGACGTGGCGCGCGACCTCCCGGCTCAAACACGGCCTGCGCCTCTCCATCGTCTCCATGGCAACGGGGCTGCAGGTGGACCAGCGGGTCACGAAGCGGCTCTTCGACACGGCGCGGGAGGCGACCTTGCTGGCGGCGTACGTGCAGGAGGGGGTCGGACTGGAACGGACGGACGCCGTGTTCTCCGAGCGCTCCGGAGCCACGCCAAGACGGAGGGGGAAGGAAGGGAGGCCAAAGTCGGATCCTCGACCTTCACACGACGGGGATCACGTGATGTATCTCGATGTGCTTCAGCGGGTGTTGCTAAGCAACGACACCAAACACGTGGGGACTGAAGAGGAGAAGGGTCAAGGACCGGAGCTACTGCGAGACTGGCTGGCGTACCGCGGGAGGAACCGGGCGATCATACGTCGCTCAGAGAACGGCACCGATGCAGTGTCAGAGGGCACCAATGCAGGGTCAGAGGGCACCAATGCAGGGTCAGAGGGCAGAGGTCGCCGGCAGCTGGGGGACTGTCGCCGCTACGATTACTATGTCGTGTTCGACGAGGTCATCCGTCCGGAGTTCATCCTGCAGCCGCCGCGGTTCAACGCACACCGCTGCGGCGGGACCTGCGGGCGGCCGTTCCCGGGTCACGTCAACGCCACGAACCACGCCATGCTGATGGCGCTGCTGCACGAGAAGAGCCCGCGGGAAGTTCCCGCGCCGTGCTGCGTCCCGCTGACGTACTCCGCCATCTCCGTCATGGAGAAGCATGGCGACAACATCGTGGTGAAGCCCTACCCCAACATGCGCGTGGAAACATGCGGCTGCAGGTGATCATCGGAAACGCAAAAGTCACGACAAGGAAAAGGAAATAAACAAAATGGAAACCCAAAAACAAAAATGAAAATCCACACAGGAAGTGCACGGAACATTGGCGTGGAAACGTGCGGCTGCAGGTGAACATCGGAAACGCAAAAATCATGGCCAGGAAATGGAAATAAACATAATGGAAACAAAAAAAAGAAAAGCCACACAGGAAGTGCAAGGAACATTTGCATGGAAACTGCAGGTGCCAGTGAGCTAAAAATGGAGACCAATTAGTCTGATTAGGAAAACGAAGAAGCACAGCAGAAGAAAACACAACGAAAAGACTTAAAATTTGAAAAAATACAAAGAATGCAAACACTTAAGAGTTGCAGGCAAGTTTAAAAAACTCAACAAAATAAGGAAAATGGAAACAAAGCTAAAAAAAACTCAGAGAAGAATTGAAAAAGCACATTGGAGCTGTAAGCATTTTCTGTTTAGTGGACAGCAAAAAATATTGCTGGTGTCATGAACGTGAAACCGGAACCGTTGGCATGGAAATCTGGGTGTAGATGAACAGAACAATGAAGAAATTCCAACAAAACTTTTTTAAAAAGCACAACAGGACTGTGCTTTCAGAATAATCTATGAACAGAAAATTTGCCTGTATCAGCAGGAAAAGGACTTAGTTTTGCTTTTGTGAAGATTTAAAAGTAATATAGACGAGCTTTCTAGGTTGTCTGACCAACGGTTCACAGTGGAACACACAAACAAATAACAGATGGACAGTTAAAAACGCAGAACAGCAAAGGAAGAACAAGGAACCTGTTAGACAGTCCACATCTACATTAATCTTACTGTTATGTTTGAGTCTTTATTTTAATTTGAGCCATTTATGCTATTGCCTTATTTGTCTACATATTCAGGACGTCTGAGACGCTTAGTTACTTTGAGATTTTGTTCGGTCATTTCCCTTACATACTCCAGCGTTTATGTTTCTAGTTGGTTGGTTAGTTTGTGTTGGTTTTGCTTCTTGTTGGTTATGTTATAAGTTACAGTATAACCTCTACTTAGATTATACTTAGGATGTTCTGAGAACATTCTATTTACAGTTTTATATATATATAAGTAGTAAGAAGAAATTACTACAAACCTGTTGCTATTATTTGGTGTTTTCTTCATTTTAAAGGATTATGTAAGTTAGAGCATTATTAATGCCTACTGGAGCTGGCAGTCAGATTTAATGTTTTGTTATTAAGTTTTAAAGTACCTGGGTGATAAATACAGTTAAATACAGGGTTGACAGGAAAGAATTGAAACTATTTATGATCATGATGATATAATATATCTTAAGAACAAAACTGCACAGATTATGATATCGTTTTTTGTTCTTAAAATTCTACCTGCTCAGGTGAAAATCTATTTTTTTAAAGTTCAAGAGTGATTTTATAGAGAGAAGTATAACTTTGTAAACAAGAAGAACAAATTATAAAGCTTGTTCAACGAAACATTTTATGTTGTCTCTCATTGTTATTGCCTTGTGTGTTTGTATATGATCTGTGTGAATATGTGTGTGTCTGTCTGTCTGTGCGTGTGTGTCGTGTGTGTGTGTGTACATGTGTGTAATACTGTGTGAGAGCGAGTGTGTTTCTGTGATTGCCAATGCAGAGTTGCCATATATGATCCTCAGTGCTGCTTTTTTTGTCTAGCCTCTACCAGGCTTCGGAAAGCGGCTGGAAAGAGTAGAAATTGTCCAAATAGACAGATATACACACCAGGGGATTGGTCCGGGGGAGAGTACAGTTTCCCGCATTCGGACGCCTGGTAGAGGCTAATTTTTGTCTATAATATCACAAAACAATAACGCTACAATGACATATATTGAATGTCAGACTTAGAAATGATGATATTAATGGGCAAAAAGATGAAGGCTGCCATCTCTGCCGTGTATTAAACTGATAGATACTCAAAGATACGGCGAAGGTAATTAGCCATATGAAAATAGCAGTGATTCTCCGTGGCTCAAAAGTGCGCTCCTAACGAGCAGAAATTATACTGCAGGCGAAATGCCAGCTAGTAGACACAGATACGATCCATCCTGTTTGCGTTTGCGTATGAAATATGGATTAGATGTAATTTCAAGGCACAATCTGTAATCCAGAACTGTTGAGAATCTTAAGAGGAACGGCGTTGGCACTCTAGGTTGTCTGTCTGGTCGTGCCATGAGCTGCAAGGGTGAGGTAGACGCATAATTGTACTTCTGTGTTGAGAGAGTCCCAAGCAAGCTCAACGAGCCATACACTGCTGCCCTATGTTTGACGCTGCACTTCAGAAGTAAACTGCTAGAGGCACTATTGTGTGGTCCACTATTGGCGCGAAAGTTCAACACACGCAGTTTACGTATGAAATACGGACCAAAATGCCATTTCCCAGGATAGCCTGTTATCCAGAATTTATGAAAAGCTTCAGAAGAAAGAACATTACAATCTAGGGCGTCTGTCTGGTCGTCTAGTGGGCTAAAAGTTTGCTGTAGAGACATAGATACACTTGTGTGGGGAGGGGGCCATCCCAAGCAAGGTCAACGGCCTCTAGGGCTTTTGGTCCATGTCTGAAGCTGCACTTCAGAAGTAAACTGCTAGAGGCGCTATTGTGTAGTCCACTATTGGCGCGAAAGTTCAACACACGCAGTTTACGTATGAAATATGGATTAAAAAGTCATTTCGCAGGATAGCCTGTTATCCAGAATCTAGAAAAAGCTTCACAAGAAAGAACATTACAATCTAAGTCTGTCTGGTCGTCTAGTGGGCTAAATGTGTGCTGTAGGGACAAAGACGTACATGTATGGGGAGGGGGGGGCATCCCAAGCAAGGTCAACGGCCTCTAGGGCTTTTGGTCCATGTCTGAAGCTGTACTTGAGAAATAAACTGCTAGAGGCGCTATTAAAGTTCAACACACGCAGTTTACGTATGAAATATGGATTAAAAAGCCATTTCCCAGGATAGCCCGTTATCCAGAATTGTTAAAAGGCCTTAAAAAGCTTCGGAAGAAAGAACATTACAAACTAGGGCGTCTGTCTGGTCGTCTAGTGGGCTAAAAGTGTTCTGTAGGGACATAGATATACATGTATGGGGAGGGGGGCATCCCAAGCAAGGTCAACGGCCTCTAGAGCTTTTGGTCCATGTCTGAAGCTGCACTTCAGAAGTAAACTGCTAGAGGCGCTATTGTGTAGTCCACTATTGGCGCGAAGGTTCAACACACGCAGTTTACGTATGAAATATGGATTAAAAAGCCATTTCCCAGGATAGCCTGTTATCCAGAATTTATAGAAAGCTTCAGAAGAAAGAACATTACAAACTAGGGCGTCTATCTGGTCGTCTAGTGGGCTAAAAGTGTTCTGTAGGGACATAGATATACATGTATGGGGAGGGGGGCATCCCAAGCAAGGTCAACGGCCTCTAGGGCTTTTGGTCCATGTCTGAAGCTGCACTTCAGAAGTAAACTGCTAGAGGCGCTATTGTGTAGTCCACTATTGGCGCGAAGGTTCAACACACGCAGTTTATGTATGAAATACGGACCAAAATGCCATTTCCCAGGATAGCCTGTTATCCAGAATTTATAAAAAGCTTCAGAAGAAATAACATTACAATCTAGGGCGTCTGTCTGGTCGTCTAGTGGGCTAAAAGTGTGCTGTAGGGTCATAAATACACTTTTGTGGGGAGGGGGGCCATCCCAACCAAGGTCAACGGCCTCTGGGGCTTTTGGTTCATGACCGTGCAATAGTGGCCTCTAGCGATCCACATCCAAAGTGCATGTCTAGGTATTGCTATGTATTGCAGTTTTCATTACATGTATTGGTATTTTTGCTGTTATACTCGCGAACGTTAGATGTCGCTAATCCGTGACCGTTTGTGGCTTGTCTTGTCGATTTCTTCTCTAATATGGTTGGATTTTACGCTCCTTTGGGGTTGAAATGAGCGATCTTGGGCCGTTGCCAGGGAAACAGCGATCGACGATTCAATTTTTCATAAGGTGACACCGAAGAGGTAAATGAGGGAAGAATGTTCTGAGTGTAATATGTTTGTAGCACGACGTTTTAAACTTCTCAGATCAAACATACAGAACATACTTTGCACCGTCTGTATGTTCTGTCAGGATATAATAAATACTATTTAGCCAGGAACCTCTGAAGAAATTCACAGGTGTTCTGCAGGTGTTCCTATTGATAATTCCTGCACAGGTGGTCTGCATAACATGGCCTTGATGCCGGCGACGCTTCAGGTAAGAAGCATCAGAAAGTGTTCAGGTACGTAGAGTAGACTGCTGCTTGTATGTGGGGAACCCGGAAAGTTTACATTTTACTTCACAAGGACGCCATCCAGCCATACATTTGGTAAGTACCCTTTGAAATGGTCTTTGGAAGGTTTGAGAGCTTTGCGAAACGTCCATGTTTGGTGAAAATGCACCCTAAGTCAACTGTGGAAGATAAACAAACCTGGATTTCTTTATCTTTGTACATATAAATGAACATAGCAGAAGTACATAGTACTTCTCAACTGTGCTGACCATACAAATACAATTGATCAGTAAAACACAGGGCAAGTGCAAAACACACAAATACACATAAAACACAAAAACAATAAGCCTGCATTTCAGACTTTCTTCTTTAAAAAGTCAGATGATTTCCACATTTGAGGCCACACCAATTTAATTTGTTGGTTCTCAGATTTTTAAAAAAAAAATATGAAGTGACAGGGTGAAAAATAAATAAAAATAAAAACAGGCCTAGGCATCCTATTATAGCCATGGATAGGAGCCATGAAGTCAACATAAAAGGCTGGGTTGAAATTTAAACAATGAATTTTGAACTTTTAATTAAACCACTGCATTGATAAATGGAAAAACTGTAACAACTAGGAAGAAAAGGACTTTCTTCAACTGTTGGGGGCAAAATATGAGCATTTTTGAGTTGATTCAGAACCAGAATCTTTTTTTTTTTTTGCAAATCAGAAAAAAATGAAGAGGCGAATCCGAGAACCAACAAATGAAACTGGTGTGGCCTGATCAAGGCGTTACGGAGATGTCTATGTTCATTCCTCTTAAGTTTATCTGAAGTGATAATGACAGTCTGCACTTTCCTTGCACTATCAGTCAATAAGACACCTTACACTGTGTGTGATTATAAGTCTGTGTTTATTCAAGATGTTGCATATTGCTGTCCAACAACAAAAATCTAAATGTTACTTATAAATAAGTGCCAAATAAAAGTCACCAGTTCAAGTTAAACAATAATATACTATTTTAAACAACTTTAGAGTTAGACGTTCAAAGGTTGGATGTAACATGTCGTTCGGTGTAATGTAGCCAGCTGCCGCCATGCCGCGTGCCTGCGAAGCTGGTGTGTTATGCCGAAGGGCGGTTATACCGGCTATACAGATACAGAAGCTGGTGTGTTACGCCGAAGGGCGGTTATACCGGCTATACAGATACAGAAGCTGGTGTGTTACGCCGAAGGGCGGTTATACCGGCTATACAGATACAGAAGCTGGTGTGTTACGCCGAAGGGCGGTTATACCGGCTATACAGATACAGATACTGCATAATCATAATGAAATTTCTCTTGTTTAGATTAAACTAAAACTTCAGGGAAGACTTCAGACTGACGCCATTTTCTACTCAAACAAAAATCTCGAAATAAAACTCCCCTAAAAGTAAACCATTACAAACATGGCAAGTCTGAGGCTTTGGTCTTTTATAAATCATAAACCCAAAAAACATGAAACATGATTGCACAGTACAATCTATACCACCTGTAGTATGATATGGATAATTTGCTAACTAACCAACACAAACACATCACACAATGTGTACTCTGGGGTATAAACTCCCTATATCATTAACGATAATGTTTGCTTACCCAAGTCAGAAACAAACATACAAAACGTGAACAATAAAAAACATGTACACCACATATGGTACCCAAACTGTTTTGTAATGTCTCTTATATCCGCATTTTTTTAATACACAATTCAGAATCAGGAGTTCTATACACCTGCCCAGGTACAGGTGATATATAAAGTTACCTGCAGCATAGAAATCTCACCTGCATCACTTCTTTCCTTCACTTACGATCAAAAACGTTTTAAGGTGTTTCCGACACCATCTTAAAGCTTACGCTTTGCACAAGTATTTACTATTGATAACAATTATCACATAATAACAATTAACATATAATAAAGTGCAACTGTGATCGAACTTGAGACAAGAAATGTTTTGGAACAAATACTCAAATAAACCAGAGCAGGTTAGGTGCAGGTAGACACCAGCAATACCAGAGCAGTTTTACCAGCACTAACCTGCATATACAAGTGGTATTTCCAGCCCTGAAGATACAAGACATTGGAACACAAAACTAGCCTTAAATGTTACCTGCTAAATAACTTAATTATCCCATATGTCTCCCCAGCAAAGTTACTTCTCAGACTGCCTTCATCATCAAACCCACACCCCACCCACTACATGTGTGATAGCAGCACGTCGGCAGAACGTACTGTGCCTGCACAAAACCCTGATTTTTCACAGTTTTTGTTGGATGTTTGGTCAACGCTGCATCAGAATTTTCCCCGACGCAACATTTTAAAACTACAGACGGGATGTTAACCTTATAAACTCGAATACAACCTTATATGAGATGTTCTGCCAAAGTGCTATGTACAATACATGACGGGTTTCGCGCAGGTGCAGTACGTTCTGCCGACGTGCTTGTGATAGCCATTACAAATCTACACCTTATCAAGTAATAATCTCATATGCAAAACTATGAAATGACTCGTATAATATTAATATAATAAGCTTCTTGTAGCAATCAATAGTTAATGTGATAGTTCTTTACTCACAATCATGAGAAATTTGTTATACATGTACTAACTTTGACTTACCAACCTGATTAAACTATTCACAGATCTTCTCAATATCAATATGAAAACTGCATAAAAAAAACAGTACTGAAGTAGACAAGAAATATGATATAATTAATACACATAGGAAGTCATGAAATTGTCTTGCGCTACTGCAGCATAACGCACACCACCACCCCACCCCCCACTGGAGTAGCCATGGTTTGACCTGTATAGGTACATGTACAGTCAAGAACACCAAAAAAACTGCCCAAAATACAACATGTCTGTCCCCAGACAATCTATTGCATAATGCTGATCACTGTGACTTGGAAAGCCAAGTTCATGGCTGCCATGTTGGAAGCCCTACATGTTTAACCTTTTTGCTGCCGCCTATACATTTTGTAACGCCATAACCAGCACAAATTTGGTACCAAGTGGCCACCTTGGCAGGCTGAAGGTTAAACAGTTACTGAGTACACAATTATATACAGTAATACAGCATAGCTTCACAAGTGATTTGAAAGTTAGAGAAAACTATCCTCTACATTGAAGCAGCACTATTTTTCCCAGACCACCTATAGTTGCAAAAACATCTGAAAGTAAAGATTTGAAAAAGATTCTAAATTCCTGGCCCTTTCCCTAACCTTAAGTTACCTACAGCTACCTGGAAACACCTGGACAGGTGAGGTGTATGTGGAACAGGGACAGTTTTCAGAGCACCTGGCTGATGTCTTACAGCTGTAAACCTATCCCATACAGGTGCTACAGGTGTTACCATGATCATATCCAGAACCGTGCCTATTTAGTTCTATTTCTGAATGGGTTAGGATCAAGCAAGGTTCTGGATAGTCTCTATCGTATCCGTATCCAGAACCGTGCCTATCTAGTTCTATGCCTGAATGGGTTAGGGTTAGGATCAGGCACGGTTCTGGATAGTCTCCGTGTATCCAAGAACGTAGATTTGCCCCAGCCACAGTTCTGGATACAACAGGTATGTTTGAGCACCTGGCTGCTGTCATGCAGCTGTACACCTGTTCTATGCAGGTGCTCCAGGTGTGTTAGAGCACCTGACAGGTGTTCCAGGTGTGTTACATCACCTGGCAGGGGCCCCAGGTGTTAGAGCACCTGGCTAGCGGAGCTCTGTGAAGCGTAGATCATGGCCCCGACCATGTTGACTCCTGCAGCCACCATGAAGACTGGGTACCAGTGGCCTGTGGCCGTCACTAACGTCGCAGTAACCGGCCCGTGGGCAATGCCTGGGATGCTAGCCTACAGGAGACAGGGGAGAAGGGTTAGTGTGTTTGTGTGTATGTTTGTGTGTGTTTGTGTGTATGTTTGTGTGTGTGTGTGTTTGTGTGTGTGTGTGTAGACTGGGTACCAGTGGCCTGTGGCCGTCACTAACGTCGCTGTAACCAGCCCATTGGCAATGCCTGGGATGCTAGCCTACAGGAGACAGGGGAGAAGGTTAGTGTGTTTGTGTGTATGTTTGTGTGTATGTTTGTGTGTGTAGACTGGGTACCAGTGGCCTGTGGCCGTCACGTCGCAGTAACCGGCCCGTGGGCAATGCCTGGAATGCTAGCCTACAGGGGACAGGGAGAAGCAAGTGTGTGGGGGATACTTAAAAACAGACTGAATCATTACATAACTATTTTTTTTGTAAAATAGTACAATGCAGCACGTCGGCAGAACGTACTGCGTCTGCGCAAAACCTGGATTTTCGCTGGATTTTTGGTCAACGTTGCATCAGAATTTTGCCTGTTGCAGACCATATCTTTTCCTATACAACATCTGAAAACTACAGACAGGCTGTCCACCTTATATGCTCTAATACAACCTTATATGAGACGTTCTGCCAAAGTGCTACAGTATGCACAATACATTACGGGTTTCCCACAGGTGCAGTACGTTCTGCCGACGTGCTCATGTATGATATATACAAAACCTAACAGTTACAGTATACAGTACTTACCATAGTGTTGGACACAGCGAAGGTGATCCCCGCGTGATTGGGCGCCACGTCGGCATGGTTACTCATGTGACCCGAGGAGTTACACGCACACAGACCCATGGACACCGACACCAGCCTGGGGCAGGAGGCAAAGGGCACAGGTCAACAAAATGGAGGAATAGAGCAACAGAGAACAAATAATAAATAGAGCAAGAATCGAACAGCAGATGTGATGCCAAATTGGTATGACAACCCCTACATTTGGCACACATGCTAAAGAGGTTTTATATACATGTTATCTGCTTGCAAAGGTAGTTTTATAGAATTAATTTAGACGTTTTGGTAATCTCAGTCACTCAAGAAAGATATTAGATGCTGTCTGAAGTATCTTACTCTGTGAAGAAATCGTGCAGATGCTAAATCTGATTTGTATCATTACCCGGTACTGCTAGTAATCCCCTGTATTGCAGTATAGAAGAAGAGAATTAAGTTTGTCGGTGAAGGCTAGACATGCAGGTGATAAGATATGCAAAAAAACTCAAGTTACTCAAGCAACTGGATATGATTTAGAAACGGTCAGGCGTTTCAGGTAGCAATTCTCCTGCAGTCTTAGTGTCGCTGACAAAAGGTAGTGGATGCTACCTGAAACGTCTGACTGTTTCCAAAATCATATCCAGTTGCTTGAGTAACTGTTTTTTGGCAATAGTCAAGTTTTTAATGAATGAAAACTTACAGCAGAGCCACAATGAGGTTGTTTGTTGTGCTGAAGGCCAGGATGAAGACCGCGGGTCCGAGCAGGCCGATACTCGTCATCAGGCGGCGCACGGACAGAACCGTCCAGTTCTTACGGGAAACCAGCCAGTCAGACATGTGGCCTGCACCTGGGGGGAGTTCATTTTATTTTAAAACCTGTTTAGCTATAAAAATAATGTGAAAAGGAAGGCTGGCATCTACAAAAATTTGATTTTTACTCTGCTACTAGCACTGGATGGGCTGTGGTTTTACACAAGATGCCTTTCAGAGGATGAGAGAGACAACTGCAACAGTAATAACATACTTATTCAGGCCCTCTTCTCACACATACAAATAACAGTAACATTGACAAAAACAAGGTAGTAACAATAATGAAGGGAAAGTGCTGAGCTACTAACCAATGCCGACAAGAGAGTTCATCATGTAGGGGAAGGGTTCATTAGTACTGTACCCATGTACATGTATACGTATGAAAGCTACTAACCAACGCCCACGAGAGAGTTCATCATGTAGGGGAAGGCGGTGAAGCTGATGTCGTTAGCGTTTGCGCCGAGCGCTCGCTGCAGGTACGTCGGCAGCCACGACAGAACCACGTAGTTACTCCAGTTCATGGCGAAGTGCGCCGAGTAGATCGCCCACAGCGGCCAATGGGAGATGAACTCCACCCACCGCAGGTTAGAGGTCAGGATCTGCAGGGGCACAAAGGTTAGAGGTCAGGATGGGCAGGAGCAAAAAGTTAGAGGTCAGGATATGTAGGGGCACAAGGTGAGAGGTCAGGATCTGCAGGGGCACAGGGGTAAGAGGTCAAGATCAGCAGGGGCACAGAGGTTACAGGTCAGGATGGGGAGGGGCAAAAGGTTACAGGTCAGGATCTGCAGGGACACAGGTTAGAGGTCAGGATGGGGAGGGGCAAAAGGTTACAGGTCAGGATCTGCAGGGACACAGAGGGTAGAGGTCAGGATCTGAAGAGGGAAAAGGTTAGAGGTCAGGATCTGCAAGGGTACAGAGGTTAGAAGTGAGGATCTACGAGTATATACATGTATGTAGGGAGAGAACAAGTAGGATGACCTTTAAACTTTGGGATATTTCATTTGGGAGGTTATGAGGGGGCAAGCAAAAATTCAACACAGGGTCAGGGGTTATGGGACTTGAAATTGCATGTCTATTGAGGATGTCTCCCGTCTACCCTAACATTTTAAAAGGAATGACACTTTCCACTTCATTAACCCACAAACCACTTGTTCTCCCACACCCTACACCAGCTGCACCTGTTCTGTTGCCAAAATACAAAGCAAAGAAGCCTTCAATGGAGAGAAATGTTACAGCCCATAACACCCCCAAGCAGTGAAATAGAACATCCTAACACTAAACCCCTCCACCAATCCTGGAGTTGACACCTCTGAGTCAGGCTATAAAAGTGTCCTGATTGGTCGGTTCAGAACGGTTGCTAAGCACCTTTCTCTTCTGTGTTTCCTGCACAGGCTGTTCCTCCTCGGTGTCTGGACCAGCTGCAGCCTTCTGGGGGAGTGAAGCCAGGAGGCACGACATGAAATGTTGCTTTTAAACTAACTCAAACCTACCTTGTAAACCACCACCACTACCAGCTTGGGAAAAACAACTTGGAAAGGCCATTGTCATCAGGATTTTTTTAGACATCTTAGGCACAGTTCTGTATCTGTCTGTATCTGTATCTGTATAGCCGGTATAACCGCCCTCCGGTGTAATACACCTGAGCTATAGTCAGGATATAGTCCACGCATATCCAAAACTGTGCCTGCATGAGCCAAGTCTACATTCTCGGGTACGGGGGAGACTATCCAGAACCGTGCCTGATCCTAACCCTAACCCATTCAGGCATAGAACTAGATAGGCACGATTCTGAATACGATAGGGAGTTACTGAACGTCATCTTAGAAGTTGTGCAATGAGAGGCCTACTTTCCACATATCTAAGACATTCCCTACCTTGGGAGGAAGAAAGAGTTCCTCGTCGTAGTCGATGGGCTGCTCACGGAAGCAGAGAATCCAGGTGGCGACCCACACGAACCCCAGCACCCCGAAACTGTAGAACATCATGGGCCACTGCAGTCTCGGGCAGATCTGCAAGGGGGCGCAAGTACAACATCAAAGCTGACTGAGAAGTCACAGTTAAAAGACTTGCATTTACATCTACTTATACTATAGTGTGCGAAATACTAGGTTGCCCAGTTGCGATGTGCAACCATATTTTGCTTGCTGCAACCTATTTCTACACCCAGGTAGCCCAGTGCACTACCTAAGTTTGTGATAAGGATGCCCATTTCTTCCATTGAGTACTGTTTACTGTTAAGTTCCCATGGAAGAGCTCATAACTTCAGGTAAGGGGAAACAACTCTGTCAGAAATGTATAAATGCACATTGCATTCTAACAAAGTTAATCATAATGTAGAAAGAGTTTAAATTGTGGGCAACCTGGAATTTTGATGGCCAACCTAGCTTTCATCCTAGGTTGCCACTGGGCAACCTAGCCTTCGTACACTGTACTAATCTTCACCAAAGTAACAGTTGCTCAAGCAACTGAATAAATTTCTAAACCAATCTTTATTGGCCAAGTTTACTAAGAAACCTTTCAGAAGTTTCTTCGTAAAATCAACTCACCACAGAGGCGAGCGTCTGTCCGATGGAGCCGGACGCCACCAGGTACCCAAACGCCCGCGACCTTTCCTCCATGGGAACGGTGTTTGCGAAGATGTGAAAGATCGTGGGGAGTCCGAGCCCCTCCGCGAACCCCAGGCAGATCCGGGCGAAGATCAGGCCGTAGAGCGTCCGGGCGAACGCCGGGGTGAAGAACGTCGCTAGGGACCACACGGCAACGGCGAATCCCAGCACCCACTTTCCGCCCCACCGCCGTGCTGCACTTCCACCAATAACCTACAGGGGGCAGTGCACAGAAAGGCACAGTCATCAGGACCATACAGATTCCCAACATATCGCATCCCAGCAACTACCTACCACCCAACGGCGGCCTGCACTTCCACCGATAACCTACAGGGGGCAGCGCAGAAAGGCACAGTCAGTAGGACCCTACTTTGGAACACATCACTGATTCATGATCACATAAAGTATTGTTAAGGTAGACAAGAGATTTCCAGAAGAAAATTGTTCCCTTTATTATAATGAATTTGTCATGTATCCCAATGAGCCTGCAGGTTCAAGACTACAATGTTATAGCCTGGTTCCAGTCTACAAATTAGTACAATGCATAGCCTGGCTCCAGGCTACCCTGAGGGCCTTACCTGACTACTGATGTATCCGAAAGCAAAGGAACTGAGGATTGAGCCTTGTGCCTGCAGGTTCCAGGCTATACACTGATATAGCCTGGCTCCAGGCTTCCCTGTGGGTCTTACCTGACTACTGATGTATCCAAAAGCGAAGGAGCTGAGTATCCAGCCCTGCGCCTGCAGGTTCCAGTCTACCATATAGCCTAGGCCTTACCTGACTACAATAGCCTGGCTCCAGGCTACCCCGAGGGCCTTACCTGACTACTGATGTATCCGAAAGCGAAGGAACTGAGGATCCATCCCTGGGCCTGCAGGTTCCAGTCTATCCTGTCATAGCCTGGGGCCTTACCCCCTGGGCCTGCAGGTTCCAGTCTATCCTGTCATAGCCTGGGGCCTTACCTGTCTACCTTACCTGTCTACAATAGCCTGGCTCCAGACTATCCCGAGGACCTTACGTGAGTACAATAGCCTGGCTCCAGGCTTCCCTGAGGGTCTTACCTGACTACTGATGTATCCGAAAGCAAAGGAACTGAGGATCCATCCCTGAGCCTGCAGGTTCCAGTCTACCCTGTCATAGCCTGGCTCCAGGCTACCCTGAGGGTCTTACCTGACTACTGATGTATCCAAAAGCGAAGGAACTGAGGATCCATCCCTGCATCTGCAGGTTCCAGTCTACCATCATAGCCTGGCTCCAGGCTTCTCCGTGGGCCTTACCTGACTACTGATGTATCCGAAAGCGAAGGAGCTGAGGATCCATCCCTGCATCTGCAGGTTCCAGTCTACCATATAGCCTGGCTCCAGGCTTCCCCGAGGGCCTTACCTGACTACTGATGTATCCGAAAGCGAAGGAGCTGAGGATCCATCCCTGCATCTGCAGGTTCCAGTCAAACTCGTTGCTCATCGGCACCAGCGCGATCGGCATAATGGTACGGTCCGCCTGGTTAATGAAGTTTGCTAACGAGCAGAGAATCACCGTCCGGAAGCTCTTGGGAAGTTTGGAATTCATCTTGGATCCGACACGTTTCGTTTCTTAATATTCAAAAGAATTTTTATTAGTTACACTGAGCAGCAAAACTTGATTGTCAATTTTTTCCACAATATCATTGGCAAAATTGTGATGTATATCCTCTTAGGAGATATTTTCACAGGAATAATATTGCACTTCTGGTTGCTAAAAGATGTAGAATTTGCATATTTGTGTGTGGTAAAGACTGCCGGGGTCTGTGTTGATGAGTTTGTCTGTCCTTTCTCAGCTGCATGGTGAGTACAGAAGAGGCCAGAGTCACATCGCTGAGATCTGCACAGGTCCGCTTCTGTAGGACAGGGAAATAAAGGCTTTGAGGAAAACTGAGTGGCATAATTTGTGATTGTTGTTATTCTCAATCCTCATGTGTCTCCAGCATATCTATTTAATTCATTCATTCATTCATTCATTCATCCATTCATCCATTCATTCATTCATTCATTCATTTTGAACCTCCTTGGTTAGAGTTAATGTTAAGAATCAAAAGTTTATGTGATGTTAATAATCTCATTTATTAATATAATGTTACATCATCATCTCAAATATTGTATTTAAGAAACAACTTGAGAGTTTGAATGACAAAATCTGTCATAATCACGACAATCACTCATGCTGAATGTACCGTGAGTAAACAATGTTGCAGGAGGTTGTTATTTATATAATGTATCTAACGTTATTTATATACACACAGCTGACAGAGACACCCCTCCCCTAAAATCATTCTATAATGTTGTTTACCCCTCCCCCATAACAATTATGTATATAACCTACCCCCCCCCCCCACACACACACACACATCACAACATTTCCAGGTGATCTCCTAGCATGGCCATTCCTCACATAATTAGCGCACCTGGACAAGACAAGAACTGATCATACTAATACAAAACTTTGTTTCGATCGACGTGTAACTTACTAGTAACTTGACACGTTGAATACATGAAGAAAATAAACGCCCCTAAACAAATCTGTTTACAAGATCCTACTAGGGCGATCTTACGATCTGCATCTCAAGCCACCACTTCTCTAGCACCTTACGCCTTACTTAAACGCTCGGCGATCGGAAAATATACACGAAAACAAAGGTTTATTTCGCTAATTTTGCAGACGACAAAAATAAAACACCAACCTTCCCTCCCCGCTGTGACGTGGAACAGCCCGAACCGCGGCCCGGCATGCACCGCGCGGGGTCAGGGGTCGGAACAACAAGCTGCCCAGATGGCGAAAGTGCAGAAGTCGCCGAACGACAAGAAGGAATACAGGTGAGTTTTCCGGATAATCTTAAAGAAATTTAACTAACAGTTGGTACAGGTATAATCTACATATATTTGTGAAGTAGCACACGAAATTTAGACGTGATTGGTTTGTTTTTTCGGGTTGAAACTGACAGGAGAAAAAAAGCCGGGTTGATAAAAAATATATATGCCCACGTGCATTTTGCATATACTATAGTTTGTTGGTGATGGAAAGTTGTAAATAAGGCTCTTATAATCACTTGTAACAGTCTCACGACATGGTGGCCAAGGAAATGGTCTTGGTCTCTGTTTTTTCCCGTTCTGAGTTGTTTGCATGACGTTTACTAAATGTGGGCGTGTCCCTTATATCTGCCCCTCCCCCTTTTTTAAAGGGCCCAGACAGAATAAAACTGTTGTTGATGTTTACGTAAATGCTAGCATACTGTCCGGTTCTTTAATTTACCTCAAGTCAAACTGGCTTCCAAGGACTGTTGGTATTTCTTTGTATGTTTATGTTTGTTGCTCTGAAATGAATAAAGAAATTAACAAATTTGGACTATGGTAGTTATTTATTAGATTAGTACAGTATCAACAATAATTTCTAATTTCTACAGAGTCATCACCTTAGCCAATGGACTGCAAGCTCTGCTGATCTCAGACCAGCTTCCCATTGGTCAGCAGCCTGACGATGTCACATCACAACCGACCAATCAGGATGAGGAAGAGATGTCCACAGATGGAGGTGATGCACCAAAAATGGGTTAGAATTGCTGATTTTTTAAATTTGTGTCTTTTAGTTAGGTCAAACTAAACAGTGTAAGTATGGGAAAGCCTTGAAATCGTTCACAACAGGACTCTATTTACTCATTGTATTTTGGCAACAGAGACAAACTTAATGCTGAAAGACTAGAGTAGAGTAGAAACTTACGTCTTGTCTGACCAACTGTACTGTCATTTTGGGTTTTTGTGGATGATCATGTATCTTGTAGTTTAGTCTGGGTGCCATCTAGCCGTGGCGACTCTTGATTCTGGGCCTATATCTTGCTGAGGGCTATAATATAGGCCCGGAATCAAGAGTCGCCACAGCTAGGTGCCATCCTACTTGTTTTTGTGGATGGTTCAGTATCCTGTAGTTTAGTCAAGGTGCCATCCTACTTGTATACCAGGGCTCCCGTACTTGCTCCCTAAAAAGCGAGCGAGTATAGCATCCCCAGTATACAAATAGGATGGCACCCAAACTAAGTTGTTTTGCATACTGTACTGAGAAGAAGAGGTTTAACAAGTCAAGTTTAACTGTGCCAGTCTTTAAATCATTCCACCGGCAGAACTTTCACACACACTGCAGTACACATCTGGAACAGTCTCCCAGACAACGTGCTTGGCCTGATCACTGACAACAACCTCCAGTCATTTAAAACAAGAGTACACCGGCATCTTCTTTCCACCATCAGGACTTCTACATGCAGCTAGAACCTTGTAACTGCTGTCAAGCAATGATTAGCCAGGAGTGTTATTGTCACAATCCAGGCTATTGTTTACATTTAATGTAAACAATAGCCTATAATAGCATATTATAGAAAAAAAAGTCCAATCACAAAACAGTGTGTTCTTCCACCTGTAGTAATACGTTTGTCAATGTCTTAATGCAGTAACGTTCCTTCCTGTTCCAGGTGAGGAGAAGACAGGTAGACTGTCAGGCACGTCTTCAGGTGATGCCGGCAGGGAACATCCCATCAGGAAGAGACAGAAGACCGTCAAGATGAAGGAGAAGCTGGTGAGAAATCTTCTTACAACAACAACAACAACAACAACAACAACAACAACAACAACAACAACATGACACCCTGGATACACATGTACACTGTCTATGGTGTTCCCTCCTTCTCTTACAACAAAATAACACCCAGGAGAGAGAAACTCTCTCAATTTAATCTAATGTCAGATTATCAAAACACATTCAGGTATTGTACAATGTGTTCAGTTTTTTGTTTTTTGTTTGTTTTACATTTTCAACAACATACATGTAACACCCTGGATGTATACTGTGTTTGGGGCTCCCCTTCTCCTGCATATTGTTGTCACATAATGTAGAATCTGATGTACTTAAATAGTATACATGTATGCACTATGCACTGTGTCTTATTATCTCTATCTTAAGTACAGTAACCATTCTTGGCTATGGCAGTTTGGCATGTACTT
The DNA here is from genome assembly GCA_013266295.2 of Branchiostoma floridae x Branchiostoma japonicum. Lineage (NCBI taxonomy): Eukaryota > Metazoa > Chordata > Leptocardii > Amphioxiformes > Branchiostomatidae > Branchiostoma > Branchiostoma floridae x Branchiostoma japonicum. The sequence goes on along the minus strand of CM023836.1, from coordinate 212,492 downwards.
GTGACTGCGTGTACCCAAGAACAGTGGTTTTCATAATACTAGTAATACGTAGTCAAATTCTTTACATCATATAGCATAACACATGATGTCAGTTGACTGAGTTTCTTTGTGTTGTTTCCCCAGTCTGCAGCTGCCCTGTGTGTGGGAGTGGGGAGTTTCAGTGATCCTCCTGACCTGCCTGGACTGGCCCACTACCTGGAGCACAGTTAGTATTTTTTTTCTCTCTCACACACATAGTACTCTCTCTCTTACACACATGTGCACACATCTGCGCATGCATACACACACACACATACACACACACACACACACACACACACACACACACACACACACACACACACACACACACACACACACACACACACAGCAAAAGTAAGTCACAAAAGCCATGTAGCCATTGATCTCATCCTTTTATTCATATACAAAGCAGTGGTAGGGAAATCACTACATTTTACAAAAGACTTAGTACACATTGAATGATATAGTGAACAAAGATCCTATTTAGACTTGTAATAAGTCCAATCACCAAAGTGATGTATTGAAATGCAGACAAGTTCCATATACAAATAGCACATAGCACAAATCTACTGAGACCAAACATGCCCCAATATCTGTCTTACTCAGACATTGTTCTAGACCTGTATCCTGGACAAAATGTTGCATGTACATGTACATGTACTGTACATGTACAAAATATTAGTTTAAATCATAAACTGTGGATCCTGGCGAAAACGTATGATAACATCACAAACTTTACTGGGACTATACTATTATGCTTGTCCCAAAGTGGACCTTCTGAGGTTGTGAGGTGCTCACAGTTCCTGTACCTGGAACATTCTGCACTGTTACATGTATCTGTACTTCCTGATACAGTTATCAAGAGAATCAGCTACAAACACATGTCCATCCTCTGTCACAGCCACCCCGCGGGGATTGTTCAGTTTGTCCCCATCACTGCTAATGGTGGACACCCAGGTGCCGTCTGGGCGGAACACCTGAAGCTTCTTGCCGCCAGTTGAATCCCCAAACTTTGCCAGAACTATGTTCCCCCTGCTGTCAGCTGACACCCCTGTAGGCTGCCACATGTCCTGTGGCTTTTCACCCTTCTGACCAAACTTGTGTTGGAAGTTCAGATTCCTGTCAAACACCTGAACACGGTGGTTGCCTCTATCTGCCACAATGATGTTGTCTTCTTTATCCACACAGACAAAACCTGGCCAGTTAAACTGCTTCTCCCCCTTCCCCTTCCCACCCACCTGTTTCACCAATGTCCCATCTGCCTCAAACAGGAAGATGCTGTGTTTGCCCCCATCAGCAACTACAATCCTTCCATTCTTCTGTAGTGCTAGCCCAAAGGGGTATTTGCAATATTTACCCAGAGGAAGTCTATGCTTCAGTTTTCCTGATGGGGAAAATTTCTTCACTTCCTCCCCAGAGTTCACCACTATGGTGCCATCAGTCTGAACTGCAAGTCCTCTAGGGTAGTCAGTAGGAAATGAATGACAAAACTTCCCACTCAAATTGAACACCTGAACACAATGGTTCCAAGTATCAGCCACATACAGCCTGTCCCCCCTGACTGCTACATCTGTAGGATTGTCAAACTGCCCCTGCTGGCTGCCCTTCTGCCTGGACCTCAGTACAGGGTTGTTAGTGCCCACATCTACAGTGAGAGAACCCAGATCCTTCTTACCCCCCATACAGACCCCCAGTGTGTGTTTCCCTGACTCCTGAGGTCTCCACTCTGCTCCCCAGACCCTGCTAACTCTGCTGGTTTGTCCCTTCCCTGCAGCTAGTGGGGGACTAGTGTGTGCTGTTGTTTGTATCAGGGTGGTTTTACCCTGGGGGGAGGTCACTTCTATCTGTGGTGCAACTTCCCCACCTGTTAGATCTGCATTGTTGGTTGTGACTGTGACAGAGCAGGGCAGACTCTCCAATGCCGGCCCATCTACATCAATAGTGAACATAACTGACTCTGACAAGGAACCTGATGATTTCTGGTCTTCTCTCGGAGGAAACACTGAACCTCCAGGAACCTCGGATAGGAGTTGTTTGAAGGTCACTTTTGTTTGACCTACCAAACTGCTGCTGCCTGTTTCCTGCATGGAGAGTTTCTGTAATGTTTTTTCTACTTGTTGGAGCCTCTTATTTATTTCTCTCAAAGCTTCTGTGTCATCTTTACTGTCTGAAATTTTCTCACAGAATTTTTCCTCTTCCTTGCTGTTTTCGAGTTCTGTCTTCAGTTTTTCTTTCTCCCGAGCCAGTTCCCTTTCCCTCTCTTTGTTGATCTTGTGTATCTTGCTGATCATCTCCTGCTTCTCTCGCTGGAGTTTGGAGATCAACTCTCCGTAGTGCTGCTTGACTTCTTTTTCTACCTGCTCACAGTTCTGTGCAGTTGCTTTGGCTTCCCTGTCCAGGTTGTCCACTTGCTGGGATATCTTAGAGATTACTGCTTCTACTGCAGCTTTGTACCTTGCTGCTGCTTCATTCACTTCTTCATCAATGTCCCCTGCATGCCAGAAAGAAAATTTTTGGTCAGGAGCTTTTCAAAATTTGTCTCAGTATCATTTGGGTTTTACTACAGAGTTTTGATTGCTTCTAAGTGACAAATGAAATGGCATATTAGTTTTTGGAAAACACATCTGTCAGTGAGTACCTTGATCGTGATATCTGTTCCTTAGACCATCCACAGTACTCTGCAGGTTTGCCTCAGACAGAGCCTCCATCAGGACCTCTATGGTGGCTCTCTCTCCGTTCCGCTTGAGCCATTCCTCCAACAGGTCCATACAGTGAGACTTGTCATCCCCATTTCTTCCATGAATGTTGTCGATGTCTGACCGTCGAAACTCAAGATGGAAGGCCAGGTCCTTCCAACTTGAGCTGACATTTTCTTTGATGAAAAAGAAGTACTTACGGACACCTGCAAAGAAACATTAGAAAAAATGTTTTTTTATATTATTTGCCATTAGTGTAATCATAATTATACTTAAATGTTACTTAATGTTTTATAGTCGGTATAGCACCCCTCGGTCCTATCACACCAGCTTCTTAATCTACCCTAACCACCACTTTCAAACTGTGCCAAAAGAGTGCATTAGGGGCTAACCCTTAGAGGGGACCCAGTACATTCTAGCCTCCTGTGCAGACTCCGTGAGCGGGTGGCCGTTTTGATAAATGCGTTTTGAAGTTCTTTTGCCGGCCAGAGAAGGTTTCAGACACGAGAGAAGGTTCTCTCGGGGCGAACCTTCTCTCGTGTCTGAAACCTTCTCTGGCCGGCAAAAGAACTTCAAAACGCATTTATCAAAACGGCCACCCGCTCACGGAGTCTGCACAGGAGGCTAGTACATTCTAGCTATAGCAGCACTACAAGGGGCTGCCCTCCTGTCTTTAGATGTTCTATAACCTAAAATATTACATACCACCACAATATAACATACAGGCACACACAGACATGCAGACAGACACACACACACACACAGATGGACACTTAGACACACCCACAGACACACAGGCACACTCACACACACACACACATACACATACACACACACACACACAGGCACACACAGACATACAGGCACAGACAGACACACAGACAGACACACACACATACACACAGGCACACACAAACACACAGAGACAGACACACAGGCACACAGGCACACAAACAACACACACACACACCACACACACACACACACACACACACACACAAAGGACAGGCACACACACACACACCACACCACACACACACACATACACATACACAGCCAGACAGACCCCCCCCCCCCCCACACACACACACATAGACACACACACACACACACAGGCACAGACACACCAAAAACTATACCTCCATTTTTGATGGAGGTAAAGATACATTGCTGACAATGTTAGGATATATAACAATGGTACATCATTCAATGGATTTTATTTGCCTAAAGAAGGTGTAGAAGTGACTAATCCCAAAAGCATTGAGAGCCCAGGATGTGTGCAGTCTCACCTGTCTGACCTCCCTGTCTCTCCTCAGCCATGATGACTCACACAGGTGTCAGTGGGGGAGTAAGATGTCTGTCAGGCACATGGTAGTAACACCTGAAACAGACAGGTGTGTATCAGGTATGTGGGGTCTGCTTTAAACAGGTATGATGTAACAGTTATGAAATGCTATCATTGTATTACCAAAGGGGATAAGTAGGAGACAAAATTGATAGCAAATCATGACTGACACAAACTTCTAGGTCCTTGTACTACAAAGTTAATGATGAAACAGCTGTAGAATTGAACATGGCCCACATTTTTGGCAGTGCTTGTTCATAGCTGCACTAGTATTTACAATCATCACTTTAAGCTGTTGTTTGTGACTTCATGTGTCTCAGACTGTGCCTCTTGCATAGAAATCAAAGACTTAGTGCAATTCTGAAGAGGCTCAGCATTGAGGCAAAGTTTGAATGAATTAGGTCCTGGAGTTCTTTAATGAGCAATAAAATATGTATGCTGGCCCGTGTAGTGAGAGACTTTGACCCCTGTTTTGTCCTGTTATTTTTCCCAAGTCCAGCTTGTCATTTAGAGATTACAGTGTTATTGTAACTGTTACAGTAACATGTATGTCACTTAAGCCAACAAGTCAGTTACAGGTACAGGGAAAGACTACATGGTAAAAAGCTCACCTGTTTGTTGTAAAAGTTGGGTGTGGAACTTGGATCAGCTGAGTGTTCCAACAGGGCATGCGCAGGTACTTCGGTCAAAGTGCATCCAGAAACTTGGGTTAATATTTAACCCTTGTTTCCCTAATGCTAAGGCTACACGTACATAGTCACATGATAGGCCCTGTTTTCAAACACTAATAGCTCTGGTCCAACTACTAAGTCTGCATTCAAAATTTGTTTCACTGATGTGAAATGTGATTTCAAACTGGTTTACCTGGGTAGCTCACTCTTCCACTAGTTGTGACAGAGAAGACAGACACTTATTATACATGTATTATAATGTACAATATTTACAGGTTCATTGTACTGGGGGAATTATAATGTACAATATTTACAGGTTCATTGTACTGGGGGATTTATAATGTACAATATTTACAGGTTCATTGTACTGGGGAATTATAATGTACAATATTTGCAGGTTCATTGTACTGGGGGGATTTATAATGTACAATATTTACAGGTTCATTGTACTGGGGAATTATAATGTACAATATTTGCAGGTTCATTGTACTGGGGGGATTTATAATGTACAATATTTACAGGTTCATTGTACTGGGGAATTATAATGTACAATATTTACAGGTTCATTGTACTGCGGGAATTTATAATGTACAATATTCACAGGTTCATTGTACTGGGGGGTTCCCCAGCTCTTTTCCACAGGTACAACAAACAGTGGACCACGGCTTAATATTTAAGGGTAAAAAAATCGAACCGTTGCGTTATTTGAGAGGTGAGAGTACCACAGACTGCTTTATATTTGGCTTGTTTTAGCTTGTTTTCGCTTGTTTTCACTTATTTCCGCTTGTTTTCACTTATTTTCACTTATTTTCGCTTATTTTCGCATTTTCTCTGGACCCGCTTAAAGGGGTAAAGTCTAACCTCTGAACTACACATTTGTTTGTTTGAACCGTTCTTTATTTGTGAGAAGCTCAAATTGGCCTGCAGGCTGCTTTTCATTGAGGTCATGAGGGAAGAGGTAAGGGTCATGCAAAATATATCAAAAAGGCATTATAATGACAATATGAGCTCAAGGACTGAATTTAATCAGTGTCATTGTATAGTCTCCACACCCATACTGCAAAAGTGCACCCCTGTAGCTGTATACAGAAGAACTTTATTGCACGACAGTTGTACACGGTACAATGTATGGCAAAGTTCAGAAATAAAGACAAGGAAATTAATATCTTAATTACTAAATAACAAGGGCTAATACAGTATTCAATAGGGCTAATAAAGATAAGGAAATTAATACCTTAATAACTAAATAACAAGGGCCAATACAGTATTCAATAATTATGTGATTGGTTCCCAACATTTGAGTCTGCACACATTTTCCTCCCTGTATACATCATTGCAGCACATATAACTGCTTGACTGCAAAGTGCAGTTGTTTACAAATGGTAGCACTTCATTGATAACAAAGTCGGGTAAGGGCAAAGACCAGTACCTGTATCGGTACGTACAGTACCTACGAAGGCCCATAAGTACAATGTGGAGCCTATTCTTCTTCACTGTCAGTATTTGTACTCATGGAGTATTTACTTAGTATAAATACTTTATTACTCCGTGAAGGAGGTCAGGACCTCCGGACGGAGTGTTGTAATCGGCTGATTTTTCATGTTCGCAGTCAAAACACTGGGTTCTCTTTGTGTAATCGGCACGCAATTTTATACGCCGTCTGCGGGCATGCCCGTGTTGATGCACGAATGTGTATTTTTGCCGTTGCTGCTTTCGCGGTCAATGTAATATTGCAAACGCACCCCTACAATTACGAGGCGAATTGGAATGGTCCAGAAAAACGCGTTGTTTGGAATAGCAGTGGGGGAGGTGGAACTTCATGCAGATACGGGGTGGTTTTTATAAGTGGTTCCAGATGTTTTTGCCCATGGTTAAGAGATGCCAAGTTTTTTGGAAGATGTTCGCAGCCAAAACGCATTCTTCCGTACGTCGCATTTCTGTGTAATTTCGCATGTGGTGTTGCATTATGTCCGGGATGATGCACGTCTTTTTATTTTTACCGTATCTGTTTTGATATTGGAGTAAATGGTTATTTTCGAAACATCCCCATGTCGTTCAAATGTTGTCGTCCGTTTATGTCACCGGTAGTAAGTCGGGGCGGGGCTGATGCGGACGGATATGTGGGGTGGTCAGAGGTCAACTGAAACGTGAAAATCGGATGATTGGACCTGATGTACATTTCTGTAGATTGTACACAGAATACACACATCTTTAGATAATCTGGCCATGGCAGGTATACTAGATTAGCGTACATCTATGTTTATGCGTTCAAAACAAGAAAAGTAAATCGTTTTCCGGTATTATTCTCTCGAAACACGGCGCTGTAGGAAGAAGTAGCCTGTGTTACGCAATGCTTTCGGCCGGATTGATGTGCAACTGTTACTAATTGCAGGGTCTGGGCTTGGCCAGTCGCGGTGTATGGCCAGTCGCGCTAATATGCGAGTGTTCCCTGTAGACAGTCCTGGAGTTAACGTTGACTTGAGCGGTACCCGTTTTTCCGTGTTTGCAGCTAAAACCCACGGTCCCCTTTGTTCAATCGGCATGCAATTTTATACGTCGTCTGCAGGCATGCCAGTGCCAATACCACCTCTCAATCTGCAAATTATAAAATTTCACGGAGAATTGTCGCCTATGGCGTCTTGTTTATATTGATATATATATTCAAAAAATATACATTTTAAATGTAGACAAGTCAATACTAAGGGAACGGAGGAAAAAGCGAGAGATTGTCTCGGTTCCTAACTGTCAATGAAGGATTGTTTTTCTGACAAGGCTGCTCGTGTACTCACAAGGTACAGAAACTGTTTGACTGTTTTAAGCGTATGAAGAAATGTGCATTAAGCTTTTCAGATAATGATACAGACGTGGGTATCAGAACTTTTTCCCTTCATGCTCTTCCCCATCAATGTATTTCCCGCCAATGCAGATGTTTCCACCTTGTGTGCACAATCTATCATGCTTGGTGTGGTATGGTGGTGCAAATTCCCATGGTTACTGCTAGGGATACTGTGGGGTCGTGTGGCGCAACGACAGAGTACTCGACCCGGAACCAAGAGGTCCTGGGTTCGAGTCCTGACATGCCACTGACCTTGTGCCCTTGGGAAAGGCCCTTTACACGACTTTCCTCACTTGACTCAGGTGTAAATGAGTATCATGTGTTAGGTGTGCACGCTATCAGCATACTTGCTGCCTAGTGCACACTTTGTATTGTCATGTTACAATTTCTGAACAAAACAAAACAAAACTGCTAGGGATTCATTTCCTTGTAGGCTAAGCTTGATGTGCATTTCATCAAATGCTCTACAGTTTCTATTCCTCATTAGCAGGGAAGGTCTGAAAAAATCCCTTGTTGACAATTTCACTTTGCTACCAACTGATCTATTGCTTTTTTCTTCTTTTTTGGTCATATTCTCTTGTTTACATTAAATTCTGTACATTAAAAGAAAGAAATGTAAGTACTACACATTCCCTAAGCCCACAGTAGGAATTGGCTGTCCATTGTACTTATGGGCCTTTGTATGTACTGTACTGTACCTATACGGGTACAGGTCTTTCCGGGTATGCCTAAATACCTCAACCGCCCTCAACCTCCCTCAACCGCCCTCAACCCCCCACTTCCTGGGCTAATATGCAGTGTACATGTGCTAAGAACCCTTGTTTACACTCTGTATACATTGTCTATACGATTATAAATAAAAATCACATAGTAACGTCTAAGTATTTGCGATTTTTTTCAAGTTATAACTTTTAATATATCATAAGTGGAGTTTAACCGTCTTTAGGGAGTGATACACCCCGCAAAATATCCGCCCTAAAGTATTGAGCGCTAAAATCCACCACCAGAAACATGATGTTTAAAGAGGTTTCCCTCTATATCTGCTGAGTTTCCGTGCTGCACAAGCTTTTTCACTTTCCTTATTTTGACTTGAAACTTATGGCACGATGCGTTCTGGCGGCGCGACGTAAACAAACAAGATGGCGGACCCTGTTCCTCGGGCGCACGGCGCGCCGTAAAAAAACTGGTAAAACGCCAGAGTTACAGTGATTTTCCTATTTAGAATTGCACAGGCAATGTATCCAGAGCGTTAAAAAGCGTTCTTAGCACATGTTCACTGCATATTAGCCCAGGAAGTGGGGGGTTGAGGGCGGTTGAGGGGGGTTGAGGGCGGTTGAGGTATTTAGGCATACCGGGTCTTTCCCCTTTCCCAACAAAGTCACCTGTAACATTACCTGCCAACTTAAGCAATACACAAGCACCAAACACCAGTCATTTCCTACACAACTGTTTTTTTTTTTTTTACGTTTTAGGTTCAAAAATAGAGTTACATGTATGTACCACAATCATACTATTTAGATTTAACTGCTATAAGTACACACAAATGTATCAAAAACACATTTTACATCATCAAAATGTTACATTTTACAACATCAAATAAACATTTTGAATAAAACTGTAAACAGAACAAAAAACTTTTCTCAATCTGACCTAGCCTGTCCTCTGCTAAATTCAATAATGGAAGTTTTATTCATTTGTATTATGATTAACAGAAGTAGTCAAGTTACCTTGAATTTCATTTCTATGAAAAATATTAGTTGTGTAGATTCAATCATAAACTGTGGATCCTGACGAAAACGTACGATTACATTACAACCTTTACTGGGACTGTACTAATGCTTGTCCAAAGTGGACCTTACTGATCTTGTGAGGTGCTCGTGCACAGTTCCTGTACCTGGAACATTCCACACTGTTACATGTATCTGTACTTCCTGATACAGTTGTCAAGAGGATCAGCTACAAACACATGTCCATCCTCTGTCACAGCCACCCCGCGGGGATTGTTCAGTTTGTCCCCATTACTGTTAATGGTGGACACCCAGGTGCCATCTGGGCGGAACACCTGAAGCTTCTTGACACCAAAGTTTGCCAGAACTATGTTCCCCCTGCTGTCAGCTGACACCCCTATAGGGTGCCACATGTCCTGTGGCTGTCTGCCCTTCTGACCAAACTTGTGTTGGAAGTTCAGATTCCTGTCAAACACCTGAACATGGTGGTTGCCTCTATCTGACACAATGATGTTGTCTTCTTTATCCACACAGACAAAAAATGGCCAGGCAAACTGTCCCTCCACCTCCCCCTGCCCTCCTACCTGTTTCACCCGTGTCCCATCTGCCTTAAACAGGAAGATGCTGCATTTGCCTACATCAGTCACCAAAATCTTCCCATCTGTCTGTACTGCCAGCCCCCAGGGGCTTGTGCAATATTCACCCAGGGAAAATCTGTACAGCAGTTCTCCTGATGGGGAAAATTTCTTCACTTCCTTCCCAGAGTTCACCACTATGGTGCCATCAGTCTGAACTGCAAGTCCTACAGGGTCGGCAGTAGGAAATGAATGACAAAACTTCCCACTCAGATCAATCACCTGAACACGATGGTTCAAAGTATCAGCCACATACAGCCTGTCCCCCCTGACTGCTACATCTACAGGCCTGTCAAACTGCCCCTGCTGGCTGCCCTCCTGCCCAAACCTCAGTACAGGGTTGTTACTGCCCACATCTACAGTGAGAGAACCCAGATCCTTCTTACCCCCCATACAGACCCGCAGTGTGTGTTTCCCTGACTGCTGAGGTCTCCACTCTGCACCCCAGACCCTGCTAACTCTGCTGGTTTGTCCCTTCCCTGCAGCTAGTGGGGGACTAGTGTGTGCTGTTGTTTGTATCAGGGTGGTTTTACCCTGGGGGGAGGTCACTTCTATCTGTGGTGCAACTTTCCCACCTGTTAGATCTGCATTGTTGGTTGTGACCGTGACAGAGCAGGGCAGACTCTCCACTGCCGGCCCATCTACATCAATAGTGAACCTAACTGACTCTGACAAGGAACCTGAGACCTCTGACGCTTTCTCCTCTTCCCCCAGAGGTTTCTCCTCTTTCCCCGGAGGTTTCTGCTCTTCCCCCAGAGGTTTCTCCTCTTCTCCTGGAGGTTTCTGCTCTTCCCCCGGAGGTTTCTGCTCTTCCCCCGGAGGTTTCTGCTCTTCCCTCGGAGGTTTCTGCTCTTCCCTCGGAGGTTTCTCCTCTTCCCCCGGAGGTTTCTCCTCTTCCCCTGGAGGTTTCACCTCTTCCCCCGGAGGTTTCTGCTCTTCCCCCGGAGGTTTCTGCTCTTCTCCTGGAGGTTTCTGCTCTTCCCCTGGAGGTTTCTCCTCTTCCCCTGGAGGTTTCTGCTCTTCCCCTGGAGGTTTATGCTCTTCCCCTGGAGGTTTATGCTCTTCCCCCGGAGGTTTATGCTCTTCCCCTGGAGGTTTATCCTCTTCCCTCGAAGGTTTCGGCTCTTCCTGCAGAGGATACACTGAACCTCCAGGAACCTGGGATAAGAGGAGTTCGAAGCTTAAGGTCACTTTTGTTGGGCCTACCAAACTGCTGCTTCCTGTCTCCTCCAAGACTTTCTGGGTGTCTTCCACAACTTGTTGGAGCTTCTCTTCTATTTCTCTCCTAAGAGCTTCTGCATCATCTTTACGGTCTGAAATCTTCTCACAGATTTTAACCTCTTCTTGGTTCTTTTTCAGTTCAGCCTCCAGTTTTTCTTCCTTCAGAGACAGTTCCTCTTCCCTCTCTTTGTTGATCTTGTGTATCTTGCTGATCATCTCCTGCTCCTCCAGCTGGAGTTTGGAGATCAGCCTATTGTAGTGCTGCTTGACTTCTTTCTCTACTTGGTCACAGTTCTCTGCAGTTGCTTTGCGTTCCTTGCCCAGCTTCTTTGCTTGCTCGGTTATCTTCTTGATGGCTGCCTCTACTGCTTCTTTGTACTTTGCTGCTACTTCTTTCACTTCTTCAACAATGTCACCTGCCAGAAAGAAAATTTTTGGAGCGTTAATATATATATAATATATAGTAGAGGGGATTCATTCCTCAAGCTAACCGACATCTTGCACACGCAGTCGTCCCTCAGTAAGACATCTGGAGCCGCATAGTTCCAGTTTAGAACTTTTATTCAGCCTGTCACACAACCGGTTTCGCCTGTGTGGCTTCTTCAGGTGTACAGAGGCTAATGACACAAGTGCATGAAGTTCTCACTTATATACCTTACCAGTGCATAGTGCCCTCAGGTCGGTTACATGGCGTTTAGATCGCCCTGACCTGTTACAAAGTTCGTTCTGACCTTGGTTGACCTACTACATGACGTCATCTATTGTTCTAGAACAATTAAGCATGTCATAAAGGTCTTGATTACCATGTTACACAAAACGAAAAATAAAGAGAGGTCGGACCGTCCATGTCCTTCGTAGTGCAGTCTCCCCTGGCTGTTATTCTTGCTCTGGCTTGTAGCTCCGGCTTCTCAGCAACTTGTGGGGCTTGAACAACACGTAGAATTCTTGGGGTTCTCCTTTTCTTGGTAGTGGTAGGCAGCGATGTGGTGCGCACTGGCTCACGGCAAAGGTATCTTCAGTGTCTTCCTTGTGCTCGACGTGGCGGCGGTGTTTTCTTCCAAGGCGTCGTTTTGAGGGCTCGGCTTGCTTCTAGGTGCTTCCTTTAGATGTACGGGATCACTCTGGGTCCGGGGGTCCAGAAGATACTACAGCGAGGATCCATCCATTGAGAAGTATGCAGTATATAGTAGAGGGGATTCATTCCTCAAGCTAACCGACATCTTGCACACGCAGTCGTCCCTCAGTAAGACATCTGGAGCCGCATAGTTCCAGTTTAGAACTTTTATTCAGCCTGTCACACAACCGGTTTCGCCTGTGTGGCTTCTTCAGGTGAACAGAGGCTAATGACACAAGTGCATATATATATAATAATTTGAAAATTTGTTCCTGAGTCAGTATCATTGGGGTCTTACATGTACTTCAGAATTGCTTTTTAATGACAACATGAAATGGCATATTGAAAACACATCTGATTAAACTTTATGATTTTCCCTCCCTCTATCCAATGCTGATCAACACTAATGTCAGTCTGAATGTCAACTGATGTAATTTGTGATGTGTTTTCATAAAATGTAAGTCTGTTGTGCAAGCCAGCAAAACCAAAAACAATATTACAGGGTAGCTGTGGTTATACATGTTGTACTTTGTACTAATTGTCCTGCCATACATACTATAACATCTTACGTAGTGAGTATGACAATCATGCATTTTCTTAAAAGCGTTTGTTGCTCCTGCAGCTATGGCTACAGTTAGTACTCTACAGACTTCGTGATATGCATCAAGTCCTGCGGTATATCTCACGATTTCGCGGTATCTTGTGCGGGTATTGCGGGACAGTTCTCCCAATTTCGCGAGATGCCTCATGGGATTTCACAGCCTGGGATAATTTTCGGGATATCGTTCCATACCTTGCGGGATGTTGCGGGATACATATAGAATACAACACGGTGTATTCCGTATTGCCCGAGGTATCAGTCTGACCGCGAGTTGGACTTCGGCCTTCAGGCGATCCGACTCACGGGAGGGCCGAGACTGAGGGTGATGCGGAATACACCGTGTTGTATTCTATTTATATCATACCCACCCTTTTGAAAACACGTCTTTCAAGGCAAAATGAGCGGAAATTTGGTGTCCCTAAACAAAAAAAAACTGCAACAACATCAATTTCAATGTCCGAATCCTGTATTCGAATTTTCGAAAGCGCCGCACACGGTTGGGGAAAAACGCGTTTGAATCGTTTTATTGAAGCCCGGTTTGTAAGCCTGGTTGTGCAGTAAATCACAACACGGTCTGGAGCACTGTATCACCGCCCGGGTATGATATAAAATTTAATGTACTTACAAGCACAGTCACATGCTATTGTATGTGGAACCCCCGTGAGACTCTTGTGTCTGGTATCCCACAAGGCAATGTAATAGTATTAGACCTTGAAGTCAGTATTATATAATAGCTCTCCCCCAACAAGACAACTGCATGGTTGCCATTATGTCACACTTAGTCTAGTTTTGCACACCCATGGTTCAGCGCAATAATGACCTCTGTGAAAAATGAAGGTGTCCCCGACGGTGAAACGCCGTTTCTGACGCCCGTCCAAAGAGTCTCAGATTATTGAGACGCCCTGGACGATTACGATGGCAGACGGCTTTGGACGGCTTTGGACTGGCCTTCTAAACGTCCAAGACGGTCCAAAACGCTTGGACGCGTCTAGATTGGCACCTTTGACGCGTCCAGACAGACGTCTGGGCCGCCCGAAACGACGTCTGGAAATGGGGACCCAGACGCTAGAGACGGCGCTCCGGGACGTCTTTTCGGACGGGCTTAGACGGCATTTTAGACGGGCTTAGACGGCATTTTAGACGGGCTTAGACGGGATTTTAGACGGGATTTTAGCGGCGTTTCGGACGGCGTTCGGTTGCGGTTGGAACAATTAGGTAACCGGGACGCCTTTTGAGACGCCCGAAAAATGATGGGGGTATCCTACAGCGGTGTTCGATCACGTTAAATTAAATTAATCTTCACGCTGCCACCATGGCACAAAGAGCTTTAAATATACAAGCTGAATCGCACGGAAATCGTACGATTTTCTTCGGATTTTCTTTGCAAAGTGTGGCGTAACAATTGTTGAACAGTGACGAGCTTTCTTAGCAAAATCGGGAGGCGCCGCTGAAAATCACCGCCAAGTGAGCGCACACAAACACAACAGGCCGGGAACAAAACATTTTAAAAAACTTAAATGTTGTCTAAGTGCACGTTTGAACGTATCATCATTCTTTATTAAAACATTAGATATTTTATAGTTGCATTTTACGATGTGCGTATTCTTTTTTTAACAATTTAATATGAAAACAACATTGACCGTTGCGTTTGGAGATGGCACCAACGCGGCTTACTCAAACAGCATGCACGGAGTGTCGGAACTTATGCCGCTGGATTTCGTGTAAGATTTAACATAACGTGTACATTTATACGGCATCATCATGCTTTATTAAAACCTCAGGTATTGTATACATCTATTCTACACATTGTTTTTGTGCGCCTTTACATTTTGCGGCGATAAAACATCGATCAATTTGCCTCAGCTCCGTGTGTGGTCCCATATGTGGGGAGGGTACTTGGGGATCTTACGTTTCAAGTTAAATATCCTCGGAATAATTGCTTGTTCCTCTGTAACAATTGTAGCACTACATGTTCGTTTGTATACTTCTGACAACATAAAATGCTTGTTCACTTACCGAGTCTCCTAAACAAAAGAAAACTGTTGTGACAGAACTGCCTCGATACACTCGGAATCTGCCGATGAGTAGCGACATCCTTGAACACCTCGTTTGACGTGTTAGTCGGTCGCTGGTTTAAACTCAAACTCCGTACAGTGTCGTCGGAAGATACAGCTGCTTGTAGAAGTGAATTTCACCCCCCAAAAGTGCGCACAATTCGACAAAGAGGCAAAAAAGCGGACATCCACCGAACAGTGTCTCTTACTAATACGGGCGCCACTAACGGTCGGCGCGTTTAATTTAAATCTTGCGCATGTGCATTAGAAGCCTAAACCACGTGAAAAACGTCGTAAATAAATTAATTCTGACGCCTGTCGCCACATCGGACGTGTAAGGACGTCTGGGGAGAGACGGGAGGCGTGACCCCTTTTTCGTCCGGCCGTCCAGAGTTGCAAGTTTGCATACCGCCAACTGTGTTGGGACGCTGCTGATGGCAGTTTAGACGGACAGACGGACAGGGACGCGTCTGACGGGCAGAGACGGCGTCCAAAACGCCGTTCCCCCTCTGGGACGCTTTCATTTTTCACAGAGGGAAACTTATAATTGATATGTCTTCTCCACCCAAGAATTATATTGTTGCAACTGCAGACAGTAGCTGCAAGATTTCATTCCTTGAATGATCAGTTTTTACTTTCTTGCATTTGCACCGCAATTATGTGACAACATTATGCAACACCAGACCTACAATGTTAGCTAAGGTCAGGTTGCAGAAACGTTTCTAAGATTGTAAGCCTGTAACTTGTGAACTATTTTCGTGCCTTCCATAGATATATTAGACAGTTTACTAATGTGTTGGCATAAAACTATATAGAATCCAATGATGTTTCAAAGTAAATAAACATTTGTTTGATGTTTAATTTGGTTATGTCTAACTAAGTCAACATGACACGGCATGGAGCACCATGCCCAGGGAAGTATTAACGGGGGGGTGCCCTAACTTTGCACGTGCGCTAAGTTCGAACGGATTTTTTACTGATCTTATTATGCAGCAGTATGTCGTGTTCCTTGCCACTGACTTTGCTAATTAAAAAGGCAAATAAACATATCTAATGCATACGGCTGTTGTTTGCATGCAAAGTATTAATAGTTCTTTATATATATTCAACGTTTTTTGAAAAACAGAATTTCACCAATAATGATGATGGCGCTGAAAAGATGGTCACTTTGCGGAAGCTTCGTGGCGGCGGCTCGTGCCCAGAAATATACGGCCTGTACCAAGCAGTCACTGTGACAACTGCCACATACATACATAAGAACATAAAGCTTTACAAAACAGTAAAGACTTGGGTCTCTGAGTGTTTGTTCAGTAGAAAACCGACCCCAAAAAAACGACGTCAACACCACTGTCTGCATTTCCCATGGGACCGTGTTGATTGCGTAAGCTGGGCTACTAGTGGAAACACGGACTGATTGCATTCGAAACTAACCTCCTCTCGTGAGACGAGACGTACACACAGTTGCAATTTTACTATCGAAAGAAAGCTAAAATATCATAA
The DNA here is from genome assembly GCA_013266295.2 of Branchiostoma floridae x Branchiostoma japonicum. NCBI lineage: Eukaryota > Metazoa > Chordata > Leptocardii > Amphioxiformes > Branchiostomatidae > Branchiostoma > Branchiostoma floridae x Branchiostoma japonicum. Next base: position 196,071 of record CM023836.1, on the reverse strand, counting down.
AATTCAATTCTTATTTCAGAATTACTTAAATTCATTACTACGTTCTGAAGACAGCAAAACAACAAAAGCATTTGAAGTTAGGACACACTGTCTAGGGTACCAAATTTCATGAACTCTTCAAGGTAAATTTACGAAAACGTCTCACAGCGTTTGGCGCTTGCAACGTGGAGCATGAAAGGCTCATGAACAGTATGAATGCTTTTCTTATCCAAATTATGTTCTTTACAATGTTTTCAAAATCCATTGATCAAAACTCCGACCACTCTCTGACAGCTAGCTATATGGAGCGCCGTGAGTTACAGCGCGCGAAAAAGCGTTCGATGTTAGGGCACCCCCCGTTATAAACATCGGCACGCATCGTCTATATTGCCGTGACTCTATAGTCTGCTTTCAGTCCATTGCATTGTAGTGAGCACTACGGCAATTTCTAGGCTTGTAATACATCTATAGGGCGAAGGTCACTATTCACGCAGGCGCAGAGATGGCATTCTGAGTACCCTTTGGTGAGAGCATCCAAACCAACTGTAAACAGCCTTTTTCTTGGCACATCTTGCTATTTGCCGGTATTTTGCAGCTGGTGTGTTTTCTTTCTTTTTATTTTCTTGCAAAAACTGGCCTTCAGGCTTGTTTTTGATGCTGGGTAGAGCTCTAGAAGTCAGATGCTATGTTGTTGTATTTAGTGGTGTTTATGGGGGTCAGAAGTCATTGCAGGCATCGAACAAGGAACTTCAGCCGATACAAAAATTAGAATTTGGGGCTAAATGGACAATTTGGAGGCCAAGCTATCCTGTCAATGTGAGTTTTCAATAGTTGAACACTCAAGGAGGTGATTTTTGACAGCTCATTTCTTAGATGTTTACTATACTTTTCAATAGGAGCTGGAAATGGTGGGCTGTGCCCTATCTAAGATGGTGGTGTGAGGGTACACTTGTCCAGTCTACCATCTCCCATTCTTTGAGACAACCTTGGCTCTATGTAATAGCACTACTAATAGTAAGGGCCATGCAAATCTAGGAAGCAATGCCAAACATGAACTTTGGGCTCATAATTCATCAGCAGTTTTCCCATTCTTTTCATGACTCCCAAACACCCAAAAAGAGGTAAAGCAACTTACTAATACTATAGTTATATAGTATGGTAAACTTTTCATTTTTGTGCTGCATCCTCGGTTACAAATTTGTAATCTCTACTCAACTATGCAGCTCTGTACCTTAGTTCATCAGTAGGGTATGGGAACCACACCAGACATCTGAAATCTTCTCACAGATTTTAACCTCCTCTTTGTTCTTTTTGAGTTCAGCCTCCAGTTTTTCTTCCTTCCAAGACAGTTCCTCTTCCCTCTCTTTGTTGATCTTGTGTATCTTGCTGATCATCTCCTGCTCCTCCAGCTGGAGTTTGGAGATCAGCCTTTTGTAGTGCTGCTTGACTTCTTTCTCTACCTGGTCACAGTTCTCTGTAGTTGCTTTGCGTTCCTTGTCCAGCTTTTTTGCTTGCTCGGTTATCTTATTGATGGCTGCCTCTACTGCTTCTTTGTACTTTGCTGCTGCTTCTTTCACTTCTTCAACAATGTCTACACAGCTTCGCAGCTCTGTACCTTAGTTCATCAGCACGGTTTGGGAACCACACTAGACATTTCAACATAGCCTGATTATTAAGGTCTCGCACCAGAAAACGGGCCACGAGACATGATCAGCCTCCCGTGAAAGTACCGTGGGAGTCCCGCAACTCTACCCTAAATCCTGCAAGCTCTCCCGCAAAATCTCATGACCTGTTCTTTGTAATCCTGCAAGATCTCCTGTGGAATCCCGCGACCTGTCCCGCAAAATCCCGCGATCTGTCACCGTGATGCATATCATGAAGTCTCAGCTTATTATGATCACAAACAACTGGAACATGCATGTATTACTAAGCACTAGTAGATACATGTAGCTACAGGTTAGGCAGCAGGGAGAAGGTTAACCTTTAACACACGGAAGTAGCCGTTTGGCTACCGATTTTCTATTGGTTACAGGGTTAGGCAGCAGGGAGAAGGTTAACCTTCAGCACACTGAAGTAGCCATTTGGCTTCCAATTCTAGCTCTATTGGTTACAGGGTTAGGCAGCAGGGAGAAGGTTATTATATATAATAACCTCTAGCACACTGAAGTAGCCATTTGGCTTCCAATTCTAGCTCTATTGGTTACAGGGTTAGGCAGCAGGGAGAAGGTTATTATATATAATATTGTGACCTCTAGCACACTGAAATAGCCATTTGGCTGCCAATTCTCTATTGATTACAGGGTTAGGCAGCAGGGAGAACGTTAACCTTTAGCACACTGAAATACATTGTAGCCATTTGGCTGCCAATTCTCTATTGGTTACAGGGTTAGGCAGCAGGGAGAAGGTTAACCTTTAGCACACTGAAATAGCCGTTTGGCTACCAATTCTCTATTGGTTACAGGGTTAGGCAGCAGGGAGAAGGTTAACCTTTAGCACACTGAAATAGCCATTTGGCTGCCAATTCTCTGTTGGTTACAGGGTTAGGCAGCAGGGAGAAGGTTAACCTTTAGCACACTGAAATAGCCATTTGGCTACCAATTCTCTATTGGTTACAGGGTTAGGCAGCAGGGAGAAGGTTAACCTTTAGCACACTGAAGTAGCCATTTGGCTGCCAATTCTCTATTGGTTACAGGGTTAGGCAGCAGGGAGAAGGTTAACCTTTAGCACACTGAAATAGCCATTTGGCTGCCAATTCTCTATTGGTTACAGGGTTAGGCAGCAGGGAGAAGGTTAACCTTTAGCACACTGAAATAGCCATTTGGCTACCAGTTCTGTATTGGTTACAGGGTTAGGCAGCAGGGAGAAGGTTAACCTTTAGCACACTGAAGTAGCCATTTGGCTGCCAGTTCTCTATTGGTTACAGGGTTAGGCAGCAGGGAGAAGGTTAACCTTTAGCACACTGAAATAGCCATTTGGCTGCCAATTCTCTATTGGTTACAGGGTTAGGCAGCAGGGAGAAGGTTAACCTTTAGCACACTGAAATAGCCATTTGGCTACCAGTTCTGTATTGGTTACAGGGTTAGGCAGCAGGGAGAAGGTTAACCTTTAGCACACTGAAGTAGCCATTTGGCTGCCAGTTCTCTATTGGTTACAGGGTTAGGCAGCAGGGAGAAGGTTAACCTTTAGCACACTGAAGTAGCCATTTGGCTGCCAATTCTCTATTGGTTACAGGGTTAGGCAGCAGGGAGAAGAGTTATGGACAAAAGCAAATAATATACTCGCAAATATAATGCATAAAATTATTTAGATATATTTTCAAGAGCTAAAGAAAGATGGGTGTGTGGATATGGTTGTACCTATGATACCGCAGGCTTGCAGGAACTTTCTCTCTGACTTCTCCCAGTACTTGGACTTCAGAAGCTCATGTTTGAACTCCTTTGCCTCGCTGAATGCCCTCTTGGTGTCGGTCAGCGTTGCCTTGATTTTGTAAGCCCACTTTTCGGCAGTTTTGTCCATGTCGCTGTCCTGCACACTGGTCTCCACGATTCTGTTCTCGAGGCCCTTTGGCAACTTCTTCTCGGCAACAAACTTCTTGATCATATCTGCCAGTCCCGACTTGTCGGAGATGAGGACGGGGATGCCAGCTGCGATGGCCTCCAGACCGACCAGCCCAAATGGCTCAGAGCGGGACGGCATCAGGACCAGGTGGGCCATCATCATGTCATTCCTGATGTCCTCCTGGGTCCCGTACGGCCGCAGGGTGGGCTTCAGGTCACCGCTGTACAGGTTGGCCTCCAGGATCTTCATGCTCTTCTCCCAATCATCCTCGCTGATGCCGCGTGTGATCCATCGCAGAAACTCCAGATACTTTCTGACAATCCCAATGGCCCTTGCTGTAAGGTTGTAACCTTTCAGATTCTCAGCATTCTTCACTCTCCCGATAGACAGGACCACCAACTCATCTTCCCCGCTGTCAGGTTGGATGGTGACTTCTTCAAATATCTTGGATGGCCTTGGGAAGAACAGATGGTGCTCTCTTGGTTTCTTGGCTCCTCTGTATTTATTCTGAAAATGCTTAAAGATCCGCTCTCCCACGGAGAAAACTGCCTTTGCGTTGTGAACTTGACTGAGCATAGATTCTTCTTTCTCCGAAGCTTTGATGGCCCTCTGACCTTCCTTGAAGTACTCGGTGTCCTCGGGTAAGACGTGAGTGAACATGATGAGGTCTGCCTTGTCCTTGTAGTAGTCGTTCTGGATTTTTCGTGCTGCCATATCCGTGATGTGGGCGTGGCCAACGATGACGTCAACATGTGGTGGTAGCTCCGATTTCGGGTCGCGGCTTTCCTGGTATTGATTTGGTGGTAGCTTTGATTTTGGGTAGTGGATCTTGTAGTCAAGGGTTAGCCAGTCTAGGGATGGCTCTCTCGTGTCCCCTTCTGGTCGAACGGGTGTGATCAGTTTGACCTCATCCCTGTCTGCTGCCTCCTGGTCTTGTTCAGGCACACTCAGCTGCAGCACTGTGGCATACACGACTGCCTTGCCCTCAAGGGTATGGCCCACCTCGCAGTTGATGGTGGAAATTCCCCCCTTGGAAGTTCCATACTCGTCGTTGATCAACAAGATTACCGGTCTCTCAGCACCTTCAGGAAAACAAAGGCAAAGATGGTATTTAGGGAAATTCATGGTAGCAGTATACTTGGTAAAATATGGGAAGACTAAAATCTAGCAATCATCATATTGGGTTTGCCCCATCTGCACCTGAACATATAAAACAACATGACATGATGTGTGTAATACTATATAGAGCGGCCCCCCTCTAATGTTTGCTGGACACTCATTAATTGACAAATGTTGCAAATAATTATAATAATTATATAAGTTCCTGGTAGAAAATTTTCCTACATCTTTTAAAAGCTTTACCGTGGACAGGTATTTGATGTTTACCGAGGTGTATAAATTTTTATTAGAAGGCTGCTGATCTTAATACAATGTTGCATTGTTCCATGCATGTGATCTTATGCAACTTAACTATTTAATGAGTCCTCTACATCACCAAAAGGTAATAACTTATGATTAAAAAGGTAAGAACTGATGATTTAGCATAAAATTTAATAAGAATTAAGACTTAGTGCCAGGTAGATCACCCACTTTGGTCCAGGCTTGAGCTTTTCATATATCAAACAATGTACAGCAGATAGTTACCTTGGGCGGCCATGTTTGACGTCTACAATTCCAGTCTAGTCTGGCAGCAGAAGTCAAGCATGGAGCAATCCTGGAGAAAAATATCATATGAGGGATATATTTTAAATTAGTACTTTTAAATTATATCCCAGCAAAAAAACATGGATGTCACCCAAGCTGCAACAAACTTAATGGGAGGAGATATTGTACACAGAAAATGTAAATTATTTTTACAAAAAGTGCCTTTATATTGAAAATATAATACACTTGTCAAAATGGGGAAACTGGAAATCCAACTTAAACTGGAGACTGTTACATAGTAGCAGCAGTTACTACAATCCATTACATGAGTGTAACATATCTGTATATAGCATGCACGTTGGCAGAATGTACTGCGCCTGCACAAAACCCTGATTTTTCACGTTTTTCGTTGGATGTTTGGTCAACGTTGCATCAAAATTTTGCCTGTTGCAGACGATATCTTTTCCTATACAACATCTGAAAACTACAGACAGGCTGTCAACCTTGTATGCTCTAATACGACCTTATATGAGACGTTCTGCCAAAGTGCTATGCACAATACATTACGGATATTGCGCAGGTGCAGTACGTTCTGCCCACGTGCTTCTGTATATACATATAACTGATTACTTATTGCTTCCGTGTTCAGCAAATATTTTTCCCTCCAGTCAACTGTTCCAACACACAAAAGCCTGCCTACCACATCTTGCCTATTTCACTGATGTACATCTGTCTGTTTGTGTGACCTCGGCTTCTGAGGTGGAGCTTTATATTTCTGAGTTAGCTATCTCTGAAGGGCATGCATGTCTGGGGCTACATGTATGTTGATAATCATTAATCATTGTCATGCATACAGTAAATGTCTTGACTGTATTTAAAATTTATATCTAGTCTGGGTGCCAGACTGTTGCCAGGGTCCACACAGTCAGGCCAACTCCTCGGCTCCAAGGCCAACATGCCCCCAACGAAATTTTACCATAATGTAGTAAATTAAACCCTTGAGGAGTGAGTTTACTGTGTCTAGTGGCAGTCCCGCCCACCGAGGGGTTTTTGGTGTCATTCTAAACGCTTCACAATTCACCGTGCACTGAAACTCCACCAACCTACGGCTGAACTTTTGCGTCAAAGCTGGTGATTTTTAGAAGTTTGAACGAGACACAAGCATCTTCATTGAATTTCGAATTAACACATCTCTCTATAGACTGGCGCGGAGGCCACACGTGAGGTCACTAAATCATGTCTAACCTGTTTGCCAACTTACAGTGCGTCACTATTGAACTATGAACCTTCACATCTGACATGGGAGGGGCACATTTCAGCCCGATAAACGTCACAGCTCGCACAGGAGTGAAGCCGACAGTGTCACGTGATCTCTGGTGGTGCAATTGCAAATTCCTGTTTTTGTGTCTTAAGAAAAAATAATGCGACGTTCTAGAGGGAACTATATAATATACAATCAGCTACGTTGAAACTTGCCCAACTACAACGTATTTGAATGAAGTACGGTTGTAGGTTTGTCTAGATCTTTCACTCAAATGAACACAAATAATGAACTGACTGTAACTGATTAAATCTGGTCATGTCCACTCCCACCAATTTCTCCCACCTTGACAAGTAACATTATGCAGTGTACCCCAGTATTTTTCCATCCATCCAACCAACCGTAAAAACTACTTTCTGAACAAAACCTTAGTAACTTTCGAGCATAACGCATTGTACTTGAAGCCCAGAAGAATCATTCAATGAGAGAAAGCCTGACAACTGACTAGTCTTTTTAAACAGCCAGCAGCCATGATAGCACAAGGGTTCGAGACGTTTCCCCGTACACGTCATGCGCTATGAGTTGTAACGTCTAGCCACGTAGCGTGGCAAACCTTCCTCAGAGATTTAGAATCTGTTCAGTGAATATGTTCCCACCTGTGAGACACAAATCGGACAGCAATGCTTCAGCGCTGATCTGCCATGGAATCCCTTGGATGGAATGAAGTATAACTTGTCTTATCACGTCAGCTGATTGTGAGTCAGACTGTTGAAATGCCAAAGTGTCACCTCTGACCAAAAATTGGGAGTGGCTACGAACAAACATCACAGTGACAGCTTGCCTGACAAGCATGTAGTGTAAATAATCTAATTTATAATGAAGCAAATTTCTATTTTCTTGCATTTCAGTAAACAACTACTATAGAGGGACCAGAATCAGAATCAGATGTAGTTCTAGGTTTGATATACCCTCTTAAACACCCTTGTTGTAATGAGTTAATCAAGCAGAATTGCATACTGGAGTCATGACATCATGAGGTGTAGGATGGTAACCACACCCCATGGAGGCACAGAGAAAGGTCACTCACAACAATGGTGTCTTCAAACAAGACAAACGCACTTCAGACTACCATGTTGTCTTTGGGTATCAGGTATAACTTACAAGACTGTACTTTATCCAAGTACGTCACTGTGAAATACAGTCAAACTTGTCTAAGAAGACCACCCAGTGGTCTTCTTTGACAAGTAATAAGTCTTCTTATACAAAAAGCATGGCGAGAAGACTAGACGGAGAACAACAAAACTGCAGCAAAATTTCCATCCATTTTACAATAGACTGCCCCATGGATCCAAAGCGACCGAACCGGCACCATTTTACATTGCGCAAAGACTGCCATGCTGTCGAAATCAATAGCAAACTGGCCGCTTCCATCACGAATTCTCGCTAGTTATCATCAAAAGACATTTTCAGCCACACGCTTGAAAATGAAGCCGTCGCTATAGGCAGAGATTGGGCCATGTGTGGTCCCAAATAGTGGTGGCGGCTACGTTGGACAAGTGGTCAACTTAAGCAAGACCACTCTCTAAGAAGACCACTTTTCCTCGGTCCCCTGGGTAGTCGTCATTAAGAAGTTTGACTGTAACTGATTCATTATTGCTTCAGTCTGTGTTCAGCAAATACTTTTGCCTCCAGTCAACAGTCGAAAACACAAAAGCCTGCCTATCACATCTTCCCTATTTCACTGATGTATGTCTGTTTGTTTGTGTGACGGTCAGCTTCTGAGGTGGAGCTTTATATTTCTGACTTAGCTATCTCTGAAGGGAATGTCTGGGGCTTTGTTGATGATCATTAATCATTGTCATGCACGCAGTAAATGACTGCATCTAAAATATTATATTCTACCTATAGTCTGGGTGCCAGACTGTTGCCAGGGCCAGTATACAGGGGTATGCCTAAATACCTCAACCGCCCTCAACCGCCCGCTTCCTGGGCTAATATGCAGTGTACATGTGCTAAGAACCCTTTTTAACGCTCTGGATACATTGTCTATACGATGATAAATAAAAATCACAAAGTAACCCCTACGTATTTGCAAGTTTTTTTTCAAGTTATAACTGTTATCTTTTAATATACCAAAAGTGGAGTCGCAAATGTATTAACGTTTAGTATTAGGTTATCGTCTTTTAGGGAGTGATACACCCCGCAAAATATCCGCCCTCAAGTATTGAGTGCTAAATCCACCACTAGAAATATAATGTTTAAAGAGGTTTCCCTCTATATCTGCTGAGTTTCCGTGCTGCACAAGCTTTTACTTTCCTTATTTTGACTTGAAACTTACGACACGCGATGCGTTCCGGCGGCTGGACGTAAACAAACAAGATGGCGGACCCTATAGATAGTTCCACGGGCGCACGGCGCGCCGTAAAAAAACTGGTAAAAAACCTCAGAGTTATAGTGCTTTTCCTATTCATAATTGCATTGGCAATGTATCCATAGTGTAAAAAAGGGTTCTTAACACATGTATACTCCATATTAGACCAGGAAGCAGTCGGTTGAGGGCGGTTGAGGGTGGTTGAGGGTGGTTGAGATATTTAGTCATACCGGTATACATGCTAGCTCCTTGGCTTCAGGGCTAGCCTGGGTGCCAGACTATTGCCAGGGCGAGTATACAGGCTAGCTCCTCCGCTCCAGGGCTAGCCTGGGTGCCAGGCTCCTCAGCTCCAGGGCTAGCCTGGGTGCCAGACTGTTGCCAGGGACAGTATACAGGCTAGCTCCTCAGCTCCAGGGCTAGCCTGGGTGCCAGACTGTTGCCAGGGACAGTATACAGGCTAGCTCCTCAGCTCCAGGGTTAGCCTAGCTGGGTACCAGACTGTTGCCAGTGTCAGTATGCAGGCTAGCTCCTCAGCTCCAGGGCTAGCCTGGGTGCCAGACTGTTGCCAGGGCCAGTATACGGGCTAGCTCCTCAGCTCCAGGGCTAGCCTGGGTGCCAGACTGTTGCCAGGGACAGTATACAGGCTAGCTCCTTGGCTCCAGGGCTAGCCTGTGTGCCAGACTGTTGCCAGGGCCAGTATACAGTATACAGGCTAGCTCCTCAGCTCCAGGGCCAACATGCCCCTAATAAATTTTACCACAGAGTTCCTTCATGAGACTTTTTGGGTAAGGAGGCAAGGTGCCCCCCCACCCCACCCAGCCAAAGGGTATAGCTGAAGGAATTGCTATTGCCTCGCTACTAAGGGTCTGGCGTCCAGGCTAATTCTGTCAAGCCTTGCCTTCTAGTATTCAGTATGTCGTAAATAACCCTTAAGCTTGGGCAGAGTGAGTTTACTGGGTCTAGTGGCAGTCCCACCCACCGAAGGGTTTTTGGTCTCCCAAACAACTTTTGTCCTGAAAGTCTACCATGGGGCCCTGCATGGGGGATTAGTGATCACGAATTACGCAAAATTCCCGGTACCGATTACGAATTGCGTTAAATTCTCAGCGCTGATTACGATTGTAAAAGCGAGTTGGCCAGTCTCCACCCCCAGGGCAGAGAGTCAGGGACGTTAGTGTCAGCCCAGCACCACTCCCTAATGGGGCCTAATATGGGGGCCCTCCAACAACGCTCTACGCCAAATTAGGACTTCTTACATATCACTCTCACTACATTCTACATCATTCTAAACGCTTCACAATGCATCGTGCACTGAAACTGAACCAACCAACGGCCGAACTTTTGCGTCAATTTTCAGCTGGTGATTTTTAGAAGCTTGAACGAGACACAAGCATCTTCATTGAATTTTTGAATTAACACATCTCTCTATAGACTGGCGCGGAGGCCACACGTGAGGTCACTAAATCATGTCTAACCTGTTTGCCAACTTACAGTGCGTCACTATTGAACTATGAACCTTCACATCTGACATGGGAGGGGCACATTTCAGCCCGATAAACGTCACAGCTCGCACAGGAGTGAAGCCGACAGTGTCACGTGATCTCTGGTGGGGCAATTGCAAATTCCTGGTTTTGTGTCTTAAGAAAAAATAATGCGACGTTCTAGAGGGAACTATAATATACAATCAGCTACGTTGAAACTTGCCCAACTACAACGTATTTGAATGAAGTACGGTTGTAGGTTTGTCTAGATCTTTCACTCGAATGAACACAAATAATGAACTGACTGTAACTGATTAAATCTGGTCATGTCCACTCCCACCAATTTCTCCCACCTTGACAAGTAACGTTATGCAGTGTACCCCAGTATTTTTCCATCCATCCAACCGTAAAAACTACTTTCTGAACAAAACCTTAGTAACTTTCGAGCATAACACATTGTACTTGAAGCCCAGAAGAATCATTCAATGAGAGAAAGCCTGACAACTGACTAGTCTTTTTAAACAGCCAGCAGCCATGATAGCACAAGGGTTCGAGACGTTTCCCCGTACACGTCATGCGCTATGAGTTGTAACGTCTAGCCACGTAGCGTGGCAAACCTTCCTCAGAGATTTAGAATCTGTACAGTGAATATGTTCCCACCTGTGAGACACAAATCGGACAGCAATGCTTCAGCGCTGATCTGCCATGGAATCCCTTGGATGGAATGAAGTATAACTTGTCTTATCACGTCAGCTGATTGTGAGTCAGACTGTTGAAATGCCAAAGTGTCACCTCTGACCAAAAATTGGGAGTGGCTACGAACAAACATCACAGTGACAGCTTGCCTGACAAGCATGTAGTGTAAATAATCTAATTTTCGATGGAGCAAATTTCTATTTTCAGTAAACAACTACTATATAGGGACCTGCTGAGAATCAGAATCAGATGTAGTTCTAGGTTTGATATACCCTCTTAAACACCCTTGTTGTAATGAGTTAATCAAGCAGAATTGCATACTGGAGTCATGACATCATGAGGTGTAGGATGGTAACCACACCCCATGGAGGCACAGAGAAAGGTCACTCACAACAATGGTGTCTTCAAACAAGACAAACGCACTTCAGACTACCATGTTGTCTTTGGGTATCAGGCATAACTTACAAGACTGTACTTTATCCAAGTACGTCACTGTGAAATACAGTCAAACTTGTCTAAGAAGACCACCCAGTGGTCTTCTTTGACAAGTAATAAGTCTTCTTATACAAAAAGCATGGCGAGAAGACTAGACGGAGAACAACAAAACTGCAGCAAAATTTCCATCCATTTTACAATAGACTGCCCCATGGATCCAAAGCGACCGAACCGGCACCATTTTACATTGCGCAAAGACTGCCATGCTGTCGAAATCAATAGCAAACTGGCCGCTTCCATCACGAATTCTCGCTAGTTATCATCAAAAGACATTTTCAGCCACACGCTTGAAAATGAAGCCGTCGATTGGGCCATGTGTGGTCCCAAATAGTGGTGGCGGCTACGTTGGACAAGTGGTCAACTTAAGCAAGACCACTCTCTAAGAAGACCACTTTTCCTCGGTCCCTTGGGTAGTCATCATTGACAAGTTTGACTGTAACTGATTCATTATTGCTTCAGTCTGTGTTCAGCAAATACTTTTGCCTCCAGTCAACAGTCGAAAACACAAAAGCCTGCCTATCACATCTTCCCTATTTCACTGATGTATGTCTGTTTGTTTGTTTGTGTGACGGTCAGCTTCTGAGGTGGAGCTTTATATTTCTGACTTAGCTATCTCTGAAGGGAATGTCTGGGGCTTTGTTGATGATCATTAATCATTGTCATGCACGCAGTAAATGACTGCATCTAAAATATTATATTCTACCTATAGTCTGGGTGCCAGACTGTTGCCAGGGCCAGTATACAGGGGTATGCCTAAATACCTCAACCGCCCTCAACCGCCCGCTTCCTGGGCTAATATGCAGTGTACATGTGCTAAGAACCCTTTTTAAACCAACCTGAAGCTGGCCGCCTGTTGAGCCGCCCATTCGAGCCCCCGTTTCAGCCCCCGTTTCGTGACTACACCGAGTATAGCAGCTGATTCAGATGCCGATTCGAAAACACGAAAATTCTCTAGATTCCCCCCAAAGCTCAAACACAAATAAGGAATTGTTGCAAATGGTCTGTCATAACTTATAAAATATAAATTCAAACAGAGATGATATCAGAAAGTACCAATTAAACGATAAAGTGCAAATTAAAGAATTGCAAGCGACACCTAGCGACAATATCATCAGCGGAAGCTGGCCGCCGATACAGTCGCAGGTCTAGCCTGCAAAATCCTACATTTTCACGAACCAAATGTAGCACGTATATTTCTGTAGTACATTTAAGATTGATTCAGACCCAAATCGTCTACTAAAAAAGAGAAACAAGCCTGCTTATTTTAATTCGCCGATTCAAGTTCAGATTCGTAGCCTAGGAATGATCAGCCGCCAATCCGTGGTGAACTACATACATACATGCAGATAAACGGTCTATCTGCTAATGAACTGTACGTGGCCCGTGAACCTGAAAAACTGTTGATGTCAGCTAATCACCTATAGTGTCCAATGAATGTATTGGATTTGTCGGGCCGGATTTAATTAAGGTGCCACGGCCTCACTCATTAAAATCTTGAAGCCGGCCGCCGATTCAACTGCAGATTGGTAGCCTGGGAATCAGCCGCCGATTTGTGGTGAACTACATACATACAAATAAACGGTCTATCTGCTAATGAACTGTACGTGGCCCGTGAACCTGAAAAACTGTTGATGACAGCTAATCACCTATAATGTGCAATGAATGTGTTGGATTTGACGGTCCGGATTTAGTTAAGGTGCCACGACCTCACTAATTAAAATCTTGAAGCTGGCCGCTGATTCAACTGCAGATTGGTAGCCTGGGAATCAGCCGCCGATTCGTGGTGAACTACATACATACAGATAAACGGTCTATCTGCTAATGAACTGTACGTGGCCCGTGAACCAGAAAAACTGTTGATGACAGCTAGGCATTTAGGGTATTTACGTAGGGTGTTAGATTTCACGGGCCGGATGCACTACAGCAGTACTAATTGAGACAAGTAAGGATGTCAAACTTCCCGCCTCCATTCAATAGTCACGGGGGCAAGGTCTGTCTGCAATTCAACTAAACTATACGTGGCCCGTGAACTTGAAAAACCGATCATGATGTCTAATGAATGTATTGGATTTGTCGGGCTGGATTTAATTAAGGTGCCACGGCCTCACTGATTAAAATTCTGAAGCTGGCCGCCGATTCAACTGCAAATTGATAGCATGGGAATCAGCCGCCGATTCGTGGAGAACTGACATACATACAGATAAACGGTCTATCTGCTAATGAACTGTACGTGGCCCGTGAACCTGAAAAACTGTTGATGACAGCTAGGCATTTAGGGTATCTACGTAGGGTGTTACATTTCACGGGCCGGATTTAATTATTTTGCTGTAGCTGGCCGGCCCGACAAATCCTATACATTCATTGGACACTATATGTGATTAGCTACCATCAACAGTTTTTCAGGTTTACGGGCTACGTACAGTTCATTAGCAGATAGACCGTTTATCTGTACAAACATGTATGTACTAGTATGTAGTCCACCACGAATCGACGGCTGATTCCTAGGCTACCAATCTGCAGTTGAATCGGCGGCCAGCTTCAGGATTTTAATTAGTTAGGCCGTGGCACCGTAATTTAATCCGGCCCGTCAAATCCAATACATTCATTGGACACTAAAGGTGATTAGCTATCATGATCGGTTTTTCAAGTTCACGGGCCACGTATAGTTTAGTTGTATTGCAGACAGACCTTTTCCCGTAACTATTCAATGGAAGCGGGAAGTTTAACATCCTTACTTGTGTCAATTAGTACCGCTGTAGTGCATTATTAAAATCCGGCCCGTCAAATTTAACACCTTACTATTAGTGAGGCCGTGGCACCTTCATTAAATCTGGACCGTCAAATCCAATACATTCATTGCACACTATAGGTGATTAGCTATCATGATCGGTTTTTCAGGTTCACGGGCCACGTACTGTTCATTAGCAGATAGACCGTTTATCTGTATGTATGTAGTTCACCACGAATCGGCGGCTGATTCCCAGGCTACCAATCTGCAGTTGAATCGGCGGCCGGCTTCAAGATTTTAATGAGTGAGGCCGTGGCACCTTAATTACATTCGGCCCGTCAAATCCAATACATTTATTGAACACTATAGGTGATTAGCTGACATCAACAGTTTTTCAAGTTCACGGGCCACGTACAGTTCATTAGCAGATAGACCTTTTTTTGTATATATGTAGTTCACCACGAATCGGCGGCTGATTCATAGGCTACGAATCTGAACTTGAATCGGCGAATTAAAATAAGCAGGCTTGTTCCCATTTTCCCATATTTGGGTCTGAATCAATCTTAAATGTACTACAGAAATATACGTGCTACGTTTGGTTCGTGAAAATGTAGGATTTTGCAGGCTAGACCTGCGACTGTATCGGCGGCCAGCTTCCGCTGATGATATTGTCGCTAGGTGTCGCTTGCAATTCTTTAATTTGCACTTTATCGTTTAATTGGTACTTTCTGATATCATCTCTGTTTGAATTTATAGTTATAAGTTATGACAGACCATTTGCAACAATTCCTTATTTGTGTTTTGGCTTTGGGGGGAATCTGGAGAATTTTCGTGTTTTCGAATCGGCATCTGAATCAGCTGCTATGCTCGGTGTAGTCACGAAACGGGGGCTGAAACGGGGGCTCTGGGCGGCTCAACAGGCGGCCAGCTTCAGGTTGGTCTTTTTAACGCTCTGGATACATTGTCTATACGATGATAAATAAAAATCACAAAGTAACCCCTAAGTATTTGCAAGTTTTTTTTCAAGTTATAACTGTTATCTTTTAATATACCAAAAGTGGAGTCGCAAATGTATTAACGTTTAGTATTAGGTTATCGTCTTTTAGGGAGTGATACACCCCGCAAAATATCCGCCCTCAAGTATTGAGTGCTAAATCCACCACTAGAAATATAATGTTTAAAGAGGTTTCCCTCTATGTCTGCTGAGTTTCCGTGCTGCACAAGCTTTTACTTTCCTTATTTTGACTTGAAACTTACGACACGCGATGCGTTCCGGCGGCTGGACGTAAACAAACAAGATGGCGGACCCTATAG
Source organism: Branchiostoma floridae x Branchiostoma japonicum (assembly GCA_013266295.2). NCBI lineage: Eukaryota > Metazoa > Chordata > Leptocardii > Amphioxiformes > Branchiostomatidae > Branchiostoma > Branchiostoma floridae x Branchiostoma japonicum. Next base: position 180,544 of record CM023836.1, on the reverse strand, counting down.
TTCCACGGGCGCACGGCGCGCCGTAAAAAAACTGTTAAAAACCTCAGAGTTATAGTGCTTTTCCTATTCATAATTGCATTGGCAATGTATCCGTAGTGTAAAAAAGGGTTCTTAACACATGTATACTCCATATTAGACCAGGAAGCAGTCGGTTGAGGGCGGTTGAGGGTGGTTGAGGGTGGTTGAGATATTTAGTCATACCGGTATACATGCTAGCTCCTTGGCTGAGGGCTAGCCTGGGTGCCAGACTATTGCCAGGGCGAGTATACGGGCTAGCTCCTCAGCTCCAGGGCTAGCCTGGGTGCCAGACTGTTGCCAGGGACAGTATACAGGCTAGCTCCTTGGCTCCAGGGCTAGCCTGGGTGCCAGACTGTTGCCAGGGCCAGTATACAATATACAGGCTAGCTCCTCAGCTCCAGGGCCAACATGCCCCTAATAAGTTTTACCACAGAGTTCCTTCATGAGACTTTTTGGGTAAGGAGGCAAGGTGCCCCCCCACCCCACCCAGCCAAAGGGTATAGCTGAAGGAATTGCTATTGCCTCGCTACTAAGGGTCTGGCGTCCAGGCTAATTCTGTCAAGCCTTGCCTTCTAGTATTCAGTATGTCGTAAATAACCCTTGCATGGGCAGAGTGAGTTTACTGGGTCTAGTGGCAGTCCCACCCACCAAAGGGTTTTTGGTCTCCCAAACAACTTTTGTCCTGAAAGTCTACCATGGGGCCCTGCATGGGGGATTAGTGATCACGAATTACGCAAAATTCCCGGTACCGATTACGAATTGCGTTAAATTCTCAGCGCTGATTACGATTGTAAAAGCGAGTTGGCCAATCTCCACCCCCAGGGCAGAGAGTCAGGGACGTTAGTGTCAGCCCAGCACCACTCCCTAATGGGGCCTAATATGGGGGCCCTCCAACAACGCTCTAGCCAAATTAGGACTTCTTACATATCACTCTCACTACATTCTACATCATTCTAAACGCTTCACAATGCATCGTGCACTGAAACTGAACCAACCAACGGCCGAACTTTTGCGTCAATTTTCAGCTGGTGATTTTTAGAAGCTTGAACGAGACACAAGCATCTTCATTGAATTTTTGAATTAACACATCTCTCTATAGACTGGCGCGGAGGCCACACGTGAGGTCACTAAATCATGTCTAACCTGTTTGCCAACTTACAGTGATTCACTATTGAACTATGAACCTTCACATCTGACATGGGAGGGGCACATTTCAGCCCGATAAACGTCACAGCTCGCACAGGAGTGAAGCCGACAGTGTCACGTGATCTCTGGTGGTGCAATAGCAAATTCCTGTTTTTGTGTCTTAAGAAAAAATAATGCGACGTTCTAGAGGGAACTATATATTATAATATACAATCAGCTACGTTGAAACTTGCCCAACTACAACGTATTTGAATGAAGTACGGTTGTAGGTTTGTCTAGATCTTTCACTCGAATGAACACAAATAATGAACTGACTGTAACTGATTAAATCTGGTCATGTCCACTCCCACCAATTTCTCCCACCTTGACAAGTAACGTTATGCAGTGTACCCCAGTATTTTTCCATCCATCCAACCGTAAAAACTACTTTCTGAACAAAACCTTAGTAACTTTCGAGCATAACACGTTGTACTTGAAGCCCAGAAGAATCATTCAATGAGAGAAAGCCTGACAACTGACTAGTCTTTTTAAACAGCCAGCAGCCATGATAGCACAAGGGTTCGAGACGTTTCCCCGTACACGTCATGCGCTATGAGTTGTAACGTCTAGCCACGTAGCGTGGCAAACCTTCCTCAGAGATTTAGAATCTGTACAGTGAATATGTTCCCACCTGTGAGACACAAATCGGACAGCAATGCTTCAGCGCTGATCTGCCATGGAATCCCTTGGATGGAATGAAGTATAACTTGTCTTATCACGTCAGCTGATTGTGAGTCAGACTGTTGAAATGCCAAAGTGTCACCTCTGACCAAAAATTGGGAGTGGCTACGAACAAACATCACAGTGACAGCTTGCCTGACGAGCATGTAGTGTAAATAATCTAATTTTCCATGGAGCAAATTTCTATTTTCTTGCATTTCCGTAAACAACTTATAGAGGGACCAGAATCAGAATCAGATGTAGTTCTAGGTTTGATATACCCTCTTAAACACCCTTGTTGTAATGAGTTAATCAAGCAGAATTGCATACTGGAGTCATGACATCATGAGGTGTAGGATGGTAACCACACCCCATGGAGGCACAGAGAAAGGTCACTCACAACAATGGTGTCTTCAAACAAGACAAACGCACTTCAGACTACCATGTTGTCTTTGGGTATCAGGCATAACTTACAAGACTGTACTTTATCCAAGTACGTCACTGTGAAATACAGTCATTAAACATAGGGCATGACGTGTATGGGGAAACGTCTCAAACCCTTGTGCTGTCATGGCTGCTGGCTCTGTTTAAAAAGACTAGTCAGTTGTCGGGCTTTCTCTCACTGAATGCCTGTCAAAGAAGACCACTGTTTTGACAGGGACAGTATACAGACTAGCTCCTCGGCTCCAGGGCTAGCCTGGGTGTCAGAGTGTTGCCAGGGCCAGTATACAGGCTAGCTCCTCGGCTCCAGGGCTAGCCTGGGTGCCAGACTGTTGCCAGGGCCAGTATACAGGCTAGCTCCTCGGCTCCAGGGCTAGCCTGGGTGCCAGACTGTTGCCAGGGCCAGTATACAGGCCAGCTCCTAGGCTCCAGGGCTAGCCTGGGTACCAGACTGTTGCCAGGGCCAGTATACAGACTAGCTCCTCGGCTCCAGGCCTAGCCTGAGTGCCAGACTGTTGCCAGGGACAGTATACATGCTAGCTCCTCGGCTCCAGGGCTAGCCTGGGTGCCAGACTGTTGCCAGAGCCAGTATACAGGCTAGCTATACTCGGCTCCAGGGGTATCGGGCATAACAGTTTATCACCTAGCTTCAGTGCACAGTGAACCAGTAACACCTAAGCTTCAGTACTAGTGCACAGTGTGAACCAGCCATCGAAACTCCGGCTCTTATTAAGGGCATCCAATGCGACTTCAGGATGGCAAAACTGTAAATGTTCTGAATGTCATTGATATAAACTGCTCCACATTTGTACATTTGCATCAGTATTTCATACGTTAGGTGTTTAAAACAGCGCAGAAACAAGCCCCAAGATGAGTCCTTTATTTTGTTCAACTTGGTACTAGTAGTTAGGGTTTGATTTATGCCAACAGCACGTGGGACATAATTCGGCTTAATACTGTACATGACCATTAATTCAGACATTACTCACTGACAGGCATTGACCAGTTTTTTTTTAATTGCCTTTATCACGTCCTGCACCCATGAATATCACCATAATTATAATACTATAAAAAAGATGATGGCCTTAAAAACCTGAAAGACTTACAATAATCCGTCACCTTACCTATCTCAGGTACGTATCCAGTACTGCTCCATCCAAGGAGGTTATACCGAGAAGGAGTCGTAACAAGATTTACCCCCATTCAACGATGTTCGACTCGAGTGTGAAGAAAGTTATTGACATCGGGGTGTGAATTAGTCCACATTTCTATAGCATACCGCCAGGCCACCAGCATAATTTCTATTGTTTCCCCAAACTGAAGGCACGGCAGGCATAATGGGGACTTCGAGTAGAGTAGATTTTAGAAATTTTGTGATTTTGAGGACGAATTTGAAGCGGAGCCAGTGGAGATACCGGCGAGGACAGCGATAAAGACGCCTGTGTCACAGATTAGACAAACCCACGCGACAGAGGATACTAAGCGGCAACGCACGTAAGCCGTGTAGCTGTCGAGCTAGCTGTAAATTCACATGCGATTTTTCAAACCTACAAAACGTTGGCTGGCTCAAAAAGCATGAAATCAATGGATAAACTCGTTGGTGGAATCCAAGGAAGTAATTTGTACCTTTTGTAGAAAAATATCGTACAAACTAGGAATTTATTCCGAGGTGCGTTGCATGTCGTATCATGGAGTTATAAAAGAAAACCAGCCTCCCAAAATGTTATATCCCGATCTCTTTCCTACAGAGACCCTACCGAAATCATGGCCGAAATCAAATTTGTACAAACAAAAACGCCACGGGCCCAGAAAAAATCGAACGGGCCCAACTCCAAAAAATACATGAATGGAACCACAAAGACCTGTACTATCCAGGAAAAAATTTAGTTTATCGGGGAAAATCCCCACAATTTTGTAATTGCAGCATAAATCTAGACATATTTCTTCATATTTCTAAGGCAAAAAAAGAGAGACACGGACAAAGAAATGGCTGTAAACAAACCCATGTTCATAGTACAGCGATAAACAAACTATTGACGTGATCGCCATGTTGTTCTCTTCAAAACGCTGTCGTCTGCGCAGCGCTAATGCGCAACCCAAATAAGGAAATTGTCGGAAACCGAAGGGACATCGTCTACACATCGGCGGCTGCTCGGCTCACATCGCTGCGTGTGACGTCATGATCAGCCTCATTAGTGGCCATTTTGGCGCGAAAGGGTGAGTCGAACATCGACTACAAAGGGAGACCGCCGGCGCGCCGGAACAATAGGACGCAGCGGGGTTTGACAGGCGAAAACAAAGGCCGCGGCGGGGTGTTAATCTCGTTACTACTCCTTCTGTAGAATCTCCTTGCTCCATCTACATATACCCTTAAAGGTCGATTTGAACCCAGCCAGTCTGCAACGATACATTGCATAACACATGCCCAAACAAATCTATTATATAATAATTATAGAAAAACCAACACAAATAACAATTGAAATGACGAAGGTATGGGATCTTTGACCTCTAGTTTAACACTAACTTGGTGTGTCCATTTTGATTTTAGTACAGCTGTACTATACAAATAAGGTCCTCATTTGTGTAATTTATCTAAGTTCATGATGATCTTCTCCAACAAAACTGCATGATTATGTCCCAAATAATATGAATTTCAAAGTCCTATCCTAGTACAAAATACTAATACAGCATTTTCTTATCAGTTTTAAGTAAGCCTACTTTTGTATAATCTTTGTCTAACCATTTCACCTTTAATTCACTCCATAAGTATGAAATTCCCATCATTTACTTTTATGGCATCATAATTTCTAATTAATCATGAAATAAGGTCCTCACTTGCATAATGTCTTTAAGTTAATGTTCTCTTTCTAAGCTTGTCATATGATGTCAGACATGGAACGTAGCAGGATAATAATTATTACAGAATTTCCTCATTGATTATACAAAGTCATATGCATAGATCAGATTGGGATTTGCATACTATTAGTTATCATGTATGTCCATTTGACTTGACCTATTAAGCCAAAAATCATAACAATCCCCTCTCATTCACTTGTGACATTTACATACTAGTTTCACCTGGTCTCAAAGACTCATTCTCTCACTGATAAAAGACGGCGGATGCTGTTCGAAATGTCTGACTCTGTTAGAGACCTTGAAATATAAATCTACGCCTGCTCATCATATAAGTGTAGGAATTTTAATGGCAATTGGTTTTACAAATTAGTGACACCTTTAAACATTTTGAAACTTCATCACCCTGCATAGTAAAACTTCTTGATAAAAGTTTGTATTGCTACTAAGGACATCAGGGAAGACTTGACAGTAGTGATGGGGGTGTTGTCAGGTCCAACAGGTCAGGTTTGCTGTGTGGTTGTGGATTTCCTTCTAACAGTATCAGCAGCTTCTGTAGGGGAGGGGGGGGGGGACATTAGTACCTGGTATATCTGTTCATGTCATGCTAGCCAATGCACATACTACAGTACTGATCAAATTGCAAGGGATGGAGGGTGAAAAACAGCTTTCATGCAGTACATTGTCAAAGACTCTTCACTACTGTGTGTCACTTTGGAACTTGAAATTTTCTGAGAGAACCAAGAGCTGAATTTTTCACTTGCCTTTTCCAGCTGAAGTTCACTTGCTGCTCTCTTGCTGTGCAGCTCAGTCTGTGTAAGAAGGACAAAGTGACGGGTTAATGCTTACAGTCTTACAAATATATCAGTCAAGCTACTTCATACAAAAGTTCACCTGAAACATGCATCTCTAGCACATTAAAGGGCCAGTTTCACACACCATCTGATCTAAGATGACCGAGAAATGATATTCTTGATGAGCAAGATACGAATATACTATGAAAAAACCATCCCTGCATATACAAATGTATGTGCAGTCCACATGAAGTGAAGCTGTTCTCTGTGTGTTGTTGGCACTTTAGGAAAGTGTTAAGGATGTTACATAGTAATGTTACATAGTAATGTTACTAGACTGCTGAGGATGGTTTATTGCAGCTTTTTTTTAAAAGCCATGCATGCAGTAATCGTAATAAGAACACTAAATGTGGTTGTACCTGTGATACCGCAGGCTTGCAGGAACTCTTTCTCTGAGTCCTCCCAGTACTTGGACTTCAGAAGCTCATCTTTGAACTTCTTTGCCTCGCTGAATGCCCTCTTGGTGTCGGTCAGAGTGTCGCGGATTTTGTCAGCCCACTTTTCGGCAGTTTTGTCCATGTCGCGGTCTTGCATACTGGTCTCCACGATCCTGTTCAGCAGGCCCCTTGGCAACTTCTTCTCGGCAACGAACTTCTTGATCATATCCGCCAGTCCCGACTTGTCAGAGATGAGGACAGGGATGCCTGCTGCGATGGCCTCCAGACCCACCAGCCCAAATGGCTCGGAGCGGGACGGCATCAGGACCAGGTGGGCCATCATCATGTCATTCCTGATGTCCTCCTGGGTTCCATATGGTCGCAGGGTGGGCTTCAGGTCACCGCTGTTCAGGTTGGCCTCCAGGATCTCCATGCTCTTCTCCCAATCATCCTTGCTGATGCCGCGTGTGATCCATCGCAGAGATTCCAGATACTTTCTGACAATCCCAATGGCCCTTGCTGTAAGGTTGTAACCTTTTAGATTCTCAGCATTCTTCACTCTCCCGATAGACAGGACCACCAACTCGCCTTCACCGCTGTCAGGTTGGATGTCGACTTCTTCAAATATCTTGGATGGCCTTGGGAAGAACAGATGGTGCTCTCTTGGTTTCTTGGCTCCTCTGTATTTATTCTGAAAATGCTTAAAGATCCGCTCTCCCACGGAGAAAACTGCCTTTGCGTTGTGAACTTGACTGAGCATAGCATCCTCTTTCTCCGAAGCTTTGATGGCCCTCTGACCTTCCTTGAAGTACTCGGTGTCCTCGGGTAAGACGTGAGTGAACATGATGAGGTCTGCCTCGTCCTTGTAGTAGTCGTTCTGGATCTTTCGCGCTGCCATATCCGTGATGTGGGCGTGGCCGACAATGATGTCAACATGTGGTGGTAGGGTTGATTTCGGGTAGCGGATGGGGTAGTCAAAGGCCAGATGGTGTATGGATGGCTCTCTCGTGTCCCCTTCTGGTTGAACGGGTGTGATCAGTTTGACCTCATCCCTGTCTGCTGCCTCCTGGTCTTGTTTGGGTACATTCAGCTGTAGGGCTGTGGCGTACACGACTGCCTTGCCCTTCAGGGTATGGCCCACCTCGCAGTTGATGGTAGAAATTCCACCCTTGGAAGTCCCGTACTCGTCGTTGATCAACAAGATTACCGGTCTCTCAGCACCTTCAGGAAAACAAAGGCAAAGACGACATTTAGGGAAACTCATGGATCACGGATATCATATATATATACTTGGTAACTTGAAGGCGTTAATTTTATAAATGGCAATCTGCACCTAGGTACTAGGTAGATCACTCACTTGGGTCCAGGCTTGTGCTTTTCATATATCAAAGAATGTACAGCAGATAGTTACCTTGGGCGGCCATGTTTGACGTCTACAATTCCAGTCTAGTCTGGCAGCAGAAGTCAAGCATGGAGCAATCCTGGAGAAAAATATCATATGAGGGATATATTTTAAATTTAGTACTTTATATCCCAGCAAAAAAACATGGATGTCACCCAAGCTGCAACAAACTAACTTAATGGAAGGAGATATTGTACACAGAAAATGTAAACTATTTTTATAAAAGCCCATCATTCTGGGCCATTTATCGTAAAATAGGAAAGAGATCTCCAACTATCAGACTCGTTTAGCAATTTTTTTCATCGAATTCTACCGCAAGCATGCAACATTGTGGCACACTCAGGAAGAAAATTTTCAAAATGAATATTCATGAAAGTTATTATCATATTTCACAACTGTACATCATGCTTGTCAATCGATTGTAAAAACTTCTCACCAAGTGCCTTTATCTTGAAAATATAATACACTTGTCAAAATGGGGAAGCTGGAATTCCAAACTTAAACTGGAGACTGTTACATAGTATGTAAAGTAGCAGCAGTTACTACAATTCTATTACATGAGTGTAACATATCTGTAATATATAGCACGTTCAACTTGGCAGAACGTACTGCACCTGCACAAAACCATAATTTTTCACATTTTTCGTTGGATGTTTGGTCCATGTTGCATCAAAATTTTGCCTGTTGCAGTACGTTCTGCCCACGTGCTTCTGTATATACATATAACTGATTACTTATTGCTTCCGTGTTCAGCAAATACTTTTCCCTCCAGTCAACTGTTCCAACACACAAAAGCCTGCCTACCGCATCTTGCCTATTTCACTGATGTACATCTGTCTGTTTGTGTGACCTCAGCTTCTGAGGTGGAGCTTTATATTTCTGAGTTAGCTATCTCTGAAGGGAATGTCTGGGGCTGTGTTGATGATCATTAATCATTGTCATGCATACAGTAAATGTCTTGACTGTATTTAAAATTTATATATTCTATCTAGTCTGGGTGCCAGACTATTGCCAGGGTCCACACAGTCAGGCCAACTCCTCGGCTCCAAGGCCAACATGCCCCCAAGGAAATTTTACCATAATGTAGTAAATTAAACCCTTGAGCGGAGTGAGTTTACTGTGTCTAGTGGCAGTCCTGCCCACCGAGGGGTTTTTGGTGTCATTCTAAACGCTTCACAATTCACCGTGCACTGAAACTCCACCAACCTACGGCTGAACTTTTGCGTCAAAGCTGGTGATTTTTAGAAGCTTGAACGAGACACAAGCATCTTCATTGAATTTTTTAATCAACACAGTCACTGGCACGGACATATGTCCCCCCCCCACCACTCCCAGCCAAAGGGTAACAAATAATAGCTGAAGGAATTGCTATCGCCTCGCAGCACTATGGGTCTGGCGTCCAGGCTAATTCTGTCAAGCCTTGCCTTCTAGTATTCAGTATGTCGTAAATAACCCTTGGGCAGAGTGAGTTTACTGGGTCTAGTGGCAGTCCCGCCCACCGAAGGGTTTTTGGTCTCCCAACCAACTTTTGTCCTGAAAGTCTACCATGGGGCCCTGCATGGGGGATTAGTGATCACGAATTACGCAAAATTCCCGGTACCGATTACGAATCACGTTAAATTCTCAGCGCTGATTACGATTGTAAAAGCGAGTTGGCCAATCTCCACCCCCAGGGCAGAGAGTCAGGGACGTTAGTGTCAGCCCAGCACCACTCCCTAATGGGGCCTAATATGGGGGCCCTCCAACAACGCTCTACGCCAAATTAGGACTTCTTACACTCTCACTACATTCTACATCATTCTAAACGCTTCACAATGCATCGTGCACTGAAACTGAACCAACCAACGGTCGAACTTTTGCGTCAAAGCTGGTTATTTTTAGAAGCTTGAACGAGACACAAGCATCTTTGTACTTTTGTTATTATCATTAATTACCTTTGCCAAGAAGGTTATGTTTTCGTGGCTGTGTGTCTGTGTGTGTGTGTGTCTGTGTGTGTGTCTGTGTGTGTGTCAACAGCATACTAAAGTAACTTGAGAAGGCTTAGGTGGATTATCTTGATACTTGGTAGGTGGGTAGGTCTTGATGAGACCTCGAAAAGATTAGATTTTGGGCCCCCTGGCGGCTTGTTATGGTACTGCAGTGGAACTTCCGGTTTTGATATCTCATGATCTGGACATGCTAGGGTGATGATTTTTGGATGGTAGGTAGCTCTTATGCTCGAGAAAAAGTGACGTAAGTTTGGGCCCCCTAGCGGCTTGCACTGGAACTGCAGGAGCATTTGTATGAAAATGTTTAAAGTAGGATTACTCAATGACCGGTCGACGGATCGTCTTGATATTTGGTATGTAGGTAGCTTAAGTGATGCTTGACATAATTAGATGACAATTATGCAAATTAGGATCTAATTTGCATAATTAATAAGGGAATTCTATAATTCAGCTACCTTCCATGATAGGACTATTATACCTTGTGACATGTGTAATTAAGAATAAGAGGAACATCACCATATATTAATTATGTAAATCAATACCGAATTTGCATAATTAATGAGAAAATACTTTTAATTCCATAGTGGTTAATGTTGGCAATTTCATGTACTTGCGCATTTCGAGGTTGACTAGAGGTGAACATCATTCAACATAACTTATTCAAATCAGCACCTCATTTGCATAATTTATGAAGAAATGCTAGAATTACCTTCTTTGTTAAGATAACACTGTCATTGGGAGGAGAATATGATCAACTGATGTAATTTATGCAAATGAGGCTCTTATTTGCATAATTAGGGGGAAAATCTATAATTCGTCAGTCATAAGGAAACCTCATTTGGCGAAGGTATGAGATCGTGGAACTCTAGTTATTATTGTTATTGGTTAGTTACTGTTTTTTTTCTTTATTATTATAATTCCATTATCATTATTTATTGTATGTCAATTTTACTGTTTGTATGTGACTGTTGTGTTTTTTGTTGTGTAAAACAGGGCCCCATTGAAAAAAAGTGCAAGCACTTAATGGGCTACCCTGTATAAAAATAACGGAAATAAAAAAAATTTTAAAAAATAAAAATCTTCCTTGAATTTTTGAATTAACACATCTCTCTATAGACTGGCGCGGAGGCCACACGTGAGGTCACTAAATCATGTCTAACCTGTTTGCCAACTTACAGTGCGTCACTATTGAACTATGAACTTTCACATCTGACATGGGAGGGGCACATTTCAGCCCGATAAACGTCACAGCTCGCATAGGAGTGAAGCCGACAGTGTCACGTGATCTCTGGTGGTGCAATTGCAAATTCCTCTTTTTGTGTCTTAAGAAAAAATAATGCTACGTTCTAGAGGGAACTATATAATATTCAATCGGCTACGTTGAAACTTGCCCAACTACAACGTATTTGAATGAAGTACGGTTGTAGGTTTGTCTAGATCTTTCACTCGAATGAACACAAATAATGAACTGACTGTAACTGATTAAATCTGGTCATGTCCACTCCCACCAATTTCTCCCACCTTGACAAGTAACGTTATGCAGTGTACCCCAGTATTTTTCCATCCATCCAACCAACCGTAAAAACTACTTTCTGAACAAAACCTTAGTAACTTTCGAGCATAACGCATTGTACTTGAAGCCCAGAAGAATCATTCAATGAGAGAAAGCCTGACAACTGACTAGTCTTTTTAAACAGCCAGCAGCCATGATAGCACAAGGGTTCGAGACGTTTCCCCGTACACGTCATGCGCTATGAGTTGTAACGTCTAGCCACGTAGCGTGGCAAACCTTCCTCAGAGATTTAGAATCTGTTCAGTGAATATGTTCCCACCTGTGAGACACAAATCGGACAGCAATGCTTCAGCGCTGATCTGCCATGGAATCCCTTGGATGGAATGAAGTATAACTTGTCTTATCACGTCAGCTGATTGTGAGTCAGACTGTTGAAATGCCAAAGTGTCACCTCTGACCAAAAGTGGGAGTGGCTACGAACAAACATCACAGTGACAGCTTGCCTGACAAGCATGTAGTGTAAATAATCTAATTTATAATGAAGCAAATTTCGATTTTCTTGCATTTCCGTAAACAACTTATAGAGGGACCAGAATCAGAATCAGATGCAGTTCTAGGTTTGATATACCCTCTTAAACACCCTTGTTGTAATGAGTTGCAGAATTGCATACTGGAGTCATGACATCATGAGGTGTAGGATGGTAACCACACCCCATGGAGGCACAGAGAAAGGTCACTCACAACAATTAGGGCGTCTTCAAACAAGACAAATGCACTTCAGACTACCATGTTGTCAACTTACAAGACTGTACTTCATCCAAGTACGTCACTGTGAAATACAGTCATTAAACATAGGGCATGACGTGTATGGGGAAACGTCTCGAACCCTAATGTGCTGTCATGGCTGCTGGCTCTGTTTAAAAAGACTAGTCAGTTGTCGGGCTTTCTCTCACTGAATGCCTGTCAAAGAAGACCACTGTTTTGACAGGGCCAGTATACAGACTAGCTCCTCGGCTCCAGGGCTAGCCTGGGTGTCAGAGTGTTGCCAGGGCCAGTATACAGGCTAGCTCCTCGGCTCCAGGGCTAGCCTGGGTGTCAGAGTGTTGCCAGGGCCAGTATACAGGCTAGCTCCTTGGCTCCAGGGCTAGCCTGGGTGCCAGACTGTTGCCAGGGCCAGTATACAGGCTAGCTCCTCGGCTTCAGGGCTAGCCTTGGTGCCAGACTGTTGCCAGGGCCAGTATACAGGCTAGCTACTCGCTTCAGGGCTAGCCTGGGTGCCAGACTGTTGCCAGGGCCAGTATACAGGCTATCTCCTCGGCTCCAGGCCTATTAAGCCTGGGTACCAGACTGTTGCCAGGGCCAGTATATAGACTAGCTCCTCGGCTCCAGGGCTAGCCTGGGTGCCAAACTGTTGCCAGGGCCAGTATACAGGCCAGCTCCTAGGCTCCAGGGCTAGCCTGGGTACCAGACTGTTGCCAGGGCCAGTATACAGACTAGCTCCTCGGCTCCAGGCCTAGCCTGAGTGCCAGACTGTTGCCAGGGACAGTATACATGCTAGCTCCTCGGCTCCAGGGCTAGCCTGGGTGCCAGACTGTTGCCAGAGCCTGGTATACAGGCTAGCTACTCGGCTCCTCGGCTCCAGGGGTTTCGGGCATAACAGTTTAACACCTAGCTTCAGTGCACAGTGAACCAGTAACACCTAGCTTCAGTACTAGTGCACAGTGTGAACCAGCCATCGAAACTCCGGCTCTTATTAAGGGCATCCAATGCGACTTCAGGATGGCAAAACTGTAAATGTTCTGAATGATATAAACTGCTCCACATTTGTACATTTGCATCAGTATTTCATACGTTAGGTGTTTAAAACAGCGCAGAAACAAGCCCCAAGATGAGTCCTTTATTTTGTTGGTACTAGTAGTTAGGGTTTGATTTATGCCAACAGCACGTGGGACATAATTCGGCTTAATAATACAGTACATGACCATTAATTCAGACATTACTCACTGACAGGCATCGACCAGTTTTTTTTTAATTGCCTTTATCACGTCCTGCATCCATGAATATCACCATAATTATAATACTATAAAAAAGATGATGGCCTTAAAAACCTGAAAGACTTACAATAATCCGTCACCTTACCTATCTCAGGTACGTATCCAGTACTACATATACCCTTAAAGGTCGATTTGAACCCAGCCAGTCTGCAACGATACATTGCATAACACATGCCCAAACAAATCTATTATATATAGAAAAACCAACACAAATAACAATTGAAATGACGAAGGTATGGGATCTTTGACCTCTAGTTTAACACTAACTTGGTGTGTCCATTTACAGCTGTACTATACAAATAAGGTCCTCATTTGTGTAATTTATCTAAGTTCATGATGATCTCCAACAAAATTGCATGATTATGTCCCAAATAATATGAAAGTCCTATCCTAGTACAAAATACTAAATACAGCATTTTCTTATCAGTTTTAAGTAAGCCTACTTTTGTATAATCTTTGTCTAACCATTTCACCTTTAATTCACTCCATAAGTATGAAATTCCCATCATTTACTTTTATGGCATCATAATTTCTAATTAATCATGAAAATAAGGTCCTCACTTGCATAATGTCTTTAAGTTAATGTTCTCTTTCTAAGCTTGTCATATGATGTCAGACATGGAACGTAGCAGGATAATAATTATTACAGAATTTCCTCATTGATTATACAAAGTCATATGCATAGATCAGATTGGGATTTGCATACTATTAGTTATCATGTATGTCCATTTTACTTGACCTATTAAGCCAAAAATCATAACAATCCCCTCTCATTCACTTGTGACATTTACATACTAGTTTCACCTGGTCTCAAAGACTCATTCTCTCACTGATAAAAGACGTCGGATGCTGTTCGAAATGTCTGACTCTGTTAGAGACCTTGAAATATAAATCTACGCCTGCTCATCATATAAGTGTAGGAATTTTAATGGCAATTGGTTTTACAAATTAGTGACACCTTTAAACATATAGAAACTTCATCACCCTGCATAGTAAAACTTCTTGATAAAAGTTTGTATTGCTACTAAGGACATCAGGGAAGACTTGACAGTAGTGATGGGGGTGTTGTCAGGTCCAACAGGTCAGGTTTGCTGTGTGGTTGTGGATTTCCTTCTAACAGTATCAGCAGCTTCTGTAGGGGAGGGGGGGGGGGGGGGGGGGGCATTAGTACCTGGTATATCTGTTCATGTCATGCTAGCCAATGCACAGTACTGATCAAATTGCAAGGGATGGAGGGTGAAAAACAGCTTTCATGCAGTACATTGTCAAAGACTCTTCACTACTGTGTGTCACTTTGGAACTTGAAATTTTCTGAGAGAACCAAGAGCTGAATTTTTCACTTGCCTTTTCCATCTGAAGTTCACTTGCTGCTCTCTTGCTGTGCAGCTCAGTCTGTGTAAGAAGGACAAAGTGACGGGTTAATGCTTACAGTCTTACAAATATATCAGTCAAGCTACTTCATACAAAAGTTCACCTGAAACATGCATCTCTAGCACATTAAAGGGCCAGTTTCACACACCATCTGATCTAAGATGACCGAGAAATGATATTCTTGATGAGCAAGATACGAATATACTATGAAAAAACCATCCCTGCATATACAAATGTATGTGCAGTCCACATGAAGTGAAGCTGTTCTCTGTGTGTTGTTGGCACTTTAGGAAAGTGTTAAGGATGTTACATAGTAATGTTACATAGTAATGTTACTAGACTGCTGAGGATGGTTTATTGCAGCTTTTTTTTAAAAGCCATGCATGCAGTAATCGTAATAAGAACACTAAATGTGGTTGTACCTGTGATACCGCAGGCTTGCAGGAACTCTTTCTCTGAGTCCTCCCAGTACTTGGACTTCAGAAGCTCATCTTTGAACTTCTTTGCCTCGCTGAATGCCCTCTTGGTGTCGGTCAGAGTGTCGCGGATTTTGTCAGCCCACTTTTCGGCAGTTTTGTCCATGTCGCGGTCTTGCATACTGGTCTCCACGATCCTGTTCAGCAGGCCCCTTGGCAACTTCTTCTCGGCAACGAACTTCTTGATCATATCCGCCAGTCCCGACTTGTCAGAGATGAGGACAGGGATGCCTGCTGCGATGGCCTCCAGACCCACCAGCCCAAACGGCTCAGAGCGGGACGGCATCAGGACCAGGTGGGCTGTCATCATGTCATTCCTGATGTCCTCCTGGGTCCCGTACGGCCGCAGGGTGGGCTTCAGGTCACCGCTGTTCAGGTTGGCCTCCAGGATCTCCATGCTCTTCTCCCAATCATCCTTGCTGATGCCGCGTGAGATCCATCGCAGAGATTCCAGATACTTTCTGACGATCCCAATGGCCCTTGCTGTAAGGTTGTAACCTTTTAGATTCTCAGCATTCTTCACTCTCCCGATAGACAGGACCACCAACTCGCCTTCACCGCTGTCAGGTTGGATGGTGACTTCTTCAAATATCTTGGATGGCCTTGGGAAGAACAGATGGTGCTCTCTTGGTTTCTTGGCTCCTCTGTATTTATTCTGAAAATGCTTAAAGATCCGCTCTCCCACGGAGAAAACTGCCTTTGCGTTGTGAACTTGACTGAGCATAGCATCTTCTTTCTCCGAAGCTTTGATGGCCCTCTGACCTCCCTTGAAGTACTCGGTGT
Organism: Branchiostoma floridae x Branchiostoma japonicum; assembly: GCA_013266295.2. Taxonomy (NCBI): domain Eukaryota; kingdom Metazoa; phylum Chordata; class Leptocardii; order Amphioxiformes; family Branchiostomatidae; genus Branchiostoma; species Branchiostoma floridae x Branchiostoma japonicum. Next base: position 164,569 of record CM023836.1, on the reverse strand, counting down.
CCTCGGGTAAGACGTGAGTGAACATGATGAGGTCTGCCTCGTCCTTGTAGTAGTCGTTCTGGATCTTTCGCGCTGCCATATCCGTGATGTGGGCGTGGCCGACAATGATGTCAACATGTGGTGGTAGGGTTGATTTCGGGTAGCGGATGGGGTAGTCAAAGGCCAGATGGTGTATGGATGGCTCTCTCGTGTCCCCTTCTGGTTGAACGGGTGTGATCAGTTTGACCTCATCCCTGTCTGCTGCCTCCTGGTCTTGTTTGGGTACATTCAGCTGTAGGGCTGTGGCGTACACGACTGCCTTGCCCTTCAGGGTATGGCCCACCTCGCAGTTGATGGTAGAAATTCCTCCCTTGGAAGTCCCATACTCGTCGTTGATCAACAAGATTACCGGTCTCTCAGCACCTTCAGGAAAACAAAGGCAAAGACGACATTTAGGGAAACTCATGGATCATGGATACCATGGATACCATATATATATACTTGGTAACTTGAAGGCGTTAATTTTATAAATGGCAATCTGCACCTAGGTACTAGGTAGATCACTCACTTGGGTCCAGGCTTGTGCTTTTCATATATCAAAGAATGTACAGCAGATAGTTACCTTGGGCGGCCATGTTTGACGTCTACAATTCCAGTCTAGTCTGGCAGCAGAAGTCAAGCATGGAGCAATCCTGGAGAAAAATATCATATGAGGGATATATTTTAAATTTAGTACTTTATATCCCAGCAAAAAAACATGGATGTCACCCAAGCTGCAACAAACTAACTTAATGGAAGGAGATATTGTACACAGAAAATGTAAACTATTTTTATAAAAGCCCATCATTCTGGGCCATTTATCGTAAAATAGGAAAGAGATCTCCAACTATCAGACTCGTTTAGCAATTTTTTTCATCGAATTCTACCGCAAGCATGCAACATTGTGGCACACTCAGGAAGAAAATTTTCAAAATGAATATTCATGAAAGTTATTATCATATTTCACAACTGTACATCATGCTTGTCAATCGATTGTAAAAACTTCTCACCAAGTGCCTTTATCTTGAAAATATAATACACTTGTCAAAATGGGGAAGCTGGAATTCCAAACTTAAGACTGTTACATAGTATGTAAAGTAGCAGCAGTTACTACAATTCTATTACATGAGTGTAACATATCTGTAATATATAGCACGTTGGCAGAACGTACTGCACCTGCACAAAACCGTAATTTTTCACATTTTTCGTTGGATGTTTGGTCCATGTTGCATCAAAATTTTGCCTGTTGCAGTACGTTCTGCCGACGTGCTTCTGTATAACATTGTAACTGATTAATTATTGCTTCCGTGTTCAGCAAATACTTTTCCCTCCAGTCAACCGTTCCAAGACACAAAAGCCTGCCTACCGCATCTTGCCTATTTCACTGAAAGATGTACATCTGTCTGTTTGTGTGACCTCAGCTTCTGAGGTGGAGCTTTATATTTCTGACTTAGCTATCTCTGAAGGGAATGTCTGGGGCTGTGTTGATGATCATTAATCATTGTCATGCATACAGTAAATGTCTTGACTGTATTTAAAATTTATATATTCTATCTAGTCTGGGTGCCAGACTATTGCCAGGGTCCACACAGTCAGGCCAACTCCTCGGCTCCAAGGCCAACATGCCCCCAAGGAAATTTTACCATAATGTAGTAAATTTAAATTAAAACCCTTGGGCAGAGTGAGTTTACTGTGTCTAGTGGCAGTCCCGCCCACCGAGGGGTTTTTGGTCTCCCAACCAACTTTTGTCCTGAAAGTCTACAATGGGGCCCTGCATGGGGGAATAGTGATCACAAATTACGCAAAATTCCCGGTACCGATTACGAATCACGTTAAATTCTCAGCGCTGATTACGATTGTAAAAGTGAGTTGGCCAGTCTCCACCCCCAGGGCAGAGAGTCAGGGACGTTAGTGTCAGCCCAGCACCACTCCCTAATGGGGCCTAATATGGGGGCCTTCCAACAACGCTCTACGCCAATTAGGACTTCTTACATATTACTCTCACTACATTCTACATCATTCTAAACGCTTCACAATGCATCGTGCACTGAAACTGAACCAACCAACGGCCGAACTTTTGCGTCAAAGCTGGTGATTTTTAGAAGCTTGAACGAGACACAAGCATCTTTGTACTTTTGTTATTATCATTACCGGTAATTACCTTCGCCAAGAAGGTTATGTTTTCGTGGCTGTGTGTCTGTGTGTGTGTGTGTCTGTGTGTCTGTGTGTGTGTCAACAGCATACTAAAGTAACTTGAGAAGGCTTAGGTGGATTATCTTGATACTTGGTAGGTGGGTAGGTCTTGATGAGACCTCGAAAAGATTAGATTTTGGGCCCCCTGGCGGCTTGTTATGGTACTGTAGTGGAACTTCCGGTTTTGATATCTCATGATCTGGACATGCTAGGGTGATGATTTTTGTATGGTAGGTAGCTCTTGTGCTCGAGAAAAAGTGACGTAAGTTTGGGCCCCCTAGCGGCTTGCACTGGAACTGCAGGAGCATTTGTATGAAAATGTTTAAAGTAGGATTACTCAATGACCGGTCGACGGATCGTCTTGATATTTGGTATGTAGGTAGCTTAAGTGATGCTTGACATAATTAGATGACAATTATGCAAATTAGGATCTAATTTGCATAATTAATAAGGGAATTCTATAATTAAGCTACCTTCCATGATAGGACTATTATACCTTGTGACATGTGTAATTAAGAATAAGAGGAACATCACCATATATTAATTATGTAAATCAATACCGAATTTGCATAATTAATGAGAAAATACTTTAATTCCATAGTGGTTAATGTTGGCAATTTCATGTACTTGCGCATTTCGAGGTTGACTAGAGGTGAACATCATTCAACATAACTTATTCAAATCAGCACTTCATTTGCATGATTTGTGAAGAAATGCTAGAATTACCTTCTTTGTTAAGATAACACTGTCATTGGGAAGAGAATATGATCAACTGATGTAATTTATGCAAATGAGGCTCTTATTTGCATAATTAGGGGGAAAATCTATAATTCGTCAGTCATAAGGAAACCTCATTTGGCGAAGGTATGAGATCGTGGAACTCTAGTCATTATTGTTATTGGTTAGTTACTGTTTTTTTTCTTTATTATTATTCCATTATCATTATTTATTGTATGTCAATTTTACTGTTTGTATGTGACTGTTGTGTTTTTTGTTGTGTAAAACAGGGCCCCATTGAGAAAAAGTGCAAGCACTTAATGGGCTACCCTGTATAAAAATGACGGAAATAAAAAAAAATTTAAAAAAATAAAAATCTTCCTTGAATTTTTTAATTAACACATCTCTCTATAGACTGGCGCGGAGGCCACACGTGAGGTCACTAAATCATGTCTAACCTGTTTGCCAACTTACAGTGCGTCACTATTGAACTATGAACTTTCACATCTGACATGGGAGGGGCACATTTCAGCCCGATAAACGTCACAGCTCGCACAGGAGTGAAGCCGACAGTGTCACGTGATCTCTGGTGGTGCAATTGCAAATTCCTCTTTTTGTGTCTTAAGAAAAAATAATGCTACGTTCTAGAGGGAACTATATAATATACAATCGGCTACGTTGAAACTTGCCCAACTACAACGCATTTGAATGAAGTACGGTTGTAGGTTTGTCTAGATCTTTCACTCGAATGAACACAAATAATGAACTGACTGTAACTGATTAAATCTGGTCATGTCCACTCCCACCAATTTCTCCCACCTTGACAAGTAACGTTATGCAGTGTACCCCAGTATTTTTCCATCCATCCAACCGTAAAAACTACTTTCTGAACAAAACCTTTAAGTTAGTGACTTTCGAGCATAACGCATTGTACTTGAAGCCCAGAAGAATCATTCAATGAGAGAAAGCCTGACAACTGACTAGTCTTTTTAAACAGCCAGCAGCCATGATAGCACAAGGGTTCGAGACGTTTCCCCGTACACGTCATGCGCTATGAGTTGTAACGTCTAGCCACGTAGCGTGGCAAACCTTCCTCAGAGATTTAGAATCTGTACAGTGAATATGTTCCCACCTGTGAGACACAAATCGGACAGCAATGCTTCAGCGCTGATCTGCCATGGAATCCCTTGGATGGAATGAAGTATAACTTGTCTTATCACGTCAGCTGATTGTGAGTCAGACTGTTGAAATGCCAAAGTGTCACCTCTGACCAAAAATTGGGAGTGGCTACGAACAAACATCACTGTGCCTGACAAGCTTGTAGTGTAAATAAACTAATTTTCCATGGAGCAAATTTCTATTTTTTTGCATTTCAGTAAGCAACTACTTTAGAGGGACCAGAATCAGAATCAAAATGATGTAGTTCTAGGTTTGATATACCCTCTTGCAGCTAGTGGGGGACTAGCCTGTAGTGTTGTTTGTATCAGGGTAGTTTTGCCCTGGGGGGAGGTCACTTCTATCTGTGGTTAAACAGATGGCAAATGGATACTGCCTTGCCTATTCGATACTGTCTTGAAAGATCTGCTTGGAGATTATGTAAACACTCAGCAAACACTGACAAGGAGTCCAGAAACCTCTTGTTCAAGTTGTTCATCTTCCTCTACCAATCTTCTTTATTTTTTTAAATTTAATTATTTGTTCGGCTGAAGACACAGCCAAGGCTGCCCAACTAGCACGGGGCTATCATTAAGGGCTAACCTTGAGGCCAGTCACTGAATTTGCACCATCGCACACCGGGGCATGCCCCTACTCTTTTTCGAAGGGTGTGGTGGGTTCTTTATCATGCGTGGGTGTGGCTCTCCCCAAACACGGGACCTCCATTTAACGTCCTATCCGAGGGACGTCCCTAACCGAAGCTAGGTACTCATTTCCACCTGAGTGATTAGTGGGGAAAGTCGTGTTAAGTGCCTTTCCCAAGGGCACAAGATCGGTGACATGGCAGGGTTCGAACTCGGGAACAATCTTCTTTGTCCCAAACTTGTTGAAATAGGTAGAGCAGATTGCACATCTGTTTGGAGGTTAGAAAAGACCTGACATTGTCCAGATTCACCTTTGCACTTGATAAAAGATCTCCCACCTGTGTTTTCCAGTAGTGTTTAAGATCTCACACCTGTGTTTTCCAGCAGTGTTTTAGATCTCACACCTGTGTTTTCCAGTCACTGTGGTGTAATTAAGATCTCCCACCTGCAGCTGTGTTTTCCAGACTGTGGTGTTTATTTAAGGTCTCCCACCTGTGTTTTCAGTGGTGTTTATGGGCAGTGAGAAGTACCCAGACGAGAACGCGTTCGACGTCTTCATCAAGAAACATGGCGGCAGCGACAACGCCTCCACCGACTGCGAGAGGGTGAGACAGCTATCATGTTACAAGTGTCAAACTAGCACGTTGGCAGAACGTTCTGCACCTTCGCGAAAACCCGTAATGTATTGTGCATAGCACTTTGGCAGAACGTCTCATATAAGGTTGTATTAGAACATATAAGGTTGACAGCCTATCTGTAGTTTTCAGATGTTGTATAGGAAAAGATATCGTCTGCAACAGGCAAAATTTTGATGCAACGTTGATCAAACATCCAATGAAAAACATGAAAAATCAGGGTTGTGTGCAGGTGCAGTACGTTCTGCCGACGTTCTTGTCAAACTGAAGTATGAGACCAAGTTCAACAGTTTAGGGCTCTAGCCAGCACCAGTTTTTTCGTCCATTGCAGGAACTTTGTGGCATGTGACGGAAATATTTTTAATTGAAAACGATTCGTCAAACTTGACGGACAAAATTGACAAAAATCTTGGGTAAAAATATGAAAACACCCAAAGAGCCACCAATAACCACTCTCAACCCCATGATTTGCCTCTTAAAATGTGGGAAATGCATAAATGCTTAAAAATCCAAAATTTGTCCCCAGACCCCCTAGATTGTGAGCACTCTTCCTTCAGGTCCGATCATAAACCTGGGCTGACAGGCTAGACTGCCGCTAGAGCCCTGGAACAGTTGCTGCACAGTCAGAGACAGTCATGATTCTGTTTAGAACTGTACAAGACTAAGCTGGTGTGTTACTCCAAAGGGTGGTTATACCGGATATACAGATACAGAAGCTGGTGTGTTACTCCGAAGGGTGGTTATACCGGCTATACAGATACAGAAGCTGGTGTGTTACTCCGAAGGGCGGTTATGCCGGCTATACAGATACAGAAGCTGGTGTGTTACTCCGAAGGGTGGTTATACCGGCTATACAGATACAGAAGCTGGTGTGTTACTCCGAAGGGCGGTTATGCCGGCTATACAGATACAGAAGCTGGTGTGTTACTCCGAAGGGTGGTTATGCCGGCTATACAGATACAGAAGCTGGTGTGTTACTCCGAAGGGTGGTTATGCCGGCTATACAGATACAGAAGCTGGTGTGTTACTCCGAAGGGCGGTTATGCCGGCTATACAGATACAGAAGCTGGTGTGTTACTCCGAAGGGTGGTTATGCCGGCTATACAGATACAGAAGCTGGTGTGTTACTCCGAAGGGTGGTTATGCCGGCTATACAGATACAGAAGCTGGTGTGTTACTCCGAAGGGTGGTTATGCCGGCTATACAGATACAGAAGCTGGTGTGTTACGCCGCTTAGGGCGGTTATGCCGGCTATACAGATACAGAAGCTGGTGTGTTACTCCGAAGGGCTGTTATACTGGCTATACAGATACAGAAGCTGGTGTGTTACTCCGAAGGGCGGTTATACCGGCTATACAGATACAGAAGCTGGTGTGTTACTCCAAAGGGTGGTTATACCGGCTATACAGATACAGAAGCTGGTGTGTTACTCCGAAGGGCTGTTATACTGGCTATACAGATACAGAAGCTGGTGTGTTACTCCGAAGGGTGGTTATACCGGCTATACAGATACAGAAGCTGGTGTGTTACTCCGAAGGGCGGTTATGCCGGCTATACAGATACAGAAGCTGGTGTGTTATGCCGAAGGGCGGTTATACCGGCTATACAGATACAGAAGCTGGTGTGTTACTCCGAAGGGCTGTTATACTGGCTATACAGATACAGAAGCTGGTGTGTTACTCCGAAGGGCGGTTATACCGGCTATACAGATACAGAAGCTGGTGTGTTACTCCGAAGGGTGGTTATACCGGCTATACAGATACAGAAGCTGGTGTGTTACTCCGAAGGGCTGTTATACTGGCTATACAGATACAGAAGCTGGTGTGTTACTCCGAAGGGTGGTTATACCGGCTATACAGATACAGAAGCTGGTGTGTTACTCCGAAGGGCGGTTATGCCGGCTATACAGATACAGAAGCTGGTGTGTTACGCCGAAGGGCGGTTATGCCGGCTATACAGATACAGAAGCTGGTGTGTTACGCCGAAGGGCGGTTATGCCGGCTATACAGATACAGAAGCTGGTGTGTTACTCCGAAGGGCGGTTATGCCGGCTATACAGATACAGAAGCTGGTGTGTTACGCCGAAGGGCGGTTATACCAGCTGTACAGATACAGAAGCTGGACCAGGTGTGTTACTCCGAAGGGCGGTTATACCGGCTATACAGATACAGAAGCTGGTGTGTTACTCCAAAGGGTGGTTATACCGGCTATACAGATACAGAAGCTGGACGTGTTACGCCGAAGGGCGGTTATACCGGCTATACAGATACAGAACCTGGTGTGTTACACCGAAGGATGGTTATACCAGCTATACAGATACAGATACAGATACAGAAGACGACTGTATTTGACACAGAAACCCTATAGTATGTAAAGTTCAAGTACATGTGAGTCACCAGGCTACAGAGTTGTAACCACCGCTTTCTGTTTACAGACAGTTTTCCAGTTTGAGATTCAGAGGAATTTCTTCAAGGAAGCTCTGGACAGGTGAGCAGTGATGTTCTTACCTGGTCTTACCTTAACTCACTAACAGTCAGGATGGTCTAGATCTAGAGGAGAATTATTATATAAGTATTTAGATAATTTAACAGTAGTTCTGACAATCTCGTCCTGAAATAAGACACTCAATATACATGTACATGACATATTACAGATTGAGAAATGTTATTTTTTTCAGTTCTAACAGTCCTGAAGTTTAATTTTAACTTTAAACAACAGAATATCTGACCTTGCAGAAGGTCAGACATTTGTTTCAACAATCAACAAAATGTAGATTGTCTGTTTCACTGGAAATCCATCCACTACTTGTTTGTTTGTTTGTTTGTTTTTATTTTGAATGTTTTTCTCCAGATGGGCGCAGTTTTTCATCTCGCCACTGCTGAAAGCTGACAGTCTGGAGAGAGAAGTCAAGGCTGTGGATAGCGGTGAGCTGCAGGCTTTGTTTGTTTGTTTGTTTTTTTGTTTGTTGTTTTAAGGGAGAAGGGAATCACATTAACTTGTCTACTTTTGCCTTGAAGCCAAGGTAGCTGTGACTGTTTACAACACAGCTGTTGTATCCAGAACCGTGCTTTATCCAGAATCATAATCAGGCACGGCTCTGGATAGTTCACACATATCCAGAACCGTGCCTGGGGCAAATCTACATTCTTGGATACACAGAGACTATATATCCAGAACCGTGCCTGATTGTAACCATTCAAGTATAGAACTAGATACATACGGTTCTGGATACAATGATGGCTTGCACAGGTAAATTTTGTTTTAGTTTCTATGATGGTCTCTGAAGTGTGAGATATTTTTCAAAATGCTGGGCCAGGCCCACAAAAGATACCTTCCCCATCATGATAAAAAGACTGTTGGAATGTTGGGTAAATCGTAACATCAGTGTTTGTTCCCCTGAGTTCCAGACGGACCAGCCAGTCAACAGAGTTTTAGTTTCTATGACGATCTCTGAAGCTTAAACTTGACAGTAAAGAGTGACCTGTGGAATTGTTGTTTAATTGTAATCATGGCTGTTAAAACAGTGGGGTTCAAGGCCACCACCAACTGACCAGCCCAACTGGTCTTGGACCTTTTGGCCTAGCGGTTATGGCGATGACTTGTGGGCTGGCTGCCCAGGTTTGGTGCGGGTTCGATTCCCGGCATCCCGGGAGTCAGGGGTTTTCCTGTTTCTACTCGCCTCTTGCGTTTCACTGTGTTTGATTTGTCCCCAGAGTTCCAGATGAACCTGCCAGTCGACAGCTACAGGAAGCAGCAGCTCTTCTCCACCATGGCCAAGGTCGGACATCCCATGGCCAAGTTCATGTGGGGTCAGTATGGGTCAAGTAGCCTTGTTTTTGTCTGTTACCAGAATTACACTAGACGTGGTCTCTATAGGTCAGGGTTTTACTTGGTACCAGTTCATGATGGTTGACTCTCTAGGGTGACTTGCTCTTGCATGTTGTAGGAATGTTTCTAGATGTACATGTACATGGTAATTTTGTCCTTCATATGATTCTTACCTCTGATATACCCTGTTTGTTTCTGCCTGACTGTTTATTTGTTTATTTTCCTGCACCAGGAAATCTGGCGTCGCTGCAGCAGCGACCGTCGGAGCAGGGAATCGACGTTCACCGGCGGCTGGGCGACTTCAGACGGAGGTTCTACTCCGCACAGTACATGACTCTGGCTGTGCAGTCTGCAGGTGGGGACTGTACTGATTCTTACATATACTTTCGTACACTTTGTAAATTTCTCTCTTTTAATAGTCTGTCAATCTGATACTAGTAGTCAAAATTTTTTTTTTATTGGTGGAACTCGCTGCCACCAAGTACAGTAGGGCCATCATCTCTAGATAGCTTCAAACAATGTCTAAGAGTTAGATGTGCCAAGGTTAGGTGTGCTGGGTCATTTGCTGCCGCTATACAGATGCAGAATTCTGATGGTGACTTTATACATTACTTTTAGAATCCTTAGTTATATTAATTACTGGCACCACTTCATTAACGACGTTGTGTTTCACAGAAAGGAAGCATTTTTTTATCATATGCTTCCTATTGGCCTGATTAATGGAATAACATTTAGCTGATCACAATGGCGATGTGTTTGTAAATTTCATGTGTTTTTTGTCACTACAGAAACCCTGGACACACTGGAGGAGTGGGTCAGAGAGGTCTTCTCTGCAGTACCCAACAAGTATGCTAGAGGTCCTTCTTACTCACACACTAACTCATGATCACTTTCCAAGTTTAGATTTTGAACCCATTTTGTGCTCCAGAAATCGCAATTACCATTATCTGTTTCACATAGTCATAATGCTGTTTACTTTTCTTGCTTTGTATAGAATTCCATCCCATTGTTGTCAATGATCATCCAGTGTTTGAAAACTTGTTGCTTGCTTTTTTTCCAGTGGTTGCCCTGCTCCAAACTTCGATGACTATAAGGTAATGTGTTGGTGTTACCCTGTCTTGTAGAATAAGGTTGCCTATCCCAGCTTCTCTGAGTTGATAATCTTTAAAGAAAACTACTTACTAAAGCATTGCAACATGTAGAATCATGAGTGGACTCTCTAATGTTTCAGGACACCTTTGACACCCCCAACTTCTACAAGCTGTACAAACGTGAGTACAACTCTCTTCTGTAGACAAGTCCTGACTATAACTTGGGCAAAAAACTTGACCATGCTTTGTTCTGTGATTCATGCAGGTATACAGTTGACTCAGCAGCTAAGCAATGTTTACTTTACACACATTATGCTTTACAAGCAGACAGATGCAGATAAGCACGTCGGCAGAAAGTACTGCAGGGTTTTGCGCAGGCGCAGTACGTTCTGCCGATGTGCTATGCAGATATATTGTATAACATGATTCCATCCTTGCATGAATTAATGAATGAGTCAATTAGTAAATGAATAATGAACAAACAAATAAAGGGTTTATTGTACAGATAAAAGTATCCTTCCTCTCCCCTGCAGTGATCCCAGTGAAGTCTGTACACCAACTGGAGATCACCTGGTCTCTGCCCTGCCAGATGAAACACTACAGGTGAGCAGGCCAACTTGCTACAGTTGTACATGTCAGTCGTGTGTCAGTCGTGTGTCAGTCGTGTATCAGTCACTATCCAAACGTTAATGAATGGAACTCTGGCCTTCCTATAGGTTAGTTTATCTTACAAAACTTTAGATCTGACAGTTCTTAGACCATTCTTCAATCAGTGACTGTTTTTAAAGGTAAAGACACGTACTTCCAAATTTTCGATGTCAACTGCACATCTTGATCACGGAGTGACCTAGTCTGGCGAGAACATGAGACTAGGTCGAGACTTGTGCCGGTCTTCTGGCCTCCCCCGCCTCCAACCTTTGTTTAGATCTGACATCTGTGTGGTAACTTTTGTTACCGCTGAAGTTGATGTCAGTGTCGCACCATATGAACCTGTTTTCTCCCTCCACCCCAGGGTGAAGCCGCTGCACTACCTGGGCTGGCTGCTAGGGCACGAGGGGAAGGGAAGTGTCTTCAACCTGCTCAAGAAAAAGTAAGTTTATTTATGTCCAAGTTGGTCTGATAGTGACCCACCTCTTTCACTGTTGGATGGATCACTCCTGGATATACATGTTACTGTCTGTGAATTTGCCATATATTGTACCCATTGTGTTGCAGCATGTGGGCTGATGTACTGGAGTTGTAGCAGTGTTGTACTGGAGTTCTACAGGAGTTGTGCAGGAGTTCTACAGGAGTTGTGCAGGAGTTGTAACCTTTCTGTGTTGTGTTTCAGCATGTGGGCTGTTGTACAGGAGTTGTACAGGAGTTGTAGCAGTGTTGTACAGGAGTTGTAGCGGTGTTGTACAGGAGTTGTGCAGGAGTTGTAACCTTCCTGTCCTGTGTTTCAGCATGTGGGCGCTGGGTCTGTACGCGGGAAACAACGAGCTGGGGTTCGAACACAACACGACCAACGCCGTCTTCAACGTCATCGTGGTTCTCACGGACGAGGGACTCTCCCACGTCAAGGAGGTCAGTCTGGGGTTCGGCTGGGCTGACAGACAACCGTTGTGTCTAGTAGTTGATGCTACTTGAAACCTCTGACAGTTTTGAAAATCTATCCAACTGTTGCTTGAGTAACTCTTTGCTTGTGTATGAAGCAAATGCATGTAAATACATGAAGAGAATCTAAAAATATAAAAAAGTTCTGTTTCAAGCAGATGTGAGAAACGTTGATTGGTTTTAGGTGATCACTACCGGGTTCTAGTAAATGATGACTCCAATTGTTGCAGAGACTAGGGCCCTGCTAGCGGGTTTATCAGGGGATACACAAACAAACAAACAAACAAACATCATGAAAGTTCATCTGTGTTGGTAGTTACATGTTTAAAGTTAAGACTTTTGATCCAACACAAAAAATTCTTTTACCTAGAGCTTTCGACCAGTCACTCTGGTCTTCCTCAGTGACAAGCTTCACTGGGTCAGTCTACTGAGGAAGGCCAGAGTGACTGGTCGAAAGCTCTAGGTGAGAGAATTTTTTGTGTTGGATCAAAAGTCTTAACTTTAAACAAACAAACAAACATGTTTGTTGTGTTTCAGGTGATCACCGTAGTGTTCCAGTACATCTCGATGTTACAGAGACTGGGGCCGTGCCGGAGGGTTTACCAGGAAATAAACAAACAAACAAACAAACAAACATGTTTGTTGTTTCAGGTGATCACCGTAGTGTTCCAGTACATCTCCATGTTACAGAGACTGGGGCCGTGCCGGAGGGTTTATCAGGAAATAAACAAACAAACAAACAAACAAACAAATATGTTTGTTGTTTCAGGTGATCACCGTAGTGTTCCAGTACATCTCCATGTTACAGAGACTGGGGCCGTGCCGGAGGGTTTACCAGGAAATAAACAAACAAACAAACAAACAAACAAATATGTTTGTTGTTTCAGGTGATCACCGTAGTGTTCCAGTACATCTCCATGTTGCAGAGACTGGGGCCGTGCCGGAGGGTTTACCAGGAAATAAACAAACAAACAAACAAACAAACAAATATGTTTGTTGTTTCAGGTGATCACCGTAGTGTTCCAGTACATCTCCATGTTGCAGAGACTGGGGCCGTGCCGGAGGGTTTACCAGGAAATACAGACCATCGAGGACAAGGACTTCAGGTTCAAGGACGAGGTCAGAGCCACATTCTCTGCAGTTTTAGAGTAATAAAATGTTACTCAGTTGACCTACTGGCTTGTTGTCAAACCGTAGTTTACAAGCAGGTAGACACTGTTGTATGCAGAACCGTGCCTGGGGCAAATCTTCGTTCTTGGTTACACGGAGACTATCCAGAACCGTGCCTGATCCTAACCCTAACCCATTCAGGCACAGAACTAGATAGACACGGTTCTGGATACCATATAATGCTCACTTAGCAACTGCCGTAAATAATCTATCAAACTGCCTTTGTGTGTGTTTTCCCTCTGCAGACAGACCCCATAGACTACGTGGAGAACGTGTGTGAGAACATGCAGCTGTACCCTCCCCAACACTACCTCACTGGGGATATACTCATGTTTGAGTACAATCAACAGGTAAGGCACACCTGTATGGCACACCTGTACAGCACACCTGTACAGCAGACCTGTGTGGCACACCTGTATGACACACTTGTACAGACACACCTGTACAGCATACCTATACAGGCACACCTGTGCCCTCCCCAACACTACACCTCACAGGGGACATTCTCATGTTTGAATACAATGAACAGGTACTAGTAATCACTTGTAGTTCCTTCAGAGTAACTGAACCTGTACACCTGTAAAGGTACACCTCCACTCTGGAGACATGCTCCTAGTAGTTTGAGAATGACGAACAGTTATTGAAAAGTGAACAACCAAAAACTGAACAGGAATTCCTTGTTTGGTGGACCTTCATAACGTCAACCCACAGGATACAGGCAAATGGCAGGCTGCCATCAAGCCTCAGCATCAGTGTGCAAGCATGTCTAACCCTCGGAGGACAGGGAACTACAGACGATAAACCAGATAGTGAGTGAGTGATAAACACTACCTATCACCATCTGTACAGCTTTCATCTGGCGTTCAGGTTCTGCTTTCTCGACCTTTGCAGATCCTTGCCGAGGCCCAGAACCTGCTGACCCCCGACCGGGCCAGCATCCTCCTGGTGTCCCCACAGTTCACAGCGGACTGTCAGCTCAGGGAACCCTGGTTTGAGACCCCCTACTGTGTCTCAGGTAAGAACTCTGGTTTGAGACCCCCTACTGTGTCTCAGGTAAGAACTCTGGTTTGAGACCCCCTACTGTGTCTCAGGTAAGAACCCTGGTTTGAGACCCCCTACTGTGTCTTAGGTAAGAACTCTGGTGTGAGACCCCCTACTGTGTCTCAGGTAAGAACCCTGGTGTGAGACCCCCTACTGTGTCTCAGGAAAGAACTCTGGTTTGAGACCCCCTACTCTGTCTCAGGTAGGAACCCTGGTGTGAGACGTCCTACTGTGTCTCAGGTAAGAACCCTGGTTTGAGACCCGCTAATTTGTAAGAACCACTGAAACACTGCTTTGAGACCCTTCTATTCCCTGGAAATGAAATAGAGATATCATAGACTAATACTTTTCTCATGGTCTGTTGCAATATTAAGCAATACTGTCAACTGTTCCATTTCAACATTATTTTTACTTAACTTGCAGACATTCCGACTGACTGGAAGGAAGGATGGAAAGGTCAGAAATTCAGACTTTCATTACTTACCAGTCATTACTGATAATTAAAGGAACTTAGATATGTTAGACATGACTTCTTCCTTCCTTCGTGTTTCAGATCTGCCGGAAAACCCAGAACTCCACCTGCCAGCAAAAAACAGGTTTATAGGTCAGCAAACAGATGCAATTCTCTCAAGTTTATCTGTGCTGCAGATTTCACATGTTCTGCTTGTTGTAAATTTCTGGACATTGATGCCCAAATATCTTGACAAGACAACTTTTGGTATCACAGTTTTAAAACTGTCATGATATATTTTGCCATCCTGATAGTAAGTGATAGCTTACTAATAGTAACAGTTACTGTAGCACCTTCAAGACTTACTGGTGTACCTTATCTTTCTCCTCTGACAGCCAAGGACTTCTCCCTGAAGGAACACGATCTTAAAGACTCTAAGGTATTCTCGAGTGTCTTCTTTCTTCTTGGGTCTGTTTTATGACTTTGAAAGTTAGAAAATGACCAGTTATGTGTAAAGTGTTCCTTTTCCTTCATATCAACACATCTAAACATGTCCATGTGATATAGTCACTGACAGATAGATGGCAGAATTGGCCAGACAGTAATTTGTTTACTTGACTGCAACCCCCCCCCTCCTGCAGTACCCAGTAAAGATCCTGGACACCCCCCAGAGCAGATTATGGTACAGGCCGGACACCAAGTTCCACCAACCCAAAGGTACGTCTCAAAACATTTGAGTCTCTTGCCTTAAAACTGCTCACTGACTCATGTTTAGTATTTGATGATAATGTTAATGATTCTGCTTAATGTATAGAAGGATATTTTGAGCTTCATGTACTGAATGTTTTTCCTGTTCCTTTCCCAGCTTACGTACATTTCTACCTCAAGTCCCCACTGGTAGGCAGAACACCACAGAGGTGGGGATGGTTTTACTACTGTAGCAGTACAATGTGCTGTCAGATGATCTTGACTTCAGTGATACGTATTTGCAGTTGAATAAAGTGGGAATCGAAGATGCTCAACTGAGACATGAAAATGTACTGCGGCCACTACAGTTAAACAAGTCATTTTGTTGGAAAAATTAAATAATGTATGAAATATTTATTGTAGATGGTTACACTTATAGATCTCTACATCCAGTCTCATGTAAGATGTTTTGCTTCTGATTATTGACGACATGTACTGTTTCGTCCCTGCTGCAGTGTTGTTCTACTGGACCTTTTCCTGAATCTTCTGGCTCAGAACCTCACAGCCGTGGCGTACGACGCTGATGTTGCACAACTCGTGTAAGTCTGGTGTACACTGTACTACAGTCACATTCACACTTACACTACTTATGCACTACACGTCGGCAGAACGTACTGCACCTGCGCAAAACCCTGATTTTTCACGTTTTTCGTTGGATGTTTGGTCAACGTTGCATCAAAATTTTGCCTGTTGCAGACGATGTCTTTTCCTATACAACATCTGAAAACTACAGACAGGCTGTCAACCTTATATGCTCTTATACAACCTTATATGAGACGTTCTGCCAAAGTGCTATGCACAATACATTACTGGTTTCGCGCAGGTGCAGTACGTTCTGCCGACGTGCTCTTATGCACTACCCTGTCCTTGGTGATGAATACCATCCACACACACACATACTTCAGAATCTGTACTGTATGACACTGATGTGGCTCAACTGGCATAAGTCTGGTGTACACTGTGCTTTGGTCACATTCACACTGTCTTACACTGCTTATGCGCTACCCTGTCCTTGGTGCTGAATGACATTCACACTCACTCACACACTCACACATACCTCTGTACTGTATGACACTGATGTGGCACAACTCAGGTAAGTCTGGTGCACACTCCAACACTGTACTATGGTCACAACCACACTTATACTTCTTAGTACTACCCTGTCCTTGGTGCTGAATGACTTTCACACCAGTGCCCCATGTCTGATAACCCCTTCTTGTGTGATGTCAACTTTACAGAACTCTGCCTGTGCTGCATTCTATTTAACCTGTGTTTGTTTTGATCACAGGTACAAGTTTGTGGCTGAAGACACTGGGATGATCATCAAACTTAGCGGCTTTAACGAGAAACTGCCGGTAAGTCCAGATTTCACTACTGGTCTTATTTATGTCTGTATGGTGGTTATAAAAACTTGTCAATGAGTCATTCCATTGGTATTGTTCAAGAAGAATGAAACTTTCTTCTGGTAGCTGATAGATGTTTACAATTTCTCTAAACAGTTTTGCATTAGACATCTATTAAAGGTTCCAATGCATGGGATCAAAGTCAAGTTTAGATATACCAGAACATGGATGACCTTGAAACTGACATAATGCCCCCCTCCCCCCTTAGCTGCTGTTTGAGACGATAGTTGACTACATTGCCGACTTCAGTGTGTCTGAGGAGATGTTCCAGGCTGTGAAGATGCAGCTCAGACGTTCTTATTACAACCACGTCATCAAACCCATGCAGCTGGTCAGGTGGGACATCTGGGTTGTTTTTTGTTTTTCTTTTCTTTATTCAAGTGAGACAAAACAAGTAACACAAGTTACACACATTGGTGGCATACTTAATTTAACAAACTTATGTCGACGCCACCACTAACATAAACAACGGAATGTGTTGTCTTCCCTGCATAAACACTGTAAGAATCTAAACAGATCTGGATTGTGTCTTGATTCCTTTTCAGCTCAACTTGCATTGGGATGAGTTGCTTCTCTATGTGGGAGAATAATGTGTGAAATGAGATGAAGTGTAGGTACGTTCAGTAAATGAATGAGGAATGGCGTGTTTTATAGAGCTTACAACACACAATTTGATGCATGTCAGTGAGTGTTCTGGGTATTGACTTCAACCAGAATCATGATCAATTTGAACATAAATCTTCTCGGTATGCAGAAGATACTTTAGATATAGGTGGAGAGACTTAGAAGGAGAAGACACAAAGTGCGTTGATCTACCTGTCCTGGTTTTTAAAGTGTTTAAATTTCCCTGTCCGTGCAGGGACGTGCGTTTGTCCATCCTGGAGAAAACCAAGTGGACGACGCTGGACAAACGGCAGGCCATGCGCCCCCTGGTGAGGGAGGATATACTGCAGTTTGTGAGTCAGTTCAAGAGGAGGCTGTATGTGGAGGGGCTGGTGCAGGGGAACTACACACGCCAGGTGAGATGGTGTTTCGCTTTGTTTATTTATTTAACCAGGGATACAATATATCGCCCCGAAGGGCGGTTTTCAATGTGCCCTGGAGGGCAAGCCCCAAACACATAAAATAATAATAACATAGGTAGGAGTGCTTAATGGACAAACTTATGTACAATCAAGGAGCAAATCAAAATAAGGTAACTTAAGTAGTAACTTAACGTAACAGCAGAAATAAATGGTCCAAAACTTAGACAACACAGTAACGTAATATTAAGACAAAATGATTATACAAAATCAAATAAATAATAAATGAAGGAAGGAATTTGCATA
Source organism: Branchiostoma floridae x Branchiostoma japonicum (assembly GCA_013266295.2). NCBI lineage: Eukaryota > Metazoa > Chordata > Leptocardii > Amphioxiformes > Branchiostomatidae > Branchiostoma > Branchiostoma floridae x Branchiostoma japonicum. Next base: position 146,552 of record CM023836.1, on the reverse strand, counting down.
TCAATGTACAATATATTGTACAAATGTGTTGTAGACAGGTACTGTTTCACCTGTCAGGTGAGAATGCCACTGTTTGTGATGCAGGTAATAACAGCACACAGCCAGCATTGATTAAAAAGTCTGTAAACCTCCCTGATACAATGTGCAATGTACACTTTGTGTGTCTTTTGCAGCAATAAGTGTGAATAGTGTCCTCCTATCTGTTGTACATAAGTAATACCAACAGAATTTTTTTCTTTTGTAGGAAGCTCTGCAGTTTGAGGAGTACCTTGTGCGGTGAGTACTGTAGATGTACATGCTGAAGGATAAATGATCCACTGTTAATTCTGATATCATCATTCTTGTCTTGTCTGAAACTGGTGCAGGTTCCCCGTACTTATGTGTTTGTTTGTTTGTTTGTTTGTTTGTTTATTTGTTTGTTTCCCCCGGCAGTAAGCTGTGCTGCAGCCCCGCCCATAAGAACCTCCTGCCAGGCCTGAGAGTGATGCAGGTTCCACAGGGAGATCACGTCTGCCGCTTCAAATCCTTCCACAAGAGCGACTCAAACTCTGTCATCACTAACTACTACCAGGTAACTAGCAATAACTACTACCAGTATCACTAACTACTACCAGGTAACTAGCAATAACTACTAAGTACTACCAGGTAAGACTATGCTTCACTGTCTGACAGACTATTCCTGACTACTTGGGACTTATGGATAAGTCTTCTGTAGAACTTCTTAGTGGTCAGGAATAGTCTGTCAGCTCATGACCATCTGAGTCCCATCTCTACCTGTAGCACCAGATGTTTGTAACATCTCTGTTGTGTTAGCTACAGGACTGATGTTGATGATGATGATGTTATTTTTTGTTTGTTTTTTGTTTTTTAGTCCCAGCCAGGAGACATCCACAGACTGGTGCTTATGGAGCTGATGGTGGTGAGTGGTCCATCTCTGGGAGCAATATTTATACATAGATATGCTAGGTTTGGCTTTGGGTGTGATGAGTTGTTTGATGTATGATAAAATAAGTAGCTACTGCTGTCTCACCCAGGATGAAGAGGTTATAAGTTGTTAACAGTTATCTATGCTGCATGCCTTCAAACCTGGTGTGTTAATATCATCACTGATATGCTGAAAAGTGGCTACTTTGCTTGGCCAACTCAGATTCAGATACAGGTTTTCTTTTGCATGATTACATGATGGGTATGATTACACAAAATCCTGGTGACCATTTCTAATACTTGTTGTATTTTGTCCCCTAGATGTTGATGGAGGAGCCGTGTTTTGACTACCTCAGAACTCAGGAGCAGCTCGGCTACGCAGTTTTCCCCACGTGTCGGGACACGGCCGGAATTCTGGGCTTCTCTGTCACCGTACAAACCCAGGCTACAAACTTCAGGTAACCGGCTATTATTAACTACAGCATAACTAATAGTATATATAAAGTTTAGACTCCCTTTTATGATCAGTCCAGAAACTCCAGACACATGTTTCTATATACTTAAAGTGAGCTTTTAGCAAACAGCAAAGAAATGATCTAAACTAACTTCACATAAGGTAATAATCAACTAAACTTTACTCCAAGACGAGTTAGGGTGATCTAGACTGGCTGAAAGAGACGAAGGCTCACTGTCCTTTTACTGTTCACACCAGGAAGGAATGAAACATCCCATGCAAACAGTTAGCACTAAGAACCTCCCAACTACATACCTACATAACATTACATGTTAATAGTTCTCATGTCCTTTCTGTGTCATCACAGACCAGGTGAAACTCTTACTCATTCTGTGTTATTTTCTGCAGTGTCACAGAGGCCAATGCCAAGATGGAGAAATTCCTTAAGGAGTTTGACAAGATCTTGAAGAACATGACAGAGGAGAACTTTGCAGCACAGGTGAGTCTTAAGTGTCCTAAGAATGTCCCTGAATTAAGGAGACTTTACATTATGGTTTCCTTTTGCTGGGCTAAAAATATATAGTGGTATGATTTTCACCTTCCCCTGTTTTTAAGTAATATATTTTTGTAAGGGTTATAGCAGAGGTCAGCATGGGAGTATTGTATCCAGAACCATGCCTAGTTCTATACCTGAATGGGATCAGGCACGGTTCTGGATAGTCTCCGTGTATCCAAGATATCCAAGAACGTAGATTTGCCCCAGGCACGGTTCTGGATAGTCTCCGCGTATCCAAGAACGTAGATTTGCCCCAGGCACAGTTCTGGATACGCGTGGACTATCCAGAACTGTGCATGGGCATGGATCTAGGATTTAGAATCAGCCTTTCGGGGGGCAGCCTGTAATTCCATTCCATTGTGTCTCTATATATAGGTGACTGCCCTGGTGACCTTGAAGCTGTGCGCTGACCTTCACCTCGGGGAGGAGGTCGACCGGAACTGGGAGAAGATCGTGGATCAGACGTACCTGTTCGACCGGCTGGAGAGGGAGGTGGGCACTCACTAACTAACTAACAAACACACACTCTCTAACTAACTAACTAACTCACACACACACACGATAACTGACTAACTCACTCACTCACTCACACGTACCTGTTCGACCGGCTGGAGAGGGAGGTGGGCACTTACTAACTAACAAACACACACTAACTAACTAACTCACTCACTCAATCACTCACTCTCTCTGACACACGCATAGTTACTCACATTCTCACACACGTACCTGTTCGACCGGCTGGAGAGGGAGGTGGGCACTCACTAACTAACTAACACACACACACACACACACACACTTACTCACTCACTCACTCCCTAACTCACACACACACACACACTCACTCACTCACTAACTCACACACACACACACACTCACTCACTCACTCACTCACACGTACCTGTTTGATAGGCTAGAGAGGGAGGTGGGGATCAGAAATACTTCATACAGAAATAATTACATTCTTTTGTTTTGATGCCATTCAATGACTGCCAGGACATAGAGCGCATTATGTTTTCATACTCAAATGCAAAGGAAGAGCCCCAAATTTGTCTCCTCTCCATGTTTTTTCCTGTCCCTGCAGATCGCTGCGTTGCACGAGTTCACCCTGGTCCAGCTGCAGGACTGGTACCGGCATCACGCCTTCACCCACAGGCACAAACTCAGCATACAGGTCAGCACAGTTCAGTACTCAGGGCTTGTTTGTTTGTTTGTTTGTTTGTGTCTTTATGTGCTCTCAACAAAGCTCTAATCAACCTTGAATACCCCTTTTCATAGAGAGGTGTTTTTGCTGTTGTCATGGGTCATCAATGGATAGTTTTACCTCCATGGCAGCCACTGCATTACCATATAATTGCAGTTTTGGAAAGAAAATAAGAAAAAGAATTACAAATAGAATTATGTAGAAATTGTTTATGTTGCTGCTTTCTGAACATAAACAGAACACAGGGAGCTAAACACAAGCTAACATCATGATAAAATATGTTGGACAGAACAGCAGAACAGCAAACCTGTGCACAAGTTCGATGACATCACTGTTCTCTGCCCAGGTTGTGGGGGAGGGGGGCAGTGAGACCTTGACCAAGGTCAGAGAAGCTCAGGTGAAAGACATGAAGAACAATTCACTTTTCTTTCCAAAGGTTGTGGGGGAGGGGGGCAGTGAGACCTTGACCAAGGTCAGGGAAGGTCAGGCTGAGGACATGGAGGCTGAAGACGACTGTGACTCAGCAGATGATGATGATGATGATGATGATAGTGAGGATGAGGAAGAGGATGATGAAGAGGAGATGGAGGAAGACTGTCAGGACACCAATGGGGTTTGTTGTTTCTCTGCATCTCAGAAAGATTTACTCCATATTACATATGTTCAGGTTGGAGACATTTTTAAAGCTTGTTGAATGAATGCTTTTATCTATCCTGCAAATACTCTGTGCCTGGGGCAAATCTACGTTCTTGGATACACTGAGACTATCCAGAACCGTGCCTGGGGCGAATCTACGTCCTTGGATACACAGAGACTATCCAGAACCGTGCCTGGGGCAAATCTACGTTCTTCAATATGCGGAGACTATCCAGAACCGTGCCTGAACCTAACCCTAACCCGTTCAGGCATAGAACTAGAAGGCACGGTTCTGGGTACAGTATGTGCACCACTGTGTCTTCCATTAGTACATCTGTAAGACAGTATAATCTGTGTTTTTTTTCCACAACAGAAGGATGAAGTTGAGCTGCAGCTGGAGATGCTACCTGTGAAGGAGGAGGAGGAGGAGGCGGGGACCAACATCTCCGACATCCCCGCCTTCAAACGGGGCCTCATGGTCTTCCCTGTCACCCACATCACCTCCTGACATCTCCACCAATCAGAGAACTCCTGCTGACATCTCCACCAATCAGAGAACACCTGCTGACATCTCCACCAATCAGAGAACTCCTGCTGACATCTCCACCAATCAGAGAACACCTTTTGACATCTCCACCAATCAGAGAACACCTTTTGACATCTCCACCAATCAGAGGACACTTACAACATCAAGAGGGGACCAACATCACCTGCCAAGATATCTCCACCAATCAGAGGCTCACCAGCCCAAACATCTCTACCAATCAGAGGACTCACCAGCCCAACCATATCCACCAATCAGAGGACACTTTTTGTCACAAATCGTCCCAACTATTCCAGCAGATGTGCAATTGACTGAATGCAGTAGAATTTCTGTGAATCCGCTGTATTGCTTGTATGAGGCAGAGAAATTATACAATTTTTCCTTTTTAAAAGCACAATGTAGAAAACCAAAGTCACACATGGTGCCGGTAACTTGTTTATCCCATCCTAGGTTGTTGTCTGTCCAGGTTTCTATTAGTCTAAGAATAAAACCTTGTCTGATATATACCAATGAAGGTTAGACATCCAGGTAATGAGATACACAAGGAAATTGTCACTCAAGCAACTGCATAGAGTTCAAGTTGCTTGAGCAACAATTTCCCTGTGCTTGTCTGATATAACTGGTGGTTTGAATGATGTTTCATTGTCTGTTGTAACAAGGCTTCAAAAGCTACAAGTAAAAGTGTAAAGTCCATTCTGATGTGTAATGTAACTTTAGATTAAGTTATATTTAAGTTATGAAGAAGACATGTTTTCTGTCATTTTACCCTGAGTTTATGTAATTTTTGCAAATTTTTGTGTATGTAAATGTGATATGCTTCTGCTTCTTTGTGGCAAAAAAATGTTGTTGACTAGAAGCTCTGCCAATTTTCTTTCTACTCCAAACAATTTTTCCTCACCAAATGGAAAAAAAGTTAATAAGAATGTGTGATGTTGACATTACGTTTGACCAATGGTTTCATCAGGCAGCAGAAATATGAGTAAATGGTACCTAAGGGGGCTCACATTTAGCTGTTTTTAAGAGCTCAGGGGGCTTGTTATGTGTAGTTAACCTTTAGATATTGCGAATTGAGCTGCATCCTTTTCAACTTATTGTCGGGTAAGAGTCGAATACAAAATATGCACATTTTGAAGGTTTATGTCGGCAATAAAAGGGAAAAGAGGAATATTTGTGTGTGGCCAGCGTGGTGGTGTTTTGAAAATTAGTGCCTCGTTAAGTCTACTTTTAATCATCATTTGTTCGTTGCTTATTTACTGCACAAGATTAAACTTATAAATGAATATACTTTGAATCAAAAAATGCTGTTCCAAAGCTCTGCATCCTGTTTCTTAGCCTAAAAATGATACTAAGTACTGTACTTAGTCTAGCAATATGCAATGAACCATGCTTTGGTCACAGACTGGCAACGGTCTAAAAGCGTCGCCTAGCGGAAGAAATCTAGAATGTAGTATGAGTAACACTCCTACGGCGGTTTAACACTGTGTCAATTTGTAGATATTAGTAAAATTCATTATTCAGTCATACATTCATTCCTGTGTTTTCGTGACCTTCTTGCTCCGATTCTATACCTTTAGTGTGGATGCTCAATCACGCCCTCCAGCGGCTGTTGGCATATTGCAGCAGCACCGTTCGTGAATAGTTAACGTTAACTGCGGGCGCGAAAGTTAACCTGAACCTTAAAGCTTGTCTCTACTAGGCTAACTACGCCTGCAGCCAGAGGGAGTTTGGCCGCCTTGAGGTTGACTGGCCGCTTCGGAGGGGGGAAATTAACCCGGACCGACTCTACTGGCCTAGCCTTCACCAGGCTTCCCTATGGGGTACGGATCGTAGCCTCCACCAGGCCTTCCTACGGGGGTACGGATCGTAGAATTCGGCAAAAGAAGGGAATAGCTCGCCAGTAGAGTCGGTCCGCGGAAGGGTTAATTTCCCCCTCCAAAGCTACTGCGCGGCCAGTCAAACCACAAGGCGGCCAAACTCCCCTGGCAAATATTCTCCCTATTATGCCAGCGCAGTTAGTCTGGTAGAGACTACTCTGGCCAGCTATTCCCTTCTTTTGCCGAATTCTACGATCCGTACCCCCGTAGGAAGGCCTGGTGGAGGCTAGCTGAACCCCCGGGCGAACCACACGGCTAACCGCTGATTACAGCAAGGAGACGGTTCCCCTTGTCTCACGACACACCTCCCCAGGGTTGGGCTGCCGGATGGCGGATTGTAGACAAATCCACAAAGCAGCTTCACCTATTAAAGTTTTAAACTCCGTCATGGACAAAGCTTGACTCGATCGCAAGACTGATAACAACCATGACAAACGCTTCATAATTATCATTGAACTTCAGTTGGCTTTCCCGGACTTTCTAAAGAGTGACACCTGTTTTGTTGCTCCGTTCTATGGTTTGAGACGTGTTTTGGGCGTGTCATGTCTGTACATAAATCTCCTCATACAAGGCTCGTCTGTCCGCCGTTTCCTATTGGACTTTACCTCAATAGGTCCGAGATTACAGAGCTAGACCTGGGCCTCTTTGCATCAGTGTAAAATATCTGTTCTGTGCCTGGAGGGTCTTCATTGCGTCTAGACAAGCCCTGTATCACAAATTCACAATCATGATCTGTTCCCACATTTACCATTGTACAAAGAAGCGAGAAGAAGTTGACCACTCTATATTAGCTCAGTAACTAGAACACCTTTGTATTAGCCTAGTATAGCACCTTTATATATGATCCTTATGTTTGTATAACTAAGTACGGTGTATCTTTTGTCTCCACTTTTCTGTAATATTTTTGTCACGATGTGTTTGTGAAGTCTTAACCTGTACCTAGCCCGTCGCGGCATGAACGTACAATAAAGGTCTTTCATTCATTGTCAGAAAGCAGGCCAGACACCGAACTGCCAATTTAACAGGCCGTCTGCACGACATGGGGATTCGGAAGTTGATAATCACCTATAGTGAACTGGGTGTGCTTGACTTCTTTTCAAAACTGATTACTAGTATCTAACAAATGTCATATACTTGACGAGCCCTTTGCTTCGAACTTATTTCTATATAGAGTTCATACATGTTGGATAGTACTTTGTTGTGTGACTTTGAAGAAAACAAACAAAACTTTTCAAAAGGTTTGTTTCCGTCATCCACGTGAGTTCCAAAGTTATGTACTAACATCAATTTCAGACAAAGGTGTTCTTCAACCAATCTTCACAATCAGATAAGTAGAAAAGGGAGACCTAAGCGGGTATTTCCGGACACCTGCGCACCTGAAGTGTGCATATTTTTTTTGCGGGGGAAGGCGGGTTTTTTTTAATGGAGCAACAGACACCAAAGGACTTGGCTGCACGTGATAATCATGAGGGGGGGGGCGTAGCCTTTAATCAGTGCCCTGGAGTTACCTGGGGGTACCTGGCGGCGGCTTCCTTTGAAGAGACCCTTTCACACCTATCGGACCGCACCTTAGTAACCGAACTTAACAACGTTAACAACATTCACATGTGTTTGTGACTTTATCTAGTCGCGATGCACTCAAATCAACCTATAGCTGAGGCCGCTCTTCATGTAGTTCAGACATACATGTGTAGTAACACAGCAGCAAAAGTACCCACATCGTCAACATCTGCCGTACAACGGGAGTCGGTGAAGCGCTTGAGGCGTTTTTCTGGGGTTACTAGAGTTTAGCGACACAGATTTTTGTTCAACTGGCTGTCCATCAAAAAGAGCAGTTCACCCACTGACAGAAGCGGTGCGGGTCCATCAGATCTTCCTTGCATTCCTACGTTTTGCACCGCCTACACCACCGGCCGCACCTGGGCGTGCACCTCTTTTTTCCCTGAGCATGATGTCCCTCGCGGGACCTTAGCTCAGTAATAAGATAAGATAAGATAAGATGTAGTAGTATTTGAGTATTGTACATTGTTAGGAAAAGAAGAACCTCTTAAAAGTAAATGTACCAGAATATCATCTGAAAGGTCATCCAAGTCAGTAATAAAGCCAATCAGTGTTTTCAAGTTGCCAAAAAGGGTATTTCGTTGTTGAGTGTAGTTAGGGCAGTACGTGTAACAAAAAGTGACTAATGTTTTCACATGGGTGACCACAGGAACAAGCTGGACTTGAAACTAACTTACGAGAAAATAAGCTTTGGTTTAGACTGTGTGTATCAAGACTCCTAGCCTGGGTACCATCCTGGTAAGTTTACGTCCGCTCCCACAGTCGCTACCGACATACTACAAGACTCCTATATCTATTGTGCATGTCACCCTGGGGTGAAGTAACGAAAGAAAAAGTTCCCGCCAAACATCTGCTTGGAGATGACCCATACTGGCCTGTGCGGCTGCACAAGTGTGACGTAATGACGATGACCCTGACGCAGCTCTGACGTCATGACGGCGTGTTCTAGGAAGGGCGAGCCTCTGGCTGACTAAGAGACACCACCGCAGGAATGTCACAGTCGTCATTACACCGAGCTCTTGCAGTTGTCTGGGCGGAGTCTGAATTCTCAGAAGTCTCATCAAATTAATTAGGGGGCGGGGAGTGTTTTTGAATAAAAAATTTGTTGTATCAATGAGGTTCCAGAGCCGTGTCGTGCCTAGCTAGCCTCTACCAGGCTTCGGACGCGGCAAACTGTACTCTCTCCCGGACCAATCCCCTGGCGTGTATATCTGTCTATTTGGCCAACTAGTTTCTACTCTTTCCAGCCGCTTTCCGAAGCCTGGTAGAGGCTAGTGCCTATCTAGTTCTATGCCTGAATGGGTTAGGGTTAGGGTTAGGCACGGTTCTGGATAGTCTCCGCGTATCCGAGAACGTAGGTTTGCCCCTGGCACGATTCTGGATACGCGTGGATAAAGCACGGTTTTGGATACAGCAGAGTCAGCTGAAACACAGTCGTCATCAGCCCGAGCTCTTGTTGTCTGAGCGGAGTCTGAATTCTCAGAGGTCTCATCAGAATAATCAGAGGGGCGGGGAGTGCTGTCAAATTAACCGTTCCAGATGGAGGATAAACCTAGCATCTTTAGCCAGCTCTACGACTGGGCTTCTGAAGAGCCTTATATTACGCGCCGACAAAAGAACACCGGTACAATTAAAAGTGATATGCCACAAAGAAAGAGATTCAAGAGATTCAAGAGTGTATTTATTGCACATTCACAGTGACACAGACACACTGAATTGCAGACAATTTACAATCCGTTTAAAACTGGCACATATACGTTAAAAATTACACATTAAAAACATTACAAATCGATATCTTATTGCACGACATTACTAGGAATCCTTAAATTGTTACCATATGCCATATAAACCATATGCCACAGAAAAAGAAGAAGAAAAAGCCCAGTCGTAAAGCATGCAGGAGGCTAGAATAAACCCCCCTAATCCTGACTAGATGTTCCGGTTGAACCCAGAGGTTGAACCTAGTACCGCGTAAGGCCATAGCAAGTAAATTTTATGGATGACATCCTCCGGAGACTCCAAAATTAATGCGAGAGGGCGAAAAAAAAACAAGGCACGCCAAAAAAAACAAGATTCCTACATTTTCAGATTTTGAGATCGTAAACCTCGTTGAACAAGAATTTAGGCGGTAGAACATGATATCATACCCAACAGGTCTTCTATCGCTGTATGTAACAGTATTACCTGTCCTTGCAGATGTGTCTCTATTAAATAGAACAAAAAAAGAGCTTGCTGTACCATCTTCAAGGTAGATACTACACTGGGAATTCATTTGTAATGGAACACCCTAGACTGTCAACACTTGCCATCAAACACGAGGAATTGCGCCTCAAGTTTGCTTGATCCCCGATGGTCTCTAAGTTTAGAGACTGCCTACCAGGTAGAACACAGGGCTCAATCACTGACAGAGTGACTCATAAACCGACCTGTCTTGAAGCCATACTCTACCTATATTGTGCCAACTGTTACAACACCTATTTGTCTCTGAAACAACATTGAAAATAGAAATGACTAAATAATTTTTTTTCAATTATTGTACAAATGGTTTTGATCAGTGGCAACATCACAGATAAAATGAATAGAATACAACATTGTATCAAAGTAAAAATAAAAGAATAAATCAGAGCCTTGTCTTGCAGATGGACGTTCATGACATATTTGCCCTTTTTTGGCATGTTGACCACCGTCGCAGGGCAACAAAATTTCTTGTTTTTTTTTCTGAAATCAGGCGAAAATCAATGCGCGCGAGGATGTCATCCATAGAATTTACTTGCTGTGGCCTAATGTTTATTTATGAAATTTTATCTATTGCAATTGGCAAGTCAGATCAACTTCGCTTTGCCCTGCCCCTAGCGGGTGAGATATGTGAAGCCCAGCCCTTTCAGTGCCTATCGCGTTACACATGTTACATAGCTGGTATGTAGTCTCTACCAGACTAACTGCGCGGGCTGTAATAGGGAGATATTTGACAGGGGAGTCTGGCCGCCTTGAGGTTGTCTGGCCGCGCTAACCCTCCCGCGGACCGACTCTATTGGCCAGCTATTCCCTTCTTTTGCCGAATTCTACGATCCGTACCCCCGTAGGAAGGCCTGGTGGAGGCTAGCTGGTATGTAAGGTTGCGGGTTCGATTCCTGTTTTGACCTGTCAGCTGGTGCGGTTCTCAGCCGTTTTAATAGTCTATCGTCAAAACGCACAACAGACAAACGAGAGAAAATACAACTCTATACAAATGCTTCTCGAACAGCCGAAAGACATGAAAGAAAAAGAGTCGGCATGTCTACCCCTGTCTGTTTGTATTTGCTCCAAGTATTTGTAATGCACTTGTTTCGTCTTCTTCCAGTGGTTGTCATCCGTACAATTAACTAACATTTTACATAACTTCTTACATAACATTACATCAAAAGTCCGTGTCTCATTCTGGATCATCGACCATTTTCAATTTTTACTTACTGAAAAAATATACAGAAACAAACCATTACTATTAAAAAGCAAAGAAACAGAAAGCCCTCAGACACCACTTTTACTACTAAAATGTAAAAGTTAATTCAACGTAAAAGTTTACAAAAACCACACATCTACTATAGATGAGCAAAATAAAAATGTAAATACAAATTAATATTTCATATCTGTTATGAAATGTCGATATCATATTGCACTTTCGTCAGGACAAGGGCGAATCTGAGTGCAATTTGCGTGTGGATTGTTATGAGCGCTTCAAAATGCGCCCTACCAAAAACTAACCCGCAAAACTGACCCAAACTGGTTTGGGCTGTTATTATCATCCGAGTATTGCGTCATTGTTTACTCCGCGCTGATTGGCTGATATCAAAGCGGCTTAATTGTGATTGGTGGGAGGGACAGATCTCGTCCGTATCAGGCCTCGCGAGAACATGCGAGACTACAATGATTAAAATTTCGAAGAGTTTTTATCACTGCCTCCACTCTTGTTCAGACGCACGCAAGCCTCGCACAAACGGGGAGACAGAAGTGCCGGAGGGTTTTTACCTGAATCAAGGACGTAACAACAATGCAGAGGCTGGCCAGGTGTGTGACCGTGGCCTCACGAGGCCGTACGCTGAAGCGGGCTGCGTCCGCCGGCTCCCGGCGAACTCTGTCGGCGGCCGGTTCGCTGCCGGGTGCCGAACCAAATTTCGCGCGAGTGGTGGCTGTGCCCTGCCGAGGAAAATCCAGCCTGGCGTCCGATGCGGAGGGACCCCGCGGGCTGGAAAGGATTTACCCCCGTCATGACTGCTTTGTTGATCGCCATATCGGACCCAGGGACCATGACAAGCAGGCGATGTTACAAGTTTTGGGAGTGAAGGTTGGTATAAATTTTGCTGCGATCGCTCCGTAAACACGAGAACTTCACGCTTCCGCTCGAGTCGGTTAAAACTGGTTCCACCGCTCGTCACATCATTTCCGATCTCTTCACGCAAAATTAGAGCCGATTTTCCTTGTGGTTACCTAAGAAATCCCGCAACTTTAATCCCAGCAACAACGTGCACCAACAACAAAAGTAGGGCACGATCATAGGCCGGGTGAATATTTGCGTTTTTACCATCTATGGTCAGGAGAGCCCTAGATGGAAAGGCGCTGCCCTACATGGTCAGGTTTGCAGGGGCGTTGTTCGCCCGCGAAAATTCATATTTTCAAACATTTCCCCACATATTTTCTGCGCAGACTGCTGCCTCAAATCCCAAACTATACACTGATGTAGAACGTGAGGTAAATGTTCGGAGTTTGTGGGAAGATATCATGAATATTATTTATAGTAGAATTGTAAAACCGTGCAAATGGCGCCGTCCGAAATAAAAACGTCGTCTGCAAATTGCTTGCGTAATCACTAATAACATCCATATTGGTGTATATTTTTCACGGTTTTCTGTGTTTTTTCCTGTGTTTTTGTCCAGAGTATGGATGAACTGATAGAGAAGACAGTTCCCGCCGATATCCGGCTGAACAGAGAACTAACCCTGGCTGATGCTGTGCGTAAGTAACCGTTTAAAAAAAACCTTTTCTGATATATTTTATATCAACAACCAGTTGCCATGGAAACACACAGACACGGAGCAATTCCCCAACAGAAATTTGTTCTAAAAATATAGTCTAAAACATTTCCTCCATCCCAGCAATATTGAGTTAAAAATATGAAAAGCATAATTTGTAAGATGGTATGGGGAGGGGGGGGGGGGGTGCAACAAAATAGGAGGTGGGGCAGAACATTTAAAAAAATGGATTTTCAGACAACGTCGACATATCCTGGGGCCATTCTTGTATCTCTAGTCAGTGAAGGGAAAATAAGGGTCTTTTGTAGAACCAGTTTTGCCACTACCCGCATCCAGGGTGTGAAATACCATGAATCAAGTCAACGTTATAAATCACCAAAATCCACTCCCATCAAATTGAAGCACATTTATATGTACATGTTTATAATGTAATTAGGGTCATTTCAGACAATTTCACCGAATTGCTGGCAAAATCCTGACAGTCTGCAATTCCTGAGGTCCTGGATAAAATCTAAGTGTACCCAGATTGTTAGTTTGGATACGAACCAAGATAGTTGGTTTGTAGTTTGTCAGTTTTAGATAAGGAAGAGGCTTCCCACATACTGGGATGATCAGATAGTCTCGCAGTCTGGTTACACACACAGTACTGCAAATATGGCTATCTGAGTTGACCACCGTGAGTTGATATTTTTAGTTTTGTACAGCTGGGGTCAATTTTACTGCAGAGAAAGAAAACCCAGAATCTTGATCTTCAGTCTACTCACCAGGCAAGGAGGGCAAAGACTACTCTCCAAGCAGAGGTTTAGGCTTCGGCTTTTTTAAACATGTTTTAGGCATTTTTATCGGGCTTTGTTTTTTGTACCGGTATCTCTTTTTTTTACGCCAGCCTTTGCGTGGCGTATTGGATACTGTCTAGCAAATGGATACTGCCTGGCCAATTTGATACTGTCTTTGCAGCCACAGAAAGATCTGCTTGGAGATTAGACAAAGACTCAAAAAGGTGAATCTCGTCCTGCAAAAAACCCTGCGGGCTTAAATGTAATTGATTCATTTTAGTAAATTACCTTCCTGTCCCAGAGGGCTGGGTACAGGTTGTCACAGGGAATTAAGGCATGGTTACAAGCACATAATGAGCATACAGACTAAACTAGCAGGTGTACAACAAGTTTGGAACATTCCTCTACCAAGCTTGTCTCAGGAAGTCTACAGTATGGTAGTGTAACTGTGTAGTTTGTCATCTCTCGGAAAAGTGTACTGAAAAGTATGCCAACAGCAGTTATTATGCCTGATTTAAACCTGTTAGTCAACTGACACACCCACCTTTCATGCATACTTACTCCTGGTAGCTTCTATAGAAATGTCTTGAATATTTCATCAGCATTGTTTACCCAATCAGAAAGGTATGTGCTACTATAACTGATATCATCAGAAATCCTTTCAGACATTGTTTATGTTGGAAATCTCTGGTTCTATGAACTGGTGGGGTCGTTGACCTGGTGATCACCCTGACCCAGTCCTGAAGCTTTGTTCTATTGTCTGCGGGATGGACAGGTATGTAGGGCACCTGTACTGTTGCCATGGCAACACCGGTGAACAAAGAACAGGACTGACATAGGCCATGTGCGTATCAGTAATGGTTACTGTAAATCCTGATTTTTTTCACGGTACTTTTATGTTCACTGTTTTCACTTATCATTACTGTTATTAAATCATTTGTCTTTCGCCCCCCCCCCTGCACTTGCCACCACCGTGAAAATTAAGCTCCATTTTCCTTAGACCGTGGAATTTTGCAACCGTGAAGACAAAGTGAATTACAGTAACCTCCTTTCCCAGCTATTTCATCAGACTGCTAGATCTAAGTGGCAAGTTGACACAGTTAGTTGGTTTGTTGTCTAGCCAAAAGGCACTCTTAGACCCCGTTCAGACCAGACTTTTAAAAACCGGTTGAAACTGCTAAATAATTAGCAGGGGAAAACCCGGCTAAAACCCCTAGCGTTCACACCAGACTTACAAAACCGTTTTTTCAAAAACCGGTTGAAACCACTAAATAATTAGCGGGGGAAAACCCCTAGCGTTCACACCAGACTTACAAAACCAGTTTTTCAAAAACCGGTTGAAACTGCTAAATATAAGTCTGGTCTGACCCCAACCAAAGTTGTAAAAATTAAAAAAAAGAACACCAGAATTTATGAGTTCAGTGACCTTTAAAACTAACCCAGTTTCACCTGAACAATAGACCTATCTGTGACCAAGATAATCGGGACTGTCGAATGTCATCCTTTCTTTTGTACACAAACATCAGGTTGTAGACTCTATCTGAATTATGGGCTAATCTCCAAGCAGATCTTTGGTGGCTGCACAGACAGTATCCATTGGCCAGACAGTTACCATTTGCTTTGGTGGCTAATGGTAACTGTCTGGCCAATGGAAACTGTCTTTGCAGCCACCGTAAGATCTGCTTGGAGATTAATTATGAGCCACAATTTGCTTCTGCCTACCTGTGTACCAGTTGGTGCAATTAGCTGACAAGAAACTACAACCAAGGGAAATGTGTCAATATAGAATAAAAAAGATAATCTGTATTAATTTTAAATGAATGTGAATAAGTTCACTTGTAGAAACCCCCTAGGCTATAGGTGAAAGGTACAGTTTGCTGGGGTGGGGCAGTATGGAAAGTAGCTGTCATTACTGTGTAATCAAAAAGAAACAGGTTTGAATCCCGACACAAAAAATTGGACCCACCCAAATTTGCGACTGTTCAACTCCAACCTCTTTGTCAAGGAACGTGAAACGTCACAGAAGCGGTGGATTGCTCATTCTATTGTCCCCAAAATGTCCCAAAGTGTCTTTTTAGTTGTCCCAGCCTAAATTTAAGTGGTCAGTGGCTATTGGACCACCTTTAATTTCGAGCCCTCCAGTCTTTGTCAAGGAACGTGATGTCACAGAAGCAGTGGATTGCTCATTCCTTGACAAAGACTGGAGTTGAACAGTTGAAAATTTGGGTCCAATTTTCTGTGTTGGAAATTACAACTTTCAAACCTGATTCAGAATGACTTCCACCAATACAGATGGACTTTCCACCTAAAAAGACAGGCTGTCCTGTTACAGGGAGATCAATAACATGTGAACTTTGGATCGTGTAAACTTTGTCTGTCCAGGGTTTTCACGTTTGCGAAATTCGGAGGTCGGTTATGTTCTGTGTGAACTTGAACTTTGTGTCATTCAGAAAAGCCTGTTTTATTACATGTTTCTAAGCTGTTTTGAGAAAATTGAGATTCGTAGATCCTCATTAAGACAGGCTGTTTGTGTGTTTCTAAGACATTGCGAGAAATTTAAGATGTCAGCCTTGGCCTCTGGCCAGAGTCAGACTTAAGACACACCCTTTGCTGTTTTCTTACAACAGTCTTACTGGGTCTTACTCTTAGCTCCAGTTTCCTCTTCAAAACTAGAACCAGCTGCCAATTGCAAGGATTGCCCCCCCCCCCCCTTAGCTTCTTATTGAAAATAGTTACCTGATATTGTTAAGAGATTTGTATGATCAAAATTCCTCCTAGGAACAACTCCAGTGTATGAAGGGAATATGTGTTGTTCGTCCGTCAGTATGACGAGGACTGTCTAGTCATCCATCTGTCTCATGTGGCTGTACAGTCCTATTTTAGCCCAGAACCACCGTTCACAGTGTGGGCAAGAGAGCAAGACAGTGTACAAGGGAATATTTACCATAGTGCGGTCCAACATCTGATTTAAAACACAATTCTGGTACTGAAAATCTCACAGTAACGGCTCCAGATGCAAGTGGAAAGCCCCAGTGATGGCTTCATTAGCCAAGCCACCCTGCATGGTGCTTTACTGGTTTCAGAACATACAGGATAGCTGCCATGTTGCTACTACCAGCCCAGAATAGAACAAGAAATAATCATGCCTTCAAGTACCTGAGTTATCAACCAAGGATTGAAGTGTTCAAAAACTCATTTTTTTCCTAGAACTATCTTACAGTGGAACTCGCTGCCACCAAGTACAGTAGGGGCATCGTCACTAGATAGTTTCAAACAATATCTAAAGTTAGACGTTCAAAGGTTCGGTGTAATGTAGCCAGCTGCCGCCGCACCGCGTGCCTGCGAAGCTGGTGTGTTATGCCGAAGGGCGGTTATACCGGCTATACAGATACAGATACTATGGCAGCAGATCTAGAGTTGTGCTGAGTAGATATTCTATCCTGACAACAGAACTTTTACTGCACTTCAGTCAGCAGGCATAGGACAAAGGGTGAGGTTAGAACGTACTTGTACATGGCTGTATTTCTTAGTGGAGGGTTGTAGAAATTAGATCTCCTTGCAAGTACCTTAGCAACACGACTTGTCATGAGTTCAAGTAGTCTCCGAGTTGATGTTTTGGCGACAGAGGAGCCTTGCTTTCAGAAATCATTACGATCTTTCACCCGACATCTGCTTGGAGATGAAAGTTTCTGTATTCCATGGTTGGGCGTTGTTATTGTCTCTTGCCTTACTTGGACACTCTTTCACAGAATTTCTGGAGAAAGACTCAGTGTTTGACCTTAACTTTTATTGAAATCACTACAAATCTGCCTGCAGAGATACTAAGTAGGTCCTTAGTACGATGGAGGTTAAATATACCTTTCTGCTCTATTACATATGCACAGTTATGTGTTTGTTTTACTCTTCAGTGATTTTCTGTAGCCCAAAGAGACGACACAAATCAGCTGTTGGCTTTGTAAACAGATGGCTCCGTGTGGTAAACAACTTTGTGGGCGTTGCCCCTATCTGGCCTGTGATTGGCTGATGCCTGGGGGTGTGTCACCTGACAGAAAAGCAAAGTCTCCAGAAGTCTCCATGTGACTCCTGTGTACCTACGGACAAGCTGGGTTGGTCCAAAGTTTACTGGTATACAAACTCAAACATCTATAGCTGTATGTATAACTTATAAGAAAGGTAAAACATAGATATGTAGAGCACGTCGGCAGAACGTACTGTACCTGCGCGAAACCCGTAATGTATTGTGCATAGCACTTTGGCAGAACGTCTCATATAAGGTTGTATTAGAGCATATAAGGTTGACAGCCTGTCTGTAGTTTTCAGATGTTGTATAGGAAAAGATATCGTCTGCAACAGGCAAAATTTTGATGCAACGTTGACCACACATCCAACGAAAAACGTGAAAAATCAGGGTTTTGCGCAGGGTAAGGTAGTCCCATAGCTATTTTGAGGTGGTAGGGGCAGTGTGTTGTTATTAATTTATCCACTGTGTCTAGGGTACAGTATTGGGAGTCAGGGCCATTTGACAAATGGATTGAGTGAGGATAATTGTGCCTTTCCATGCCAGAGGACACAATGTTTCACCAAGAATGCCAGGGATCGAACCTGTGACCTCTTGATCTCGTGTCCGCTAGACTAGCCACTCGGCCATTTAACACCACTGACAGCATGTTTATAATTCCATTAAACTGAGGAAGGTATGGGAATTTGATAGTTATTGAACAGTTCTGTTTTTTGCATGACTGGATGACTTAATTATTTAGCCCACAGACACCCTGCCTTGTATGCAAAATGTAATTATTTCTAATATCAAAGAACCCACATATTATAGACGAAGTGGGTAAATTGGTCCCCCACTGCCTGAAAAGAAGTCAAACCCAACCAAATTAGTACCACGTATGTTGTAGAATGTAGTATCACATAGTCTCTCATATCATTGTACATTGTACCTCCTTTTCATGTTGTTTGTTGTTACTTGTTTGTACTTGCAATTAGCCCTCGGGCATGTGTTTGCAATAATCATCCATTAATTCTAATGCTCACATACCTGACCTTTAGGCTAAGAGGTAGAAAGTTCAGGCTCTGCCCGGAGGCTGTTGTTTTTTTCTCCAGTCCTTGGACTGTAAACTGTGGTCCACGTTTCACTGGTGTTATCAGAAACATTGTTGGAATTTCCCTTGTGTATTGAACCTGTGAAATCTACAGACAACTGTCAATTTGTTTTCCTTTGTCAGAAAACAGATCCGTTTTTTAATGATTAGATTTGTGTTTGAAACGGGTAATTAGATTTTAGGTTGTCTGAAAATCGTTTGCCAGCTCATTTGAGTTTTATGTTGTGGAAGAACAGGCTGACCTGAGTTTGACCTTTGACATTTTGTCACATTTCAGCAGTCTCAGGATCACCTTTCGATGTTTACTTTATCAATAAGATACATAAAAATAGACAAATTTTACACAAAAAATACAAATTTTACACAAGGCAGAACTTTAAATTCATAAAAACTGACAAATTTCACACAAGGCAAAACTTCAACAGTTTTTGAAGAAACGGATCGAAACTGCAGCATGTTTTGTCCTTCAATGCTTGATGAATCGATAGATATTACATATGTAGTTCAGGAACTATAGGGGCCACAAAACCCAGCTATTTCTTCTACAGGGCAAAACCTTAAACCACATAACAATTATCATAACGATCCGTACATAGCTTCTTGAGTTTAACCACAAGGCCACACCAATTTAATTTCTTGGTTAACGGATTTTTCCAGAAAAATAATGGAGCGGGCGGGCGAAAAAAAAAATAAAATAAAAACAGGCCTCAAGGGCATCCTATTAATTATTATGGCCCAAAATGGTACGATAGGAGCCATGAAGTCAACACACCAGGCTGGTTCAAAATTTAAACAATGAATTTTGAACTTGTAATGATACTACTGCATTGAAAGATGGAATAACTGTAAAAACTAGGAAGAAAAGGACTGTTTTTAACTGTTCAGGGAAAAATATGAGCATTTTGCAGTTGATTCTAAATTTTTTATTTTTTTTTGCAAATCAGAAAAAAATGAAGCGGGCGAATCCGTTAACCAAGAAATTAAATTGGTATGGCCCAAGCAAACAACAACAAAGCCACAAACGGTACCCAAACCCGACCTTGATGAGTGTAAGGTGAAGGTACTGATCAGTGAATGTCCGATGACGTTTATGTGATCGTGTGAGTGTGACAGATTACCCCACCTGATATTTATTGTGCACGGCCTGAATAATTGATGTGATCGGATGGACAGCAGTAAAAACAACTGTAAACATAACCTTATAAAGCAATAGAGTTACACTTTGTTTTCTTCCTTGATGTTTGTTGAGGATTTATGTTAGAAAAACTTGTTGAACGTTGAATCATGTTTATTGCGAGTCATCTGAGCTTGCTACTAACCTGCCTAACATTTCTGGTTGGCCCGAGTGTGAATTATTTATGTGGTTGGACGGACAGCTGAAAACAACAACATTAAACATAACCTTCAGGCAATAGAATAACACTTTGGTATAGTAACTTTATTGTTCATGTTTGTTCAGAGTTTATGTTAGAAAAACTTGTTGAACGTGAGGTAATGTTGATGTAAGTTTGCGAGGTAACCTGGCTGACATTTTGCTGGTTAAGAGTGAATTATTTATACCAGCGGGCGGCACTTTGGACTAATTTTAGTCCAGTTGGCCGGACTCCAAACTCTGCCTGTCATGTGAACCGGTTTATGGGCCTGTTACTGATGATCTTATATGTGTTGGGAGTATCGCTTACTCTGTCGAACAAAAGGTGATTATAACCCTATAAGCCAGCCTTACTATCCTTAGGCTATAACAGGGAAGTACATGTACGTGTCCACTGAGTTTTTCAGTTTCACTTAATTAGAGGTGTTGTTTCTGGAAGTGCTAGTTGGAAGAGACTATGACACTGTATTATATTGTTTGTAAGTCAAGTGAAAATTGACGCTGCAGAGCACATAACTAACACACCAGCTTTGTTTGTGAATATGTTGTAAAAGAATTGCTGCAAAAGAATTCACTGGTTGGCTCAAGCCATTGTACACCTAAACATCCCAACTGGTTCCTACACTAGTGGTTTCTGTAGTGTAATAATCACTGGTTGGTTTCAGGCACAATCTTTCTTCAAACACAGGACCAACAGGCTACTGTACTCTGTAACTCTGTATGGATATTTTGCTGTTTAAAATATCCACAGCCAGAGCTCCAAATATTCATCTGTAGTTGGTAGGAAAACATTTTTAAGACTTGCAACTAAATATATGCTAAATGAATTTGGCTTTGTGTTAAAGGAGCAATTGAAACAGAAAAAAAGGCCTTTTTTGAGTCCTGACAGCCAGCCCAGGATTCGAACCCCGACCCTGTGGTTCTAAAGGGAGACTACTAACCATTCCACCAGCTGTTCAGTTCTGTATACGTATGCATGAAAGTCTGTAACCTCTGACCTCCCCGTGCCAGTACGACTGATAACGTTGTTCCGAGCCCGTGGATATAAACGGCTGATTTGTACCTGACCAATAATCGCAGCGCTCAGGTTATTAATCCCGTGGATCAGCCATTTTAGCTCACAGCAGCAGATTACAGATCAATAGCCAGCCGGGAATGAGGTTTTGATGGAGCGGTTTTAGAGTTCCCTAAAGACGGCGCTGAATTGGGCAGGGAAAATTGGGCAACGTAATCAAGGCTGGAACAGCGGAGACCGACTTGTTGGAACGGAGTAATTCTGAGCAATATGTCAAGTGGGGGCTGGGCGGTGGTTTGGGTTTTTGACGTAGTGCCGTCGTACCTAGGCAGCTAAAGTGGTGGTTTTTACTGTGTTTTTGGCGGTGGTTTGGGTTTTTGACGTAGTGCCGTCGTACCTAGGCAGCTAAAGTGGTGGTTTTTACTGTGTTTTTGGCGGTGGTTTGGGTTTTTGACGTAGTGCTGTCATATATGGACAGCTAAAGTGGTGGTTTTTACTGTGTTTTGGGCGGTGGTTTGGGTTTTGACGTAGTGCCGTCATACTTGTGCAGCTAAAGTGGTGGTTTTTACTGTGTTTTGGCGGTGGTTTGGGTTTTTGACGTAGTGCCGTCATATATGGACAGCTAAAGTGGTGGTTTTTACTGTGTTTTGGGCGGTGGTTTGGGTTTTTGACGTAGTGCCGTCATACTTGTGCAGCTAAAGTGGTGGTTTTTACTGTGTTTTGGGGGTGGTTTGGGTTTTGACGTAGTGCCGTCATACTTGTGCAGCTAAAGTGGTGGTTTTTACTGTGTTTGGGGCGGTGGTTTGGGTTTTTGACGTAGTGCCGTCATGCCTAGGCAGCTAAAGTGGTGGTTTTTACTGTGTTTTGGGTGGTGGTTTGGGTTTTTGACGTAGTGCCGTCATATATGGACAGCTAAAGTGGTGGTTTTTACTGTGTTTTGGGCGTAGGTTTGGGTTTTTGACGTAGTGCCGTCATACTTGTGCAGCTAAAGTGGTGGTTTTTACTGTGTTTTGGGTGGTGGTTTGGGTTTTTGACGTAGTGCCGTCATATATGGACAGCTAAAGTGGTGGTTTTTACTGTGTTTTGGGCAGTGGTTTGGGTTTTTGACGTAGTGCCGTCATACTTGTGCAGCTAAAGTGGTGGTTTTTACTGTGCTTTGGGCGGTGGTTTGGGTTTTTGTCGTCATGCAGGGCCAATTGTCGGGTAGTTAGGCTCTGGCTTGGCAGGATTTAGTGGCAATTTGGAGACAATTTGGTGCAATTACAACCGACACATCCTTGACTACCGATGATGTTTCTGTCTGGAGTTTCACTCTTCAAAAAGTGGGTATTCAAGAAATGTTGAGGCAGCTTAAACAAAGGGAAATAGAAATCCATGTCCTCAAAAGCCGTGCTAACAGCATTTTGGTTAGTTATACAGAAATACCTGGTGGTAGATACATGTAAAAACATGGGGATGACGGCAATTTAAAACCATCATTGCCACTGTGGCCAACACCCTTGTTCCTTTTGCTAGAACAAGTTTCCGGAACTAAATTGTTTGAACTTGTTGAAGTAACTCCGTCTCTAGTGGTGAAGGCCAACAGGCATGTTTGTGTTGTTATCACAGGAAAGCACACTGGCACAACGTACAGGGTCCTTCACCACAGGAATGGACATGTTGACCTTGTGGCTTTTGTTCAAGGTCATTCATGTCAGCATCTTGTTTCCATTTGGAGGGTCCAATGGGGGGTTGATGTAATTGTAGCTAATTGACTTAAACAGTCATCAGGACCACTTTTTATTGAGTCGGAGCAGGCAACAAGGGAGGGGTAGTAATGTCAGTATAGCTGGGGTACTTTTCAGGAGCTGTGTTGTGGTTCTTGTACTGTACCAGGAGTTGGGGGTTCGAATCCCAACAGTAATGTACCCAGAACCCTGCCTATCTAGTTCTATGCCTGAATGGGTTAGGGTTGAGGCACGGTTCTGGATAGTCTACGCCTATCCACGCATGACTATCTAGAACCCTGCCTAAGCATGGTACTGGATAAAGCATGGTTCTGGATACAACACAATCAGTCTTTACTAACTCTACCTGTTATGTAGAACTGTAGTGCAGGGAGAGGTGTTGTCTTGTGCCTGACTGATAAATTATTCACACCTTAGATCGATACAAGGTCAGTCCTGACGTAAACTCCACGTTATCCCCAGTACCCGTGGGCCAGCTCACTCTTATGATATTTAGGCGACAGTCACACCAATTCAATCAATGGGTCACGGTTTCTCCTGCTGCATTTTTTCAGATTTGCCCCCCTAAAAAAATTCAAGTTCTGAATCAACTCCGAAATGCTCATATTTTGGCCCCAACAGTTGAAGAAGGTCCTTGTCTTCCTAGCTGTTACTGTTTTTCCATGTATCTATGTATCTGGTTTCATTAAAAGTTCAAAATTCATTGTTTGAGTTACAAACCAGCCTGGCATGTTGACTTCATGGCTCCTATCATAGCATTTGGGGCTGTCATAGGATTCCCAGGCTTGTTTTTTTTTTTTTTTTCACCCTGTCACTTTTCAGAAAAAAAATCCGAGAACCAACAAATTAAATTAGTATGGCCTAAAGCCTCAAAATGTGATTAAAATCTTACTGATCAGCTTGGGTCTCCACAAGTACATGTAAGCTGTACATATCCTATAACTTCTGAGTTGTCGTAGTATATTATAGGCATCCTTCCATAGTTATGATACCATATAGGGGTGGGTACCGGTCCAGCTCATTCAGGTCCAGGTCCAGGTCCAGAGGATCAGGTCCAGGTCCGGACCTGTACCTGTACCTGATTCTGTACAGTAGTAAGTTACTAGTAGCATATGATTTACGGTGTAGTATCAGTACAGAATAATTTTGCAAATCTAGTATTTGAATTACTAAGACCACTACAAAGATCTAAACAATTGAGATCTAAACAGAACTGAACATTTTATTAAAGAAAATATAACAAAATACATATTTAAACTTCTCCTCTAGTCCTAGATCCTATTGCTATTAAAACCTGATATCATTTACAAAGAGAACCGAATAAATTAGGACATTAAAGTTTCCAACCAATCACATCGCAGGATTGCATATCCGCCCTCTAGCGGTTAAAGGTTGAATTGCAGCCTCTCGCGAGGTTTCGCGAGGTTCCGCGAGGATCGGCCGATTTATTCAAAATGGCGCCACGATCTTGCCGATCGCTGAAGTTTCTTTGTATTTTCCTTGGTATTTTACGCGATTCAATCGAAGAAAAAAAGTTGACCACAAGTAAACAAGAGTAATACAGCAGTGGGAACCTTACAATCCGTTTTGTTGGGTGCTAATTTCTCATCTTGAGTGGAATTTACGTGCGTCCCAGTGTGGGCATGTGGTGCCGCTCGATTATTTTTCGGTTCGATTTGAACCAAATTATACTATACGCAGCCTGTAAACTTCTCCTTTTTGATTCCTAGATGTCTATCGGTATAGAAAATATGGAAAAAATATTGTTGCAAAATGAGAGAGGCGGAAACTAAGGTAAATTTCTTTTATTTTAATGCTGGATGTTCATTTTCCTGGCGGGCCTCCTTGTGTGTAGTGATCATCGGTAGTAACAAGTTTGGATTTTTGTTTCGGTCCAAAAAACCGGTCCACCACGTTTCGGTTTTTCCGGACCGGACCGATACTATTTTTCCGGTCCGTACCGGTCCACCTGGACCGGTACCCACCCCTAATACCATATAGTAAAGAAGACATTCTAGCCTGATGTAAACATAGAAGAAGACTGTCTCCTGTCTTGGAAACCTGCCAAGGTCAAGACACTATGATACTCATGACAAAATGAGGCCTTAATTGCTGGGTGAGGTGTTTTACTCATGTTTCATACTGAAAGTAAGAAAGTTGACCTTGTTACCAGTATATGACCGTGACCCTGGGTTGTCTGACCATAAGAATGAAGGTCATGTGACTCGGGTGTCAGGTCCCCAGATCAGGTTTCAGTCTGCGGTAGTGCATTGACCTCTAAAGGTCCTGTTGCCATGGCAACAAACCAGAAGGTTGTTTAACTGGAAAGACTGCTTTATTTATAACTTTTTTGCCTGGCCAAAATTGGGTTGAACTATCAATGACATCTCATTATATATAATTAGTTTACCTGCTGAAAACAGCTCCGTGTTTAATGTACGAAACAGTCTCAACTTAGAGATGTTTGTTTAAACTTGGGGTGCAGTTTTAACAGTTGTGTCACATGTCTCTTTTACAAATGTAAGTACGCTTAGATGTGATGTAGACATCACATGAGATCAGACATGATTAACAAACCAGCAGACTCCAAATCCCCACTCAGCTGAACTAGACATGCTTGACACTAATATGTCAGCTGCAGTCATTGCCCACTGGATCCCCCTTTACTCCGAGAGTGCTTCGGTATCAGGCAGAACTAAGTCCACCATTCTTCACACTGTCCCTACGCTCAGGTTTAGTGCTGGTGATTCAGACGTCACGTTAGATCAAACCTGATTCGCAGACCACCATCTCAAATCCCCACGTAAACCACGTACGTCGTGTCGGCACTCAGCCAGAGGCACGCGCTAACAAGGCTGGACGGTCGTTTGGTTCTAAATTATGGTGGTGGAACTTGAAAATGAACAATCGGGGCTTGAAAAGCTTCTTTCTGTATTCTTGCACACCTGTGCAAGCTTGCCTAGCCTGTACCTGACACAGTTTACCTGCATTACTTATTTCCCTTTTAGTCTTCAAAAAGAATTATATGTTTTGAAGATGTAGCCCTATTTTGAATCTTGTGATCCTTAATTGTATTGAAGGGTACTTTGAAGAATTCAAGACTTTTTAGAGGACTGTCACCCTAGCTATAGCTAGTGTTGTGGGTTTTATCCTGAACCAATATAGTTGGACATCAGAAGTACCTGCACAATTTTACCTGCACTAACCTGCATGTGCAGGTGGGATTTCCAGAGCTTTGCAAACCCAGACTTTTCCTGTAACTCAGCTGTCAGCTTGCAGTACTCCAATTTTACTTGATTGTACTTAATTATAATAATTATAACCTGCATATGCAAGTGGAACTTCCAGCTTCCCAAACCAGGACTTTGCCTGTAACTCAGCTGTCAGCTTGTAGTACAGTTCAATTTTACTTGTACTAATTATAAGAATTACGTATAACCTGCATGTGCAGGTGGAATTTCCAGCTTCCCAAACCAGGACTTTGCCTATAATTTAGCTGTCAGGTTGGTGCAGCTGTGATTTATACGCCGTCAGTGTTATTAGCGTTATGGACGGAACGTTCCCCATGATCCACACGTAGCTCGGCGTAAAGTCACGCTAAGGAGGCCGGACCGTCCGTTATTCCTGAATAACCGGCTGTCGTGTCATTCATCACCTCATTAATTATTCACAAAACCATTTCTAACTTATAATCGAGAAGGCACGCCAGTGTTCGCAGAAGAGTTTCCTCATAAATTATTACATACGAAATTAAAACATCAGGACTTCAGCTATTCTTTCTGTTGTGGAAAGTAGAGACTCTTTCCAGGCTTTCAGTAACTTCATCTCTGTAAGGTGAACAGTAAAACTAACAGGGCTGTGAAGTTTATCAATAAATAATGTGGAAGGGAAGAACAGTCCTCAGGCTAATGTTGTAGCCAGGCTGTAGAGATCTGGGGTAAATCCTGTAGCGGAGACGCGGACTAAATGGGATCAACTCTGTCAGGCCCCGGGGATGTTGGGCTGGTGGTTGATGGGCGCTCTACTAGTGTCTGTATGTCACGTGTGTCTGTGTGTGTGTGTGTTCAAGTGTGTGTGTGATCAAGTGTGTGTGTGTTTGTGTGTGTGTGTGTGTGTGTGTGTGTGTGTGTATGTATGTATGTATGTGTGTGTGTGTCTGTGTGTGTGTGTCTGTATGTATGTGTGTGTGTCTGTGTGTGTGTGTGTCTGTATGTATGTGTGTGTGTCTGTGTGTGTTTGTATGTGTGTGTGTGACTCACGATCAGTATATGTACAAGGTTAAGTTATGTCTGTATACAACACAGTACTAGTAGTAGTAGTGTGAGGTATTGAGACTGTGGATATAGTTTGGCTGTAAAGGTAATGCCAGTTGATCCTCTGTTCTTCTTGTTTTCCTGGGAAGAGTTTGAGAGTCCATGTGGTAATATAGATAACAGTAGCTATACTATAGGGGGATGTACCAAGCTTGTCACACTGTGTCAAACTTGTCACAGTATCAGAACTTGTCACACTGTGGGGAACGGGTTTTCTGCGCGTGAAAAATTTGCGCGTGAAAAATTTGCGCGTGAAAATTTTGCGCGTGAAAAATTAAAGTCCTTTGAATATGTCAGAATATATGCAGTACCAAATTCTTATGCAGAAAAATGTTATCCTGTGACCTGATTTTCCATCTACAACCTGTAATTTTCATTTGAAAAACTAATGATTTTTAGGTCCCTTGGGAATAGGTTAATTTGCATATCTTCCTTAAAACCAAAACATTTGAAAATCACTTGAATTTGCCAGAAATACATGGAAAAGTTACTAATATAAGGTTTTGTATTGTTAAATGTAACAACTTTAGGCTTTTGTCCATTCTATAAGCTTGATTTTACATTTTCTGAAGCAGATTCTTTCACACGCAAATTTCAAACTTTTTTGCGCGTGAACACTTAATCTTTGAAAACCACCTAAAATTCACTTAAAAATTGACAAAACAAGGCTATGTACTCTAGAATGCAACAATATGATACTCAATTCTATTTCGTGACTTTTTATTTAAACTTTCAAGTCCAAAACAGCAAAAAGTTTTTAAATCCCAAGGGAATCAGCTAATTTGCATATCTTCACGCGCAGATTTTTCACGCGCAAATTTTTCACGCGCAAATTTTTCACGCGCACAAAACCCCATCCCACACTGTGTCAATGTTGTCACAGTATCAGAACTTGTCACACTGTGTCAATCCCCAGGCTAGCCTCTATTATTACAGCCTCTGGTGGCTTATGCTATAGTTACGCAGGCTTGGCTGCTTCTCAGCCAAACCAAGAAGATAACTAAGGCAAAATAAACACAGTAAAGTGTCATCTGAGCTTTTATACTGTATTCCCATTCTGTTGCGTGTGCAGGTGTAACATGATACAGTACTGTTGTGAAATATGATCCTGACATGCATGTTTAGTTATGTATGACATCATGGTAGAATTTGACCTTATTCGTGGTTCATCGTCAGGTCAGGTATTCTTACGCAGTGGCCTTCTGGTCAGGGCTTGTTTTATTTTGTAGTTTTAAAGCTTTAGAGGATTCATTAAAACTGTAAATCGTGGGAAGTTTGGATGAAAAGCACACTAATTTACTGACTAAAAACCATATTAATGTCTTTTTTCTTTGAAGAACATACAACTCATTTCCAGGGGATAAATTGATAGAAATTCTGAATCTACCGATCTATTTTAAACTATCATGATTACATTCATTTTCATCATAGATTTCACTGTGTTGTGATAACAAACAAACACTTCACACTAAGAACTTGTCATGTGAGCTGTACTGACTGTACAATGTACCTACCCCCCCCCCCAGTAATGTTTGGTTGTTAACACTGAGAAGTTGTATGTTGTACTGACTGTTTCTCCCCCCCCCCCCAGCGGAGAGCGAGGTTCACAAGAGACTGCGTCACCACGCGGTGAAAAACCAGGTCTGGAGATCCTACATCGGGATGGGGTACTACGGAACTGTCACGCCCAACACTATTCTCAGGAACATCTTCGAAAACCCTGGATGGTGAGAAGGACTTGTTGTTGTTGTTGTTTGTTGTTGTTAATACTACGGAACTGTCACTCCAAACACTATTTTCAGGAACATCTTTGAAAACCCTGGATGGTGAGAACGTCACTCTGTCATTGTTGTTGTTGTTGTTGTAGCATCATGAAAGCCTTTCAGCTGGCATCTTCAGTATAACTCTATGGTCCCAAGCCTTATATCTACCAGCCCCATTGAAATCCCTGCCTGAGGAGAAAGGACATCTCTCCCTGATAGACTAACATTACAGGGCAGAGAATCATCTCCAAGCAGATCCTACGGTGACAAGGCAGTATCCAATTGGCCAAAGCTGTGTCCATGGTGGCTAATGGACACTGCTTGGCTGATTGGATACTGCCTTGCCACCGTAGGATCTGCTTGGAGATTAGACAGAGATGGCATGAGGGTTAAGTGCACTTGTGTGTGTGTGTGGGGGGGGGGGGGACATGTGATATTGCCTCTTATCATCCTGACTGTAAGATATATGTGCACTTCAGAACTGAGCTGGGTTTACCCAGAATGGACCCTTATCTATGCACAACGAGGAGTGAAGTACACTGTAAAGTGTATGTTCCTACTCACATTGAAAAGGGGACTTGTACTGCAAAAACTGTTATCTCTCAGGCCACTGTACAACTACAACAGTACACAGCCACATCAAGTTTATTACTTGGTTCATAGGCTTAAAAGTATTAAAATGCAGAACTGGAAGATCAACATAAAGACGTTAGTTTGAGGCGTCGCAACTTAATTTGGGAGTATATATATACACACAACCTCTTGACTTAATTTTTATATTGCAGTATGATTTTTATTTCATGCTATTTTTGATAGAGCCAAGATGAAAATACTGTCCTTCTAGCAGTTGTTTCTGTTCCAAAATAAATGCAGTACAAACAACCGTATCCCTGCCAGCAAGCACGTCGGCAGAACGTACTGCACCTGCGCGAAACCCGTAATGTATTGTGCATAGCACTTTGGCAGAACGTCTCATATAAGGTTGTATTAGAGCAATTATAAGGTTGACAGCCTGTCTGTAGTTTCCACATGTTGTATAGGAAAAGATATCGTCTGCAACAGGCAAAATTTTGACCAAACATCCATTGAAAAATGTGAAAAATCAGGGTTTTGTGCAGGCGCAGTACATTCTGCCAGCGTTGCTTACGTGCAGAAGTGCATGTAGCGCTGCTGAAGTGCATGTAGCGCTGCTGAAGTGCATGTAGCGCTGCTGAAGTGCATGTAGCGCCGCTGCAGTTTGCCTGACCTGGGCGTCACGGCTGTTATCTGTGGAGAAGCGTCTCTCCGAGCGGCGCCAGACGAACGTCACGCCTGCAGGCTCCACACAATCCTGTCAGCCTCCCTCAGGAGATGTCACGGTGTGCTGATTTCTCACATCCTGACAACTTTGCAGTGTGTGACGGAAATTTTAAAAAACCGATCCGTCAACCTTGACAGACAAAATTAACAAAAATCTTGGGTAAAAATATAAAAACATCTGAAGGACCACCGACAATTACTCTCAACCCCATGATTTGCTTCTCAAAATGCGGGAAATTGCGTTTTTGAAGGCTTAAAAATCCAAAATTTCCCGGGGGAGCATGCCCCAGAGCCCCCTAGATTGCCAGCGCGTTCGGTGCTCCTCCCCCCAAATCCGAAAAAATTTTCAAGCTGGCTAGAGCCCTGTTTCTGTACCCCACAGAAACACACATGCAGGGTTCTGAGTGCAGTTTGACAAAAAACCTGTCCCCGATGATTTACAATGTTAGGTAACATACAGTCATTGGAACCCTTAACTTTGTGTTGAATAGGACAACACAGTACACACCGTACCGGCCTGAGGTAACTGGTTAGAGAGCCTGTTGGGATTGGAACCCCTTACCCTGGGGTACCGGAGGGAACAATGGATACAGGGGCAGACCTGGGAACTTATCGATGAAAGGAAGAAGTCAAAGGGATTCAGAGATAGAGCAAAGACCGAGGAAGAGAGGAAACGAACAGACCGTCAGTACCGTGACCTTGACCGCCAAGTAAAGAAGAGCTGCCGTGCAGACAAGAGACACTGGTTGGACAAGAAAAGTACAGAGGCTGAGGAGGCAGCCAAGAAAAACGACTCACGGACCTTGTATCGACTGGTAAGGGAGCTCTCTGGAAACTGGAATAACTCGAGTGTACCAGTAAAAGACAAGAACGGAAGGACACTGTTAACTACAGAAGAACAAGATCAACGGTGGGTTGAACACTTTCAGGAAACACTAAACCAACCAACCCCAGACACCCTGTATGACTTTGGTACAGAGGAAACAGCAGAGCAGCTGGATGTCTACGAGGAACCAGTTAGGAAAGAGGAAACCGTGGAGGCCATTAAGGCGATGAAAAGTAACAAGGCAGCAGGACTGGATGAAATCTCAGCAGAGATGCTTAAGCATGGAGGGGATTGTACAGTGGAAATGCTGACCAAGCTGATGAACCGTTGTTGGCAGGAAGGGCGGGTTCCTAGGGACTGGCAGGAGGGAGTTATCGTGAAGCTTCCAAAGAAAGGAGACCTCTCCAACTGCAACAACTGGCGGGGCATCACTCTGCTATCCATCCCCGGGAAGGTGTTTTGCACAGTACTCCTCAGGAGGTTGAAGAAAGCTGTGGACTGTCTGTTAAGAGAGGAACAAGCTGGATTCCGTAGCAACCGCTCCTGCACAGAACAGATATTCACCCTTCGAAACATCATTGAACAATGTCTGGAACACCAAACACCGTTAGCGTTAAATTTTATTGATTTCAGAAAGGCGTTCGACAGTATCCACAGGGAGACTCTCTGGAACATTGCACTGTCATACGGAATACCAGCTCGATTTGTTAGCATCTTTAAAAGCCTCTATGAAAACTCAAGGTGTTGTGTGAGAACAGAGGGAGGGACAACAGACTTCTTCGACATCATCACAGGGGTCCGACAAGGTTGTATTCTCTCCCCCTTCTTATTCCTAATTACAATCGACTTCGTCATGAGGAAGTCCACTCAAGACGGAATAGAGGGTATTAGATGGAGGGAAGAGACAAGACTTGCGGACCTAGATTTCGCCGATGATCTTGCCCTGTTGTCTGAAAACAACCAAGGCCTACAGCACCTTACCACAAAGCTTGAGAACTCTGCTGGAAAAGTTGGGCTGCGGGTGAGTTCTGAGAAGACCAAGGCAATGGAGGTGGGAAACCAGACAGATCAACCCCGACTGAACATCACTGTTAACAACAGTCAGGTAGAAGTAGTGGACCAGTTCACTTACCTTGGGAGTGTTATCAGTAACAAAGGTGAGGTAGAGCCTGATATCAACTGTAGGGTTGGGAAAGCTGCTTCAGTGTTCCGACGGATGAACTCCATCTGGTCAGCAACCACCATCAACCTCGACACCAAGCTCCGGCTGTACAACAGTATTGTCCTACCTACCGCAATCTACGCCAGCGAAACCTGGAAATGCACAACTAAAGTATCCAAGAAGCTAGACACTTTCCACCAGAGAAACTTGAGAAGGATACTGAAGGTGAGGTGGCAGGACCACATAACAAACGAAGAGATCCTGGAAAGGGCCAACTCGGAGCCTCTGAGTGTCATCGTGGCAAGGAAGAGGTTGCAGCTGGCGGGACACATCCTCCGTCTACCCAGAAGAAGGCACTCCAAGACAGCAATGACCTGGGTCCCCCAGAACGGTAAAAGGAAGAGGGGAAGGCCTAAGAACACATGGCGGAGGACCTTCCAAGACGATCTGAGAAGGGCAAACATCCCCTGGGAGGAGGCAGAGACAGTAGCTGCTGACAAAAGGAAGTGGAAGCTTGCTGCCCGATGTGCCATCAGGCACAGGAGGAACTAAGGTCTAAGGTAAAGACCCTGGGGTTTTATGTTGAACAGAACAGAACAACCCTGAGTAATGGGATTGGAACCCCTAACATTGTGGTTTTGTGTTGAACAGGACGACACAGTACACTCCATACCAGCCCGAAGTGGCGCAGGGCCGGCTGGAAAGCCTGCTGAACTACCAGACGATGGTGACAGACCTCACAGCCATGGACATCGCAAACGCTTCGCTCCTGGACGAGTCCACGGCAGCAGCAGAAGCCATGGCGCTGTGTTACAGGCAGAACAAGAGGAGGAGATTCTATGTGGACAGCTACTGTCATCCGCAGACTATAGGGCTGATCCAGACTAGAGCAGAGTAAGTCATAACAGTACAACTATAGTCTCACAGGTATTACCATCCAAAATATGTTGTAAAAAATTCTCCCAGTAAAGTTTTGGAAAATGTTTTATCACAAAGCAAGTCAAAGTTTTTTTTTTACTTTATCATGTCACCATTGTATTAAAGGTTTGTGCCCTTCTAATTTGTTCTCCTTGTTTATTTATTTGTTTGTTTATTTGTTTAGGGCCCTTGGCATTGATATAACTGTCAGTGATATCGTGAACATGGACTTCAGCGACAGGAACTTCAGCGGCATGATTCTGCAGTACCCAAATATGGAGGGGCAGGTTTACGACATGCAGCTTCTGCAGGGGGTCATCGCAGACGCACATGATAACGGGGTGAGTTGTTTATTTATTTGTGTATTTATAAATAAATAAATTGTGCAGGTGTCACATAGATTATTATGTCAAACAAACAAGTCAAACCCAAAAGTTACAATCTAGAGCCAACAACTTCCATGCTGGAAGTATTTCCATGCTGAACTGTTGTTTAACCCCTGACCCTTGTCCCCCAGATGTTGGTGTTTCCATGTTGTTTAACCCCTGACCTATGCCCTCCCCGCAGACGCTGGTGATTTTTGCGACGGACCTTTTGGCGCTGACGCTGATGAAGCCGCCGGGCGAGCTGGAGGCGGACATGGCGGTCGGCAGCAGCCAGCGCTTTGGCGTGCCGCTCGGCTACGGGGGGCCGCACGCCGCCTTCTTCGCCTGCAGGGACGAGCTGAAGAGACTCATGCCAGGCAGGATGGTCGGGGTCAGCAGGTGGGTCAGAGGTTAGGGGTCAGGGGTAAGGGTGAATGAAGAGACTGATGCCAGGCAAGATGGTCGGGGTCAGCAGGTGGGTCATATGTTAGGGGTCAGGGGTTAGGGTGAATGAAGAGACTGATGCCAGGCAGGATGGTCAGGGTCAGCAGGTGGGTCAGAGGTTAGGAGTCAGGGGTTAGGGTGAATGAAGAGACTGATGCCAGGCAGGATGGTTGGGGTCAGCAGGTGGGTCAGGGGTTAGAGGTTAGGGGTCAGGGATGAACTGAGATTTAAAGGTGCCCTAAGCGATATCTGGCCGATAGTAGGCTCAATTTCAAAAGTCTGTCTTTTTGTCACATTTTCACGTAGTATGTTGAATCAACCCTATCCTATTCCATACCGATAGTCATGGAGCAAAAAGTCGATGCCGCTTTCCCGTACGAACGCCGTGAAAAACTACGTGCCTCCCGCCGCCGGCAGTGGTGTCGGCCATTTTTTAAATTTCCGAGCGCCCGCGAACACTTCCGACTTCTTCCGACGAGAGCCGAGGACGAGTCACGTGGTTTACCGCGAACGCGCGAACGCTCGATGCGAACGCGTTCGACGTCACGCCGAATTTCCCGAAAATTGCCGACGGGAAACGGTTACTTGGTGAATTTTGGGGCCGATTAAATGGAGGCCCCGATAAATCGAGGAACTTGTCTTTGGGCTAGTTTCTGCGCTGTTTCAAACGCCAAACGTATGAAATAATGATGCAAATGTGCTGATACTTGGCGGTATGTGTCAATACCATACAGATTTTCTTGTTCTAAATATTTCCTATTTTAATGCCCAGATATCGCTTAGGGCACCTTTAAGGGACCACATGCAAGTCTGTTTCTGACTGTGGTGTTGGAACTACATGATGTGTTGCTTGAAGTCAATCGTTGTTCTGAGTATGGATATCCGGACTTTGATTATTCTGCTGTCGGCTTCCCTGTCTCAGGGGTGGGCAGCAGTCGGCTAGACTGGACTCCATGTCTCCGTGTGACCCTGTCGTGTGGGTCAATGTTGGACAGTCCACATATCTCACATATAATCTTATACTTCCACCCTATAGGGACTCAGCGGGGAGGGACTCGTACCGGCTGGCCTTACAGACTCGGGAACAACACATCCGCAGGGACAAGGCTACCAGCAACATCTGCACCGCTCAGGTAAGGCTGTCATTGGTCAGGGCTGGTCATGTGATCACATTACCAACAGCTCATTGGTCAGGGCTGGTCATGTGATCACATTACAGCTCATTGGTCAGAGCTGATCAGGTGACCAGAATGTTTACAAACTGCAAAGTTTTGTGTCAGCTGACTTCCCCAGAATTTGATGTCCTGTTGTTTCCCCGTCAGGCGCTGCTGGCCAACATGGCCGCCATGTACGCCGTTTACCACGGACCCGAGGGCCTCAAACACATCGCCACCAGGGTGCATCATGGGACATTGCTGCTAGCTGAAGGTGAGTGGAATGAGGTAAAATTTTGGATCATCCCATTGTGAAATTTTACCCTTTGCTAAAATAGCAGACAGCAGCAGTGTGTGTGTATTAACTTTCACAAAACAGGTGTTCCACGTTTCTAAGACGTCTCTAAGTGTCAAAATAGGTGTTCTACATTCCTAAGATGTCTCTAATTGAGAAAACAGGTGTTCCACATTCCTAAGTTGTCTCTAAGTGAGAAAACAGGTGTTCCACATTCCTAAGTTGTCTCTAAGTGAGAAAACAGGTGTTCCACATTCCTAAGACGTCTCTAAGTCTCCGACGTTCTTCCCGCAGGTCTGAAGCGGGCGGGGCACCACCTGCAGCACGACCTTTTCTTCGACACGCTGAAGGTCGCGTGCGGGACGGGCCCGGCGGACATTCTGGAGCGAGCGGCGCAGAAAGAGATCAACCTCAGGGTCTACCAGGATGGCATGGTGAGGAAAGAAGACTCTTGTCTTAGAGCTAAGATCTGCTTCCTTCCCAAGGAACTTACTTAAGGTTTCTACAGTAACTGTAGCAGCTAGAGATCAACCTCAGGGTCTACCAGGACGGCATGGTGAGGGGACAAGACTCTTGTCTTAGAGCTAAGATCTGTTTCTAAGGAACTCAGGTTTCTACTGTGGAAACCTTGACTTTAATTGAATGTATCTACAGTTAGCTTCAGTTTACACCATTTGCTGTTCTTCCTGTGGTCCTACATCAATATATTATATAAAATCACATTTGAGACAGGAAGACTACAAAATAACATCATACATAGAACACACACCATACATAATGATAATCAGAACACACACAAAAAATACAGAAATACAGGATCATTTAACAATAACAGTACAACTCTTATCTCCAAACTAAGACTTGTTTCAGTACTGTCATGAGGAACTAACTTAGAGAGGTTTCTACAGTAGCAGTTAGGAAGATTCTGTCTCATCTGTGGAAGATAATAATCAGTAATCCGTGGGAGATTAGTAACCCAGATGCCGTAATCAGGCTGGGGGATCAGAGCTGATGGGATCAGGAGCAGGGATTAAGTCTAATCTCCCTGGGGATTACACCATTACAGATTGTGATCATAATCCTCCCAGGAAACTCCTGCAACTGTCTCATCATCAGGACTCAAAAAGGCAATATTGGAATTTCTGGTGTCCAGATATCTTTTGAGATATTGTCCTATATGTGCTATAAATGAGTTGTCACATGCCAATATGTACTTGAATTTGCTATGTGAATCCATTGATAGAAATCCTGGTACGGTACATGTGATAGATTTGTATATAGTGAATTAAGCATATTAATATATTTGGGACATACAGTCACTCAGAAAGTGATATTTCACTTAAAGTTCTTATTAGTTCTAGACAAAATGGACAAACTCTCTGGTCAACAGATATTTTTTTTAGTCTGCCAGTTTCTATACTCAGTTTGTGACAGCCAAATGATGTTACTTATATTTGCCATTTGAATCCATTGAGAGACACCCAGGTATAGAAGACGACAGACTTGTGTAGAGTGAATTACGCATATCTAATAGCCCCCTTCCGCCTACCTTCCGCCCCCCCCCCTCCGCCCCCCTCCCCCTGCAGCTGGGCGTGTCCTTGGACGAGACGGTGGAAGAAAACGACCTTGATGACCTGCTGTGGGTGTTCGGCTCCGAGTCCAGCACAGTGAGTAAAAATCTCTAACATTATACTTTACCTTAAACTTGCACTGTATGTGCTCTTTTAATTGCTGAATGCTGACAGTGTGTTTTGAAGCGATTTTAACATCTTGTAATGTGCCAACATCAATTCAGCCTGCATGTTGACTGCCACTGTTGGACAAAATGTTTGTAATGTATTTGCCCAAATAAACCGTTGATAACTCTCCCGTTTTGATGTGCTGAGGATAAAACTGTCCATGGAAAGAAAGTTCATTATTTTGCAAGTTTGAGCCTGAGGGCTAATAATCGCAATAACATGGACATGGGAAACATACAATGTGGTAGGGCCCTATATGTAACAATAGACTAATTCAAATATAATTGCTGAATTATAACAAAGAAACAAATTCAAGTATTATAGCTGGCTACATCTAGACAAGTTGGGTTTGGCTTCTTTTTCAGAATCAGAATCTGTAGTAAAAGTGTGATAGCTCTATAGGTTAAGAGTTAGGGTTATACTTGATAATTAGATGACTTCCTAAGGCAGAGTAGCTAGTGATGACCTGTTGTACTGTGTTGTAGGGTTCAAGTAACTGTTATACATATTAACTAGATGATAATTTCCTAAGGCAGAGCAGTGATTGTCTGTTATCATGTTGTAGGGGAACTCAGAGCACGTCTATGGCAGACTGGTAATCATGGTTCACTTGTTAAGCTTTAGGAAGCGGCTTTAATGGGATAAGGACTGGGATTGGCTGTAAGCTGATGTAATCTCTGCATAAGTGCATTATATATGTTAGCTGGGAGTTACGGAATTGTGCTGTACAGGATGGCTGGGTACAGGGCTTGATTTTTATGTTTACCTTCGCAGAAGGAAAACATATTGCTTTTGCTTACCCTGGGTGCCAGCCACGTTTACGGGCCGCTAACCCCTTCGCCCCCGGACAGGAGTATATCGGCCCTACAACGAGTCTGGGAGCGTCCTTCTTAGCTGTCAGTCCTTACGCACAGATTCTGTGCGTAGCCTTCTCTGTGCTCATTGGCCAGGATCTAATCCCCGCTCAGTGACACGCCACGCCGGGATTGGGCGCACATCTGTCCGCACATCTGCGGGGCTAGGTCAGGCGAGGTCACCAGTGGAATACCCACAACCCTTTGGGTGTCCTGCAACATTCGGTCTTTGTTCTTTGCTAAAAATGGCGACTGGTGGTAACACTGCCATTCAAGACGCCGTGTCCTCTGCTCTTCTGGGTTTACCTACCGTGAAAAGTCTTAGAAACGAGCAGTACACGGCACTAGAGAATTCTGTCGTGTGCAGCGCACATGGCCAATCCTGCTGCCGCGCGGTGGGCTTCCTGTGGCGCGCGTGATCATTAATCACGGGTTCCCCTCCTACACCCGGGACGGCTGTGTATGGGACACGCTCCCAGACTCGTTGTAGGGCCGATATACTCCTGTCCGCGGGCGAAGGGGTTAGCGGCCCGTAAACGTGGCTGGCACCCAGGGTAGCTTTTGCTCTGTTTCTTCTTCTTCTCCAAACACATAAGGTCAATGACCTGGACCAGACGTCTGTCACCATGGTAACTGGTGCTGTAGCAGACACCCTGCGGTGTTGGGTTACATTTTGTAGCAGGGCAGAGCTGGAGAGGCTGGTCACCATATATTATATAATGTGTTTGAATAAGAATAAACAGAGCAGTAGTTTGTTGGGCCAGACCATGTGAAGGTAAACATTGTGCATTTGCTTTGCAAATGTTACCTTTCTAGTTGATTACAGACTCAGGCTGTGGTGAAGTATATGGTGTAGCTGTGATTTAAGCGCTGGTTTCTGTAGTTATCAGTATCCTAAACTGCAGGTAGTGCGTCAGAACAGTTTCTTACCTCAGTGTAAAACTAGACTACAAGGCTGGCTTGTCCTTGATTATCCAGGTATGACAGGTGTGTCCTAATTATCCAGGTATGACAGGTGTGTCCTAATTATGCAGGTATGACAGGTGTGTCCTAATTATGCAGGTACTGCAGGTGAAATGTGTGCACAAATATCCAGGTTAACACACAGAAACAGGCCGAGCCAACATGACTAATTCAGAAGGAGCTTTGGGTCAAACGAAGGCTTCAAAGTTCCGCAGTACATCCTGAAATCCTGTGAGGTTCCCCAGTGTGGAATGTTTGGAGCCAGAAAATGTCATTCGGTTCACATTCATCACATGCACAGATAACATCAGCAGTCGTCGTGGCAACCATGACCGACCCCGACGTCATGACAACGATGACCGACCCCGCCCACACACCCTAAACTGTCAGTCACTTCCGCCGAGCTTGAACTAAACCCAGAATGTTGCATATAGACAGGCTACTTGGGCTTCAACTTAACCCCCAAACTCTCACATATACACCTGAAGGTTACTGCCAGCTATAGACACTTTCAAAACTCTCTCATACTGAAGCTTTACTGAACTGTATAGTATTACTTAAAGCCCTAAAGCTTCACATATACCAGTAAAGGTTACTGCCAGCTATGGATAAAATGCCAAAAGTCTCACTGAAGGTTTACTGAACTGTATACATGACTTGTAGTATTACTTAATACATATACCAGTAAAGGTTACTTTCAGCTAGAGATGAAATGCTAAAAGTCTCACATAAGGAAGGTTTACTGAACTGTATAGTATTACTTAAATCCCCAAAGCTTCACATATACCAGTAAAGGTTACTGTCAGGTAGAGATAAAATGTCAAAAGTCTCACATACTGAAAGTTTACTGAACTGTATACCTACATGTAAATCCCAAAAGCTTTACATATATAATTATGCAGACTACTGGCAGGTAACTACACCACAAAAGTCTCACATACATTTATGTATCAGGTGCAGGTTACTGAGCTGTAGCCTGTAGCAGACGATACCTTTTCCTATACAACATATAAAAACTACAGACAGGCTGTCAACCTTATATGCTCTAATACAACCTTATATGAGACGTTCTGCCCAAGTGCTATGCACAATACATTACGGGTTTTGCGCAGGTGCAGTACGTTCTGCCGACGTGCTTAAAAAGACAGCCTAGTTGTGGCCCTGACTAAAAGACGAATTGTCCTATTCAATAATTTCGTTGTTGCAGGGATGGCACTGTTAAGTATTGTTTAGTTCGAGTAGGATGTTAACAATGTGGCAGGGATAAATACGGTTGTTAGACGCAGGTGATATGTTAAGTCATGACAAGTCTGACATTTTCACGAGCTTCCCAAGGCCAAAACTGACATTAACATTTCATGGCAGTCACACCCGGGTGTAGCATAGCAACCGAGTATTGAAATATTCTCCTAATTTATCACACCTGTTATACAAGTAATAAAATCAGACATGTTGAGGGATGTGAGATTTCCAGAGCAACTAAAGGCCAGTTCTGCAACCTGGCTCATATACAGCACGTCGGCAGAACGTACTGCACCTTCTCAAAACCCGTAATGTATTGTGCATAGCACTTTGGCAGAACGTCTCATATAAGGTTGTGTTAGAGCATATAAGGTTGACAGCCTGTCTGTAGTTTTCAGATGTTGTATAGGTAATTATATCGTCTGCAACAGGCCAAATTTTGATGCAACGTTGACCAAACATCCAACGAAAAACGTGAAAAATCAGGGTTTCGCGCAGGCGCAGTACGTTCTGCCGACATGCTGGCTCATAGCTAGTTTTAACTTTACTGCAAACCCACATAAAGATCATGGTTAAAACATTCCAAACTGGGGAGTCAAACACATTTCTACACACGAACATCTACTGCAGAAGCTGTAAAAAATTACATGTATATGAATCACTTATGGGTAGTCATAAAATGTGGCATTTCCCCAACAGAAACAGCCTCTAACATTTCAAGGCAAATTACACCTTGCTTCTGCTGTGACAATTCGGTTCTTGCAGCCCGTGGCAAGGGTTTTAAATGGCAGCGCTGCCTCCTGTAGGCAGTGTGTGAGGGGACAGTTATCTCACTGGCACACTCCGCTGTGGCGAAATGTGTGACAGGCCGTGGAACAGGCTTACAGGCTGTGGAACAGGCTTACATTCCCATCATATCATGAAGGCTTTAAATTTTAATAACAGATTTTTTATTTTATTTATTTATTCGGCTGAAGACACAGCCAAGGCTGCCCAACTAGCACGGGGCTATTATTAAGGGCTAACCTTGAGGCCAGTCACTGTAGAATTTGCACCATCGCACACCGGGGCATGCCCCTACTCTTTTTCGAAGAGTGTGGTGGGTTCTTTATCGTGCGTGGGGTGTGGCTCTCCCAAACACGGGACCTCCATTTAACGTCCTATCCGAGGGACGTCCCTAACTGAAGCTAGGTACTCATTTACACCTGAGTGAAGTGAGGAAAGTGGTAATAACAGATAACCTTTATTGTACATTCATGCCCTATCGGGCTAAGTACAGGTGAACAGATGAAAATGTTTATACATGTTTGCAGTACAAACAGGACTACTAAATACAAATCTAACTACATTAGCACTAAAACAACACTAATACAGAGGTTCAGCTTCTTCTCGTTTCTTTGTGATGTTAAGAATATAATCTGAAATGGGTGTGTGTATCATACAGTAAGTCTTGATTACCAGGTTTGAATGTCCTTGAAGAGAAATATGAGGTTATAACATGATAGGAGCAAATGGACCAAATCTCAGGCTCTACCCGACTTCAGCAGGTGGTATGTCCTTGTAAGACATGCTTTTGACCTTGACCAGCTCCTTGAGAAGCGCAGAGGGCGTGTCTTATTCAGGTTGAGAAGAAGGAAGATTCTTGTACTTACAGTAAAGCCAATTTCTAGTAAATTCTGTTTCAACGGTCTTCCGCTTAGATTTGGGAATAGGCTTTGAGAAATGTGAATCAATTTCATACCTTTCATTCCAATTTAGTTTAAAGGTAGCAGAGTCTCAGGCCTGAACCTGCAACATGGAGGAACCTACATGTAGCAGAGGGGAGCTAGGGGACAGCTACTGGTCTTAAGGCACTTACTAATAGGCAGTAGGCAGACATTTGGACTCTTCCTACAAAAAACAGACTCTCTGTGACTATAGAAAATTTTTCAACAGAACATTGAACTAACTATGTAGAGGGATGCAGGATGGAATAGTTGTATAACCAGTGCCACAAACTTGCCTTTCTTCCTTCACCCATTCATTCGTTCCTTCGTTCCCAGGCCCTGCTGGCAGACAAGATGGACTCGGTCCCCCAGGGGAGTATAATGAACAGTCCCTTCAGACGAACCTCCCCCTACCTGCAGCACAAGGTCTTCAACAGGTAAAACTTGCACAGACTAAAACTCTCCCAACAGGTAAAACTCTCCCAACAGGTAAAACTCTCCCAACAGGTAAAACTCTCCCAACAGGTAAAACTCTCCCAACAGGTAAAACTCTCCCAACAGGTAAAACTCTCCCAACAGGTAAAACTCTCCCAACAGGTAAAACTCTCCCAACAGGTAAAACTCTCCCAACAGGTAAAACTCTCCCAACAGGTAAAACTCTCCCAACAGGTAAAACTTTCCCAACAGGTAAAACTCTCCCAACAGGTAAAACTCTCCCAACAGGTAAAACTCTCCCAACAGGTAAAACTCTCCCAACAGGTAAAACTTTCCCAATGAATTTTAAAGTTAAAAGTTAAAGTCCTCCCGCAACCATTGGCATGGTCGCATATGGCGGCCCCCATCTCCGTTTCTGTAGCCCTTGGGCCACACAGCTTTGTGCAATCACTACAGCAGGGGGCTAGTCCACTGGTAGTGGTGTGTGTTCAACTCCCATACCCTTTCCCAAATGCTGAGTGCTAAGCAGAGAAAGCAG
This sequence comes from Branchiostoma floridae x Branchiostoma japonicum, assembly GCA_013266295.2. Lineage (NCBI taxonomy): Eukaryota > Metazoa > Chordata > Leptocardii > Amphioxiformes > Branchiostomatidae > Branchiostoma > Branchiostoma floridae x Branchiostoma japonicum. Next base: position 103,783 of record CM023836.1, on the reverse strand, counting down.
TATGTACCATTTTTAAAGTCTTTGGTATGACTCGGCCGGGGATTGAACTCATGACCTACTGAATGCAAGGCGAGCACTCAAGTACCCACTTGGCCATTGCACTGGTTTACGGTTGTTTGTTAACTTTTGTAATTCTGACGTTTCAGCAGCAAAGACAGTCAGGTTTAACCTTCTCCCTGCTGCTGTCTTTCAACCTACCTTAAACCTCGGCTACTTCAGTCTGCTAAGGGTTAAGTAGACTTAAGGGATAAAAATGCCTGTCACGTAAAACAAGCTCAGGAGTAACTATCGTATCCAGAACCGTGCCTATCTAGTTCTATGCCTGAATGGGTTAGGGTTAGGATCAGGCACGGTTCTGGATAGTCTCCTCGTATCAAAAATTGAATCGTAAAAAAAAGAAATACATCTTGAATCTTGAATCAAACTGTCCAACATTGACCCACAGGGCAGGGTCGCATGGAGACATGGAGTCCAGTCTAGCCGACTGCTGCCCACCCCTGTGACAGGGAAGCCGACAACAGAATAATCAAAGCCCGGATATGTATGTATGTATCAAAGAACGTAGATTTGCCCCAGGTATGTAGACTATCCAGGGCCATGCCTGAGCACGGTTCTGAACACAAATTGTAAAGTAACCGTCGGCTGTTTGTTTCTGTTCCGCAGCCACCGTTCGGAGACGCAGCTGGTCCGCTACATGAAGCAGCTAGAGAACAAGGACGTTTCCCTGGTGCACTCCATGATTCCTCTGGTCAGTATCATACAATGTACATGCATGCACTGACATATACACACACACACGCACAGACACACACGCACACACTGGTGCACTCCATGATTCCTCTGGTCAGTATCATACATGCACGCACACACATACAGACACACACACACACACACACACACACACACACACACACATACACACACACACACATATACACACACGCACACTCACAGACACAGACCTACATGTACATGTACACACACACACACAGAAACACATGCACACACACAGGCACACACACACACGCGCGCACACACGCACACACAGACACACACGCACACACAAACACACACACTCACACACAGACACACACACACACACACATGCGCACAATTTGTTAAATAGTAATAAGAATGCGAAAAGACATTACATGCATAGTCCGATAACCATAGCTGGTTTCAGGTGCCCACAGAATTACAGTATTTGTGTTTAATATTATGTGCTTCTGTCCTGTTCATACATATATGTTTGGTTGGTATTTCAACATGCTCAACATGTGAGACCCTTAAAAAGTGGGCAGCTTACAACACCCTAAAACTTCAGCAGCCTTTAGCATTCTAGTCACAGACAGCAGCTGAAGTTTTGCATGTGTTTGGCAAAACCTAAAGTCGTCTTGAGCCTTGGAAGTTGTCGGTCGTGTAAAATGAAGGTCAACTTCGAAGTCCTCCATCCAAGGTTGGGGGAAAGACGCTGAAATTTGAATTCTGGAGAGAGCGAGGACTGTATGGGGGTTAAGAGAGAGAGCAGAGGTCTGCATGGGGGGTTACCGGTGGGAGATTGCAGGATTTAGGATGAAAGGGGCTGGGAATGATCTAGGCTTAGACGGGAGGGGGGCAATTTAGGATTCCGGGATCAAAGGAGGGAATTGTGCATCGAAAGTGCCTGGGTGGAATATGGAATTCCTGTATGGGACTGGAATGTGCAAGTTATACTACATGTTGAATAAAGAGACTCTTTCTACACAACCCAGTGTTTTATTCAGCCGACGTTTTGGTGACCGTCTGTCACCTTCCTCAAGGCAATTCTGACTCGTTCACATTGCACTGCAGCATAGGTGACAGACGGTCACCGAAACGTCTCTTTATTCAGTGACTTCCCAACCTGATGAAACTATTCACGGATATACTACATGTTCCTTGTGTGGCATTTGGAAGATTGTTTGTATGTATGTATGTTTGTTTACAAGAATATTTCCCGTCTGCAGGGCTCCTGTACAATGAAGCTGAACAGCACGACACAAATGATGGTGAGCCTGACTTTTCCTAAAAAATTTATATATATCAGTTTTTCCTTTCAAATGTAGCTTTTCCTCTAAGATTTAGATTAAATTCCTAAAGTTAAAGATTCAGCTTTTCCTGTACAATATAGCCTTTTCTTTTAAGACCGAGCAGTGGTCTCTGATGTCTTAGTCACCAGCTGCAGGCACACTTGCAGTGTTTAGAATATTATGGCAAAATCCTATCGTACCCAAAACCGTGCCTATCTAGTTCTATGCCTGAATGGGTTAGGGTTAGGATCAGGCACGGTTCTGGATAGTCTCTATTGTACCCAGAACTAGGAAGGTTAGGGTTAGGATCAGGTATCCAGGTGTCTCCGCGTATCCAAGAATGTAGATTTGCCCCAGGCATGGTTCTGGATACGCATGGACTATCCAGAACCGTGCCTGAGCATGTTTCTGGATAAAGCATGGATCAGGATACAACACTTCTGTGTCAACACCATGTGAATAATCCTCCCTGCCGTTCCAGCCGTGTTCGTGGCCGGAGTTCTCGTCGCTGCACCCGTTCGTACCGGAGGAGCAGGCGGCCGGGTACCGCGAGATGCTGCGGGAACTGGAGGAGGATCTGTGCGAGATCACGGGCTACGACAGCATCAGTTTCCAGCCCAACAGCGGCGCGCAGGGCGAGTACGCCGGGCTCCGCGCCATCATGGCGTACCTCGCGTCCAAGGGCGAGGGGCACAGATCCGTGAGTAACATGCCTTTCTTTTCACCTGCCCTACCTTTCTCTCTTAACCTGTCTTACCTTTTTTAATTTTAAAACCTGTTTATCCCCTTTATCATACCCAGAACCGTGCCTCTAGTTCTGTGCCTGAATGGGTTAGGGTTAGGATCAGGCACGGTTCTGGATAGTCTCCGTGTATCCAAGAATGTAGATTTGCAACAGGCACGGTTCTGGATACGGGTGGACTATCCAGACCCGTGCCTGAGCATGGTTCTGGATAAAGCACATCTCTGGATACAACAGTCCTGACCCTTGCCCTTTGCCCCTGCAGGTGTGTCTGATCCCGACCTCTGCCCACGGCACGAACCCGGCGAGCGCCCAGATGGCGGGCATGAAGGTCCAGCCGGTCGAGGTCAGCCGCGACGGCCGGGTCTCCAAGGAACATCTCTACAAGATGGCGGAGAAACACAAGGAGCATCTGGCCTGCATGATGATCACCTACCCTTCCACTAACGGCGTCTTCGAGGATGACGTCAGGTACTGTGATCATGTTCACCTTCGCAGAAGGAAACATAATTATTATTTTTGCTCTGTTTCTTCTTCTTCTTCTTCTCCAAGCAAATAAGGTCAATGACCTGCACCAGACGGCTGTCACCATGGTAACTGGTGCTGTAGCAGACACCCTGTGGTGTTGGGTTACATTATGTAGCAAGTGGCAGGACAGGGTTGGAGGGGCTGGTTACCATATATGAATGTGTTTGAGTAAGAATAAACAGAGCAGTAGTTTGTTAGGCTAGACCGTGTGAAGGTAAACATTATGCATTTGCTTTGCAAGTTACCTTTCTAGTTTCAGACTGTTTGTGCCTGTTGTTTTTGTCTTTATAGTGAAATGTGACCTGGTACAGAGCATTTGTTTGTTTGTTTATGCCTGTTGTTTGTTTGTTTACAGGGAGATTTGTGACCTGATCCACAGCTACGGCGGCCAGGTGTATGTTTGTTTGTTTGTTTGTTTATGCCTGTTTGTTTGTTTGTTTACAGGGAGATCTGTGACCTGATCCACAGCTACGGCGGCCAGGTGTTTGTTTGTTTGTTTGTTTGTTTGTTTATGCCTGTTGTTTGTTTGTTTACAGGGAGATCTGTGACCTGATCCACAGCTACGGCGGCCAAGTGTACGTAGACGGAGCCAACATGAACGCCCAGGTGGGGCTGTGCCGGCCAGGTGACTACGGAGGAGACGTGTCTCACCTGAACCTGCACAAGACGTTCTGCATCCCGCATGGAGGCGGAGGGCCCGGCATGGGGCCCATTGGGGTGTAAGTTTGTTCTTTCTTCCTTTACTCATTCATTCCTTCTTTCAGGGCCTGGCATGGGGCCCATCAGGTTGTAAGTTTACTCCTTCCTTCACTCACTCATTCATTCATTCCCTCATTCAGGGCCCATCGGAGTGTAAGCACCACTTCTTTTCTTACTTCTAGCAGTCCTTAAATAGAACTGAGAGATACACCAGAAAACAGTTACTCAAGCAACTGGATAGAATTTGAAAACTGTCAGACATTTCAAGTAGCATCTACTACTTTTTATCAGTGAGTAACGGAATCTGTAGTTTAACAAGTATTTGTTCAACAACTTGGGAAGGAATTTGCAATAAACTTGTTCCTTTACTTTTCCTCCTGCCCCTCCGCAGTAAGAAGCACCTGAGCCCGTTCCTGCCCTCCCACCCCGTGGTGGAGGTGAACTCAGAGTCGCCGTTCGGCGTGGTCAGTGCGGCGCAGTTCGGCTCCGCGTCCATCCTGCCGATCTCCTGGGCCTACATCAAGATGATGGGGGGGTGGGGCCTCAGGCACGCCTCCGAGATCTCCATCCTCAACGCCAACTACATGAGCAAACGGCTGGAGGGCCACTACAAGACTCTGTACAAGGGAACCAATGGTGAGTCCCGGTTATGCTAATTAGTACAAGGAACCAACGGTGAGTCCCGTTTATGCTAATTAGTACAGGGAACCAACGGTGAGTCCCGTTTATGCTAATTAGTACAGGGAACCAATGGTGAGTCCCGTTTATGCTAATTAGTACAAGACTCTGTACAAGGAAACCAACGTTGAGTCCCGTTTATTATAATTACTACAATAACGGCCTGAATTTACCGTTAAGCATTGCCAGGATCCCCCCATGCAGACCCTCACACACCGGTGTTGACCAGAGGTTGTGTTTGTTTCAGGATTCTGCGCTCACGAGTTCATCCTCGACACGCGAGTCTTCAAGAAGACCACAGGAGTCGAGGTGGCCGACATCGCCAAACGGATGCAGGACTATGGTACGTACCTGCCCCCTGGTGACAGCTGTAGGTACTGCAGGACTACGGTACGTAACTGCCTCCTGGTGACAGCTGTAGGTACTGCAGGTTCACAGTTCAGAACTGACCCTCCTGGTCCACCTTTCTCTGCCCTAAGACCTCTAAGTTTTTAACTTATAATTCACTTGGTACTACTGCATGTCTTTGTATATAATGTAATGTAAAGTAAGTAAGTAAGTAAGTAAAATTTGTAGTGTCGGGGTGTGCAACTTGCACCCTGTTTACTTGTGGAGAATTCTTACAAACAAATCCCCCCCCCCTGCGGTCCAGGGTTCCACGCTCCGACCATGTCGTGGCCGGTTGCGGGGACGCTGATGGTGGAGCCCACGGAGAGTGAAGACAAGGAAGAACTGGACAGATTCTGTGACGCCCTCATCCGTACGTACCTCTGTCAGTCTTGTTTGTTTGTTTATGTTTGTCCATTAGCATATAATCCAGGTCACATGTAGTAACAGCTCATAATTCACTGTACAGCCTCAACCATTCACAGCTCTTTTGAAGCAGGTTTGAACTGTAATTTCTCAACTCAAGAAATTGGACTTTATTTCCAACTCAGGAAATTGGACTTACCCAAATTTTTAACTGTACAACTCCAGTCTTTGTCATGGAATGAGCAATCCACGTGCACCGCTTGTGGCATTCCTTGACAAAGACTGGAGTTGTACAGTCGAAAATTTGAGTAAGTCCAACTTCTTGTGTTCGAAATCACAGTTCAAACTTGTGTCATAATGACTTCACCCAACACAGATGAACTTTCAAGCTAAAATTCACAGCTCTGTAGGCATATAGTGGCCTGGTATAACCTGCCACCCTTCAGCATAGTCAGCTTTTCCGCCTGCTTAGCTCACACAGGACAACTTGCTGCCCTGCAGAGCGAACTTCAGCTGCAGTTTAAATGGAATTGAATTTTAAAAGTTCAGCCACAGACGTTTCCTTTTCGTATTTCTTGGTCTGAGGTTTCGTGTTGACTTGTCAGCTGACCGGAGACTCTGTTTTCCCTCAGAAATCCGTCAGGAGATCCGAGAGATCGAGGAGGGCCGGATGGACCGGAGAAACAACCCACTGAAGATGGCGCCGCACACGCTGGCCTGCGTCACCCACAGCGAGTGGAACAGGCCGTACTCCAGGGAACAGGCAGCCTTCCCACTGGTGAGGGGGGTAGGGGAAAGGGTAGGGGTAGGGGTAGGGGTGGGGGTTGCCACCCATAGCGAGTGGAACTGTGCCTGGGGCAAATCCACGTTCTTGGGTACGCGGAGACTATCCAGAACCGTGCCTGATCCTAACCATAACCCATTCAGGATAGAACTAGATAGGCACGGTTCTGGACATCGATAGCCACCCATTGGAGATCTAACCTTTCTTTCCCGTCCCTGCATCCGTTTGTTCAGCCCGACACGAAGTTCAGGCTGTCGTCGGGGAATAGAACCACCTCCTACAGTTGCTAGGCAACAGTTGCTAGGCAACAGAAGATATATGGGAGATCTAACCTTTCCTTTCCCGTCCCTGCAGCCGTTTGTTCAACCCGACACGAAGTTCTGGCCGTCGTCGGGGCGGACTGACGACATCTACGGGGACCAGAACCTGGTCTGCACATGCCCGCCCATGGATCAGTACGCGCCGCCCTTCAACGAGAACGGCAAGGTCAAGTCCGCCGTCTGATCCGCCTCCCCGGTCGCTAGGCAACGGTTGCTAGGCAACAGAAGATATATTTGTACGAGTCGCAGAAATGAGGAAACAGAACTATATTGATCTATGGGTGTATGATATTGAAGAGTACAGCAGCTGTTGCCGGGAGAGGGGAGCAAGAAACTCTGTGTGGTTTTCGGGACAGTTTTCCAGCTTGGGCCACACCAATTTATTTCCTTGGTTCTCGGACATTTTAAGGTGAAACCACAGCAAGCAGACATCAGAAAAGCAGAGGGCAGGGAGGAAAACTGGAATGTGACTGTATTTGCACCGAGGCATAAACCTGGTCCTCAGGCTTTGTTTTCATCATGATTATCCAGTTGAGCATATTTTTGAGAAATCTGAGAACCAAAAAATCAAACTGGTGTGGCTTTACTCTAATTTTTTTGTCAGCCATAAACCTCCTGCAATCTGTGACTGGGTAGCTGTTATTGCTGACATGGAGACAATAAATATTTGTGTCGCTATTCAGGCCCAGTGAAGGGATTTCTGCCAAACCAACTTAACTGCCTCACTCAGCATACATTGTACATGTACACTCAGCAGACATGTACACTCAGCAGACATGTACACTCAGCATACATGTACACTCAGCAGACATGTACACTCAGCAGACATGTACACTCAGCATACATGTACACTCAGCATACATGTACACTCAGCATACATGTACACTCAGCATACATGTACACTCAGCATACATGTACACTCAGCATACATGTACACTCAGCATACATGTACACTCAGCATACATGTACACTCAGCATACATGTACACTCAGCATACATGTACACTCAGCATACATGTACACTCAGCATACATGTACATGTAACCTTACATGTAGCCCCAAGTCATAACAAACTGTGATCAGTTAGCATGCAAGCTGCAGTCACGCTACTGCCATCAAACTTTTGTAACAGGACATTTCATTGGTTGTGGCCAGTACGGTAGCCACAAGCTTTTTGTAATAGGCTGTTTCATTGGCCATGCATTCATACCATCAAACTTTTGTAACAGGATATTTGATTGGTTGTAGCCAGTACGGTAGCCACAAGCCTTTTGTAACGGGCTGTTTCATTGGCCATGCATTCATACCTGCAACAATGACTTGCGTAAGACTTTTGTTACAGGACATTTGATTGGTTGTTACAGGACATTGAAGTGTAAAATATTATTCTTTCTGCTGGAAGTCCTTTGGGCTGATTTTGGAGTTTGGCTCAATTTTGTAGTGGCTTAACCTTCGTCCTGCTGCAGTAGCCTTTTAAGTGCCAGATTTGTTTGGTAAAAGGTGATGTGGCAGTGTGAGGGTTAACTATGGTGTGAAAAAGGGACTCGGTGCAAGACAAAGTTTTATATCAGTAGTGGGAAACTGAGAAGGTTAGGAGGTGGAAAGGGTGGTTAACATGCACAAGGGGAATGAAATTAATGATGGGTATAAATTAGCAAGTTTATTGTTACATAGTGGGGGCTGCTGTTGCTGTGTTTATTACCATATAAGGCTCACTCGAGCTTGTCTCATGTTCTGTTGACTATCGGTAAATTAATGTTTCATTTTCACATGTTGGGAAGGAAATTTCACCAGATTTTAATACCCAACATTTCTGTACTCTGTTGACTATGTCCCTTTCTCTTGTTGTTGTATCTAGAACCGTGCTTTATCCAGAATCACGCTCATGCACGGTTCTGGATAATCCACGCGTATCCAGAACCGTGCCTAGGGCAAATCTATGTTCTTGGATACGATAGAGACTATCCAGAACCGTGCCTGATCCTAACCCTAACCCATTCAGGTACAGAACCAGATAGGCACGGTTCTGGATACGAAAGGGACTATCCAGAACCGTGCCTAGGGCAAATCTATGTTCTTGGATACGATAGAGACTATCCAGAACCGCGCCTGATCCTAACCCTAACCCATTCAGGCATACAGCTAGATAGGCACGGTTCTGGACACGATATTGTGCTTGTTTTGTGTTCTTGTCACAAGGAACAGCTGTAGGTTTCCTGGCTTGGTCTTTGGCAGGTTAATTTTCTACACATCCTGTGTCTTTCTTTGGGCCATTCCATTCCAAATGTTGAGGGGGAGCTTCATTTTTATGTCCAATATTATATGCAATTTCACTCTCTTTTAAAGAAAGACGTTCCTGAACATTTGGAATGGAATGGATATTTTCTTTCTCTTCTTTTTTGTTGTTTGTTTAACTTGAAGTAAAACTAAGATTATTGTGGGAATGCACTACTGAGGGGTTGTATATAAGATAAATTTGTATTGGTGCATTTGGGTGCAATGGAGTACATAAATGAGGAAAATAAAGAATTGGTTTGATATTGAATTGTGTGGTTGTCAATGTTTGCAAGTCTATAGTAAGTCAAAGTAAGGAAACTGAATGGTCATGGTACACTTATAGCGCCGCCCAGAGACAGGTGAAGGTACTACAGGCTAATGATTCACGATTTAAATGAATGAATAACCTGGCATGGAGTAATAAACCAAGAAAGCCTGCCACTTACTATCTTTGCCTGTAGTACCTTTGTCGGTCACTTGGTGGCGCTTCTGCTCCACCTGCTGTCACTTCCATAGAAGTCGGCCTGAATGTACTACCGGTAGTATAATATATATGTAAGTTGGGGCTTTTCTGTCATAAAAATGTACGTTTCATCGCCCGACAAGCAGCAAGTCGACGTTCCTGTAGGTCTAAACACTTCCCGATCCAAGCCTAGCTTTTACATCTGACCTCAGAACGGGTCCATGTTTGGGTAGAGTTCTGTTCACAGCATCACCTCACTACAGAGGTCTGATATCACAACTGGCAGCACGTTTCTGGGCTTGACACATCGCCATTATCAATGGTATAACTTTATCATGTCATGGATATATATATAACTGTTTTTGTGCGTTCACCCGTACGGTAGATCGAGGGCATGCAGTACCTTAACCCGTCACTGGGCGGCGCTAAATTAAGACCGTCAAATGTTGGACATTTCTTGTGTCAGTTTCCTGGTCTATATGAATGGCACAACAACTCAAGTGCCTCATGGTATACTGAACTGTCTCTTGGCTGGGGTTCCGAATGTGAAACGAGTCAAGATTTCAATGATCCAGTCATTTCTTTCCTTCGCCCATGTAGCCTCTGGTTGGTCAAAGGACATATAATAAAGACAGCTGGCGGCATTTTCCCTCACAACTTGGGTAGAAGCGCAGGTGAAACGACGATGCTGGATGAAACCATTGCGTCAATTGGGGGGTGGAATTTATCATTGCTTCACAATTACCGAAGAACGTAGCCTTGTTAGAAAACACGTCTGGTACATGCTACAACGGAAATACATATCAAAAAGCGCCCCTAACTTTCCTTGTCTTGCTGTTTGGGCAGTTACAATGTAAACGAACGTCCTGTATTAGTGTGACGTAAATATTTACCTCAACAAATGGAACAGTCCGAAGTTTGGCTATTGTAGTGTAAATCTGGTGTTCCTGTCCTTTTCGATTTGCAAGATGGCGGTAAGTTTGCATTTCTATATTTTCCTGCCTCGTGTAAAGGTTTGCGTTTCCCCCTCCCCTCTTGTAGTGCGCGGATGTAAAGATATTTTACAGCATGTCTTATATCATCCATCTTTCTGTTAGGAAGGCGCGCAATATTGCCTTAGCAACGGAAAGATAAGATACGTGCAACGGAAAATATACGTGCGTTCTATATTTGTAGTTCGTGCGCGAACGTTGTATAGTTGTAATTCGGCCTACGGCGCGAAAACTTGTTTCTTTCTTTGATGTATGAACATGTTGTGTCACATGCTATGTTAGAATATGATCCCAAGACTTACTCTTTGGAATCAAGGGTGAACATGTAAGGAATGTTGTGAATGGTGCACAACATTCCTTACTTACTCTGTAATAGTTAAACCAGTTTTCATGGAACTGTGTTAAAGTTCCATGAAATCTTGGGTGGAATATTAGTGGTGTCATTTCACGTGGTTGTTTTTTGTATGTTAATTATTGTGATACAAGAACTGATTAAGATATCTTACAAGACAAAAATGTTACAATGCAACAGTTGTGTCGTTCTTTTAGAGTAGAGTAGAGTAGAGTCGTTCAGGCCGAGTAGGAGTCCTGCTCCAGTTTGGGCCGCTCTTCAGTTTACTGACATCTCTGGACGTAGTGGGTTGTCCAGAGCTCTGTAGTTGCAAACACTTGCATACACGTACACAAAAACGATAGAATAATTATTCTGTATATGTACTAATTGTTAGAACCCATGTGAATTGACACCACTAAAATCCTTTTGGATTGTTATAAGAGTGAGCCATTTGTTTAGAATTTGATTTCTAACATGTCTTTCCTCCCCATGCCTAAATAAAGGGGGGTCTGACTGACCCGCTTACGTAGTTTTTAGCGCCCCCCCCCCCGCGTGACTATATTAGTTATCTTTCTACGATCTGTATTCACACACACACACACACACACTCACACTCACACACACACACACGCACACACGCACGCACGCACACACGCACTCGCACGCACACGCACTCACACACACATACGCACACACTCACACGCACACACACACTCGCACGCACACACACACATGTAGCTTAGTCAACTTGTATTCAAATCTTCCCATAAAGGTTCTTAAGTTTTATAACGTATGAAAAGGTTCGGAAGATACGAAATGTGCAAATGTTCAAGAATGTAAGTAGTTAAGTTCATTGAATAAAGAGTCTTGTTACAAAACAAAACATTTGCAGTGTTGTCGTTCTTTTATTCGCATTCACGTCGCACGCACTTCGAGTTTCTTGTATCCTTCCTATTAATTCCTTCGGGAAATGCCTTATGATTTGAGTTTTATTTGTGTTGACAAGGACGGTACAGGGATGGGTTGGCTAGCAGACGGACTAGGACTGCATGTTCAAATTAATGATTTCGGTCCCAGGCAATAACTTTTAGCTATGGAAAATTGGCGCACAAGTATTGGCAAACCGACGCTCATCCTGACACGACCGCCGATAGTCCCTGTATATTTGTCCTTTTCTGAATGTTCTGATGGAATGCACTCAGCTCACAATGGTAGCAAAGAAAAATACAATTCGGTTTGGAAAGACTGCGAATAGCTAAGGAAGAACGAGGCTTAATAAACTGAAGATAGGCAGTCTAGATGGATAATAAACAACACAAACTGAAGACGCTTAGAGTAGGATTTGATAAAAATATAAATCAGAATTAATATAACAAGACGCCATAGGCAACAATTCTCCGTGAAATTTTATAATTTGCAGATTGAGAGGTGGTATTGGCACTGGCATGCCTGCAGACGACGTATAAAATTGCATGCCGATTGAACAAAGGGGACCGTGGGTTTTAGCTGCAAACACGGAAAAACGGGTACCGCTCAAGTCAACGTTAACTCCAGGACTGTCTACAGGGAACACTCGCATATTAGCGCGACTGGCCATACACCGCGACTGGCCAAGCTCAGACCCTGCAATTAGTAACAGTTGCACATCAATCCGGCCGAAAGCATTGCGTAACACAGGCTACTTCTTCCTATATTCAGCGCCGTGTTTCGAGAGAATAATACCGGGAAACGATTACTTTTCTTGTTTTGAACGCATAAACATAGATGTACGCTAATCTAGTATACCTGCCATGGCCAGATTATCTAAAGATGTGTGTATTCTGTGTACAATCTACAGAAATGTACATCAGGTCCAATCATCCGATTTTCACGTTTCAGTTTTTTGGACTCGGTCATCGGTATTAACATTAAATTTTTTCTAATGTTGACCTCTGACCACCCCACATATCCGTCCCCATCAGCCCCGCCCCGACTTACTACCGGTGACATAAACGGACGACAACATTTCAACGACATGGGGATGTTTCGAAAATAACCATTTACTCCAATATCAAAACAGCTACGGTAAAAATAAAAAGACGTGCATCATCCCGGACATAATGCAACACCACATGCGAAATTACACAGAAATGCGACGTACGGAAGAATGCGTTTTGGCTGCGAACATCTTCCAAAAAACTTGGCATCTCTTAACCATGGGCAAAAACATCTGGAACCACTTATAAAAACCACCCCGTATCTGCATGAAGTTCCACCCCCCCCACTGCTATTCCAAACAACGCGTTTTTCTGGACCATTCCAATTCGCCTCGTAATTGTAGGGGTGCGTTTGCAATATTACATTGACCGCGAAAGCAGCAACGGCAAAAATACACATTCGTGCATCAACACGGGCATGCCCGCAGACGGCGTATAAAATTGCGTGCCGATTACACAAAGAGAACCCAGTGTTTTGACTGCGAACATGAAAAATCAGCCGATTACAACACTCCGTCCGGAGGTCCTGACCTCCTTCACGGAGTAATAAATTAGATAGCCAGGGGCAAAAAACAACAACAACTTAGACAGCGCACAGCTAACAACATTGCCTTCGTCATTTCTGGCTGTTCACTTTCACAAAATACCTTCCGTCCTCATTATCTTTATAACACACTACTGTGAGCTGAGTGAAACTCTTAAAACTTTGCTACAATGTTGTAATTTTGTCTGTCTGTCAGTGGTTGCTGCATGGTTGCTGTCAGGATGGCGTTCCAATTTACCTCGGCAATGAGACAACACCTTGACGCCGGTGCCGGGGCTTCTAGCTACCAAGTTTGTCTCCAGCAAATTCCTGTCTCAGCAAAACTGACTCTATACTCCTGTACATGTCTTTGTTGAAGGCGTGTATGATTTTGTCATGTGTTACTAACCCCTGCTTAGCTCCTAGACCCTTCGGTGTGGTTATGTCACGGTTAGATGCTGCCTGATTGTGCGTGTTGTAGCTGCAGTACCTTCATCATTCACTGGGCGGCGCTTCAAGACCACCACGATGCAGCCCAGTGCGGCCTGTTTTATTGTTTAACTTGGCTGGAATGACTTGTGTGGAAATACAGCGGACTTATTTCATAGCTCAAGTACAACTGATTTGAAGAGTCTCAATCATACTAGTGGATTTGAATCGATCTTTAGATGTGACAACTCTCACTGCACGAATGGTTAAATACATGCTTTGTTATTAGAAAAGAACTGAAACTCGCATCGCAATTCTAGGGTTTTCATTGAGCATTAAACCTTGTATTGAGGGGAGGAAAAGCTTGCTAGCTTCAGGGAAATGGTGGGTAAAATGCAAAGTACACTATATTTAAATTTGTCCTTTTTGATGTGGCACGTGTTATGTGGCATCATGTGGCACAGTCTTGCTGATACATGTACGCACACAAACATGTATACTTGCTAACATATATGCACACACACACGTACGCACACACACACACACGTATGCACACACACACACACTCACAGACCATCGAAATCAACATCCAACATAAGAACAGAGTCAATTTAATAAATCCACTTTAATAATAATAATAATGATAACTGATATGCTATAGTCTGATATTCTGCATTAGTGATTGAAGGTGATATTATATACACTGAATATCGGCATGGTTTCATTCAAACCAACGGCTGATATTCGTACAGCCTTGACATAAAAACATAGTAATTATTTTTGTTTAAAACATAAACTTTGACTGCTTCGGTACATTTATAAATGTATAGATATATATTCATATATGAGATGTAGAAGTACAACAGAGATGCCTTGCACTATAATATGGGTACAGACTGTGAAATCTGCAGTACTCTCATGCACAGATAGGGGGCATGATTATACACACAAGGTAACAAAATCTCGGCACTTAAATACATGTTGAACTGTCGACCTTCAGAATGCAGCACATCACTGCAAACCTTCCCAGGAATCTTCCCTAAACACACAGGCAGACAAACTTACAAGTGTCCTAGCTGTTATTCTACAAGCAGATGTAGGGTGCAGATTATTTTCATCATATTTATGTGGCTTTCTGCCTTTCTTTGCCAACATATACATGTAAAACAAGTCAGACCTACATTTGCTTGACTTGAAGATGACTGTGCATGCTAAAGGTACCATTGTGGTCATGACATAATGATGCCTAATTTGCATGCGAGAGGAACCTCATTTGCATGTTCGTGAGACTTGAATGGTCCCCTTACCCAATGACCCCCGTGTAAGAAAGATCCCCTGGCAGTTTACAGTGACATGTGCATAATGAAGGATTGTGTCACAGAGAAAACTACAGAAGCTCTACATAAACCACCAGGAAACATTGCACTACACCAGTCTGACACGTACCTGTGCTGCACCTGTGCTAGCATCTCACCTGTCGCAGGTTAGAACACCTGTCATCTCACCTGTCAACTTACCTGTTGCAGGTTAGAAAACCATCACTGTTCTAGGAACCCTCTTTGTTTTCAGTCTCCAATACAGTCTTGCGAGTTTCTCATGACATAACTAAAATACAAACTTATTCATATCTACATGAAAAATAAACTTACATATTTCCATTATATAATAGTGTCTCTTGATAATAAGATTTCTGTGATAAAACAATAACTAAAAACATTGATATGCAAACCGGAGAGATGGATACAAAAGTTGACTTCTGCGATTTACACGATAGTCGAACAAAACGCTCCTTCGAGATGGAACAAAACCCTTCCCCATTCAGTAGAAAGAAATTTGTTATTTACTCTGATATAAAAATATATCTTGTTCCATATTTGGTAAGAACAAACATAAATAGAAACTGTACAAGTCGTCTTATTGCTACATGAGGTACGGGGGGCGCTTACAACATACTGCGTTACCATGGTGATGTACACAAACTTTCCACTACAGTATAAAACATAGCAACGTGGGAATACATAAATGCTTGAAATGGCAAGATTTGCTTTTTTAAGTACATTTTTGTGATTGAGATTTCTCTTGGTCGGATTGCAGGAGTTTAACATCAGAATTATTAAAATAACAAAACAATGCTGATATGTTTCTCTACTCCCTACAATTCCAAGACTTGTGAATATGAAAAAAAAAATTGTGTACAGAAAATGTATGTCATTAACTATTGTGCACAGAAGCTGGACATGTCACCAACATTGTGCACAGAAGTTGTGTATGTAACCTCCATTGTGCACAGAAGTTGTGTATGTAACCTCTATTGTGCACAGAAGTTGCACGTGCGTACACAGACTGGCAAGACTTGCACATGAACTTGAGCGGCAGCCGGGAATACGAGCTGCACCTCGGGCCACTCCAACTCAACTTCCCGGTTTCTGGTTTTCCCTACAAACATTTTCTTTCTCAAGGTCATGACAGACTAGACATGGCTGAGGCATATCAGGTTTCACCTGGGTCATTACGGCAATGCTGATTGGTCAGTCAGACTGACAGATTTCTTAAACGGGGAGTATAAACCAGAGAACCATGAAATAACATTGGAGTGGCCTTATTGCTGCAAATTTACACCTACTTAACTCAGGCTCAACTAGTCATAAGGCACCTTTACAATATTTTTTTTTTTGGTTACAAAACTCTCATCAAATTTCTTTTGTACAAAACTAAGTACAGACCGGTGGATGCTCTCCCTGTACCCTGTCTCTTATATACACATCGGGGAGGAAACTTGTACCATATCTTACACAGGGCAACACCAGCTCAACTCTTCGGTTCTCAGACACACCAGATTCAACCGGTCGCTTCTCGGGTTTACAAAAATAATGTTGGCTGGAGAATCAACATGAAAACAGAGTCGGGGGAAAGCCACCTCCGTGATTCAAACAGAATCAGGGAGTGAAAACAGATTAAAGTTTTCCTCCGAGCCGTTTTCATCTTGACGTCTTGCTGAGAAACTGTCCGAGAACCGAGGAGACAAAGTGGTGAGGCCTTCGTCTTACAGCTCAGAAGCTCTTTAGTTTCAATCTTAAGGTCCTTATTTCGAATCTTACACTTCATGAACTCCTTAGTTCGAATCCTACACATATCAGGTCCTTAGTCTGAATCTTACAGACACTAAAGAAGTCCCTCAGTTTGTGTCTTACACTTCAGTCTTCAGTTTGAATCTTGAGAAAGTCCTTATTTCGAATTTTACAGTTCTGAGGGTCGTCGATGTCACCAGCATCAGGCGTCGCTTTGTAGCACGCCGGGCGGCAGTTTGTGGGTCCCGTTCCCGACCTTCCCGTTGCCATGGAAACCACCGTTTGGAATGCTTCCGTTGGGAACTCCCCCGTTGTGGACCATACCATTGGCAGGAGTGCTGTGGGGGGGATAGCCGTTGGGGATGGGGGGCGTGTGTCTGTTGTAGGGGGGGTTGAAGGAGTGGGAGGGGTTGTAGGAGGGGTTGGGGAAGTGTTTGGGGGTGTGTGCCGGGGACTGGGAGGCCGAGGAGGGGGCCCCCTGCACGTTCGTGTTGCTATGGTTACTGCCGCTGCTGTGACTGACGCTGTGGGCCATGCCCTCCCATGCGCGCAAGCGTGTGTGGATCTGGTTAAAGGACGGTCTGCGCGCCGGGATCTCGTTCCAACACTCCAGCATGAGGGAGTACATCCTTGCGGGGCAGTTATCCGGGCAGGGCAGCAGCTGCCGCGAGCGGATCATCTCGATGACCTCCTGGTTACTGTAGCCGTAGTACGGCTGGAGTCCGTAGCTGAAGATCTCCCAGAGAACCACCCCGAAGGACCAGACGTCACTGTCCGTGGAGAACTTGCCGTACATGATGGCCTCCGGCGGCATCCAGCGCACCGGCAGCAGCGACTTGGACTGCACGCGGTAGTAGTCGGACGAGTAGATGTCCCGGGAAAGGCCGAAGTCGGAGATTTTGATGAGCAGGTTGTCGCCGACCAGACAGTTCCGGGCGGCCAGGTCGCGGTGGCAGAAGTGTTTGGAGGCGAGATAGTCCATCCCGCCCGCGATCTGGTTGGCGATGCAGAGGAAGTCCGTGTGGTCCAGCGAGGAGTGGGACCCGGCGTCGTCCGAGCTGCCGCCGACGTCCGAGTGCGGCGAGCGCATCACGAGGAACTCGTGCAGGTCTCCGTACCGCATGTACTCGAACAGCATGCACATGGGCTGGTCGCGCATGACCACGCCCAGCAGGCACACGATGTTCTGATGCCGCAGGTCCGCCAACATGTCCACCTCCCGGTGAAAGTCGTGCTGCGTTTTCAAGGTCGCGTTCTCCTTCAGCGTCTTGATGGCCACCAGGATCTTCTTGGCGTCCTCACCCGACCCCGTGACCACCAGCTCGCCCTTGTACACCTTCCCAAAAGCGCCCTCTCCCAGCTCCGTCAGGAAGCGCACCGCTCCGATGGGGAACTGCGGGCAGCGCGGCACGTGCTTGGCGAACAGGTTCTGCAGCGGGATCGTCTCGCTCGCCTGCCCCTTCATCACGCGCGTGCCGTTGCCGCGGGCGTCTCCATGGCGACGACAGGTGCAGTAGATGAAGAAGACGAGGGCGATGATGAGTGGCACGGAGATGCTGGGAACCAGGATGATGATCAGGCTCATGATCTGGTCGCTCCCCCCCTCCGGCATTTCTGTGGAGCAACAGAGACACCTAGCATCAGCGAACGGAACTACAGGCAAAACAAGAACTGCAACAACCTTCAACAACTGTATAGAACACCAAACCAAACTCGGTCCTTTCCTTACAAGGTGATGTTAATGAGTGGAACCTGCTGGAGCCACACTTATTCATCTTCTTGGTTCTCAGACTTTTCTTGGTAAAAGTTCAGCAAAAGGTCAAAGACTGCATGTTGACCTTCCAGTTCATCTCATAAAAAGATCCGAGAACCAAGAAACTGAATTTAGTGTGGCCCAAAGGAGGGAATGAATGAATGAATTAGTGAGAAACTCGGTGACCTGTGGAGGGGGACTGAACAAAACATGAAATTCCTGACACTAAAATATCTGAAGCAAAAAAAGTGGTTGTTAGGAGATGATGGCAAACAAAACTGGCACTTCGACCTGTGCACTGCGACCTGTGAAAATGTTCAGCAAACTGGAGGCAGTTAGCAGTGAGGAACTGAAAATAAAGAAACGAAAAGTTGAAAAAATAAAGAAATAAAAAAAAGCTGGTTTAATTCCCGATGTTTGCACCTTATAGCCCGACCTTGCCTGCCCTTGCCACCGCGTGACAACATGGAGGACTACTCACCGCCGTCCGCGTAGTACTTAACGAACAGCACACCGGTCGTGCCAACGCTTTCCACGCCGTTGTTGGCCACGCACCGGTAATATCCGGTGTCGTCCGTCAGCACGTGGCGAATCATGAGCCGGGATTCCCACCTGTAATGGCGCATCTCTACCCGGGGGTTTAACGACTCGTACAACGGAACGTCGTTCTTGTACCAGCTAAAGGCGGGGGTGGGCACGCCCTCCACCGTACGGACCGTGCAAACAAACGTGGCGGAACCGCCTTCCGGCACCGTCACGTTGTTCAGGCGGTTCAGCCGGCCCGGCAGATAGCGAACTGCGGACGAAACGGAGGACAACATTTTCACACAGACAAGCTGAGGGTTAGAAACAACTATAGACACAGAACGCTGATGAAGGCTAGACATCCAGGTAATGAGATACACAAGAAAACAGTTACTCAAGCAACTGAAAACTGTCAGCCATTTCAATGAACATCTCCTACTTTTTGTCAGTGACTAGCAGTAAAAAGTAGTGGATGCTACTTGAAACATCTGACAGTTTTCAGCATCTATCTATCCAGTACTGTTGCTTGAGTAACTGTTTTTTGTGTATAGACATACAAG
This sequence comes from Branchiostoma floridae x Branchiostoma japonicum, assembly GCA_013266295.2. NCBI lineage: Eukaryota > Metazoa > Chordata > Leptocardii > Amphioxiformes > Branchiostomatidae > Branchiostoma > Branchiostoma floridae x Branchiostoma japonicum. The sequence continues at coordinate 84,332 of CM023836.1, read as the reverse complement.
TTCACAAAGCCCCCCCCCCAGACACAGTGGAACTTACCACACTTGGGGATGTCGCATTCCTCGGCGCGCGTCGACTCGTCGGTGGTGAAACAGAATGGAGAGTCCATCTCGTTGCCCGGGTTACGGCAGTAGTTGTGCCCGCCCGCCAGCTCCGGGTACTGCGAGGCTCGCAGGAAGTGCACGTGGGGGGTCTCCTTGTTCCACGCCTGGCACGGAATCCCCGACTTCGTCACGGCAACCGTTCCCCTGTAACCACTGCCTTTGCCCTCGTAACATGTGTGACCTGCAGGGGGAGGGGTTAAAGGTCAAATGAGTTAAGTGACCTACAGAATAAAGAATTAAAACAACTGGCCTAAGATTCAAGAATAAAGCAGATACTGTGGGTACAGTTGGCTAAGGTAACCATGGGAACGTGGTACTTACTGCGGTTGATGTGGTTCATGGTGAATGTAACCATGGGAACAGTAACCATGGGAACAGTAACCATGGGAACGGGGTACTTACTGCAGTTGATGTGGTTCATGGTGGGGACGGTAACCATGGGAACAGTAACCACGGGAACAGTAAACATGGGAACGGGTACTTACTGCGGTTGATGTGGTTCATGGTGGGGATGCCGATGCGGATGCAGTTCGAGGACTCGGGCGTCCCGATCAGCGGGAGTTCGGAGCAGTCGGGCAGGATCCACTCGCCGATGAGGTGGTGCGTCTTGGCCAGGATGTACTCCGTCTTGCAGATGTCGTTCTCCAGGATCTCGCACTCGTCGCGGCACAGCTGGCGCGGCTGCGGGTACGGGAAGTGCTCGTCGCAGTACTTGAAGGCGTAGTGGCAGAGCGAGGGGATGGCGTAGTCCGCGCACCGCTTCGTCAGGTCGCTCGACGTCCCGATCACCGTGAACGCCGCCGTCAGCTGGTTCTCAATTATGCCTGCGGGAAAAATCAGGCATGTGTTAGAAAAAAATTCATGCCAAAAATCATACCTGCATTACAAAAAACACAATGATGCCTGCATTTAAAGAAAAATTATGCCTAAGTTAAGACTCACCCTGCGCCCGGAGCGTGTCCATGTAGATCGTGGCGTTCCCGATGAACTTACGGCAGGCGGCGCCACGGTACTGCTGGCAGTAACCACCCCTGCTGAACAACAAAACACCGTCAACAACAACAATGTTCATGTCACAGCAAACCATATGGCTATCAGTAATAACATTCATGTTACAGTTAACCATGGCTGGCAGTAACATCATTCAAGTCACTTTACTGAACAAGCAGCCAGGTTTATTCAGGATGGAAAACTTTTGGCTGCTTTCAGAAAATGGCAGATAATCAGTTTTCAGTACAAGACAAAGTTTTCAACACTTCAGCCCAAAGAGTAAGGCTCGTATTTACACAGTCCCTGACTTTCTCCCAGATGTTACAGGAAGAACCAAACTGCACCTGAAAGGTGATGCTTGAGGAAAGAACAAGGCGCTGCCTGTAAAACTTGAAACACTTCTTTTCTTGCTAAGACTACCAGTAAGACTTAGAAGTTAGAGGAGTAGAAATGACCGAACTTACATGTCCCTGTCTGACGTGGCAGGCGTGTGGGAGTCTGTAAGGCAACAGGAGACGGTCGGCTCAGTTCTCATCAACAGTCAGAAAATTCATAACAAACAAACATCAAACAAAGTAAAATCAAAATGACGCCAAATAATTCTAACTGCACATTGTTACTTCTGGTTTGTGTTCAGTATCGCCATCATGGGATCAATGTCAAAATTCAGTGTAGAGTGATTTTAAAACAGCCCATAGTTGTAGTTTTTAGTACATTTGGGATGCCGGTACCAATATGCAGTCAGAAACACGTTCTGCTCACATAACATTGTTGTACAGTTAATCAACATTCTAGTCGGTTTCTACATGAACAAAACATCGGGACAAACAGATTTAAACCAGTGACAGTTAAGTATGAGCAGGAAGGGGACAGGTTGGATTGAGTTCTGCTCTGAGGGTTTACAGAGAAGCAGCAAACTTGAACTTTCTAACCAGCAAAAGCAAAAATGGAAAAACAAAGCGTTTCTTTCATAAAAAAAAAACAAAAAAAAAAACAGGCCACTTCAGCTGGGAAAATCTGCTCAGCACGTCTAAAAACTGGTTAGAAAAGAAACAAGAACGGAGGTCAGAGGTCAGGAGAGAGAAACCAAAACCACGCCCTACTCTATCAGGGTCAGAGGCCAACCTTTCACCTACGACCTTTCACCCAGACAAAATGATGGGAACTTACCGTCCATGTACTTTACAAAGAGAATACCCGTAGTGGCTATGGACTGGTGTTCGTTGGAGGCTACGCAGCGATAGTAGCCCGTGTCCTGCGTTTCCACATGCCGGATTCGCAGACGCGAGCCCCACTCATAATTTCTAATGTCTATCCGCAGGTTTTTTTCTGCGGAAAGAGGGGCGTCGTTTCGGTACCATCTAAAGATGGGGGTGGGCAGCCCCTCGACTTTGCAATTGAGATTGGCCCTGTTTCCGACTTGGACTGTCTCATTGTTCATGGGCTGTACCAACCGCAGAGCTCCGGAGGGGTTGGCTGTGGAAGAAAAGGGACCACATTTTCACACCTGAAGTGCCTGGGCTCTCCCCCCCGCGTTTGTGGAAGGGTGGGTTAGTCCGTTAGTGCGAAAGCACACCACGTCACCTGAACCCCCCGAACCACCTGCAGATGGAACCGGCCGCACAAGGAAAGGTGCTGTATGCGGGCCGGCCCACTGCCATTAGAGGGGTGGTTTAGTCAGGGTTAGTGAAAACTGACGTTTACAGAACACATTTGTAATACACAAAAAGGAAGAGACAAAAAACACCAAAACCAGGACACACCAAGGCAGGAGCTTCTGTGACATTCGGTAGATTTAACCCTCCAAGTGTGCAGGTAGATTTAACCCTCCAAGTGTGCAGGTAGATTTAACCCTCCAAGTGTGCAGGTAGATTTAACCCTCCAAGTGTGGAGGTAGATTTAACCCTCCAAGTGTGCAGGTAGATTTAACCCTCGAAGTGTGAGGCCGGTGGTAGATTTAACCCTCCAAGTGTGCAGGTAGATTTAACCCTCGAAGTGTGAGGCCGGTGGTAGATTTAACCCTCTAAGTCTAAGTGTGAGGCCGGTTAGTTTTTTACAGGCCTGTGAGTGTGTGACACGGTTTAACCTGCTGATATCCGCAGTAAGTCTGTCTTACTGACGCGGGCCAGACGAGGTGCTAACTGGGAGGGAAACATCCCCGTCTGGCTCGGTGCCACGGCTGCGAGGCTTCCTCCCTTCCAGGGTGGTCCTCAGGCTTATTAACAACCCTGAACTCCTGACACATTCCCTGCCTTTTTCCACATAAGTTAAGAAACGGAAGGTTTCATTTCTAAGGGAAGGAACGGAAGGTTTAATTTCTGATTAGCCGAGGAGGTTCGAGGACGAAGGTCTACCCAAGTCACAGAAGTTCCCGGGGACAGCCGACACAACAAAACACGAGTTTCTGCCTGTTTGCTGGGCTCAAAATACCCTTTTTCTGTGACCTGCAATGTTGCAAATTGTCCTTTCAATCTGGAGACATTTGTTGAAATTTCTTCAATTTGCAAAATTCTTACATTTCACCCATCTGTCTAGAAAAAGAAAACAATAGTATGCAACTTGCAGGTAGTTATTTTGAGCCGCACGTATGTTGTTTGTTTGTTTGTTTGTTTGTGTACTGACCTGCCATGTATCTAACGTAGAGTATTGCCTGCGTGGAGACGCGATCCTGCCCGTTGGTCGCCACGCAGCGGTAGTACCCCGTGTCGTGCGTGTCGACCTTCTTGATGCGTAACCTTGACCCCCAGCTGTAGTTGCGGATCTGGATCCTCCGTCTCTCCGAGGCCAGCGGCGCGTCGTTTTTGTACCACCGGAAGTTCGGCGCCGGGACGCCCTCGACTTTACAGCGCAGCACGGCGCGTTCCCCCATCCCGATCGTCACATTGTGCATCGGTTCCACAAGCTGTAGGTACACTGGGGAGGAACAGGCAACGTCAGACATGGCAGACTTCACCCCCTTACCCAGGGATGGCAGACTTCAGCCCCTTACCCAGACTTCACCCCCTTACCCACACTTCACCCCCTTACCCAGGGATGGCAGACTTCAGCCCCTTACCCAGACTTCACCCCCTTACCCACACTTCACCCCCTTACCCAGGGATGGCAGACTTCAGCCCCTTACCCAGACTTCACCCCCTTACCCACACTTCACCCCCTTACCCACACTTCAGCCCCTTACCCAGACTTCACCCCCTTACCCAGGGATGGCAGACTTCACCCCCTTACCCATACTGGGGAAGAACAGGGTAATCCCAGATAAGCACAGAGGTCAACATAAGGTCAGAGGTTAGGATTCAGTAACTATGGAAACGGAACTTTTAATCACCCTGGGCAAATTTTAACACTTCCCACCCCTCCCCAGCAGTTCCCTTTTTCTTTCCTTCAAGTTCTGGGGTGTCTTACAGCATCTTTAAGTTTTCAAACAATGTAGGTTTAAGAGCTTAGAGTTTGTTAGACTTAAATCCTGGGCAGAGTTCGGCAGTCAGTAATTCACAAACAACTGCTGCAAGTCACGTCACACGAACGTCACACAAGCGTCACACGAGCGTCACACGAGCGCCACACAAACCTCACCCAAGCCTCTCTCAAAACCATATCCGAGACACTCGCACATGCCCCACACAAGTCTCACATCACATCAGCCAAACACGTCATGCACACATCCTGTCGGCAGGAGAAAAACAGTTCCTGCCCAGAACCCCTGGCATTGGCTGGCAACCACCATTACGCTTATATTCCACTAGTGTAACCATACTTGGAGATGAAATGTGAAAAAACATTCCTTTTTAGTAAAAAAAAACAACAAACATCTAAATTGCATGTGTCCCCCTTGCATACCTTTTGAATTCCAACTTTTTACCTCACATTTTTGCACCTTGAATGAGTAACCTAGTAGCTTGGCTCCTTTGCCATTCCCATTACGCTAAATAAAATCCAGGCTGGAACCCTGACCAGGAAATTTACATCCTGTTGCCCAAGGGAGGCTCCAGGCCGAGGTTTTCAGCAGCTCCGGTTGCCAAAACAGGGTGATTGGTTGGGAACAGGTGAGAGATTTTACAGCGCAGTTTGTAGCGTGTAGAGGTCGCTGGGCCTGAAGGGACCAACTTCTCCTGTTCCATTCTGCAGCCACACGAGCTGAGCCCAAAATCTCCCTAACTCAAAACATCAATGGATTTCTGCTGCCTACAAGTCACACCAGAACAATGTGACATAAACCAGATGTACTTCCACAGGCCTGGCACAGGCAAGGTCACGGTGGACAGCAACGCCCCCAAATCAATTAGACAAGCCCAGCAACAAGGGGGAGGGGGGCGGCTCCAAGGGGGAGGGGGGCACTCCAAGGGGGAGGGGGGCGGAATCAAGGGGAAGGGGGCAACAGCAGATTAATAAAAACAGACAACACAGACAAGGCAAATATTTGCTACTGTGAACTCAGTCTTTTAGAAATTGTCATTCTACACCCAGAGGGTCTCCTCCTTCTACTACTAGTCCTAGTCCTACACCAGAAAGTCTTCACCTACTGTTCTAGAACACCAGAACAGCTTTGAGTTCAGAAAGGTCAACCTTCAGAGGTCAACAAATGTAATTGAGGTCACCAGGTACTCTGCAAAGCCTCCCGACTTCCACAACTTTGTTTGACTGTGAAATGTCACTAATTCCCAGCACTAATTCCTGGCTGCACAAGGATTTATGTGTGCCACACATGTAGAGTGTTTCTATAGCACAGCCATATGAGCAACAGGTCAGAAATTTGTAACTGATGTTGTCCATAAACTACACCACTAGTACTCTACACATAACACCCCTTATTCCAAGTCTGATGCTACCTGAAGCGCTTGACCGTTTCCTAAATCATATCCAGTTGCTTGAGTAACTGCTTTTTGGCGTATCTTATTACCTGGATGTCTAACCTTCACAGATGAAACACCCCTTATTGTACCAGGGCCTTGCCTCCCGGGGATTCCAATTTAGGCACTAGCTGTGCACCTAGTACCTTTATAGGAAACTTGGAGGTTAAACTGAAAAGCAGTTCAGCACAAAGAGCCCGGAACTCTCCTTTAGTCCTTAGTTACATGCTGACCCCCCCTCCCCATGGTGACCCCCCCCTCCCCACGTGATGACCTTCACAAGAAGAGGCTGCTGGGATATCAACTTACATTGCCCGCCTATCCTGCTGGTGGGTGGATCTGTGGCCGCTCTGGGGAGCCTGAAACAGACAGAAGCAAGTGTGAGCCACAACATGGATTTCCACATGTGGTGTCAGGGGGTGTATCGTACCCAGAACTGTGCCTATCTGGTTCTATGCCTGAATGGGTTAGGGCTAGGATCAGGCACGGTTCTGGATAGTCTCTATAGTACCCAGAACCGTGCCTACTGTAAATCACTTTAATATTCCGGTCGGTAATTTTAGCGGTCGGGAGAAAATGGAGTAGCTCCCGACACTTAATTTTAGCGGTAGGAACAAAGTTCTTGTCTTAGCAGAAGAGTAATCAAATGATACCGGTAATGAAATTTTAGCGGTTGAATAGTGACAGCTAAATCAGCTAAAATAAAGTGACAGGGAACAAATCATGATTTACAGTATCTAGTTCTGTGCCTGAATGGGTTAGGGTTAGGGTCAGGCACGGTTCTGGATAATCTACGTGTATCCAAGAACGTAGATTTACCCCAGGCACGGTTCTGGATACATGTGGACTATCCAGAATTGGCCCTGAGCATGGTTCAGGATAAAGCACGGTTCTAGATACAACAGGATAAGGGTGTGCTGTTGGGAACTGATATCACTAACCAAGTGCTAATCCTAGCCAGGTGTTCATAGATTCACCTCAATAGTCCGTATTTATGCTCTACTTAATTACAAAAGTACATCACAAGCCACCACTGTGGTTGGCTCCTTTCTGGTAAATTTGGTTCCCATTCGGGCTCAGCTCTGCAGACAGCATAGTTGGCCATTACTGGGGATAACCCAGAGGTCATGAGTTCAATCTCGGTCCCTGCCAATTTTGCATGGCCCTGTACTTAACCCCTTCCAGTCCCCAGCTGGGTCCATATTTCCCCTCCCCCTCTCCCCAAGGGCGCGACCTTGCTGCGACCTTCTCCATGCTCCAAGTTCACTTCCCTCCTTGTTTATCCAACTTGAGTGAAAACCAAGGACAACTCATTAGGCCAGCCTGTCTGGTATTACCCACGATACACCAGCACACATTCCGCGCAGGGCAAGGTGCAGCTCTCCTTCCCGGGATCTGTTCTCCTTCCCGGGGTTCTGTTCCAGGGTCAAAACAGCTGCAGTTTTGTGGAATTTGACCTTTTATTACAAATTGCCTGTTTCCAACACATGCTACTGCTCAGGAATTGAATTTCTATTTCAGGTGCATCACCCATAGAAAACAACCATACTAACATAAAACACAAACACTAAGACACACAACAATTTAGCATTATACAAATTATTTAAAAAAATTCTGAACTGGTAATCTAAGCTACATGAAACATCAGTATTCTGACAGTTTTCAATATCTATCCAGTTGTTTGAGTAACAGTTTCTGTTTTCTTGTGTCTGCTGGCTACACCACAGGCAGGCATGGCCAGTCTGGCTGTTTATGTTCACTTGTTTATTTGTTTGTCTACATGCGACAGCTCAAGTCTGACGAAGCACAGTTGGTTACATAAAACTTACACAACAAAAAACTATGGATTTGAAGACAAGATGTTCTCCATTTAGGGCAACTCTTCAATAACATAGATGTGCTTATAGGCATGACAAACATGGCTGCCTTTTTTCATGGAGTTATTTTTCAGTTATCAGATTATATTAAAGCCAACCATTGTGGTAAGGCAGTATTTTGGTGGAGTGTTTGGCTTGTCTTTGCTGATCTGATTGAGTAACGGTACCGTACTTTAACTACTACTTATATCTGAAATCCTAGTCCAAAACAAGACCTTATCGGTTACCCTTCTCCTCATACACAGTACCACACAGCTGCAGGTAGGGTGTTTTATAGTCTAACCCCCGAAGTCTGTCAGGTATTTTATGCCGAGATGCTAACTTTGAGCGGTTAAGTTTGTTTCTGTTAACGACGGGCTGTTAACTCCTGTGGGAGAAGCCCTGGTGACAGAAACGGCTGCAGGTGTTCGTCTGAGAAACACAATAAATGCTTCCTTTTGGAGAAACAAAAATGTTTAGATTTTCTCTCCACGCCCTTTTCTTCTGGACCTGGTTCAGCAGGGATACATTTCAAACCTTAAATTATCCTCCGCTGTTTTCACACAAAATTTAACCCAGCTGATAACAAGTTTCCTTTCCCAAACCCTGGTGACATCCTACCTCCCTCCCTGTACCCCCCTCCCCGTACACACCTCGCTTCCCATATACATGTACCCCCCTCCCTGTACACCCACCTTCATCGAGCCTTATCAATTAGTATTATTGTACCATTTCTTCCACCTACAGTTCCATCAGCTCAACAATATGCCACTACTGATCTTCAGTGCACAACAATTGTACAAGGTACAAAGTATGGCATCTACTGTTGTATAACCATAAAACATACTATGAGACTAATCTACCTTACAAAGACCTTACCTTATGTAGTATGAGATGCTGTTTTATATGAGAATGCGGTTTTACAGTTATTCTTGCATTTATATCGATGAAGGTTAGACATCTAGGTAATGGATAGATTTCAAAACCCGAACAACTTTCAAAATGTTGAGTAACTGTTTTCTTGTGTATTCTAGCATTTATTCATTTCATATTCTGATATTATAGATTTCTTACCCAGTCGGATCTGCCAGTAAATGTGTTGGTGTTGCCGGGGACGACCCCAAACCCTGAGAACCTGCAAAACAAACAAACAAACGTCAAAACAAACATCAAGTCTCCATGGTAACAGAATAAACACCATCATCGGCAAAGTTTACCTTGTGATAAATGTACATACAATCTTTATTCTAACCAACATTGGAAACCCTCTTACAATCTTAAATGTTGTTATAAATAAATCTTATTGACAATAAGAGAAAACCAGAAACTTAAATGTACGAAGCTTTATTGAAGCGCAGCAAAACTTTCGTACATGTATAAACTACAAGCTACAAACTAGAAAATGGAGCCAAGAACTCCAATGGCTAAATTATTCAGTGGGTGATTTCTAGTCACGTTAAGAATATCAGCAAAATCCAGCATGTTTTTTTTTTCACATCCAACTCCCCCCAATAGTCCAATGAAAACAAACTGATGAGTTGAAACTGAAGCTTGCTGGACTGTTGGGTGTGTTTCTGTTTGGCACCCTAACAGCTGGGCTGAACGTAAACAACACAGGAGACACGGCGGCATTTTTCTGCCATAACATCCCTGCCCCCCCATTCCAGCAGCCGGCAGCTGCCAACACATATTAGGGTTCCCTGCGACCTGTTTACCCGCCTGCAGCGCTGCGATCGCAGAGTCTTCCCCGCGCGTAGAGAGGATTTCTGTCCCGTCACGTGTGGGGGGTGTTGGGCAGGATTGGGGTGGGGGGGGTGTCATACATGTGTAACTTAAGACTAGAGACAAGGGTAGTCCCAAAAATTGTCCCTTGCACACTACTAGTACATTGTATTTTTACCTTGTGCCCTTCTGAATAAAAACTTCAGATAAGGGCTGTCCTAGTTTTTTCAAATGTATGTAATAATTCATCTTGTTGGTCTTACTGAAAAAAGATGATTTTAAACCCCTGCCCGTAGGTAACGGTTAGGTTAGTCTATAGCCTTCGGACTGTAGGGGTACTGGGCTGCTATCTACTGTGCCCTAGTGTTGGAAGGTGGAGCCCATCCCCCTCCTTCATCTATCTTCCCCTCCCACCCACCTCAGGTCCCCATGCCTGCACACCTAGGAGGGGGAAGTGCCTTTCCCAAGGACACATGTCTGGCCCAGCTTTGCTGGGAATCGAACCCATGACCTTTTGATCCCATGTCCGCTTGCCTAATCACTACGACATGGGCACTATCCCAGCCTGCCTGCAGGGCTGAAACCCCGCCTGAAACTGCGCCAGGTTTGATACGCGGCTTGTCTGGTCCGTCGGTCCCCATGTTCCTTCCAGGCTCCCCGGTTATCTGTCAAACCGGGACCTGCCAAACCGACGCTGCCCCACAATCCAACACCCTTCCCGCTCCGCCCATCCCACAATGCCGTGCTCCTGTCTGAAGAGCGACCCCCCAGCATGCACCAGCTGGAGGCCCTTCCGGGGGTCGGAGGTCAGAGGCAATATTGCAGGTCGTGGCTGCATGCTGACCCCAGGCTGGGCCAGGTGGTGGTGGGGGAAACAGGAGGAACAGGAGAACTGCTGGATACTGCCGAGGATTTCACTGCTGTGCCTCAGCTGAACACTCGTATCATCATCATCTCTTTCTCAGGGGAAAAACAGCTTTCTGGTCATTTTTTCTCCCTAAATAAGTGGTCAGAACCATGACCCATTTTCAGGAAAACATCAGTAATAAAACTTCAGACCAGCAGAACAAGCTCTCGCTAAGGCTGACAAGTTGTCAGGACAGAGTTACATATGGAGACCAGACATCAGGACTGTATTTCCCTATAATTGCAGCTGGAAAAGAGATCCAAAGTTGCGGAAAGTTTAGTCTATAAGTTGATATAAATAATGTGTCTGAATTGCCACTAGTACTGTAGTGTATATAACCAAAAGTCTTTTGACAGTATATTTTATGGAATAGAGTTTCGGCACACACTAACCCTCCCCCCATGTGACATTGATTGACCTTGACTTTGCTAATCACACACAGAAGCAGGAATCGCAGGTATCGCCTGACCAACGTGCCAGGCAGAGAGATGGTATCATACCGCAATACTGCTTACATTAATGAAACACAGCTTGGGACAATTAAACTTCACTTTGGGACAAGCTAAATATCTCTTTGGGACACTCCTGGGCAGCAGGCAATCTGGACAGGAATTGGGCTAATTTACAACCGAGTCCAAGGGGACAGTGAAAAATCAAACACATACGTCACACTAAAAATCTATCCTACCCAGAACTATCCAGTAGCTAGGGTGCATTTCTGGTCACGCTTGTGCAAAAATCTATCCCTGTGTCATCAGGCCCACAGGAATATAACGCCTTTGGTGTGCATTTCTAGTCACACTTGAATAAAACATTATCCCTACAAAATCATATTGGGGACATGAGAAAAGATACTGGATACTGGAGTGAGATTCCTACAGTGCCTATAACTGGCTTGTTTGCAACATTCGTTATTCATACAGAATTATCTTGGTGATAAAAAGTTTCTGGAGTGCGTGTTATCGTGCTGAACTATAGTGAGAGTTTCTAGTGAGTTTGTAGCTTGTTTAGTGGGTTTGTACCTTGTCTAGTGAGTTTGTAGCTTGTCTAGTGAGTTTGTAGCTTGTTTGTAGCAGTGATTATCTCCAGCGAGACTTTTCCAGTGAGTTTGTAGCAGGGTTACCTACAGTGAGACTTATCTAGCGAGTTTGTAGCTTGTTTGGAGCAGTGCCTGCTTGCTGGCCCAGGCGACAGTTGGGGGTATCGTGTTACAGCCAGCAGTGGGCCCATTGAGCCCTGAAAGGCTACCATGGCTGGAGTTACACGACTCCCCCCACTACATGTGCCGCATTCTTCAGGGTCAGCCGGCCTGAAAAGTCGGGGGTTCCACAAAGGGCGCTTTGTGACACTTCATCGGACAGGGTTGGTGGTTGGGGAAAGGTAAACAGCCTGACATTTTGACAGAAACGGGGAGAGGGATCAGTGGTCGGAAGTGAACCATCTCTGCAGCGGCATGCCCACTTTACTCCTGACACTCTGTTACAACCAGAACCCTGCACACAGAGTTATCACTGGCTTGCACTAGCCAAACCCACCGTCTAACCCACCCTGTCTAACCGACCCAGTCTAACCCACTCTCTCTAACCCACTTCAGTCCCACCTATGAACAAGTTTCCCTAGTCCAGACCGAGCCAGACTGGGTCGTGCTTGAGCCAGACGCCCGCCCGCCTGTCACGCACACTCCAACTTCCTGAGCAGCTCTACCTCCAGTTCCCTCCCGCCCTTCAGCGCAGAAAAGTCGCGCTAAGTCCCGCCACAAAAGAAGTTCAACCCTTGTCTTTACCCGCTGAGCCGGCCCTACAAAACTTTAAATAAACAGGGGAAGTTTGGGGCTGGTGGGACCGGCGTTTGGGAGCCAACCGTGACTGATCAGGGCTGCCAAGCTAAACCCAAGTCCGAAGTCTCTCCCAAAACTGAAACAACAGGCGACTCACCGAGAGAGACTTGTGCGAGGAAGACTAGGACTTGTCCAGTGAGCAGTGGGCAGAAGCTGGGCAGTAGGACCATTTTGTTGTGAGTTGTTGTGAGAGGGAGGACTCTGTCCTCTGTAATCCCAGCACTAGTCCCGCCTGCAGGGCACACTCTGCCCCATAAATTACCAGCTCACATCCATCACCCCGCCTGTCACACCAGCAGTTCAACCCCCATCAAAACTCTACTTCTCACACTCATCTCTGCAATCCAGCAGACATGTCCTCTCCGGCCAGCCTGGCCTCCACACCTCAGCACAACACGCACAGTTTACTGTTATTAATCAGTTTTTGATTGTTTACTTTTCCCTCTGCCTGTTGCAATAGGGCAACCCACTGGAGTGGGGGCGGAGCTTTGGGCCCAGGGAATCAGATCCCTGTTTCACATCACTTCCCTAGTTCATGGCAACTTCAGGCCTGGCTTTGGGCCCAGGGAATCACTTCTCTGTTTCCCATCACTTCTCTGTTTCACTTCATTTCCATTTTATAGCAACTTTAGGCCCAGCTTTGGGCTGGGGGAAATCTCTTGTTCGTTTCAAGGCAACTTCAGGCCCAGAAATCACTCCCGTGTTTCATGGCACCTCCAGGAATCTCTCCCCTCTCCTTGCGGCTTCTGGCGCTCGTCTGCTGCACACAAACAGCAGAAATCCTGCCTCAGAAGAAACACCAAACATCGCGGCGGCTTGTCTGCATTCTGCAGGACGGGAAACTGTTTCCTGCCTGTATTTTCTGAGCCGCCTGTACAGCGAGTTCCACACTGTCTATCCAGACTCTAAGAAAGCCCCAGTAATGAGGGAATAATAGCCGACCTGACAAATATAACAACAGCTGAAGCCAATACTGATGTAAACATAGCCTCACACCCAGCCATCCTAAAACTGGCACAAAATATAGCCTCAGACCCAGCCATCCTAAAACTGGCACTAAAATGTAATCTCAGATCCAGCCATTTTTAAACAGGCCCCAAAACGTAGCCTCACACCCAGCCGTTCTGATACAGGCAGTAGAATGAAGTGTCCTATATTTGCTGGTCAGTAAAGTGGCAGATAAGAAATCAAAGAAGCCAGTGTGTAACTGACGCAGTTTCCATCCTGTCTATGGTATCTGGGTTACAGCCTATGCTGTCTCAGTTCCAGTCTATACAGTAATATCTGGGTTCCAGTCTATGACATCTGGGTTTGATGTGAGGTTTATAGCTACAAGTTTATAGCTGTGATGTCGGTGGGTTGTTTTAGTCTCATGTTTTACACCAGCCGAGTTTAGCCTGCAGGTCGGCAGGACGTGACGGCGAGAGATTCTCGGGAGGAACGCTGATCCCCGAACGTGACGCTCCGCTGACTCCCGGAGCAGCCAAATTCAAACCACACTTTCCCTGCCCCAGATCTGGCCTGGCAAGTGTGGGGCTCACGGAGACCTGCGCCTCTGGGCAAGAAGAGCTCAACAAACTCAAAACACAGGAACCCAACAAACTGAAAACATGGACTTTACAAACTGAACTTCCCAAACTTAAACCTCAGGTTTTACTTTTAGAGACAGAACTTCCCAAACTTAACCCAAACTTTCTTAATTTCAAAGCCAAGGAAAAACCAAAACTACCCCTGGTTTTCCGGGGATGCTAGGATGAGAAAGACTGATCGGAAGTCACTGAGCATTTACAAATCAATTCATTTCAACTACAGATTCCGTTAGTCACTCACGAAAAGTAGTGGATGCTACATGGAACGTCCGAGAGTTTTCCAACTCTACCCAGCTGCTTGAGTAGCTGTTTTCCTGTGGGTGAAGTGTGTGAGTGACACCCAAACCCCAGTGTCAGGCCTGAAGTATCCATGCTGTAACAGATCTGCCTGCAGACACAAACAGCAACAAGAGGGTATTAATAGTGCTGCCCCTCCCAGACAAGCCTGCATGTGTCACTATTGTCTGTGGCACAATAATAGAAGGATTCAAAGCCAGGAGAGAGTGAGTGAATGAGTTGGTAAATGAGTAAATGAATGGGAGAGAGTGAGTGAGTGAGTGAGTGAGTGAGTGAGTGAGTGTGTGTGTGTGTGAGTGAGTGAGTAAGAGAGACAGAGAGAGGGATCGTCCCATTCAGAGGACCATCTGTAGATATCTCCATTTCACTTTTACAAATGAAGCTTCACATCTCAGGAAGTTAAAACTTTTACTCCAACAGGACTGCCCAGTCCAGTCTTCCTACTGAAAATGAAGTCCTGTCTTGTAAGGTGTTGGAACAAAAGTTACAGGAGTTACATGCAGCAGAGAGGGGATGGATTCCTTATCTGCCACCTAGCTTAGATGTTCAACAAGTGGTTTCAGCTGATGGGAAGGCAGGTTGGTCCCACTACTGTGTGAAAGTCCTGCCAATGACAGGGACAACACCAAACACCCAGGTGCCACATAATTAGGGGGTGCCGGCACATGATGGATCAGCAGGCTAATTAGGGGGTGCCGGCAGATGATAGATTGGCAGGACAGACCACAAAGCCAGTCTAACCATTTCCTCAATAGGCTGACCCCCCCTCTACCAGTAATGATGGGTTAGGAACAACAGATTACAAATGTTGAACATAACAACAAGTTGGTATTGTTATGTACACAAAGTCCTTACAACATCTACAGCTAATAACACCCCCTACAGCTATGGGCATGTTGTACCCAGAACTGTGCTTTATCCAGAACCATGCTCAAGCACAGTTCTGGATAGCCTACGAGTATCCAGAGCCGTGCCTGGGGCAAATCTATGTTCTTGGATACGCGGAGACTATCCAGAACCATGCCTGATCCTAACCCTAACCCCTTCAGGCATATAGCTAGATAGGCACAGTTCTGTATAAGATAGCCAGATAGGCAGAGTGTTTGCATAGCTTGCGGAGATACATGTATGTTCCTACATAAGCCAGCTGAGTCCAGGCTTAACTATCACGCCCAGTATCAGAACATCTCCACAGGCCGGGGATGCCCAGCATACAACAAGCTACAGGAGACACAGACATACAGCCTGTACAGGCCATAGTTCACAGTATAACCATGAGTCCAAAGTTTGTAGTGGTCCGATGTCAGCCATGGCTGCCTGGGCACCCATTGTATTGCGACGTTTGCAATTCTAATACATAAATAGTTTGTAGTGTATAACCATAGTTTGTACTGATACATGTCATATAAGTATAACCATAGTGTACATGTCCATCATGTATGCTACACTGTAAGTCCAGGCTTGGCTATGAATGCCAGTACCAGTGACAGAGATGCCGTACACACAACCCACAGCCTCCCTGCCCATCACAGCAGTTTCCCTGCCTTATCAGCCATAGGATCGTGCCTGGCCTCAAAATCACATCATGAACATCCCAACATTAAACCATCGCCACGGCGACAGGTTACCGTAGCGACCTGCATCATCAGGTACCGCTGTAACTCGAGCCGGTGAGACTAGGCAGGGGTCGGATTCCGACACGCACAGAACTATTTCTAACAGCGCTGCGACTTATGTGGACACCGTGTTCCAATTCCTGCGGTGGCAAGCCTTATTTACAGGCCTGGAGTGACAGAGACAGACTGAGGCTGGTGATAGGGACGCCCGATGACTGACACTGAGGCCACTAGGGCTGGGAACTCTGGGAATGTGTCCACTGTGAGTGGGGCCTGAGTGTCACATGCCACCCTGGGGAGGAGAGCACAGGGAGTGTCACATGCCACCCTGGGGAGGAGAGCACAAGGAGTGTCACATGCCACCCTGGGGAGGAGAGCACAGTTCTTAGGCCACACCAAATGAATCTCAATCTGTTCTGGCTAAACTGGAAGACCTACATGGGAGGAAAGTCTGTACCTTGGTGCAGATAGCCTGGGTGCCAGACTGTTCTCAGGGCCAATACTCAGGCATGTCAGGTTGGCCCTGGAGCCAAAGACAGAACAAGCCTTGGGCCTGGCAACAGCCTGGCGCCCAGGCTAGCCCTGGAGCTGAGGAGCTACATGTAGCCTGTATATTGGGCCTGGCAACAGGCTGGCACCCAGGCTAGCCCTGGCAACAGCCTGGCACCCAGGCTAGAGAGGCAGAGGCTGGCCCATAGCTGACATCACCAGAGGATTACTACCTGGCCTGCATGTCAGCCTGCATGTCCACCACACATCAGGCCACACCAGGGAAGTTTCTTGGTTCTTAGACCTTCTCAGCAAAAATTTCAGTGAGAGAACATTCAGGAGGAAAACAGAGGAATGGGAGGAAAACTCACATCTGACTACATGAAATTGTGCGTACCAAGACTTTCCAGTTTAAACATTAGTTTTGAAAAATCCCATAACCGACCCCTGAAGTTAGAGTGACGATCTGGCCCATAGCTGACATCACTGCTGACCTATATTCTCCTGCTGGCCGTCAGGCCGGACAGGTCTGGTATTTGCAGGGAGGGATAAAAATTCCTGGGAATAAATACCTCGGCAGCGCTGCTACCATCAGTATTCCTGCATGTTAGGGGCAGCCAGAATGTTACTATTTAGTTGAAACTTTACTTTCGAGCTGAACCTCGCAGACTGATTTTTGCTGACTTTTCAATATCTAAGATCTAACATATTAAAAATTGGAGTTATCACCTATACATGTAAAATTTGTAGACTTTTATACTTTAAAACTTGATTATACGAAATAAACAAACACTATAGTGAACTGATAAGAGCCCTGGTAGGAAACAATGAGTAGAATTTACACAGTGAGTTTTACTGCATTGATTTTTATTTCCTTGACAGGAAACCAAGAAGCTGAAGTGGTACATAGAAGAGATAAACTAATAAATAAACATCAGGTGTTTCAATGCACGTAACGGTTGCTACAGGCTCGACAGACTTGCAAAATGGCTGCAAAATCCCGCCCCAGGCACACGCAGACAAGCTTGGTTCTGTCTGAGATTCCTACTGTTTATTTAAAGCACTCGTACGTTAACAGGTGAACAAACCTTTTAAACTTGACACACACAAACAGTCAACTTTGATAAAATAATAAAAAGATCTGAGACTATTCCATCGAAGGGAGAGACCAGGATAAAGTGTAGAACTACAAAAAAGACTAAAATGCTTGATATTGGAGGATTTGTCTTTGTAACAAACAAGGACAAGCAACTAGAAACATTCTGGCTCACCCTACATTAGAATGGAATGTTCCATAAGATAAAATCTGTCCTTCCCCCCTCAGTGCAGTGGACCGTCCCAAGTTCAGTCCATTTGAGCCGTATTTACTCAACACAGGAAGTTAATGTAAACTGGTACCAGATAAGCCCACCCCCCCACCATAATGGAATGTTCCAAAAGATAAAATCTGTCCTTCCCCCCTCTGTGCAGTGGACCGTCCCAAGTTCAGTCCATTTGAGCTGTATTTACTCAACACAGGAAGTTAATGTAAACTGGTCCCAGATAAGGGGAGTCTGATGGTTCGCAGGCTGCTTCAGCGTAAACTGGGGACGACTCACAGACTCACAACCAAATTAACCAACCTATAAATTAGCGGGAACGCCAGACGTGTGCGTTACTGAATGTCTGTCCAGAAAGTCCCATTGTTGTACCGAACTTCACATCTGATATTATAAATAACATGCTAGAAAAAGTACAAGAAGCACAGAGTCTTGTCACTTCAGCTTTCCTCATTCATAAATCCTAATCAACACATTTACATATATATATATCAAAACATCTGTCATAATTGTTGCAGTCAGCCACAAAATTTCAAACTTCAACTCAAACATGACATCATCATGAGCAGACTGCCCAGCATGCACCTGGGCATCACCTGTGAGGTCATGTCACGACCTTGGGACATTTGTCCTCCTTCCTCAGTTCCAGAGTTCTAGCCTTTCCCGCCCAGCTGCCCTGGCGAGTCATTCCCTGCCCCCCTCCCCCCTACACAGCGGAGATTCCGCTGCTAATGTTGTTGTACAACAGTAGAGTCATTCCCTGCCCCCCTCCCCCCACCACGAGCGGAGATTCCGATGCTAATGTTGTACAACAGTAGATTACGCCGTGTCATTCCCTGCCCCCCTCCCCCCTTACACAGCCGAGATTCCGCTGCTAATGTTGTTGTACAACAGTAGATTACGCCGTGGACCATGTTTGGGGTTGGCTTAATGTCAGACTATTTCAAGCTGCGAATCGGCGGTTTCTAATCTGCTGCCGACTTCTGCTATGTAAACTGCCGATAGACACAACTTGAACTTGGAGACACAGCCTGAACTTGGAGACACAGCCTGAACTTGGCCACACAGCCTGAACTTGGAGACACAGCCTGAACTTGGCCATGCTCTTTCTGCAAAAATCCTTCAGCTTGAAAAGAAGACTCAGCAGTAGAGCTGCCATGCCTGCCTGTGTGTTTCTGGCGTTTTGCAGAAAAGTTTTTTGTACAACATAGCGGCGCTGTGGGCCTTTCAGGCTACCTGGTAACACAGCTTATATCAGATCTAGACTTTGTTTAGTTATTTTTATTTATTTATTCGGCTTACAAAAAAGCCAGGGTTTCCCAACTAGTCAGAGACTATCAGACTTATATCAGACTTGTCTTCCCATCATAGATTACAGGACACTAACTGACACTAAAACACCTCTGGTGATTTTCCTTCGTGACTTTACATTGCTGAGATACGGTATAGTAGCACTACATGTACATCAACAAAATTAAGCCACACTGATGCAGTTAATTGGTTTTCTGATCAAAAAAAAATAATACTAAACTAGAAAATTAACACTGAAACAGAGTCTGAGGGGGAAAACTGGACTTTGGTATGCAAAATTTCAGACAGTGAGGGAATCTAGTCAGATTCAAGTTTTCTTCCCAGCCCCCTTTTTTGTATTTTATTTTGACCTCTTCCTAGATTTTCTTCAACAAAACATTTCAGAGCCAAGGAAACAAGTTAGTGTAGCCCAAACTCCCAGCCAGTAAGTTTCTGATATCCTGACAGGAACCTGATCAAACCTGTCAGGACTGGATTTCCCAGTCAGCAGATTTATTCCCTCCTGGTCTGTTTACATTTCAGCCCTCTTAGGGGTCCATGTTTGTAAACAAACAGCTAAAGATGACACCTTTGGGCAACTCGATCATGTATGAGGTCGGCTGGTAAGAAAATATCGGTGTCACAGGAAGATATCAACTCAAGTGTAACAAAAAGAAGTAGAGAAACATCTGTAAATATTGTTTCATCGCCCGACTCAAATTTTCCTCCTAGTCGTCATTTTTCATTGTCTCTTCTTGCTGAGTTTTACCAGTAAAATTTTACCTGAGAAGCAGAAGAATAACTTGTTGTGGCCGTAATTGTCGGGCTTATGTTACACAAAGCCGGGTTTCCGGCGCCCAAACCGACAACAGAAATCCAGTTTTTCCAGATTCCTGCGGATGGTTTATCGGCGCAGCCGCTGTGTCTGTCCGGCCGGTACAATAGGGGTAATCTGGGGGACAATGAACCATATTTATCATCTATTTGTAATGAGATATGCCAGGCTGTAATCCGACACCTGGACAGTGTCAGCTGACAGGAAAGGTGGGGACAAAATTGGAGGCTGACTTGTGGACAGGGCATGGGGGGGGGGGCTCTGGGTACAAAACTGACAGTAACATATCTTAATAAAACTAACCAACAGTAACTCATGTTGGCGGGTAAAATATAACACA
The DNA here is from genome assembly GCA_013266295.2 of Branchiostoma floridae x Branchiostoma japonicum. Classification (NCBI taxonomy): domain Eukaryota; kingdom Metazoa; phylum Chordata; class Leptocardii; order Amphioxiformes; family Branchiostomatidae; genus Branchiostoma; species Branchiostoma floridae x Branchiostoma japonicum. The sequence goes on along the minus strand of CM023836.1, from coordinate 64,296 downwards.
GGTCTGTACAAGAACATAGCAACAAGTTAACCTCACACACCTGGGTAAAATTAGGGCAACACAAGTTAGAGGCTTCACAACTTGTGGTGGTGAAAGATTCTAACACTAACAGAAAAGCTGGATATGGGCACATGTCAAAACCACACAAATGGAATCTCCCGCCATTTGTAGCTATTCCTGATTTTACCAGCAGAGTAACCGACAGCTGTCCATCAGCCGTGACCTTGGGAAGGCCGGTGACCTTCAGGAAGCAGGCGAGGCCTTGGTCTGGGGAAGGACAAAGGAGCGTTAGCGCTGTGTCCCGAGGAAGCGGCTTTGAGTAGAACCGAAAGGCTCCACAATAGAACCTGGGCACACGTCACGCTGCGTCACCGACAACAGGAGGGCCTCTCTTGCTTTCACACAGTTGCCATGGCAACCATGGGTCCTCCACAAGAGGCTGGAATCATGGGTATTGTGGGCCGGTTTGTTTAAACCACACCGCCACCCACCGAGCCAGAACAGCTTCACTGCTGATAGAAACCAAGTCTGTACCCACAGTTCTAGGGAGATTCAAATATTCCTCCCAGCCCTTTTTTTTTACAAAAACAACTTCCAGTCTTGCCAAAACTTTAAATGTCCGAGAACCAAGGAAATAAACTTGGGACGGCCTGACTGTCCTCCGCACAAAATTCGCTGTCATTTCCCAAAATCTCACGAGTTCAAAGCAGATATACAGACAGGCTGGCTGGAAATGCATGAAAGTTGGGAGTTCAGTGATGGAGGAACAACATAACCCTGCGATCACAGCAGATTCTATAATCATGTCTGGTGCCCAGTTGTCCTGATGGAGGCCAACTGACAGTTCCATGGTTGCCATAGTTACCGCGGAACCTGTGACCCTCTTCCTTCAACAGGTAACAAACAGCTGAGATAAGAGACACCTGACCTGCGACCTGCGACACCTGACCTGGGGGGCCACATATGGCACCAGGATGGGCTGCACCCAAACTGTCAGGCTTATCGCACCAGAAACCACCAAACTCTTGCTCTCTAGTCTTATCAATTATACATGTAGCCGGGCACAGCAAGACAACAGACATTTCTACCAAACTCCTAGTACTACTCTCTCAAGTTTTAAAAACTATATATATATATAGCTGGGCAGAGCCAGACCCCTCCTCTCCAGACTTATCAGGAAACTAGAAGTCACAGGACATTTCTACCAAACCCCTAGTACTACTCTTTCAAGTCTTATCAATTATACATCATGTAGCCGGGCAGAGCAGGACAATTCTACCAAACTACTACTCTCAAGTCTTATCAGGTAATGGAAGTTAGAAGTCACTGGACAGTTCTACGAAATTCCTAGTACTACTCTCTCAAATCTTATCAGTGATAGCCGGGCAGAGCAAGACACCAGACAATTCTACCAAACTTCTACTCTCTAGTCGCTGGAACAATAGCTTTGTTCAATGGATGCTGAAGAAAAAGAAAGTTCAAATATAACTGTTGCTACTCCCTGCATAGACAGAACACTTCTCTTTGAATTTGAAGGGCTCCTCAAGGTCAAGTAGAGTGAAAGGGGGAGGGGGGCATGTCTGTATCCCAAGGTCGTCCAGCACCTGCCGTGGGATGATCCCTGCTAATCCAGTAAACCCCCCGCTTCTGACATCATCCTTCCAACAACAAACACAGAAACCCCTGCAAACCTCACACAGTTCTGCAGCCAACCCCACGGTGTTCTGCTAAACCCATACCTACCATAACAATCACGCAGGTTCTATACATGAACGGTTATTACGGTAACGTTATAGATAATCTCCAGAAGCCACCACTTCAGTAAAAAAAAACCTGGTGTAGCTGCAGGGGCGTTTGTTAGCTTTTCTTTCCTCCTGATGACGTGATGTCAAGAACTGATTTAGTCTGGCCAGGGGACAAGAAACTTAAACTCCAACTTTAGCAAAATCACCATGGCAGCCATGTTCCTGACATTGAACTGTGATCACTAGTGCACTGAGGTCAGACTTTCACACATCACACTGACTGATGACAGTTATATTTTCTATCTGCTACATAAACATAGAAAAAACATTACCATTAAAATCAACACCACAGCTCATCTTACTGTAAGTCAGAAGTTTTACAGAGCACCTGTTGTCAGTAATGCCTGGTTTGCGGTTACTTTTTCCCGAGTGACTCAACGATTTGTGGAAAAATGACATTTTCCTCTGTCATCTGCAGTGTGGCATTTCATTATCTCATTCAGACATATCTAACGAGCCATTGTCTCGTTAGCGTGCTATCTTCGTGTTGTTTCTGTCTCCACATTGCCTCATTAGCCTGCTATCTGTGCATTGTTTCCAGCGCCGATTGTTTTGCGTCGTGCCATCTGCACATAGCCAGCATTCCACTTGTCTCTGCCCTTGTTCGGGGCAGAACCAGGAACGAACAATAGCACAAAGCAACCTACACCACACGGCTCGAAAACAGCTACACCACACACTACAGCTTATACTTACACCACACACTACACCACACCTTACACCACACACTACACCACACCTTACACCACACATTACAGCCACATCAGGGAAGCAGGAACCATCAACACCGCACAACCACGTGGCATTGTTCCATTGTTGCACCACTCACAACACACCTGCTGCACAGCTAGAACACAACTTACACCACAACTTACACCACACATTACACCTCCATATACTACAGCTTATATTAGTTATAATATACCACACACTACACTGACTACAGCCATGTTAGCGTTGCCACATCAACAGCACACAGCAACGCAGCATTGCTCTCAGTCTAAACTATGGCGTATCATATTGGTGGGTTTTATATCCATATCATATATGTGGGGTATATGTATATGTATATCCATGGCATATATGTGGGTTGTTATATCTATGGCATATATGTGGGTGTTATATGAATATCATACATGTGGGTGTTATATCCAGGTATACACACACACCACCCTGACCCATAGCGTGAGTCCCCAGACTTTTCTCCCTGCTGTGCAGAGACCCAAACAGTTTACAGCAAACTCCCCGCCGTGCCGACCTGAACCTACAGACACCAGCGGGAGGTTAGTAAGCTGCACAGCTTCCCTCTCCTGACTCCCTTCTGTTCACAAAACTCATTTTTCAAGGACACAAACTTATTTCTGGGTTTATTGTTGTGAAGTCCACACAGTGAAGCTGAGTTTTATCTGGTTAATTAGTGTTTTTTTCAGTGGTTGGGTAACCGTCTCGTGTTTACTAAACATCGCCAGGCTGAGCCTTTGTTGGCAAAATGAGCCCGGCCGGCCAGCCTTCCGCTGATATGAACCGCCGGGATCCGCCGTTTCTGCCGCTGAAAAACTCTGCCGGCATTTTCCACATAACTCCAGCCCAGCAGACCTCCTTCCAGCGGCCGGGAAACAAACTCGGAGTTCCTGTCTGTCCGCAACACTTCATTCCCCCACTCTACACTAACCCGCCTGACGCAACACCAACACGGCGTCCTCAACACCAACACAATATCTGCAACCCAAACACCTCAAGACTCGGCCAAGGAAACAGCCCCTCAGACGGCTCCTTGGAGCAGAACGCGCCCTTGTTGTGTCAAGACGTGGCCTCCCAGCTGTCTTCCGTCTCAGCAGCCTCAGCAACACTTGGCTGCCTTGTGACAGAAACTGAATCTCCCTGCAGTCGGTGTAAATTCTCTGCAGGAATGTGGCTGCGGGAATGAGTCAGGACAGCCCGGCTCGTTTGCCTGAACCAGCCCAGACCTCGGGGGCCCTGCGATACTGTAGAGGCCTGGGAACCTCAGGGGCCCTGCCAGGGAACAGGCAAGGTGAAGTTTAAAGCCGGCATAGCGGAGGAAAGTCATGTCTGGGGTCTCCTGAGGGGGGAGGGGGGCAGCTGCCTGACAGGTTCCCCAGCAAACCTGGATCCTCGGGTTTCAACCCTGGGAAAACACGAAGTTTGTACAGAACAAACCGCAGATCAGATCAGGCTTACTGTTTGCCTGTAGGTTTGTAGGAGAATGGTGGGCAGCCACTGGTATAATGCTGAACTGGAGAGGGTGGAAGGAACAAGTTTTATCTGATACCGAGTTTTGGGGATGTGGTCAGATCCAGTTTCCTCTCAGGTGGATTGTTCTCATCTGGAGGGATGGGAAGTTGGTTTGGCCTGCCTGGAAGTGTGTAACTGTAAGGGTCTCTGAGGGAAGTGTGTAACTGTAAGGGTCTCTGAGGGAAGTGTGTAACTGTAAGGGTCTCTGAGGGAAGTGTGTAACTGTAAGGGTCTCTGAGGGAAGTGTGTAACTGTAAGGGTCTCTGAGGGAAGTGTGTAACTGTAAGGGTCTCTGAGGGAAGTGTGTAACTGTAAGGGTCTCTGAGGGAAGTGTGTAACTGTAAGGGTCTCTGAGGGAAGTGTGTAACTGTAAGGGTCTCTGCATGCCTGTTTGGCAGGATCCCCCCATGCAGACCCTCCTGTGTGGCTGCAAAACTGACAGGAATATTGGATCATCAGCTCCAGGGACGACTTTGGGAAAACGGTGAAGTTTGAACCTTCCCAGAATGGAGCAGGAAGGAAGACAGTATTTGTGTGCTGCTCATTACCTAATTATAGAACTATGTTGCCCCGGAAACCATCTCTACTGATTACCTCATTATAGAATCATGTTACCTGGAAACTATCTCTATAGATTATCTCATTATAGAACTATGTTACCCCGGAAACCATGTCTATAGATTACTTCATTATAGGAGTATATATCTGCCCCCTTTCAATCTCACCACTTCATTATTCAGATTACCCATAATCCCATTTAGTTGAATCCTTCCAAGAATGGCATGCTGGGATTGCGACTGATCCACTGCCTTAATCTCCCATAATCCCCTGCCAGTCACCCAGAGATAACTTATTAAGCTTAGTAATAATAGTTTATAATAGTTTATTGCATCTTCGTGCCTGTGTGCTAACTGCAAGTGAAGAAGTGATACATGTACATAAAGTGAGTGAGTGTACATGTGAGACATACCATGAGGGTTACACTACGTTGTAATGATGCACAGAAAACTGTGATCAGGTTTGGGGGAAACCCTTTGCGGGGTGTTTGCGGACGTGCGAACTCATTACCCAACAACAACACGGCACAATAGGCACAACTGCTTCCTAATTCCTCAATTTAAACTCACAAAGGCCCATCATGAAGCCATTCTGCTCACAATTACCTGCCCTGTTGTCTCCTTGCTCTGCCTGGAAGTATCTAAGGTGTTTCTAATGAGAAAGATTAAAAGATTAGACCCTGTTTGTCACACCTGCAGTGACAACACCTTACAGGTGAGGCACCAGCACACCTGTCCAGCCCAGAACTCATTTCCGCAGTGGACAATAGAAAGTTAAGCCCAACGCTGCACAACAAAGAACCAATCCAGTGAAAGTAACTGACTGACATATTAGCTCTTCTGACAGCCTGTAATTCTGACCTTTGGTTAAAACAGGGCAGTTTCAGGACAACAACAGGATAACTACAGGCCAATAACAGGACAGCTACAGGACAACTACAGGACAACAACAGGATAACAGCAAGAGAGCTACAGGACAGTTTCAGGACAATAACAGGACAGTTTCAGGACAATAACAGGACAACAGTGTTTTACACGTAGATTTAAGCAGGATTTGCAGCGACAGATGAACTAGTCCACAGGAATGTGCGGAATTCCTGACAGGAGTCGTCAGGACGGGAGTCGTCAGGGTTTGGAAAAGTCTCTTCTGCCACCTGCAACGTCGCACCTTGTCAGGTTCTGATTAAGAAAACTGAGCCTGAAGTACAATGTATGCTGCACCTTGGCTAAGGTGTGGTTTATAAAACAGCCTGAGTTCTTCAGCCTGGAAAACTTGTGTTTGTTGGTATTTTTACCTGCAATCTTATAATTTCTTCTGCCGACAGCAGGTGGGCATTTTGAGACGGGAATCCTGTGCCGGACTATGGTGGTCTCAGGTTGGGATCATCAAGTGAAATATGAAATGAATGAATGATCAGACACACATCTACATTCTCAAACTGAGGAACTTCAATAAACTCAACTGAACTTCCTAAAAACTACTAAACGCTACAAAATAACAATCAGGAGATAATACAACAATGGAGTAATTCTTTTTTTTTTTTAATTTTCTGTTTTGCTTTTTCCCCAGACTTCTTGGTTTAGAAAAGCACAGGTGAAATTTGATTTTGGACAACTGGTTGCTACAATGGCCTGTTGCCATGGTAACCTGCCTGAGGTGGTGGTGTCTCACCTGCGGTGGCCAGGTGTGTATGAGGTGATTAACATCCGTTTTAATCACCTGTGGGACCACCCACCGTGGCCACAGGTAGGAAAGACACGGCCACAAGTAGGGAAACAGGTAACCGTAAAGCCACAGGCAGGGAAACGCAGTGGAACCCGTGGTCTTTAACCTTCTCCCTGCTGCCTAACCCCATAACCAACACAAATTTGGTGCCAAATATCTCCCTTAGCATGCCTAAGGTTAACATGACAGGCTGTATAAAGCCTAACTCTGACCAACCCTGATATTTAGAACACTAACACAAACCAACAGGTATAGAGCGAACTGTAACAACATTTGGCAGACGTAAAATCACCACATGACGGGTGTGTTTGTGTTGTAGAAACTGCCGAATGTTTGTTTAATCTCAGTTTCCAAACAGCAGAAATCCCGACTTGGCATTTTCCCCACAACTTCAGCCCAGTTTTCCCTGGGATTAACACTGGGAGCAGGCGATGACAGATTCTCCCAACTAGCGCTGACACGTGTCCATACAGGAAACAGGGGAGTGACTGCAGCACAGTAGGGAGAAGTGAGGCTTGACACAGAAGCTGGTTTGTACCAGACTTGTCTCTGATACAAAACTGACACTCAAGGACGTCATTTGATAGTGTTGGAAAACAAACTAAAAACTGTATCAACTTTTCACCAACATAACAATGGACACTGCTCTGAAGTCACAGAAAAAACATTTCATGCTTCCAACTGGTAGTGGAAGTTTTGACCATAATTACAGCTCGCTAAACAGACAGTGTTGTTGAAATGTCTCCAATATGGAGTGCACACCTGCATACGTTCTTATATACACATATATACACACAGCCTCACATAGTATATACATTATACACAAAACATCCTGGCCTATTCACATATAATTATCTACTGTACCATTCCTCACTACTGTACTACTGATGGAAGGAGCTTTTCAGCATCTTACTAGCTTTGAGTCACCTTACAGGCCACAAGACACTCTACTGTACCAACAACAGGTTCCTTCAAGACACTAAGCTCAAACTGGTAACCTTCAAACTGCCTTCAAGACTCTAACTACAAACTGGTAGTGGTAACGTACAAACTGCCTACAAGACTCTGACCACAACCTGTGCCTTACATTTACATCAGGGAACCTACAACTGTCTTAAGACTCTGTGCCTTACAACAGGGAACCTACAACTGTCTTAAGACTCTGTGCCTCACATCAGGGAACCTACAACTGTCTTAAGACTCTGTGCCTTACAAACTCCTTCCAGACGTCCCCTGCCTGCCAGACAGGTGTGTTTTGCCCCGAGGCTGCTGCCAGAGAAAAGCCTGAGATCCCAGATAACCACATTTATGACTTCCTGCCGCCTGTAGTCTTACAGAAACCACGGCGTAAATTAGAGTTTAATCGGGATGTTTCTCCTGACATGTTTGGAGAGGTTTTCCCAACACCTCGTTACGGTAAGCGGGCCAGGTTTGGGGCCCATGGGGCCGCTTGTGGGGCCACGGGGCCGTCCGTGGGGCCCACCAGCCTCCAGCTGAGCAGTTTACTCACAAATCCTGCGTGTTTCCAAACTAGGCCAAACAGCGGCCCTGGGAACCCTGAGAATTGTGCTGCTCGTCCCGACGACCTTTGCCCCCACCCCTATTATTACTGTTGATGTCTCCGCGCGGGGATGACAATGCGCGGTGTCGGATGTCGGTTATTAAGGTGCGCGGACACACCTGGCCTTTGTCCGTGCTCAAGAGCCCGGGAGTTCTGTTCCAGGGCGATAAAAGCCTGACGTGTTGCAAAAACTGTGGCCAGGAGTCGAGTTTCGCCGCACAAAGGGCTGTGGCAAAAACAGGGCGGCTTGTTACGCCTCCCTAACCCCGGACTGTAAACAGCCAACATTTCGCTACAGTCGGAGCAGCTGACGTCACATTCCGACACACAACTCAAAATATCACCTGCTGGGGCCCTTTCTAGGGGGTGGGGAGCTTCCCCTGGGGTACGGTGGGGACTTCCCTAGGGCGGGGTGACTTCTCTCACTGAAGGTTGCCTATAAAGCCCCCCTGTCATCACCTGAAGTGGTGCAGAACACAAGGTGCTTTATTATAAGACAACCAGAACTGATTCCACCTCAAACAAGCAGGACAGGTGGGGGAAATATGCGCCACCTGGTGCGCTTTCTGAGCTCACATTTTCTGACAACTTGAAGAGTCAGGGGGAGGGGGGTGTTAGTCAGTAACGTATCTGCAAAGTGACACAAGTCCATCCTTTTATCTCCTGTACTTCCCAAGGTTGAGTTTGTGTGCTTCCTCGTGTCCTACTGAGGATCCAGTTTGTTTTGCTGAACAGAATTTGCCTGTGGTTTCCCAAGGCCCCTGAGGTGTCAGGAGAACAATGAGATTTGCCTGTTGGTTTCCCAAGGCCCCTGAGCTGCTCTAAGAACAATGGAATCTATTATCCTTTTCATTAAGGCTGATCTGCCAGTAATCTGCCCTGACATGGAGGAGCTCGGCCGGCTGGCTGAAAATTCCTTCAGTAAAACCCCTAACCGCAGGAATGATGGGAAATAAGCAAGGGAACATGGGAAGACTTCATATGATGGTTTTCTTTTTGACAAATTATTCATGAAAATTCTGACCAAAGAAAACCTGACACACAATAAGACTCTTGCTAAACGCCACCCCCATTATTTTTATAGCAGAGCAAAGTCTTACTGAATAAAGCTTATGTAAGATGATAAGAACACTGGTACAAAAGCTGCAGTTTTAGTCTCAAATATAAAAGTCTGGCTGTTTGGCAGATTTGGCAGGTCGTGCAGCCTCCAGACTAGCAGCTTCTGGGCGAGCGGGCAGCTCGGGTTTCACTGGGACAAAATCAGCTGCTTTGAATCTAAAATTCAAATTTCACACTCAGACTGGGAGTTGCCTGTGCTAGATCCTGTTTATTTCAGTAAAAGGAAACATTTAGTCTGAAAAAAAGAACAGCTGAAAAAGCTCTTTTTACTGAGGTTTGTCAAAAAAGCTTCATAAACCACTAAAATCTGTCTAGACTCGAGTTTATCCTCCAGTCAAGGTGACAAGCTGGCAGGAAAGCACACACCCCAGCTACCCCCCCACACCACCACCACATTCTGCATACACAATACTTATTCCTTAGTCTACTAACCTTTCACTAAATCCAGGCAACTGCCCTGAGACAGCTTCCCTCCCGCCCGCTGCCCACAGTTGCAACAGTTTACTTTACAAACAGACACACAATCGGCACTCGTGTACTGCTGAACTCACACAAAGCACGGCATGTTCTTTAACAAAGACACAAATGTTCTATTTGCCGACTGTCCTCTCCAACCTGCCAGACTCCGACATAACAAAAACCTCTGTGTCAAACACGCAAAGCCTCACTTCAACACAAATTCTCTTCAAACGTAAACTGAAAAACGTCCCACTGCTTGTAAAAAGGAGCTTAGGTCACCTCCGTGACATACTTTTCTCCACCACAAATCCTGTTTTATCTGAAGTAGAAATTGATAAACTCTTGGCTTGTCTTCATGAATTGTTAACCTACTAAAAAGCAAAACACCTGCTGGAGGATTGGGATTTCGTGTGTGTGAAAAACTATAAATTAACCTCAAGGGACCTAAAAATCAAACAAAAATTTCAGGTAGTAGACGGAAAAATCATATCACAGGGTCACATTTTTCTGTCCAAGAATTTGTACTACATATCTTCTGACATATTTCTAGGCCTTCAATTTTTCATCTGCAGAAAAACCCTGATGGGGAATTGGAGCGATAGTGAAATTATCACACACCCCATTTTATTGGAATGAAGAAATGACAAACTCTCCTGGCTTGTCTTTGCGAGATTGTTAAACTACTGAGAAAGCGAAACACCTGACCGGATTGGAGTGATTGTATTTGCCAGTAGGACTACAGGAGAGTTGGCGGGATTATATTTGCCAGTAGGACTACAGAAGAGTTGGGGGGATTGGATTTGCCAGTAGGACTACAGAAGAGTTGGGGGGATTGGATTGCCAGTAGGACTACAGAAGAGTTGGGGGGATTGTGTTAGCCAGTAGGACTACAGGCGGAGTAGGACAGAAGGATTATATTTGCCAGTAGGAAGAGTCCCCTCAGGCGACCATACATCAGGGCTGACAGCTCTGCTCTAGAACAGCTCAGCTGTCATGCTGATGGATGGCAAGGTCAACCCAAGGTCACCACTGCTGTCTGACATGTGACCCGCTAGACTGGTACTGCATGCAGCGGATTGTTCACTACTCATAACCCAAGTGCGCCACTGACATCAGCAACAGGTGCCGTCAAATCCCCCCATACAGGGGGAGAATGGACTGGTCCAGACTCCCCCTACAAAGTGGACTTGTCCACACACACACTTACACACACACAAACATACACTCACAATAAGTCACATACTCGATCACACGCACACATGCACACACGTACATTCATAGTCACACACACTCAGTCCTGCTGATTTTCAAAGTTAGGGTATTTATTCCCATATTTCCCAGCTAATAAAATAATGTTGCTTGTGATTCGCTTCTGGATGCATAAACCTGCATACTTGCTTCAAGTTTCCAGTAGAAATGCAGGTATCCTGTCCACTTTCACCTGTTGAACTTGAAAGTACTGTTAGCCCCTGGTTTGGGGTCGTGGGGAACCTATGCCCATTTTTACAGGGAACATTCAGAGTTGGTATAATATACATGGTATCTATAGCTTTAGTCATTATTTATTTGTAGGGATAATTTTGGAGGTCCCAGGGGTTGACAGACAACACAAATCTCTGCCCTGCAGGGAGCCTGCTGGTCCCAGACCCAAGGTCCATCCTGGCAGTGTCAAGTAGCAGGTCATTCATCACACAGTGGTGCCCCCTCCATCCATCCATCCATCCATCCATACAGCAGTGTGTCCTATTGTGGGCTGGCATTTCTGGCCTTTCTGGCCCTGTGTAAGTGGCACCTCGCCTTTCCAAGGGGTGTGTGGACTGTCATTGGAACTTCATGAATCAACCCCAAGAACAAAAGCGACAAATTTGCGCTTCAAAGTGTAGAAAATATTGTCATTGGGCTTCCTCATGTGTCGGCCTCCGTAATTATGTGGCCATAGTTTCGCCTAGACACCTTGTGTAAAATATATCTTGATATATTGCTTTTTACCCTGGTAGCACAGTGCGCACTACAAAATGTTTGCCAACATGTAATTTTGTATATGCCATGCCTGGGTTTAGAATCTAAACCTCTAGACTTGAATCTGGACCTGAACCTAGCGTTTACGTACACAGCACTAGTCCCTAGTGTAAAACTTGCCGGTGAACCCCCCTGGTGCATATCTGGTTGGTCCCTAGTGTAAAACTTGTCAGCGAACCCCCCTGGTACATGTTTGGTTGGTCCCTAGTGTAAAACTTGCCAGTGAACCCCCTGGTACATGTTTGGTTGGTCCCTAGAGAGCTGAAGCCAGAAGCCTGTGTTGCATTAGTGAGGGCAGTAGGGGTTGGCTGGGGGGCTTTTCTCATTCCAATATTCCTCCCAATCCTCCACCCTTCCCCACCTCCATAGGTAAGACTACAGCAGCAACACACAAGTACAGGGACGTTCCAAAACCAGCAAAAGGTAAACATATGCAAAACAGTTACTCAAGCAACTGCGTAGATTTTGAAAACTGTCAGTAACATCCACTACTTTTCGACTAGATGTCTAACCTTCATCGATGATGGTCAAACATAACGTTCATCTGATGATGTACTACAAAAAGAGCACATATGTCTCCAACATGGCCACCAACAGGTGGGAGTGCTAGTCTGATTCTGGTGTGGAGGAATTTGCCCCCCTCCCCCCTGCCTGATTATACAGCCCACTTCTGCCTTTTCATGACCCCTACAGGGTAACTACAGGCTGCACCAACTTCAAAACAGACCAGGCCGTCCTCATTTGCATCACAAACGTGCCAGGCCACAATCCCTCTCCCCAGCAGCCTCTGTTCCGCTCACAACCCACCATTACAGGAGCGGGAGGGGGGCACCACAGCAGACAACAGTCGGAGTCGATGCAAAACCTTTTGAATGTTTGTTCAGGCACGTACCCTGCCGGTACATGTATGGTTTTGGGCAGGTAAATTCTGCAATAGTGAGTGTAGACGTGCGCTGTAGTTTTTATCCTGCATTTTGTTATCAAGTTGCTTAGGTGAGATCAGGAATAGGGGCAGGTCGTGACCTCTGTGACCTGGAACAGCAGGGTGACCTGACAGCTCTTCCAACAGCTGGCATCACTCCCTACTCCACATCAGTCTGATTTGGGTGCAAAACTTGAACTGCTTGAAGTTTTTTTCCCCTCAGGAAATTTCTGTACAGCCTGAATGTTACATACTTCTGCAGACACAGTTATAACTGCCCATCCCAAACCTAGTGGGTAGGAAGTTATTTGAGTACAACAATTATTTAGTTTCTCTCTACATTCTGGCCAGTTTTCCAAACAGTTTTACCAGGAAACTCAGACTCAGAGTCAAGCCATCTCGATGTATTTATTTGTTTCTGAACAGTCCGACCAGAGCGAGGCAAGCGGAGTATTTCTGCAGACTGTGAGGATGTGTGTTATCTGTGAGGATGTGTGTTATCTAGTCTGGGCAGACATTGCTAGGTATGATCAACACACACACACAAAACAAGTTTTATATCAGACCTGACAAACATCAACAGACAAAAACAACACCATCCTTCCTGTCCTCTAGCTCTGATTTTAGTCAGTTTGATTCATGTTTGACCTTGGCTCGCAGATCCACCATGTTTTCCCTGTGACCTTGGCTGGTAGAGCCGACTTCCGTCCCTCAGACCAGCTCAGACTAAGGCCGACTTTAGACTGACGACGGTATACGATCGCACGACAATCGCTGTGGGCGACGGCTGACTTTAGACACAGGGGCAGGCAGCGTGGCGGACACCCGCAGCGCAGGCTAGCGCACGTATGACCCTCATTGACATCTTGCCGCGCGAATTCAAAATGGCGGGAGAACCGCTGTTTTTCGTCATGCTGCAGCAGATTGTCCTTTTTCTGCTTTTAACTCGTGCTGCCATGCGGGCGAGACGACGAGTACGTGCCCAGCAAAGGAGGGCTATGAGGCGCATGGTACGAGACGAGCAATACCCGGGTTTGGACCCGGCGTTCGGTGCTGCGGCCGGCCTGGCCATTATGGAAGCCAGGCATGTGGATCGGCGGTTCGGTTCGTACCGAAGAAGTAACCATTGGTGGCAGAGGATCGCACTCACGTTTGACGACTTTCAATGGTATAGGCGGTTTAGGATGAGGAGACCTACGTTTGTTTTACCTCCCACTTCCTTCGCCGGCGACGGTTCACTTTATACGGGGGAAACTGCGTGTCGGACCCCCCGCTGAAGGATCGCACGATAGGGTCCGAGGTGGTAGTGACGACGATTCGAGGATTACCGTCGTGCGACTATTTTGATCGTGTTTAGACGGTGATAAAATACCGTCGCCGGCAACATCTTGACGATAAACATTCGTACGACTATCGAACCGTCGTCAGTCTAAAGTGCCCGTAACCCGTCGTCTGTCTACAGCAAAATCTGCCCAAAGCCCAGCTTACGGCACCAACAGCAAGGTCAGAGGAAACAACACAGCCTCTCAGCAGCCTTCTCTCAGGGCTGCAAGTAGGGATTATCCATAGCCTGGAAATCAGCCAAGGTAGGACTCTCCTACAGAACACTACGTGCCTCTCCACATGCAGGTCTGGTGCAGGAGAATGATGGCTGCAGTGTGTATTTTGTGCGACCAGGTCAGTCCAGTTATCACACAGTCGCTCCACCATGCGGTAGGTCCCCACTGCTGAAATTACTGGAAAAATAAGCAAGGGACCATCCAGACTTCACATAGGGGAGGGGCAAGAAAGCAAGGGACCATCCAAAATTGACATGGGGGATGTGAGTCATCACACAAAAACTCATGAACACTTCTGGACTAAAACTATCAACAAATCCCCCCCACACACAATGGACTGTTCTGTGGGCATGTTGGCCTGTAGGTGTGAAATGTGCCCCACAATGGGCCGTTCCCCTGGGGAGAGGATTTTCACAGTTTTGGTGAGGGTCTTGTCACCTTGCTAAGCAGGGGGTGGGGAAGTATCACCTAGCTGGGCCCACTACAATAGCTACAACGGGAGATTACAACTTTAATGACTTACTGTTAACAACATTCTAATTAATCTGAAGCATTTCAACACAAGGAAAAATGAACTTACCCAAATTTGACAAATCCGGGTATCATACAGTTGAAAACTGGGGAAAGTCCTTCCCAAGAACAAATATTGTGCAGGAAGCCGGGCTTGTCTGACTCACCCAGCAAATAACCTTTACTTACTGGCTGTTCCAAAAACACAGCAATGAGTCAGAGTTCCCGAGGTCTATGTTATTCACCAACCACAAAACTCCCAAAAACACCACTTGACCTTTCACCCAAAGTACTACAGTACTTTGTAAGATATGATGATGATGACTACAGTACTAATAGATAAGAATATGAAACAACATCTCACAATTCTAACCTAACTGGTTTAAAAGGTTTACTCTACAGTATACAGTATACAGCCTGGACCAGCACACTACAAACCGCGCTGTTCCGATCCTCACACCAACCTGAGGAACAAGGCAAACGTTGCCATGACGACGTCCCCATGCGGAGTCCGGACATGTTTGCGGACAGAGCCAATATTTGGGCCGGTAAAAAGCAGAGTTTGCCTGTCTGTGTGTCGGACGGGTGCGAGGCGTGGGGAGGAGAAAAGTTTTCATTCCTGAAAATGTCCTTTTTTTGCCTCGTGATTCCAAACAGGGAAACCTGGGAACTGTTACGTACACGCTGATGATATAACGGCCGCTCGACCAACAACTATCTCACCTCCCCATTCACCCTGACGCAAGTTTCTCTGGTGTGTCCCATACATGGGTGTAACCTGATCTGGTGTGTAACCTGATCTGGTGTGTAATCTGATCTGGTGTGTAATCAGATCTGGTAGGGCAGTGACAATGGCACAGAGGGAAGCCACTGACAACACAGCACTTCACACACCGTCTGGGGAGGGGAGGAAAGATCTCAACTTGTATCTGTTACTCTGTCATGGCAAACTGTGGTTCCATGCTTGTACATCTGTGAAATTTCTATTCTGTTCTGCAGAATGGACTCCTTGCCTGGAACTGTTGCTGTTGCTTCACCGTCCACGAGACAAGAGTATTGACTGTGGAGTTGTGCAGCCCAGAAATTTGGGTTCTCAAGTGAAAATTGCTTTGTTTGAAGTTTAGATTTGTTTGATTGACGAGTTTTACTAACACAAACTGTGATGCTAATCCTGACGCTGACAAGTTTGGACTGCGGTACAGGAGCTGTGGTACAGGAGCTGTGGTACAGGAGCTGTGGTACAGGAGCTGTGGTACAGGAGCTGTGGTACAGGAGCTGTGGTACAGGAGCTGTGGTACAGGAGCTGTGGTACAGGAGCTGAGGTACAGGAGCTGTGGTACAGGAGCTGTACTGTCCTGAGCCTTCACAGACAGCAGAGAGAAACATTACCTGCCAGATCATGCCCCTAGTTCCGCCCTGGCCTGTAATAGCGGCGGCTTTAGGGCTGCGCCGCGTTTCTCGTCTTCTGCACAACAAAAGATATAATCACTCTGCCACCTTGTCATGCAAACTACCCAGCATCCCACAGGGACCGGACGGCACAATCAACTCAGCACTTCTCAGTTCTCTCTACTGTACAGTGCATATCATAACATTATAATATGATAACAGCACTGCTCCATAGCTATATGCCTGCCCAATGTTACAAGTATTATATAGTGTACAGTCCTGTATATACGAGCTCTGACCTAATACTGTAGGCGACCAGTCGCCATGTTTCTCCCACTCTTGAGAACCAGCCCAGAAAGCTGCCGTAGTAAATTGGGACCAGGTTTGGGGCAGGTTGGGTTGCCAGTTTGGGTTCCATATTGTGTCTGCTGGGAAGCTGTTCTTCTTCAAGCATGCAGGCAATATTCTGGGGTAGCGCCTGGGTCACCCTGGATTCCAGCCTAGGTGACCCTGGGTTTCCAGCCTGGGTGACCTTGGGGTTAGGGTCTTGTTGACCTTGGGGCTAGAGCCTGGGTGACAAACTAACTAGTTAGCTAAGTTACAATTTCACTGTAGCCATACTTGGCAGCAATATAGCCATATATAAGCAACACTAACTAACCAACTAACTAACCAACTACCTGTGGGCCAGAGCAAATCATGCTCCTGGTTGATGAACCCAAGCAGAGTTTTTTCAGCATGTCGCCATGATTTCCCCCTGTGCTGAGCTCAGGTCTAACACACTACAGGAATGCTCCTATCTCCTTTCCCTGCAGGATCACTTCTATCTAATGCTCCGATCCACACAAACACGCCACAATAAGCCATGTATGCAAACCCTGCGCACATTGAGTGGTGCATACACCAGGATAGTAAGTCAGCAAAAGTGGTACATACACCGGGATGGGCTGATTTTGTAGCATGTTCCCAGTGTTAGCACGGTTGTGAGAGGCCCATTAAGTGCAGGTTGTGTTACAGGGAGGAACAGTGGCCGGGGTTTGTGTGCCTGGCGCTTCGCAGCCGTGCAAACGTCTCGTCTCTACCCGATAACGCCACACGAACGCGGGCTGCTGCCGCTGTTAGCATTAGTGTATCGTTTACTGTTGACCAGAGTTCTACTGTGGCCCTTTTGCCTCAAACATAAACAGCCCGTCGTGTGCGCAGCTCGCTTGAGTTGGGCGCGTCAGAACGACTCTCAGCGTACGGACGAACATCCCGAGCCGTTTCCGAACTGAACCGTCACCTTTCACCCCCCAGGTTACACTTTCAGATTTACGTCGGAAAGCCCTCGGCGTGAAAGAACCATCGGTGTTAGCGAAACCGGGCTCTCCAACCCGACACAGCAACAAAGGGCAAAGCAAACAGCCCATTCTCCGCGTCCAATTCAAAGGCTCTGGCCGTAACGTATACAACATATCGCATGTGAGGAGCCGGGGAAGGCTATACAAGCAGTGGCTATCGGTGACTGGGAACGGACTCAACACTGGGCCACAAACAACCCAATCTCGCAGTATTAAACTTACTTGAACTACTTACACTGGGCCACAAACAACCAACTTTCTCGGTGTTAAACTCACTCCACCTGTACTTAACACTAGGCCACAAACAACCAAAACCAAACCAAACCTCAACTTGTCACCAAATCCGAACACAGACTTACTAATATACTGATCAGCACTACTGACCCCCCCCCCTTCCAGGGGGACCCTGATTTTGGACCTGCTAGTTTACAAAGCTGCGCTGAGCATGCTGAAAGGCCCTGTTTACTGTTTACTCTGAATTTTGGTGTTTACCCGAATTTTACACAATCAGTATCTATCTAAACTCTCGGGCTGGGGGCTTACACACGAAGCCTTAACTCTCATGTTGTAGTTTATTATAGGAATTTGTAGGGGGGGGGGGTACCCACACATGCAGGGGGGTGACGGGGGGAGGGGGTCCGGAGTTTTGCAGGCGGCTGGGTGTGACAGAGCAGACTGTCCAGTGCCAACCCGCGCTGTTTGGGAAACCAACACATAAATTATGATTGCTGTTTTTCTGGCACTTCCGTCCCGCCCATTTACAAACAACAGGCGCCCGGAGGATTGTAGCCATTTCTGTAGCCAAACAGTAACAACTTACGGGCAATCACTTCGCTACAATCGCTTCGCTACAATCACTTCGCGAGTCGCGACATTTTTTTCTGTTGGCTACATGCTTTAAAGTAACAAATAGAGGAATGTGGCAGACATCAGATTGACGTTCCTGAAATATTATAAGCAGACCCGGACGGGCGAGACTAGAGCCGACGTCACAAGTTTGATTGGCAGCAGAAGCTGACGGATCGGGACTGTTTCCAGCCATGTGTGGAAGTTTCCTGGCTAAACTCAACCGTGTCTAAGATATTCCTGAAGTTCGGGGGAACAAAGTTGTGATTCCCTCCGGGGGCCCTAGTGGGGAGCCGGGCGGCGGGCCGAGGCGGCGCTAGCGGGGGTTCGGGAAGGGACCCGCCGGGCCTGGGCCGGTAAGGCGGGCTGGCGGGTCTGTCCGAGTCGGTCTGAAACCTCCCCCCGCTCCGGAGCCCGGCAACACCGCGCCTGGAGGGACACAGCGCGGCGAGAGGCGACCCGCACCCCGCATGCAACAGTTGGCACCGCGCTGGTACCGCTCTAACTCCGGCCTGCCGCGCAGACTGGGACACTCGGCCTTACCTTGCGCTGTCCCCGCCGTCAGCAGCCCCGCTAACGCCACCAGCAGGGCCGTGGGTGTGCCGAGGGATCCAGCCATGCCGTCCCGGGCCTCTGCGCGCGGAACTGTCAGGAAAAACGGGCAGAATTCCGCCCGGCCGACCAGCTTCACTCCAGCCGCAATCCGGACAAAAAGTTTGTGGCTTCTGGCCCAGCGGGATGCGCAGAACCTACGCAAAACGGACTGTCCCGCGCAGGCACCCTGCTGCCTGCAGTGTACAGGTTCCGGCTAGAGGGCGCTCGTGCCTGTTAGAGGATCAGGCTTGCACGGAGTTCGATCGTAGATTTGATTGTAAGGTCTCAATCTTAAATCCCTTGGGAAAAGCACTCAATACATATTTCTTCACTTCACTCAGGTGAGAAGATAGCTTCGGTTAGGGACGTCCTCTCGGATAGCACGTAAACTACTCCCCCCCGTAAACCAAATACGATATAGAATATGGAAACTGCGTGTTATTCCCGCCCAAAGTAGACCACACATTAGCGGCCTCTATCGATTTAGTTTGAAAGCGCAGTATCAAGCTTGGCACGAACACCCCACTGACATTACAAGGTAGCAGAACACTATTATATATAATCTCCAAGTAGATGTTGCGGTGGTAAAATCGTTATCAACTGGCAAAGCACTATCCAATTGGCGAGACACTATCCAGCCGGTCACCGAAACATCTGCTTGGAGATAACAGAATACAGTCTGGGGATTTACGTGCTCAAGGACCACAAAGTGACTGGCATTGACCACGGAGGTTGCACACTGTTAGTGGGGTGCCAAAGAAAAGTACGAAAAACCAGTATGTTTCAGTTTAGGGTAACAGTTACCGTGACATTCTATAGTTACATGAAAACAATTTTTTTGCTGTTTTATAGGTGTATGAGGGCCTCCTTAAAATAGCATCCAACGGAGGTCAACAGTACTACAGCCAACTCTCCCCAACAGGCAGTTATATATTGACGCTTATTTGTATGCCGACTGGTTAAACCTCACTCTCCAACTCATGCCATCTGAAAGCCTGCTGAGTAAGTTGAGTAACTGGACAGGAACAGAGAGCAACTTTTGCCTGTTTTTTGAAGCTGAGTGTTCAAGCATGTAGACTCTGCAGAGAAAAATGTTGTGTCCTTAAAGAAATTTTCCCTCCCAGCATTTCCCATTTCATGAAGTCCTTTCACACTTCCGTAGGATGGGAATAAAACAGCCACACACGAAGTTTTGGGAACATCATTGTACTTTCTGGAACTTTTTCAATATTCTATGTAATCCAAGAGTCAAAGTTTTGACACAAAACTACTTTTCTGTATATTTACAAAATATACATGTACATCTTTCAACAGAACAGTGATCTTAGCAGCAGAAATCTCAAGTACAAAAATTCTCACTTCCTTACAATCTCATGTACATCTGGTGCATATTCTCAACTCTACAGTTGTGGAAAAACGAGGTTTACTAGTTTTACAAGTCGACATGATATACATTCAGCACTTCTGACCAGTGTTACTTTGGTTCGGGTGAGATTTATCGATAACAGATAGATTGTATTTATTGGTAAAGATTCAGTATTTACACTTCCAGCTCCTCCCTCCAAGACAATTTATCCACCTTGTAATTTCCCATTCTACACAGATGAGAAACCAGTTCCACTAGTCTGACTACAAATGCAAACATTTGTGATTACTGCCCCCCCCCGCTCATTTCCTCAGGATACATGAGGAGTTTGAGGCAGTGCGTTACTCCTCCCTGAACCTGATTTCCTTAAAGAAAGACGCAGCAGTTTGAGACGTTACTCGCCGCTGCCCTTCTTCTTGCCAGCCTTTCCCGTGGTCTGCAGCTGAGAGGCCATCGTGGCCTGGATTATGTCTCTCAAGGCAGCACCCTGAAACACACAACAAGGTCAACAATAAACACACAACACAGTCAACATTCATGTCTCTCAAAACCCTGAAACACACAACACAGTCAACAAATGTACAAAATGTCTCATATCCAACATGTCTGCAAAATGTCTTCGTTTGAAATGAAATTTCAAAGGATGTCTTGGCTGTTACTAGGCCAGATCTGAGGTAGAATTTGGCAAATATTTGCCGGTTTTAAGTCAGTTCTGATACGGCTGCTTGTAGAGGTGCCTCACCTGGTTGTCGGGCGTCGGCTGCATGCACTTCAGCTTGTAGACGGTGACTTGTCCGTCACTGGCACCTACCAACACACACTGCAGGGGGGGGGACAAAAACAAAAAAATAGTACAGGCTGTCCCATTACACAGTGTGCGTGTGGACTTGCTGGAGAGTTCAGAGTTTTTTGTTTGTTTGGGTGCTTACTTCAGAATTCAGTGTGAGATTTGTTTATTTGTTTGTTTATCTGTTTGTTTGTGTACTTACATCAGAGTTGCGTGTGAAGGCGATGCAGGACAGTTTGATGCCAGGGTTCGGCACGTTCACAATGATGGGATCCAACCTGCAGAGACACAGCCAGGGTTAGCCAGCAAACCTTTATCTGCCTACAGATCCTCAGGTAGCAGACAACACACAGCCAGGGTTAGCCAGCAAACAGGGTTATTTCTCACATACTGACTCTGGTAGTAGAAAACGCAGAGCCCTGATTCACATCTGTATCATTCTGAATAGCCAGTATAACCGCCCTTCGGCGTAACACGCCAGCTTCGCATGCACGCGGCGCAGTGGCAGCTGGCTACATTACACCGAACGAGCTCTTACACCTAACCTTTGAACGTCTAACTCTAAACATTGTTTAAAACTATCTAGTGGTGATGCCCCTACTGTACTTGGTGGCAGCGAGTTCAACTCTACGATAGTTCTAGGAAAAAATGAGTTTTTCAACACCTCAATCCTTGGTACTTTCTGAGCTGGTATTAAGTACTGCGGCTTACAGGGTCCACACAGAGCATCGAGCTGCCTTCATTCTTACTCAAAGAATCCTAGAAAGGAACTAAGAAGTCTTACGTGCTGACAGACAGATCCCAAATCTCCACGGCTCCTTCATTCACACAGCCGAACACAGTGGACGAGGCGGGGGACCAGCAAACATCATACACCGAGCGCTGAGGACAACAACAAACAACAACATTACTTATCAACAACAACACTACTTATCAAATCAACAACAACATGGCTACTACACTCCAGGGGACCAGCAAACATCGTACACCGAGCGCTGATGTCTAGCATTGTTCAGAACTGTTTACTTTGTGATGATGTTTTGGACAGCATACCAACATAAATATCCTATGAAATAAAGATCTTGGTAACAACAGGCACTGATAGAGTTTTTCACATGAAAGAATTTTCCTGTGAGACTTGAGAGACTTGAGACTTAAATCCTGTGAAGATTTATGATTCTCGGCTTCTCACCGTGGAAGAGAAGAAGTTGATGGCTGGTGATGTCATGTCATGTGACCAGAGTCGGACGCTCCAGTCTGCGCTGCAGCTCAGGAAGATGTCGGGCGCAAAGGGAGACCACGTGATCTTGTAGACTGGACCCTGAAACAGAACGGAAACAGGACAGGATCAGACTGGACCCTGAAACAGAACGGAAACAGGACATAATCAGACTGGACCCTGAAACAGAACGGAAACAGGACAGAATCAGACTGGACCCTGAAACAGGACAGAAACAGGACAGGATCAGACTGGACCCTGAATAGAACAGGACAGAAACAAAAATAATGGTCTTGTATAAAACAGGATGACTATAGGACAGAAACGAAAAACTACCGTGTGCCCCGTGTAAGAGTCCAGGTAACCTACCGTGTGCCCTGTGTAAGAGTCCAGGTACTGCTAACCTACCGTGTGCCCTGTGTAAGAGTCCAGGTACTGCTCGTTGTAGGAACAGGAACACTTGTGGATGTGGCCCTCCTCCGTCCCGGCCAGGTAGCTGCACAGGAAGCAGCAGAGCATTATGGGAAGGTCCAACACAGCAGCATTATGGGTAGGTCATGTGCGGCAACTGGTGAAATTACTGGAAGCTACTAAGTTACTCCATTGGTGTTTCCATGGCAACACAACAAAACTGCTAGGAACAGGTGGAGAAAGTGGAACTCACATGTTGGGGTCCTTGGCACTGAAGTCAAAGCAGAGTCCGGGCGCGAATCTGAAGATGAGACCTTCGCTCTTCTTGCTTCCCTCCTTGCCTTTCGCCCCGCCGGTTTGCTTCACAGCCGTTCTCTTCAACTTCATCAGGTCTGAAACACAGGAGGAGACTTCAGTGGTGGGAAGTAACACATGAAGGAGCCCTCAGCATTCTTAAGAAACACAGGAAGGAACCTTCAGAATTGGTAAGAAAGCCCTGGCTGCTGTACCTGATGACTCGAGTCCCTTGCGGATGGACCACTGCACCACTCTGCCGTCCGCCGACACCGACACAAGAACCTCTCCTCGCTCGTCCCCGTGGGCACCGCGGTCCCGCTCCACCCACTTCAGCTGCCACACTGGCGCCGAGTGCTTCCCCGCGTTCTCACTGGGAAACACAGACAAACACATTACACACAGCTGCCACACTGGCGCCGAGTGCTTCCCCGCGTTCTCACTGGGAAACACAAACAAACACATTACACACAGCTGCCACACTGGCGCCGAGTGCTTCCCCGCGTTCTCACTGGGAAACACAGACAAACACATTACACACAGCTGCCACACTGGCGCCGAGTGCTTCCCCGCGTTCTCACTGGGAAACACAGACAAACAAACCAACACACAAACACATTACACACAGCTGCCACACCGGCGCCGAGTGCTTCCCCGCGTTCTCACTGGGAAACACAAGCAAACCAACACACAAACACATTACACACAGCTGCCACACCGGCGCCGAGTGCTTCCCCGCGTTCTCACTGGGAAACACAAACAAACAAACACACAAACACATTACACACAGCTGCCACACCGGCGCCGAGTGCTTCCCCGCGTTCTCACTGGGAAACACAAACAAACCAACACACAAACACATTACACACAGCTGCCACACCGGCGCCGAGTGCTTCCCCGCGTTCTCACTGGGAAACACAGACAAACACATTACACACAGCTGCCACACTGGCGCCGAGTGTTTCCCTGCGTTCTCACTGGGAAACACAGACAAACAAACACACAAACACATAGCTGCCACACCGGCGCCGAGTGCTTTCCCGCATTCTCACTGGGAAACACAAACAAACACACAAACACATTACACACAGCTGCCACACTGGCGCCGAGTGCTTCCCCGCGTTCTCACTGGGAAACACAGACAAACACACAAACACACAAACACATTACACACAGCTGCCACACCGGCGCCGAGTGCTTCCCCGCGTTCTCACTGGGAAACACAGACAAACAAACACACAAACACATTACACACAGCTGCCACACCGGCGCCGAGTGCTTCCCCGCGTTCTCACTGGGAAACACAGACAAACAAACACACAAACACATTACACACAGCTGCCACACCGGCGCCGAGTGCTTCCCCGCGTTCTCACTGGGAAACACAGACAAACACATTACACACAGCTGCCACACTGGCGCCGAGTGCTTCCCCGCGTTCTCACTGGGAAACACAGACAAACACACAAACACATTACACATAGCTGCCACACCGGCGCCGAGTGCTTCCCCGCGTTCTCACTGGGAAACACAGACAAACAAACACACAAACACATTACACACAGCTGCCACACCGGCGCCGAGTGCTTCCCCGCATTCTCACTGGGAAACACAGACAAACCAACACACAAACACATTACACACAGCTGCCCCACTGGCGCCGAGTGCTTCCCCGCATTCTCACTGGGAAACACAAACAAACCAACACACAAACACATTACACACAGCTGCCACACCGGCGCCGAGTGTTTCCCCGCATTCTCACTGGGAAACACAAACAAACCAACACACAAACACATTACACACAGCTGCCACACCGGCGCCGAGTGCTTCCCCGCATTCTCACTGGGAAACACAAACAAACCAACACACAAACACATTACACACAGCTGCCACACCGGCGCCGAGTGCTTCCCCGCATTCTCACTGGGAAACACAAACAAACAAACACACAAACACATTACACACAGCTGCCACACCGGCGCCGAGTGCTTCCCCGCATTCTCACTGGGAAACACAAACAAACAAACACACAAACACATTACACACAGCTGCCACACCGGCGCCGAGTGCTTCCCCGCGTTCTCACTGGGAAACACAAACAAACCAACACACAAACACATTACACACAGCTGCCACACCGGCGCCGAGTGCTTCCCCGCGTTCTCACTGGGAAACACACACAAACACATTACACACAGCTGCCACACCGGCGCCGAGTGCTTCCCCGCATTCTCACTGGGAAACACAAACAAACAAACACACAAACACATTACACACAGCTGCCACACCGGCGCCGAGTGTTTCCCCGCATTCTCACTGGGAAACACAAGCAAACAAACACACAAACACATTACACACAGCTGCCACACTGGCGCCGAGTGTTTCCCTGCGTTCTCACTGGGAAACACAAACAAACCAACACACAAACACATTACACACAGCTGCCACACCGGCGCCGAGTGCTTCCCCGCATTCTTACTGGGAAACACAAACAAACCAACACACAAACACATTACACACAGCTGCCACACCGGCGCCGAGTGCTTCCCCGCATTCTTACTGGGAAACACAAACAAACCAACACACAAACACATTACACACAGCTGCCACACCAGCATTCTCCCTACAGACTGCACATGTATGAGTATGCTGTCAGACATTAGCAGCACTTTGGGAGTAAAATACATGTATAGAAAAGCTAACAATAGTACAGGCCAAAACCTGGCCTAGTCTACTTCAGAACAGGGGTGAGGATGGCAGAATAACCTACCTGTTCTTGACATGGTCCTGTCCGGACTGACTGGGGGAAGCAGGGGAGAGTCATTAATGCATGAAAGCAGGGGGGAGTCATTAATGCATGAAAGCAGGGGGGAGTCATTAATGCATGAAAGCAGGGGGGAGTCATTAATGCATGAAAGCAGGGGGGAGTCATTAATGCATGAAAGCAGGGGGAGTCATTAATGCATGAAAGCAGGGGGGAGTCATTAATGCATGCAGATGGGAGGGAAGCTAAGGTGAGATAGATTAGGACAGGTGAGGTGGGTGAGACAAACTTACAATTAAAGCTGTCCAGCACAGGTGAGACAAACTTACAAGCTGTCCAGCACAGGTGAGGACAGGTGAGACAAACTTACAAGCTGTCCAGCACAGGTGAGGACAGGTGAGACAAACTTACAAGCTGTCCAGCACAGGTGAGGACAGGTGAGACAAACTTACAAGCTGTCCAGCACAGGTGAGGACAGGTGAGACAAACTTACAAGCTGTCCAGCACAGGTGAGACTGGTGAGACAAACTTACAAGCTGTCCAGCACAGGTGAGACAAACTTACAAGCTGTCCAGCACAGGTGAGGACAGGTGAGACAAACTTACAAGCTGTCCAGCACAGGTGAGTCCTCTTGGCTCCTCACGTTGTAGAGGGCCACTGTTCCATCGTACAGCCCCACCTAGCAGACATGGGAGGAACTGCAGGTTCAGACTTTTGTAGAACTTTCATTTAAAAATAATATTATTGCGGCAAAACAACTTCATAAACAACACCTCGATTCTAACAACTGGCTGGAAATTTCATCTTTGCTTCCAGGCAGTGCCATTTGAACTGCAGACTTTTCCTGAGGTCGGACAGGCTGAAATTTCCCAGGACTCAGAACTGAACTTGTCTGGCTGGTACTCACCGCCAGCAGGCTGGGGTTCTGGTAGGAGAAGTCCATGCTGACCACCCCCGAAGCACAGTGGTACACTCTCTCTGGGTACTGCAAATACAACATTAGTAGGAAACGTGCAACAGCAACATGGGAAGGTTCTGGGTTTGAATCCCACTCAGGTGAAAATGTTTACCTAGTTTTTATGTGAACCTTCTCTGGGACATAAAGCTGGAGGTCCAGTGTTGAAGGAGAGCACAACCTTGAGCATGTTAAAGATAAGAATGCGTCCATAGATCAATACTACCCATCGAGTCTTGCTGCTGTTGCCAAAAACACTGCAGATGCCAAGTATCTATTTTTGCCCAAAGTGGGAAATGAAGTTCTCTCAAAGTCAAACATTTATTCACAGTAGTTTACACTGGTGTTAATGTTTGGTGTCACATTGGGGTTGATACCAAGCATTGGTAACTGTGTGCACGGTCTCACCTTGGGGTTCTTGAGAGACCAGCAGCAGGCCAGCCCACCCTTCTGGTCATTGAACCCAAACTGGCCGTAACCCACGGCGATCAGGTCCTGCGGACGGGAAATATCAGCACATATCAAACAACAGACTGTAACATTCTACTTTACATTTCAACCATCTTCCACAGCCTAACTCACCAGCTTAGCTTTGCTCAAGGACAGGCATGTAGTACTGTACTTTCTGGGACTGTTTGTTTGTTTGTTTGTTTACTTACTGGGTTGGCTTTGTTCCATGTCAGGCATGTAGTACTGTACTTCCTGGGACTGTTTGTTTGTTTGTTTGTTTGTTTGTTTACTTACTGGGTTGGCTTTGTTCCATGTCAGGCATGTAGTACTTACTTCCTGGGACTGTTTGTTTGTTTGTTTGTTTGTTTGTTTGTTTACTTACTGGGTTGGCTTTGTTCCATGACAGGCAGCTGACGTTCCTGCCGTCGGTGAGTTCGCAGTGGTAGATCCAGAGGCGCTCCAGGTTGGGACCCATCTGTGTGATGGACATGGACCCGGCAGTGGGCGGGGGTTCGTCTGGCACCTCACGGTCAATATCTGCAAAAAAACATCAACAACATCATAAACATCATCATCATCAACAACATCAGCATCATCAGCAGCAGCAGCTTCGTCTGGCACCTCACGGTCCACATCTGCAACAAAACATCATCAACATCATAAACAACATCAGCAGCATCAACATCAGCATCAACATCAGCAGTTTCATCATCATCAGCTTCGTCTGGCACCTCACGGTCCAAATCTGCAAAAAACATCATCATCATCAACAGCAGCATCATCAGCAGCTTCGTCTGGCACCTCACGGTCCACATCTGCAACAAACATCATCATCATCATCATCAACATCGACATCAGCATCAACGTCATCATTAGCAACTTCGTCTGGCACCTGAAAAAGCAGTTTGTCTGACCTGTGAGCTCCTCCATGCCTCGGTAAGCTGCCTGTTTGGGCTGGAAGATGTTTTGCACCACGACTCTCTCCATAACAAACAAGTCGTGCTGCAAACTCTCCGTCTGAAATACAAGAGTGAAACATTTTTGCAAACAGCACCAAAACAACCTGCCATGCTTACAAACAGCACCAAATCAACATGCCAGGCAATCTATAAAAACAACAATGCACCAAAACGCCCCCCTCCCCATGACATACAGGGTCACCTGGTGCCTGACCTTGAGAATGGGGTGGTCTATACAGGATTGCCTGACCTTGAGAATGGGGTGGTCTATACAGGATTGCCTGACCTTGAGAATGGGGTGGTCTATACATGGTGCCTGACCTTGAGAATGGGGTGGTCTATAGAGGGTGTCTGACCTTGAGAATGGGGTGGTCTATACAGTGTGCCTGACCTTGAGAGTGGGGTGGTCTATACAGGATTGCCTGACCTTGAGAATGGGGTGGTCTATACAGGGTGCCTGACCTTGAGAATGGGGTGGTCTATACAGGATTGCCTGACCTTGAGAATGGGGTGGTCTATAGAGGGTGCCTGACCTTGTGCCTGACCTTGAGAATGGGGTGTATATACAGGGTGCCTGACCTTGAGAATGGGGTGGTCTGCGTCATCAATGACAGTTCCTTCCTTCTCGTCCTGCAGCGTCTGGGGCGCCGGAGTCTCCGCCATCTCGAACTGCGAGGCCAGCACGCTGGACGCCATGATGCTCGCGCGGCTCTCTGCAACACAACAGGTACGGTCACATGATGTAGGAATCATGTTGTGGTTGGCTAGTGGTCACGTGATGTAGGAATCATGTGGTTGGCTAGTGGTCACATGATGTAGGAATCATGTTGTGGTTGGCTAGCAGTCACTTGATGTAGGAATCGTTCTGGTTGGCTAGCAGTCACATGATGTTAGGGAATCATGTTGTGGTTGGCTGGCAGTCACATGATGTAGGAGTAATGTTGTGGTTGGCTAGCAGTCACATGATGTAGGAATCATGTTCTTATTGGCCAGTGGTCACATGTACTCACCCCTGCCGCTGTGGCCTGACATGGCGGACCCTTGCCGCATGGATCCCTCGACAGAAGCCTCCTCCAGGTCTGCCTTCCGGCTGGTGGGTCTGCTGATGGTCAGGTCTCTGTCTGCATCCCCCTCACCGGCTTTCTCTGCAGGGGGGGGGAAAGAGTTGTCAGTACCTAAGAACCTGGGGGGGGGGGGCTGGGAGTGCAGAGGGAAGAGTTGCCATCGACCTGCCAATGAAACATTTACACAAACTCAGCCAGAAAGTGACCATTGCATAAGCATCAGATTGTTGGCTGTAGCAGTGGTAGTTGTAGTAGCAGTAGTAGTAGTAGTACATGTAGTAGTAGTAGTAGTAGCACTAGTAGCAGCAGCGGTAGTAGAAGTAGTAGTAGTAGTAGTAGTAGTAGTAGCACTAGTAGCAGCAGCAGCAGTAGTAGTAGTAGTAGTACTAGTAGCACTAGTAGCAGCAGCAGCAGTGGTAGTAGTAGCAGTGGAACAACAAAAGATGCTTTGTGAGCCTGTGACGTGTTAAAGTGAAGGAAACAGTTACCCTTGTCCTTAGCTGCCAGGTCCTGATATGTGTCGTGCATGTCCCATTCCGAGGCATTGATGCCCGTGTCCTGAAACAGAAGGACAAAACTACATGTAGTACATGAACTAAACACACAAACAGTACATGAACAGTACACAAACAGTACTAGAACAGCACACAAACAGTATATATTGATGCCTGTGTTCTGATTGAGACACAAGAAATACCTGACAGGTGCACTATAACTTTACCAGCACCTACAGGTGGTTCCAGCAGGTGGAATTTACTTACGATCAGCTCCACTTTCTCCGCCTGAACTTCCTTGTTCTTGGGCGCATCGTTGAAGGTCTGCATGCCTCGCTCCATGTACCGGTCGTTCCCCACTCGGTTCTTACATAGCTGAGGGAAAATAACAACAAAGTACAAAATAAGAAAGCTTTCACATGTAACGCACTGTGTACTGAATGCAAAAGCAAAGTTGAATACTTTAATGTTTTGATCCGTCGTGCTGAAAGTTTAGATCTCACCTCTTTGTATTTCTCGTTTCGGGCCCGAATGATGTCGGCATTTTCGCTGTCGTTCGCGACACACGTCCCGACCAGATCCAGGATCCAGATCGTGTCGCTTTCTGTCAGCCGGATCTGCACCGAGCGATCCAGATCTGCCTCCGTCAGCACCTCCTTCACTTCCTCACGCCGCGTCTTCACGCCTGAACAAACGAACAAAGTTTCCTCCATGACTTAGTGGACAACCTTAGGGCAAGGTCATGACTTACTGGACAGCCCAGGGACAAGGTCATGACTTACTGGACAGCCCAGGGACAAGGTCATGACTTACTGGACAGCCCAGGGGCAAGGTCGTGACTTACTGGACAGCCCAGGGGCAAGGTCATGACTTACTGGACAGCCCAGGGGCAAGGTCGTGACTTACTGGACAGCCCAGGGGCAAGGTCGTGGGATCCGGCCTCTGAGATCTCGTCGCCGAACGACTGCTCTGTTGCTGTGGACTGTCCAGAGATCCGGGAGACGCTGCCCATCACCGATCTGTGGGCAGAAACAATAAGGTCAGTCCTGAAGGTCAAATCACAGTCTGAACAGCAAATTACAGTTACATACAGCATAGCTCAGTTATCTCTGTGGGAATACTCACTGATGAGTACATACAGTCATATGTAGCATATCTCAGTTACATGTACTGTATCTCTGTGTTGTACATACAGCAAAAGGTAAACATGTGACCCATAGTACAGGTCTTGTATGGGAGGTGGTGACGGGAATCAATACATGAAATCTAGATTGTCTGAAATAACCCAGGATTGGAGAAGGATTCTGCTGTAGTTTCCAGGGCAATGGTGTTTGATACTAACCTGGAGAAGGGCGCCCCAAACACGCTGGCTGTCCCCGTGCCGGTCTGGTAGATGGATGCCTGCGACATGAAGTCTGTCGGCTGAACAAACAAACAAACAAACAAACGACATGTCACTCAGGGAAAAAAGGGTGATATGTTGGAGACTTCATTGTCTGGATAGGGATCTTGACTACTGTAACAAGATTTGTGATTGGCTGGACAGGGAACAGAGCTTTAGTAAGAAGCCCTGTGATAGGCTGTACTCACCGTGCCCACGGAGGATGAGTCGGTTCCCTGCCCGAACAGTTTGTAACAAGATTTGTGATTGGCTGGACAGGGAACAGAGCTTTAGTAAGAAGCCCTGTGATAGGCTGTACTCACCGTGCCCACGGAGGATGAGTCGGTTCCCTGCCCGAACAGTTTGCTCTGCGTGTGATGCGGGGCGTTGGGGTCGACGATCAGCAGCGGCTGCGGAGTCACGTCGTTCCCGGCATCGTCCAGAACCACCACGTTCGGCCCCTTACTGCGCTGCGTAACCCCTCCCTTCCCATCATCCAACACCACGCTCTTCTTGCTGGTTGACCCCGCGACCTGGCTGCGCGTGGAGCCGACCATCATGGAGCTCTTGGTGTGCTGGAACGTGCTGCGGAGCATACTCTTCTGGGGAGCACCCCTAAACAAACAAACAAACAAATAAACAAACAAACCATCATGGAGCTCTTGGTGTGGAGAAATGCTCTCCTGACATTCCTGATTTTTTCCACTATATAATTTGACAGTTAGCCACTGCCATATCTATGTTATGTGCAAAGGTACCGAAGTAACGGGTTCCTGACTGGGCACCAAGTGCGGAACTCGCGGGGAAATTGGCGTCGGCACTCGGGGCCCTGTGCGATAGATGGCTCCGCACAGGGCTTCTAGCGCTGAACGGCCAGTGCTTCAGTGCTGAAGATCCGTCAGGGCTGGAATTCAAGAGCTGAACCTTGTCTCGGCGCTCGTTTTCCAGTGGTAGAATGTACTCACCACTCGAGCGCAAGTGCTGATCTCGACTCGGCACTCGGCTTCCAGCAGTTCAAAGGTCATTCAACACTGATTACCCAGTGCGGAGGTCATTCGGCACTGGGATAGACAGTGTCGAAGTACCTAAGTAACGGGTTCCTCACTGAATTTTCCAGTGCTCGGTCACTGGTAGCACTGGAAGCCGAGCTTTTTAATCATTTCGGCACAGGGCTTCTGGTGCTCGCGACCTAATAGCACAGGGCTTCTGGTGCTCGCGACCTAATAGCACTGGAATGTCCACTGAGTACTGAATTTTAGTCGGCATACACAGTGCTGCTATAGTACGGTTGTCCAACTTACCTATATGATATCTCTTTTGATGAAGAATAACGCAAGCGTTTTACTTCAGGTTGAAGGGGACCGTCATGATCATATGCATGTCCGTTCAAGATCGAACGCACTCACTTCTATGTTGTATACGGAATGGGCAAGAAAAGAAACAGTTTACTAACTTTAACCACAACAAAACTTTATAAATTTAATAGATATCTATGTCCTACGAGAAATACACATGCATATACACAGAATTACGGCGACAAAAGTTGGCAAAAATAAAACCTTTTCAACACCGGTCCCGCGCCGCCCATGATGCGTCTTACTTTATACGTCATATTCAAAGTTCAAACATTTCTAGTACTGTATTTCCTACCGTCCAGTCGCCGCTTCGAGTCACTAAAGTGTATCAGTCTTCTGATTGACTTAATCTCTGTTCACGAGTACAATGTGCAAAAATTACAAAATGAAGTGAAGACGTATTCCGACAGCATGCAGCGGTACATCGGCTAACAATGTACGAGTATGACTTATCGCTATCCGTCAACAAAACCTAAACTTTAGCTAGTGCCTTTATGTCACGTCGGCCGCCTTTGAAGTTCGCCTTACCGCCCCGCTCCGCCACGCCTCTCGGACTCCCGGCTCGGGCGCGTGTTAGAAATTATCTGAAATAGGCTCCGCCACAAGCGTCCACAGATTTTCTTGGAATCGCGCGGCAAAATTCCGTCAAATGACTGAATGACAGGCACTGGCTGAAACTGAACGTTCTAGTAAAAAAGTGCAAAATTATAGCTGTTATTTAAAGCTCCTTGCTGTGATCAAAACGATATCAATCCTTTGTTTTCTCTTAGCTTCTTCGACGACAGTGTTCGATTTCGAACGGAATTATGGGGCGTCTGGCTGATTCCATTAGAATTGTAGGGAAGACTAGAGATATGCGGTACAATATGTATGTTCATCCGCAACGCGACATATTTTCCGAGAAGATCGCATATTTTCAAAAGTATCATAACCTACAATGGTGTGTCGGATTCTTAAAATTTTCCATGGCCCTCCCCCAAACCCCTTTTCTTTTCCATGGCCCTCCCCCTAAGCAAAAAAAAATTTCATGGCCCTCCCCCCCCCCCCCCCTACGCACCAGCCCTCCCCCCGGTAAATATCGTACAGTCCCTAACGTATTTCTAAAGTACCTCTCATGAACGGGTGGATTCCGAAAATTTCCTTCTTAACGAACGTAATGACAGTAGTGTAACGGAAGCTGACTGTCAGCACTCGGTTTTCAGTGCAGAGTTTGTATCACCACTGGTGATTCAGTGTGGAATATTTGTCGCCACTTGTTTTCCAGCGTGGAAGGTACTAATAGGTCTCGGTTTCTAGTGCCAATTCAGAGATTTCCAGTGCTGAAGCCGCCGCACCACTGGGCACCAAGTGATTACGTAACTTCGGCACTGGAGATCTTGCACGGAAGGCTCCACACCACTGTATACCCAGTGCTGAGAAAGGAACCCGTTACTTCGGTACTTTTGCATGTTATGTACTACCCCGGTAGTATTTACATAGAAGATTTTTACAAGTCAGACTGTTCTTGTTGTTGTCCTTGTTTTACGTCTACATAACTAGACGTGGTCTCTTGGTGCTTGGTGTCACTTGGTACCAGTTCATGATGGTTGTCTCCCTAGGTTTTGATACTTGGTTACTTAAAGTGTGATTTAAGATCACTTTGGTTGTTGTTGTTGTTGTTGTCCTCATTTTCCTAAGGTACTTTGGTACCTAAACAACGTCCAGAACATGTTCCTGATGCCCCCCTCCCCATCGCTAGGTGCACTTCGCTAAGGAACGGAAGTTCGATCTCGATCTAAGAAAATGAAAACGAGTAAAGCTCAGAATTCCCCTACCCTGCCATGCTGGGCGCCTTACTCCGTCCTTTGGTCGACGCTGACATGCTGGGAAACTCCAGAAATGGCCACAAAAGTCTACACAAATCGCCCTGAAGACCAGAAAGCTAATGTTGATGTTGCTATGAGCACCAGCATAAATTAACTGCTGGGGTCAATAGTTGGGTAAGTAAACTAATCTCTCATTGGTCAATTCAATCTACTGCTGTCAGTTGGTTTTCTTCCTGTTGTGATTGAATTGGTGAATTGCTTATCGTAACTGATTGATATTTTGCTATGCAAAACATTTAGAGCCAAACAAATGTAAAAATAGTAAGAAAAGTTGTATTTTATGGAAAAAATGAAAGACACCATAAATCGAACCCAATGACAAGCCATCCAATCACAGCAGACGTAAGAACTTGCCAAACATGTAAATAACATCCGGGTCACCTTTGCTATCCCATAATATTATTCAACATGGCGGAGGTATAGCCCAAAATTCTCCATTTGACGAAATTTTGTGAAAATTCTGACATTTTTGTGGAAATCTGCCGGTCCTTTTGGCCCTCTATGGGTTTGTAGGCGGGAACATTCGGTGATCTATCGTTCTAAGGGCGGAAAAGCCTCCCCGAGTCGTGTAGTTTGCGTCCGACATGTCCGGCGTTTCCACTTTCGGCCGCCTCGTATTTTGAACTTTTCCTTGACATTTCCGTTGTTTCCTCGTCTGAGGTGGTCTTTTCTCCACTTTTATTAACAGTTGGTGTGTGGTTTTTGTTTTCCAGACCGTTCCGGGAGATTCGAGTCCAGGTAAGAACATTTTTGTTAGATTTACTCACTTTTCGCCAATATGCAAATAAGGTGGGGACCCGGTTCCCACCTTAGTCGGAAAAAAAGCGGATTTGTTTGCAAAGTAAGGTTTTTGGAGGGTATCGTACTTCATGGCTTACAGGTGGGTCGGTTATAGACAGTTTTCCATGGAGTTGTTGTCTGAGTTGCCGGTTGTTCTTGTAAAATGCTCGCTTTTGTGAATCGTGTGGCTAATTAATTATTCATGAGCGCTGTCCGCAGTGGTCTATCCTTATTCGGGACCTGGCAAACTTACATGTTCGTGCGCGCGCGTGAAAGTCGCACTTTCTTCTAGCGGAGACATAGGCCGGATTTACACGGGGCAAAAAATCAATGTCGTACGACATTCGACGCGCGGCGCGACGCGCGGCGCGACGCAGAATGTCGTACGACATTGATTTTCATGCGTGTAAAACCGCGCGCCACCGACGCGCGGCGCCGCGCGTCGTTTTTTCTGTGGCGCATCGAGGAGGTGCCACAAGTGCGTCGCGACACTCAGCGGGGAGTCTGCGTCGCGGCCCAGCAGCGTGTAAACAGCCCTGCGTCGGGCGCAGCCCATTTCTGCGTTGCAATAGGTCAGGGGTCATATACAAATTTCTCTTTTTCCCGCGCTAGCCCGAACCCACGCCACGCTCGTCTGTTTGTTTCTGTTCTTACTTCTAGAATTCTGAGTATCATATCACGTTCTCCTTGTTGTTTCGTCGGATTTTTGTTGCTGATTGTTTCGTAAGCATGGCGGAAGTAAACAGCAGTAACTGGAGCAGCGCGGAAACCCGATGCTTGATCGGCGTGTGGAACTGTGACAGAATTCGCAGCAAAATGGAGACTCACAAAAAGAAGGCATTCGAGCAGATTGCCGAAGCCATGCTGCAGGAAGGATACAACAGGAACGTAAAACAAGTACAGAAGAAGATCAGAGATCTTAGGTACTCCTACCGAAGAAACAAGGACTCAAACGGTCGCGGCGGTCAGGGTTCACCACATGTGACGCAGCGCGCCGCAGCGCGCCGCAGCCCGCCGCAACCATTTTGCAGTGCGCCGCAGCTGCGGCGCGCAGCGGGAGTTACAGTCAATACGTGTAAAAGCAAAAGTGTCCTAGGCGAGTGACAAACGCCGCGCGTCGAATGTCGTACGACATTGATTTTTTGCCCCGTGTAAATCCGGCCATAGGAGCTCCTAATTAGAGCCAAGCGATGGGCTGTGCTTTCTCGCGGTTTGGCGTTGGTGGGATGGGTGTTTCACTTTGCCGGAAAAGATAGCCTTATTTTATGTACAAAAATCTTGCTTTGCATACATAGTATGTTCACTGTTGAAAACACAGGTAGGTATTATATTATTAAGTTATCAGCAACAAACTCCGATTTTCAAATTTGTGTTTAATCTTTGACTTAAATTAGTTACCTAAGAAGTGAAAGTTGAAAGTTGACAGCTGTTCTTGTAGTTGTTGTACCAAGTTGTGCCTGATTTAGTACTGTTTCAAGGGTTACGTGGTTCCTGATTTCCTTTGATTTAGTTTGAATGTTACCGCAGTTCCTTTTACTTTGATAGAACTTTTGTGTGATTATTGCATTTCTTACTCTGGTTCATCCACGTGTTTGGAAAGGATTTGGACACAATTTATAAGTACATGTAATACTTTCAAAGTTAGATGTCATTGAAATACCTGCAAAGTAAAATACTAGATACAGCAGAGCTGAAGCCAGAAAATGTAGGTCTAAATCTATTGGTTTGATAGGACTGGTTGTAAGGAAATTGTCACGTTTGATGATGTTCAGTTGAAAAGTATAAAATCTTATATTATAAACTTTTATTTTGTTATAAAGGGCTCAAAGTGTGTTTTTCTGCATGTATGCAGGTATGTGTAGTTAACTTAGATAGCTACAACATCTGAAGATCATGTGTTGGGATGTTTCTCAATGTAAGACATTAGCAAGTACTTCAAGACAGAAACAGAGACTTCAAACTTGAAGTGACAAGATTTTGGCTACACGATGAAGTCCCTTGCAGCTGCTGGAAGTGAGAGAGTTGTACTGGGAGCGTCGTGCTTGTTGGCAACATGACTTGTGCGCAAACAGGCTCTGCTGTGTCCATGGATTATGATAAATGTACCTCACCATGATATGCACATGCTATAGTGATAGTTTGTTACATGATAATGATTGAGTTTAACCCTGTAAGTGTTGTGTTGCAGAGTCGGACCGTGAGTTTAAGCCTGTAAGTGTTGTGTTGCAGAGTCGGACCGTGAGTTTAACCCTGTAAGTGTTGTGTTGCAGAGTCGGACCGTGAGTTTAACCCGTCTGCGGAGATGCTGATCGATGAGATTGACGATGAGCAGACGCTGGAGGAAGAAGAGGCGCAGGACAGCGGCGACAGCAACGAGGTGGCCGAGCTGGAAAAGGTGATTTTCAGTTTTTGTCCGAGCTGGAAAAGGTGATTTTCTGCTTTTGTCCGAGCTGGAAAAGGTGATTTTCTGTTTTTGTCCGAGCTGGAAAAGGTGATTTTCAGTTTTTGTCCGAGCTGGAAAAGGTGATTTTCTGCTTTTGTCCGAGCTGGAAAAGGTGATTTTCTGTTTTTGGCCGAGCTGGAAAAGGTGATTTTCTGTTTTTGGCCGAGCTGGAAAAGGTGATTTTCTGTTGTTAAAAGTAAAGCAGAAGTTTTTACATGGAATCCAGTGAGTGTGGCTGAAGTACATCCAGAGTCATGTTTGAATGTTTGTTCTGAAATACGTCTGTGGTTGGCAGGAGGGTGACATGCCGTTGGAACAGCTGCTGGCCATGTACGGCTATTCCGATGACGGTCCGCACCCCCCCAGCAGTGACGGGGAGCCCGACTTCCAGCCGCCGGACCTGACGTTAGACAAGGAGCAGATCGCCCGCGACCTTCTGCCGCACGAGACGCCCGAGGACCGAGAAGCCTCGTCTTCCCTGGAGTTCTTAGCCAGGCTGGACGGAGAAGGAGAACCAAACCACAGAACATTAAGACGTAAGGAGGAGCCTCGTTTTCCTGTATCCTGTTGGTCGCTACTTTCTTTGCTACACCTCTTCAGAGGAGGACTGATGATGATGATGTTACTGCCTTCATTTTATTACTTACAGTGTTGCATTAATGGTTTTGGGGATGTTTTGTAGCGAGTGTTGCATTAATGGTTTTTAGTGGTGTTTTGTAGCGAGTGTTGCATTAATGGTTTTTGGTGGTGTTTTGTAGCAAGTGTTGCATTAATGGTTTTTGGCGATGTTTTGTAGCAAGAACCAACGGAGAAGGCTACTCAGAAGACGACGATGATGATGATGAAGATTATGTTCCTGCTGACGACTGGAAGAAGGTAGGAATAAAGAAATAAACAAATAAACTCGGAATCAGGGCTGCCTTTTCTTACTTACTTGCTTATGTCATGTCTTGGTTTCTCCGGGCTCGCTGCCTTTTCAGCTGTCCAAAATGTGTGTAACATACAGTAGAAATCAGGACTGCCTTTTCAGCTGCGGAAGTGAGGGGAAGGGTCAGAGGTGAGGGAACGGGTCAGAGGTGAGGGGAAGGGCCAGAGGTGAGGGAACGGGTCAGAGGTGAGGGGAAGGGTCCGAGGTGAGGGGAAGGGTCAGAGGCGAGGGGAAGGGTCAGAGGTGAGGAGAAGGGTCAGAGGTGAGGGGAAGGGTCAGGTTAGAGGAGAAAAACTCCTGACGTGGTGCTGTTTTTCTGCAGGATATCCAGGTGGGGCCAGACTACCAGGCTAAAGTCCCCGCCGGCCTGAGTGCGTACGACGAGGCCAGAACCGTCCCGTACGACAGCGAGGACAGGCTGCTCTGGGACCCAACCAGGCTCGACGACAAGCAAGGTGTGTGTGAGTGTCTGTATGTGTGTGCGTGTGTGTGTGTGTATGTATGTGCGTGTGTGTGTGTGTGTGTGTGTCTGTGCGTGTGTCTGTGTGTGTGTGCATGCCTGTGTGTGTGTGTGTGTGTGTGCATGTGTGTTAGTGTGTGTGTGTGTGTGAGTGTGTGTGTGTGTATGTATGTGCGTGTGTGTGTGTGTGTCATCATTTGCCTATGTTGATACATTATCCTTTAATTCCAGTGGAAAGCTACCTGGAGGAGTACGCCTCCATCGTGCCGGGGTCGCCGGGAATGGGCGCGGTTCCGGCGGGCAGCCATGTACGAGACGATGAACAGGTGAAGGTCACAGGTCATCATGGTGTGATTCCACCCAGATGGATCCTGTTTTCAATTGGAATAATGAAAGAAATTGTAACAATATTGTTGCACGTCATGGAAACTTTTTGTGAAAACGTGCAGGAACAAATTGGTGCTGCTGTTCTTGACTGTTAGGTATTGTTTGTTTGTTTATTTTGTTGTTTCCCTCTGCAGGCATTGTTCCTGTTGATGCAGTGTGAGGGAGACTTTAAGGAGGCCCTCAGGAGGAAAAGGCTGCAGTCTGTCAGCCCTGCCAGTAGGTGGCGCTTTTGTCTTGTGCATGGAAACAGTTGGTGTGTGATGGGAAACAGTTGGTGTGTGATGGGAAACAGTTGGTGTGTGATGGGTTGGAGTTTGAGTAATGTAATGTAACGGGTAATGTAGAGTTAGAGTCTCCTGAGGTGTAACATGTATTGCATGATGTAGGGATAGAGTCTGCCTGAAGTGTACATGTGAACCCTGTCTGTTCCTGCAGCTGAGGAGAGTCTGTGGTCGGAGGAAGACTGCCGGAACTTCGAGAGCGGGCTGAGGATGTACGGCAAGGACTTTCACATGATCCAGAAAACCAGGGTGAGCACCTTTCATTCATTCACTCATTCATTCGTTCATTCATTCGTCCAAGTATGAAAACAACCAAGATGCTCCTTAGACCTTGACAAGATTGTTTCTGTGTGAACCCAAGGTGGTTTCTGTGAACCCAAGGTGGTTTCTGTGAACCCAAGGTGGTTTCTGTGAACCCAAGGTGGTTTCTGTGAACCCAAGGTGGTTTCTAAGAACCCAATTTTGGGTAGTAGAACCAGTCCAACAGTATAAATCTATGAGTCACAGGAATTTGTTTGTTTGTTTGTTAGTTGCCAATGAAGTCCGTTGGAGACCTGGTTCACTTCTATTATTTGTGGAAGAAGACGGAAAGGCACGACATGTTTGCCAACCACGCACGGCTCGGCAAGAAAAAGTACAACTTCCATCCGGGAGTCACGTAAGTATGGAGATCACCTTACAGTAGTGTTTTGTAGTGCATAACCAGTAGATCCTGTCACAAAGGCACTTAAAAAAAAGCTATATCCTCGCTTGACTCCGGTAAAAATGTGTACCTAGCTTTGGTTAGGGACGTCCTTTCGGATGAGACGTAAAGCCGGAGGTCCCGTGTTTGTGAAGAGGAGGAGGACACATCGAGCATGTTATCTCACCACATTTATCGAAAAGAGTAGGAGTCCATCCTGGTGTGGGTGGTTCAAACGTTACAGTGTGGTCTTGCGTATCTCGTACTTACTGTACAGAACTGGTGTGTTCATCATAAAGGTGGTTTACAGGTCGTTTGAAACAAACAAACAAACAAACAAACAAACGTTTGTCCCTCGCAGGGACTACATGGACCGGCTGCTGGATGAGAGCGAGAGCCAGGCCTCGTCCCGAGCCTCCAGTCCGAACTTCACCTCCAGCCTCAAGCACAAACATCTGCTCAGCAGCATGGGGTCCAGCGGATCGGGTTACATCCCCGCACTGGCCGACTTTAACACAGGTAAGGCTCGGGTTACATCCCCTCACTTTAACACTGGTAAGGCTCGGGTTACATCCCCGCACTTTAACACAGGTAAGGCTCGGGTTACATCCCCGCACTTTAACACAGGCAAGGCTCGGGTTACATCCCCTCACTTTAACACAGGTAAGGCTCGGGTTACATCCCCTCACTTTAACACAGGTAAGGCTCTGGTTACATCCCCGCACTTTAACACAGGTAAGGCTTGGGTTACATCCCCGCACTTTAACACTGGTAAGGCTCGGGTTACATCCCCTCACTTTAACACAGGTAAGACTCGGGTTACATCCCGCACTTAAACACAGGTAAGGCTCGGGTTACATCCCCTCACTTTAACACTGGTAAGGCTCGGGTTACATCCCCGCACTTTAACACAGGTAAGGCTCGGGTTACATCCCCGCACTTTAACACAGGCAAGGCTCGGGTTACATCCCCGCACTTTAACACAGGTAAGGCTTGGGTTACATTCCCTCACTTTAACACTGGTAAGGCTCGGGTTACATCCCCGCACTTTAACACAGGTAAGGCTCGGGTTACATCCCCTCACTTTAACACTGGTAAGGCTCGGGTTACATCCCCGCACTTTAACACAGGTAAGGCTCGGGTTACATCCCCGCACTTTAACACAGGTAAGGCTCGGGTTACAGTAGTTCTTCTTCTGTTATTGCAGGCACTCCCACCATCCCTGTCATCGACCCCAACCTAGCGACCTCCAGCGCAGGTGGATTTGACCTTGACGGCCTTGGAATCCAGGCGCTCAGCTCCCTACTTAACAACGACCTTGGGGGAAACGACCTTCTGGACGTACAGCCGCTGAAAAAGTTCAAGTCGGACCCAGAGGCGAACGGGGGTTTACACGCGAGCTCTCGTGCTAACCACATATTCGACAGCGGGGAGGGGGGCGGCAAGCAAGGTCACGAGGTGACCTTTACAGGGATTGGCACGGCTGCCATGGCAACCATCTCGTCCTCAGCCCTGCACACAGACAGCCTGCTGATGACCAGCCCGCTGCGGCCCAGCACAGCCAAGAGTGTGGAGTCCTGCAGCCAGTAATGTTAGCATGGGGGGAGGGGGGCAACAAGATACCTCGCGGGGCAGCCGAGATGTACATATGTGAATAACACGGCTTCCCACAGACAAGTGTTACACCAGACAGGAACGAGCGGTTCAAACATTGGTGCACCCCACTGGAACGTAGAACAGGCTTTTTTCATCTTGGGGTCAGCTAAATTCTCAAGCAACAGCAGAACTTTCCAGACTGTTCTCATCTATAGGCTTATTCGGGCATTCATGAACGTTGCCACATATTTAGCTACACTAACCCTGGCCCACCAACCCTGGCCCACCAACCCTGGCCCACCAACCCTGGCCCACCAACCCTGGTCCTCCAACCACTGCCCACCAACCCTGGCCCACCAACCCTGGCCCACCAACCCTGGCCCTCCAACCCTGGCCCACCAACCCTGGCCCACCAACCCTGGCCCACCAACCCTGGCCCACCAACCCTGGCCCACCAACCCTGGCCCACCAACCTTGGCCCACCAACCATGGCCCACCAACCCTGGCCTACCAACCCTGGCCCACCAACGGAACCCTGGCCCACCTACCCTGGCCCTCCAACCTGGCCCACCAACCCTGGCCCACCAACCCTGGCCCTCCAACCTGGCCCACCAACCCTGGCCCACCAACCCTGGCCCACCAACCCTGGCCCACCAACCCTGGCCCACTGACCCTGGCCCACCAACCCTGGCCCACCAACCCTGGCCCACCAACCACGGCCCACTAACCACGGCCCACTAACCCTAACCCAGACAGAGTCTCAAAAATATAATTAAGTGTAAATGGGATAGAAAGCATTGAGGGGTTCAGATTTCTTCACCTGAAACGTTCATGTCTGCAATTGTTTTGTACTTCATACAGTATTTTGTACAACATGTATTAGTATGCCAGCATATTGTTGACTGCATATGATTTTGTTTCTACAATGGACTGTTTTAGCTGGTTAGGTTTCAGTTAAGGTACATGTATGTAAATTGTAGTACACCTGTAGGAAGGTAGGCTGTTTTTTTTCACCTTAACTTGTTTCTGTGACAGGAATTTGATATTTAAAATGAAGCAGATGAAGATTATGGAAAAATATGCAAAAAGAGGAGACCTTTATTTTAGTAACTGTACATAGCTCAGAATGTGGAAGGTCGGAAGGGACAAAACCAAAAATGATGTATGTACATTTTACTGTAGGTGAACTTTGCTCCTGTAGAAAAATAGTCGGCAGTTTTCTTACTCAAACATCACTAGTTGATGACGGTGCTGAACTTCATGGCAAGGCAGAACACTTGTGTGAGACCATGAAGTAAAGGCAGGTTAAAGGTGAAGTTTTAGCTGGACCACAGACTGCAGAACCCTTATACATCTACTAGTTTTTCATACCCAAGCAATAGTTTACACGACTCACAGACACAGGACAGACTTCCAGACTCAATGCTGGAGGTGCTGTAAGTTGTTTTAAATCAGAAAGTGGTTTGACTGTACATGAAGTTGGTGTCAGAAATGTCAATCTGTGAAGAGTCATGTCACGAGAGTTTACCCAAACCTGCCTATGATACATCTGCTTTTTTTTCAACCCTGGGGTCACTTGATTTACTGTCTAAATATTCACCTTTGTGTTGCTTTCAGTCTAGAGGTCCTCAGACTGGAACTGACAGCAGAGCCGGTCTGTTTGGTTTGGCCATCATAATTACCTGTGAAGTGTAGCAAAGTTTCATTATGAAATAGTACCTTGTACAAAATTGTATTAAATAACTAGATTTTACCTGCGCAAGTCAGATTTAGTGGACTTCAAGGAAAAGTAGCCTTACTGCCACGTTTGTACAGTCCCGACCTGCTGTCAACTTTTCTGTTTTAAACTCGAAAGAAACTGGGCAGAAACTGTAGCCTGCAGAAACAGTGGGCAATGGAGGGCGTTCACCTCATGTCAAATAAACTTGCCTTCAACAGGCGCCGCAGGAGAAACGTCTGGCAGTAACTTGTACTGACGTCATAACCTGGGTGGCAAGCTAACGTCTGGCAGTAACTTGTACTGACGTCATAACCTGGGTGGCAAGCTATACGCTGAACAAGGTCTCACATTACGATTAGACTTTAGATGGTAAGTACATCTTAGCAAAACCTGCAACGGGTAAAATAAACTTATTTAAGTGCACAATGATGGTCTAACCGAGACACCTTCGGTCCGCTTTTTTGCGATCGGGCTCGGCAAAACCCAGACTAATCTATAATCAAAATTACTTCTAAAATCACGGAATCTGCTGGCCAATTTTGTACTTTAGTTTTGCCTGAAATGCTTTCCCACCTGACGGGGTGTGGCGGTCCATGATCCGGCAGTCATTTCAAACCCTCGTGTCGGTCGGTAGCTTGGTAATAACTAGACTAGTTATTACGAAAACCTAGACTAGTTATTAGTAATATTACCATGGCAGTAGCGGCAGACACGTGTTAGAAGGGCGGTAGCGTCGGCACATCAGCAGAACCTACTGCGCCTGCGCGAAACTACGGTTTCTGTTGATATTTGGTCAAGGTTGCATCAGAATTTTGTCCGTGGCATTACTCTCCAAGCAGAGGTTTTGGCTTCGTCTTATTTTTGACGTGTTTTATGCGTTTTTATCGGGCTTTGTGTACTGGTATCATCCAGTTTTTGGGTGGCGTATTGGACAATGCCTGGCGAATTTGATACTGTCTTGCAGCCACCAAAAAATCTGCTTGGAGGTTGCATGGTGGTATCGGCAGACTTTGCGGGCGACTTTGTAGGAATCCATTCAGCCACTCACTTCCTGTTTGAATTCAACTACAGTTTTCATAATAAATGAGGCAGACGCGTGGAAACTTTGTGAAACAGAACAGAATCTTTACTCCGAGTAGGAAATCCCCCGAACCATCTGTACAAACCGACATGCTGAAGTCACTTCACAGAAGGAAAGCTTGTAAATATTTCCTGTGACTAACTCAATACTAAGTAAAATTACAGCTGATGCCTGGATGCCACTTCGTGTCCACGTTTCACAGCCCTGGAATCCAACATCGTCTCTTGAAACCCACCAGCAGCTGAACAAGTCTAAACACAGCTTCCCGTCAGGACGGCTTTCTCAACAAACGCCACACTTCGGTGTAAAGGTAAACTTTTATTGTATGCACATCATCATCATCATATACACAACACACACAGCAAGTCAAATTATAAAGGCACCGGCTGAAACCACAGTTCCTTTCCATCACGGACAGACTGGAGCAAACGATCCGCGACCAGCAGTGGCCGTCTCCTGTGCTACAGTAAGGCCTTGGCGAGCATCGTCGTCATCTATGTTTGTTTACTGACGTCAGTGTACATGTGTGTCGCCCCTGGATGAGGTACGGTAAGGCAGTGGCGAACTTCTCGTCCATGTTTGTTTGTTTACTG
Organism: Branchiostoma floridae x Branchiostoma japonicum; assembly: GCA_013266295.2. NCBI lineage: Eukaryota > Metazoa > Chordata > Leptocardii > Amphioxiformes > Branchiostomatidae > Branchiostoma > Branchiostoma floridae x Branchiostoma japonicum. The sequence continues at coordinate 19,319 of CM023836.1, read as the reverse complement.
ACGTCAGTGCGTGTCGCCCCTGGTGATGAGGAACGGTAAGGCAGTGGCGAACTTCTCGTCCATGTTTGTTTGTTTACTGACGTCAGTGCGTGTCGCCCCTGGTGATGAGGGACGGTAAGGCGTCGGCGAACTTCTCGTCGTCATCCGCCCCGCAGTCCCAGCTGCACACGGTGCAGTCCCAGGACACGCTGAGCATGCGCGGGGTGTAGGGGTGCCAGGAGACGTCGCGCACGCATGACCTGTGACCCTTGAGCCTGGCGGCGACCTGCCCCGTCAGCACGTCGTACACCAGGATGTCTCCGGTGGCGCTGCCGGTGTAGATGTACCGCTGGCCCGTGGTGAAGTCCGGCGAGAAGTAGCACCTGATCAGCGTCCGCAGCACCACGTGGCCGGCGTACGTCATGACGGCGGTGTCTCCGGGCAGGCGCGGGCAGGTGAGGCGGTCGGAGGGCGCCCGCTGCCAGCGGTAGTCCCAGCGGTGCAGCCCGCGCAGCCTGCTGAGGGAAGGTTTGACGGTGGCGGGCGGAGACAGCTGGCGGATGTCCCAGAGCTTGATGGTCTGGTCCTTGGAGTTGGAGATGAGGAAGCGGTTGTCTCCGCGGGAGTGGATGTGCGTGATGCCGTCAAAGTGCCCCAGCAGGATGCCGACCTCCCGCGGGCTCTCCTCGCTCAGCATGCGGCGGTCCCACACCTTCAGCAGGCCGTCGTCTCCCCCGGAGAACAGGATCTGGGACGACGCGTCCGCGAACGTCACGGCGTTGGCGTCGTTGCTGTGGCTGTGGATGCAGAGCGTCCTCTCCTGCCGACGCCGGTCAAACACGTACAGACACCCGTCGTTCGCCGCGCCCATGATCTCGCTGTCGTCGTGCGAGAAGGTGAGCGAGAAGACGCAGGAGGCGAAGCCGTCGTTGGAGAAGGGCAGCTGGTGCACGCTGCCCTCCTGTTTCAGCACCTCGCACACATAGATGCTGTCGGACCAGCCGGAGTACACCACGTAGCGCCCGTCCGAGCTCAGCGCCGTGTCCAGGATGCTCCACTCGATGTTGGGCGCCCGGATGGTCCTCTTCAGGCGGAACGTCCCGCGGCGCGTGTCGTACACGCGGATCCGCTGGTCCTGGCAAGCCGTCAGGTACACGTTCCCGTCCCGGGAGTACTGCCCGCAGAACGCCTTGTAGCCGTACTTAGCTTGGATGCTGCGCACGTTGGGGATAAACCTGGAGCCGATGGCGGCCCGGTGTCCTGCGGAGAAGCCGCCGCTCTGCTGACACAAGCCCCGTTCCCGGCGGGACACCAGCTGCGGCACGGCTCCGCCCGTGATGTCGCCCTGCCGGTGCCCGACTCTCCCCAGCCGCCGCTCACACACCTGCCGGAAACTGCTGTCCTGGAGCCGGGACGTGTCGCGCACGCTCGGCCGCAGCGACAAGCCCGTCTCCTCCACAAAACTCGCCCAGTCCAAGTTACCTGCGTCCTCCAGGTCATAATCACTCACATCCGAGCCGGAAGCGGAGTCGAACTCGGAGCTCCAGTCTTCATCGTGCACCCCCTCCAAGTCCCACTCGTTCAGCTCATTCGGATCTGACATGGTGGCCTCTTGGCATCAAACCCAAGTGACTTGGGTCACCACCGGGACAGTAGTGGTCGTACCTGCACCGGGACAGCAGTGGTCGTACCTGCACCGGGACAGCAGTGGTCGTACCTGCACCGGGACAACAGTGGTCGTACCTGCACCGGGACAGCAGTGGTCGTACCTGCACCGGGACAGCAGTGGCCGTACCTGCACCGGGACAGCAGTGGTCGTACCTGCACCGGGACAGCAGTGGTCGTACCTGCACCGGGACAGCAGTGGCCGTACCTGCACCGGGACAGCAGTGGTCGTACCTGCACCGGGACAGCAGTGGCCGTACCTGCACCGGGACAGTGTACGCAGCGACGATCCGATGTCGCCTGAGCGATGTGTGAAGCAGTCGGACGGCTAAGGAAACACGCAGTGTACGCAGGGACGGTCCGATGTCGCCTGAGCGATGTGTGAAGCAGTCGGACGGCTAATGAACCCCGCAGTGTACGCAGCGACGGTCCAATGTCCACTGAGCGATGTGTGAAGCAGTCGGACGGCTGATGAACCCCGCAGTGTACACAGCGACGGTCCGATGTCGCCTGAGCGATGTGTGAAGCAGTCGGACGGCTAATGAACCACGCAGTGTACGCAGCGACGGTCCAATGTCCACTGAGCGATGTGTGAAGCCAGAGAAACTGTTGTAGTCGGTTCCACCTTCCGGGTCTCCGCTCCAAAAATGCACGATGACCTTTGACCATAGAATATACCAATACTGTACATCAGGGATACCTAATAAAAAGTACCAGGTATGTAACAGTTGCCAATATGGATCTAGATAGGTACATATTAATATTTTACTGTTTTATGTATGTGATATTAACCTAACAGTCGATAAAGCCCTAGTGTTATCATATTTGAAGAATGAAACACTATCCCCCTCTGCTTGTATTTGGTACCTTCCAGAATAAATACAAAATGGCGGCCATCACTATGAGAAAAGCGAGGTTTGTAAGTTTTTCCGCCTAAGTTCGGAGTGGATTGGCGATGGCTGACAGCAACGAAAGGTGCCAACAGGCAAGTGAGTATTTGGGACTGACGTTTATAGCTGGCTTGGCCGCCGGTTTCCGTGCAGGCGGGGGACGGGGTGATTCTGTGGTAACTCGTTTTCTAGCCGTGGCGACTCTTGATTCCGGGCCTATATTTTTTAGCCCTCAGCATAGGCCCGGAATCAAGGCTACTCGTTTTCCTGCATTCCATAATTGGTTATACATCAAGGCCAGGAGGTTCAAATAGCCTTGGTTACATCAACTTGCCTGGTGTAATACATAGCGGTAGGTCCATACGAGTGATCAGATACAGATACTGATCGCAATGACGTTATGGCCAGCGATTTTTTTTATTGCAACATATATATATACATACGGTGACGGCACACTCAAGTTGACAACTTTTTTTCATGAAGCCACCGACATACAAAAACAGTTTGAAATTGATGATGGTGAAACGTGTTCCCTTCAGCCTACTGTCACAGCAGTAGTACAAAATCTCTCTGGTGTCCAAATCTGTTTTAGAGTCTCTTTGGTTCCCTTAGAAAGGGTTGGACACCGTGACGCTAGTAGAAATTAAATTTCTTTGTGTTTGCATAATTGATAAACCGTCTCTCAAGACACAAAAGTTTTCTCAGGATCAGAGAAGGGAGATTTGTTAACAAACGTTCAATGCTGCCTGTAGAGCCACTGCACACTGCATTTTCTGTAAAACATTTCTTTGTTGCAGTTTGACAACAATTTACTAGATAGAGGGAGTACGTGACAGCCGTAGCCACTCCTGTACTTTTCCTGTTTCAGACAACACCAGGAAGAGGAAGTGTGATTCTGCGACATCCAACCAAACAGGCACCAAGTGTGCTGTGGAGGACGGCTTCTCCTGGTGGACCTGCCTGATGCTGGGAATGCCGCACGAGAAATCCCAGCCTCACACAGTGCCTGTCCAAAACTCCTCTCACACAGTGCCTGTCCAAAACTCTCAGAACTGTTGACTCAACTGACTCGGGCTGTTAGTAGCCAGTTACTGGTGTTAGGTTGTTCGCATTACCTTTTTAAAGTTTTTGTAGGATGAGCCAATTTTTGAAAGATCTCCCCTGGAATTACAATGGCAGATTGTATTGGAAACATTATGGGAACTTGGGGTGTTTGAAGGATTTTGTTTTACATTCACAAGGTCTTTTATCAAACATTTGAGGTGTTCCAGGAGTAAACAAACTTTTAGAATTTTACAAGAAATTTAATGTTCTGTTTGTAAAAGCAATCTCCAAAATTCAAAAGTGTTTTAGATATAAATCTGTCTGTTCCAGTACAAACATCAAGGCTGAGGTTGATAGTACTTTTGTACATTTGTACCGGGGAAGGTAGAGAAGCGGAGGAGGGAGTGTCATTAGATGGAGAACACAGACCCGCCTCCAGCTGCCACTCAAACAGCGTCTCCTAGCAACTGTCATGTGACTGCTGAAGCTGGCTGTGATTGGCTGCCAGCCCCTGAGCGGCCCCTGCCCAGTGACTGCTGTGGGAGTGGGTGTGACCCTCCTAGCAACTGTCATGTGACTGCAGAAGCTGGCTGTGATTGGCTGCCGGCCCCTGAGCGGCCCCTGCCCAGTGACTGCTGTGGGAGTGGGTGTGACCCTCCTAGCAACTGTCATGTGACTGCAGAAGCTGGCTGTGATTGGCTGCCGGCCCCTGAGCGGCCCCTGCCCAGTGACTGCTGTGGGAGTGGGTGCGACCCATGTGTAATGGACATCTATGAACAGGAGTTGAGGCTGTGGGAGGAGGAGTGCCGAGCTCTCCGGGAAGGAAAATCAACATCACAGCAAAGCAGGGATCATGTGATGGTCAGTAAAGTGTGTTTCTCCAGCTCTAAAAGTCCATTTTTTTGTTACCATGACACTAATATCTACTAATTCTGAAGAAGTTTACTTTCTGATATCAACACAACCATGTCTAACAGTATTCCACTGAATTGACAGTTTGGAAGACTTAAAAACATGCCTGGACCTTTGAACACCCATGTTTCATTGATCGATTGATTGATTGATTGTTTTTAGGACGGGCCGGCACTGAGTCCAGACAAGTACACGACCTTCAAGTTGGAGAACATCCAGAGGCTGACCCTTGACACGACCTCTGACACAAATGTGTACAGGTTCCAAATCCCTGGGAACAGGCAGCTTGGGTTAGCCACAGGACAGCACATCATCTTAAGGTAAGACATTGTCTTAAGGTACAGACATTGTCTTAAAGCATAGGCATCATCTTAAGGTACAGACATTGTCTTAAGGTGTAGGCATCATCTTAAGGTACAGACATTATCTTAAGGTACAGCACATCATCATAAGGTACGTTGACTTTGTGGCTCCTATGTTACCTATAGCAATGGGGCTATCACGCTGGATGCCTAGCCGCTAGGCCTGCTTCATTGATTTCTTGCAAACCTAAGAACCAGCAAATGAATTTGGCGGCTTAACCAACAGGTTCTGACTTGTGCTGTTGGCGTGGCCTAACCAACAGGTTCTGACTTGTGCTGTTGGCCTAACCAACAGGTTCTGACTTGTTCTGTTGGCCTGGCCTAACCAACAGGTTCTGACTTGTGCTGTTGGCGTGGCCTAACCAACAGGTTCTGACTTGTGCTGTTGGCCTAACCAACAGGTTCTGACTTGTTCTGTTGGCCTGGCCTAACCAACAGGTTCTGACTTGTGCTGTTGGCGTGGCCTAACCAACAGGTTCTGACTTGTGCTGTTGGCCTAACCAACAGGTTCTGACTTGTGCTGTTGGCGTGGCCTAACCAACAGGTTCTGACTTGTGCTGTTGGCGTGGCCTAACCAACAGGTTCTGACTTGTGCTGTTGGCGTGGCCTAACCAACAGGTTCTGACTTGTGCTGTTGGCCTAACCAACAGGTTCTGACTTGTGCTGTTGGCGTGGCCTAACCAACAGGTTCTGACTTGTGCTGTTGGCATGGCCTAACCAACAGGTTCTGACTTGTGCTGTTGGCATGGCCTAACCAACAGGTTCTGACTTGTGCTGTTGGCATGGCCTAAGGCCACAGCAAGTAATTTTTATGGATGACATCCGCGCGCGCATTGATTTTCGCCCGATTTCGGAAAAAAAAACAAGAAATTTTGATGCCAACCAACTGTGGTCAACAAGCCAAAAATATGTCATAAACGGCCATGGGCAAGGCAAGGCTCTGATTTATTGTTTAGTATTTCACTTTTACTTTGACACAGTGTTATAAGTGATGTTGCCAATGAATCAAAACCACAAAGATTGAAAGATTTTATTTTGTAATTCATTTTTTTCAAAGTTGGTTCAGAGACAAATTGATGTTGTAATAGTTGGCACAATATAAGTAGAGTATGGCTTTCTGGACAATTCAGATTATGAATGAACTCTGTCAGTTATTGAGCCCCAATTTCCGGTAGGCAGTGTCTAATCTCAGAGACCGTCATGATCGGGGATCCAACAAACTTAATGGGGCACAATTACTTACGTTTGATGGCAACCGTTGACAGTTTAAGTTGTTCCATTGGAAACAATTACCCAGTGTAGTAGCTACCTATGATGGTACAGGCTCTTTTCTACAATTGCTCTTGTTAATTGAGATTTATACACATGTGCAAGGACACGTAATACTGTTAGATAAAGGTATAAAAGACCTGTTGGTTTGTGATATCATGTTTTGTCGCCACAATTCTTGTTTAACAAGGTTAACGATCTCAAAATTTAAAAATGTAGAAATCTTGTTTTTTTTTGCCTGCCTTGTTTTTTTTTCGCCCTCTCGCATTAGATTTGGAGTCTGGGGAGGATGTCATCCATAAAATTTACTTGCTGTGGCCTAACCAACAGGTTCTGACTTGTGCTGTTGATTTGTTCAGGGGGTCAGTAGCCGGCAGGTCAGTGACCCGACAGTACACTCCCATCAGCCCCCTGGAGGCCAAAGGTCACTTCGAGGTTCTGATCAAGGTGAGCTGGTCATGTGATCAAGGTGAGCTGGTCATGTGACCAAGGTGAGCTGGTCATGTGATCAAGGTGAGCTGGTCATGTGGCCCCTCTTTCCCCCCTCTTTCCCCCCTTTCCCCCTCTTTCCCCCTCTTTCCCCCTCTTTCCCCCCTTTTCCCCCTCTTTCCCCCTTTCCTTCCCTCCCTTATCGTTCTTCTAGTATTCCCTCCCCCCCTCTTTCCCCCCTCTTTCCCCCCTTTCCCCCTCTTTCCCCCCTCTTTTCCCCTCTTTCCCCCCTTTCCCCCTCTTTCCTTCCCCCCTCTTTCCTTCCCCCCTCTTTCCTTCCCCCCTCTTTCCTTCCCCCCTCTTTCCTTCCCCCCTCTTTCCTTCCCTCCCTTATGGGTGCATGCCTTTGTTGTGTCTCTCAGGTGTACCTACAGGACTGAGTGAGTGAAAGTGAGTGACTTACCTGTTGTGCCTCAGGTGTACCAGTGACTTACCTGTTGTGCCCCTCAGGTGTACCAGGTAGGCCTGATGTCCAGGTATGTGCGCACCTGGCAGGTGGGAGATATGGTGGAGTGGAGAGGGCCCTTCGGAACTTTCACCTACCGACCAAACCAGGTGCGAAAACCTCAGGTCCACTTTACAGGGATGCAGCTGTAGTTTGTAATTTGATCTTCATTAGTCTGTTCTTTGTTATTTGATCTTCATTAGTCTGTTCTTTGTTATTTGATCTTCATTAGGCTGTTGTTTGTTATTTGATCTTCATTAGTCAGTTCTTTGTAATTTGATCTTCATTAGGCTGTTCTTTGTTATTTGATCTTCATTAGTCTGTTCTTTGTAATTTGATCTTCATTAGGCTGTTGTTTGTTATTTGATCTTCATTAGTCAGTTCTTTGTAATTTGATCTTCATTAGTCAGTTGTTTGTTATTTGATCTTCGCTAGGCTGGCATAAGAGACTACAAATTCACTTCTATGTAAGCTGTGACTGCTAAACTTTGACCTTCCCCGTAGTATCGCCACGTGGTGATGGTTGCCGCGGGAACGGGGATCACGCCTATGCTGCAGGTCGCTCGCCGTATCCTTGGTAACGAGAAGGATGAGACGCGGGTAAGGCTGCTGTACGCCTGCAGACGCTACCGAGACATTCTCCTCAAAGACACTCTGGACGAGATGGCGGCTTTCTGGAACTTCTCGGTCTCCTACTGGCTCAGTCAGGTTAGGGGTGCATCTGTCTAGTCACGAATATGCAAATGAGTTTGGCAGTGGAAATGAGCAGTATTTCAGTCAAAATGAATACTTTTCAGATTTCACATGAGTTGGTAGGTTTGTAGTGGGGAGAAACCACACTAATCTAACATGTCACTAGTAAGGAACACTGTCACTGTGGGTTTATTGCTGTGAATGTTTCTTTATTTTCCCATATTGAGCTTATCAAATTATTGCTCTAATTTTGTGCAGCAGGATCCGAAAAGCTTCCAACCCAAGTATGGAGACGAAATCCACCACCGCCGGCTGGACCAGGCTGTTCTGTCTGCTGAGCTGCCTCCCCCTGGAAGTGCGGTGCTGGTGCTGATCTGTGGGACCCGATCCTTTAACTCAGACATGGAGGAACACTTAAAAGCTTTGGGCTTCTTAGAAACAGACTTCTTCAGATTTTAATGATTCCTAGTTTTTATGACTAAAGCAGCAGGTGTTTTGTGTGTTTTCTAACATTTTGACTGGATGTTTTTGTTATCAGTTCGACTATAAGGTTCAGAGGCCTTGATGCAGTACATTCCAACATGCCAGAAGTAACAGATTTACTGTGGACTGCTGTTTATGTATGGGTGTGTATGAAAGACTGTATCAGCTTTTTGGCTTTGATTATTCCGGACAAGGAGGTTATAGGGAGATAACCTCCTTGATCCAGAACATGAAAGCAGGAGTTTTCTATTGCTTTAGAGATCAACCAAAGTTGGAAGTTGATGTTTTCTTTAGAAAATTGTCCTGACAACAATGTGTGGTACTTCACTGCAAACTGGTTCAGCCCTTTTCCACAAACTGGCCAGGAGTTCTGTAGAATTGTTGTATTCAAAGTCCAAATGAACATTATTTTTTGTACAACTTTTATAATAAAATTGTCCACTTCAGGAGATGTGCCTGTCTGGCCTGTTGGTTTCTGACTGCGAGTCTGTGGGAATCTTGTTCCCATGGTGATCCCCTCCAGGGCAGGTCATGTGATCAGAACTTTGTTTCAAAGTTTTCGGAAAAAAAATTGAGGCGAGTCACGTGAGAATCTATCCTTCTAAATTTCTCCTGACCTTGTAATTAGGAGGTTCACAAATAAGAGTGTGCATGCCCAGTGTCAAAGGTTAAGCACCCCGAGAGTTAAACAAAACATGTCAGAGGATCCAATGCAGGCCTAACTTTTCTTCCTATTGTCCCAGCACTGTCCCAAAAATAAATTTCAGTTGTCCCAAAGTGAGGATGAACTATCCCAACTTGTTTTTTGGGAAGTATTCTATGACTTTAAATTAAAGTCAACTTTATTTTGCTTATGTCCACTCCCAGGTGCACTATAATTGCAGAGTAGACAGGAAATTTGGGGGAATTTCTGGATACAAAAGCCGGGACGTGTGCCTGATAAACAAAAGAAGGGCTGAAATTCTGATGTTGAGCACGTTGTAAGAAGTTTTGGGATTACCTTAGATGTTGATACTTCTTTATAATACCAAGCTGACTTTTTTCACTCACTCACTCACACATTAGCTCACAGCCCAGGAAAAGCTGCATTGGTCAGTTCACTCACTCACTCACTCACTTACTCATGCTGAGGGCTGTGTTGTTAATATTTACACATCCAATAAGTGCCAAGCAAGTCCAGTCCTCTTAAATACCCTTTTATTTTCCCACATAGTAGCTTTCCTGTGTGTTTCCTAACCCTCTCTCCCTTGGGGTAGGGGCACTGCACTAACTAAGCAGTCACCCTCTTAGCCATATTGAAACATTAATTATATCACCTAGCAATATTATTTAGCAACTAGGCAATAAAGAGCGAGGAGCACACACCCATTCATTTACATACTAACAGCAGAGCTTCATATGTCACAATTTCAAACTCTGAACTGATGCAAAGAACATCAAAACATTTGGAAATATTTAACAAAAATATCGGTGGCTAATGGAAGTCTGGCCAGTTGGGTACTGCTTTGCAGGTTTGTTACGATTTTACCACCGTAACATCTGCTTGGAGATTAGCAGTTTCCGTGTCCCCAACCCGTTGTAGTGATTGGCTGGTCAGTAAAAAGATTTTCCCACGCTGAGCCCCAGGGCACAGGCTGTCAACAACGTGTTGCCATGACAACAACCAAAGTTTTTTTTTTACCCTACTGTGTTCTGCCGGAGATAACCGCGTTTGCTGTCAGCCGGAAGTGGTCAGTTAACTAAAGCGCTACGTACATAACCGTGACGAATTAGTACATAATTGAGTTTGTGCAGTAACAGGTGTGTACTACAGGTGTGGGATTACGCGTACATGACGTGATGTCCAGGTGAAGGGGGGGTATTTATATCCGGACACACTATAGCTAGTTTTCTGTTCATTCGACGCCAAGAACTCAGGAGAGGGGTTGGAGACCATGGATCCCAGGTATGTATGTGTCACATGTAGTTCGGTTCCCTGTAGGTTGAACAGTTTGTAGTATTGTAACTATAGACCTCTTGTAACTCTCATACCTGAAACTCGGTGCTAAGTGGACTTGTTGGTCCTAAGTTCTAAACCTTGCTATAGCAATACCTGGTTGTAGGGCAAGCATATTAGATAAATAGACAGTCGTCGAACTGGTTTGGTTTCGTCCAAGAACGACATTGGCGGGGTTTCCAAATTCCCACCATATTTCTCAGGGAGTAGGTTTAGGTAATGCGGGTATTCTGGCCGAGCATTTCAGGGGACCAATCAGAAGCCAGGAAGCCCCATCCTAGCAACCAATCAGGAGCGGTAAAACCATGTGGTCGCCTGTGACGTGATTCTCAGTAGAAACTGTTGAAATTGTTCAGGCCAAGCAGTTCTGTTGTTACGGATTATTCCTGGTCGAGGAATCCTATTTCTTGGACACCAATTTGGACTGCACTTTGGCGACTCCGAATGTGAAGATTGTTTACTTGAATTATTTGTGAAAATTTGCTTCGGTGATCATGAGTCAGTTGTATTTCTTGTTTTGTCTCTGGTGCCATTCGTGACCTTGTGCAGAAGTTGTTGTTTGGCTGGGCAGGGTCAAACGGTAGTTGTAAGTTTAGGTACGCTGAGTTTTCACAAATTCCTACGCTATCATTATAGTCTTCCTAGTTTGTACTGAAAACTTACCCTTGAATTATAGAATTACAGAAATTTATTGATGTTAATTGCAAGAGAAATCGGTATTTTGTGCAGCAAGTTTGTGTAGGCCCAACCCAACCCCCAACACAAATATGGGGAATTGACGCTGCCGAGATTGTAGAATTTTCTGGTCGCAAAGTTGAAAAGACATTCACATTCTATTGGACATTAAAGGAACGCAACAGAAAATTTCAAATTCATTATTTTCCAGTAGTCTACACATTAAAAAGTTGATATATGTCAATTTGTACATTAGTCCACCCAATAAGTACCCTGTGCACGCGTTTGAACTTCTCGCTCTGCTAGCTCGCCAGCCGCGATGGCAATGATTAATGCTTTGGTCTGACGTCTTCGTTCCGAACCTACTTATTTGCATATCACAGTCCAGCGATCTCCCAGCGGCACTGCCAATATGCAAATAAGCGGGTTCGGAACGGAGACGTCAGAGCAAAGCATAAATCATTGCCATCGCGGCGGGCGAGCTAGGAGAGCGCGAAGTTCAAACGCGTGCACAGGGTAATTATTTGACGGACTAATGTATAAATTGAAATATATCAACTTTTTAATGTGTAGACTACTGGAAAATAATGAATTTGAAATTTTCTGTCTTGTGAATGTGAGTTGAAATAAGTTGCATCGTCATGTTTCTGTAGTGCGATATATTTGATCAAATTTTATTCCTAACTTTGTACAAAAATTTACATTGATCGCTGCGCAGGACAGATCGCGTGGACTCTAAATCTTCACACGATTTTCCCGCATTAAACGTCTGAATGGAAAAAATACCAGAATGCCCATAACTTTAGTGCAATAGCATGCGATTGTAGAATGATTGTGATGTATTAACGTGTAATGCCACTGAAATTTAGAAGGACTCTGACTGTGTTTTCACAGGTCCTAGGAGTGACTCCTTCAGA